>CM057337.1:153680750-154880750 GCA_030015575.1 Agapanthus africanus | reverse complement strand
GAGCGAAGCTGAAAGTCGTCTTCACTGGAAGGAAGTGAGCTGCTTTCGTCAATCTATCCACGATCACCCAGATGGAGTCGTACCCTCGACTGGTCCTGGGTAGACCCACAACGAAGTCCATCGAAATCTGCTCCCATTTCCACTCTGGAATGGGTAACGGCTGTAGCTCTCCTGCGGGCCTCTGGTGCTCGGCCTTGACTTGCTGACAAGTCAGGCATCTCGAAATGAGCTCCGCAATGTCCCTCTTCATCCCGTCCCACCAGCAGGTCTCTCTCATATCATGGTACATCTTGGTGGAACCGGGATGGACACTATACACTGATCGGTGTGCCTCCTCGAGAATGTCGCGCCGTAATCCATCAGTATCTGGTACGCACAGTCTAGATCCATATCATAAAATCCCCTGATCGTCAACCATGAACTCGGAAAATCTGCCATGTCCCATCTGTGCCATGATCTCTGAGCCACGGTCGTCACTGCGCTGTGCCTCATATATACGGTCAAGCAACTGTGGGGTGCACGAACATGCGCGAGCTGTCCCCCTGTCTGAGTGAACTCGAACTCAACTCGGCTGTCGCATAACATCTGCCAATCTGCTGACGACTGCCTCTGAACTGCGCGCAAAAAGGATAGACTACCCCCGGGCCTCCTACTCAACGCATCTGCCACCACATTCGCCTTGCCGGGGTGATATAAGATCTCGCAGTCGTAGTCTTTCACCAACTCCATCCAACGACGCTGTCTGAGGTTCAGGTCTCGCTGCTGAAATATGTACTTTAAGCTCTGGTGATCGGTGAATATCTGACACGACTCGCCGTATAGGTAATGTCGCTAAATCTTCAGTGCAAAGACCACTGCAGCCATCTCCAAATCATGAGTGGAGTAGTTCTGTTCATGCTTCTTCAACTGCCGAGAAGCATAAGCGATCACCCGGCCATGCTGCATCAAAACGCATCCTAATCCCACTCGCGAAGCATCACAGTAGACAACAAATCCGCCTGATCCCGAAGGTAAAGATAATACCGGCGCCGTAGTCAAACATGTCCGCAGCTGCTGAAAACTGCGCTCGTACTCCTCTGTCCAAACGAAAGGAACTCCCTTCCGGGTCAAACTGGTCAACGGTGCAGCTATACGGGAGAAGTCCTGAACAAAACGCCTGTAGTAGCCCGCCAGGCCTAGAAAACTACGGATCTCAGTAACCGATGTAG
Source organism: Agapanthus africanus (assembly GCA_030015575.1). Lineage (NCBI taxonomy): Eukaryota > Viridiplantae > Streptophyta > Magnoliopsida > Asparagales > Amaryllidaceae > Agapanthus > Agapanthus africanus. The sequence goes on along the minus strand of CM057337.1, from coordinate 154,879,542 downwards.
GTCGGGGCCACTGCTGAATAACCTCAATCTTCTTCGGGTCCACACGAATGCCGTCTCTCGTAACCACGTGACCCAAGAATCCGACGCTGTCCAGCCAGAAAGCACACTTGGAGAACTTCGCGAACAGCTGGTGCTCCCTAAGAGTCTGTAACGTAATCCGCAAGTGCTGCTCGTGCTCCTCTCTGCTCCGGGAGTACACCAAGATATCGTCGATAAACACGATGATGAACAAGTCAAGATACGGCCTGAATGTACGGTTCATCAAATCCATGAATGCTGCTGGGGCGTTGGTGAGTCCGAACGACATCACCAAAAACTCGTAGTGGCCATAGCGTGTACGGAAAGCTGTCCTCGGTATATCCTCCTGTCGGACTCGCAGCTGATGGTATCCTGATCGCAAGTCGATCCTCGAAAAATACCCCGCACCCTGAAGTTGGTCGAACAAATCATCAATGCGCGGCAACGGATATCTGTTCCGAACGGTAACTTTGTTCAGCTGGCGGTAGTCGATACATAAGCGCAAACTTCCATCCTTCTTCTTGACAAACAGGACCGGAGCACCCCACGGAGAAACACTCGGTCGAATAAGCCCCTTGTCCAACAAATCCTGCAACTGATCCTTCAGCTCTCGAAGCTCTGCCGGGGCCATCCGATAAGGCGGTATAGAAATAGACCCCGAACCGGGAATCAAATCAATGCAGAACTCCACATCGCGCTCAGGCGGTAGCCCAGGTAGCTCATCAGGGAAAACATCAGGGAACTCACAACTACCGGGACCCGGTCCAACGGAACCTCTGCAGCTCGAGTAACACAAACAAACGCTAAGAATCCCTGACATCCCTTCCGCAAGAGCTGACCAGCACGAAGAGAAGAAATTAAGCTGGGAAGGGCGACACTGCGGTCTCCCTGAATAACAAGGACTGGCTCTCCCGGAAAGCTAAATCTGACTGCCTTCTCACGGCAGTCCACCGAAGCATAACAAGTGGCTAGCCAATCCATGCCCAGAAGCACATCAAAGTCCAACATATCGAGGAGTATCAAATCAACTGATGAATCCTTCTCCCCGATACGAACGGAACACAAACGAAATACAAACCGAGCGACAAACGACTCGCCTACCGGAGTAACAACAACAAGCGGCTGATCCAACGACGACGACTCACGGCCCAACATCGGTGCAAAGTGTGTAGAGACGTACGAATGTGTGGAACCTGGGTCGAATAATACCCGCGCGTCGAAAGAACAAACTGGCAAAGTACCTGTCACAACGGCATTGGATGCCTGCGCATCCTGCGGTGTCAAAGCAAATACTCGGGCCTGTCCTCCACCGATAGCGGGCTGACCTCGACCTCGGCCTCTGCCTCCTCGTCCTCTCTGAACAGGACCGCCACGTCCTCGGCCTCTCGGTGCACCTAACTGGCGTGGAGCATCGCCTGGGGTAGAAAGTAGGGCTCTCTGAGGAGGGGGTGGTGATGGTGGTAGGGTCACATGCGGAACTGTCGCTGCTCCCTGTCGTCTCACCGGACAGTCTCTGATACGATGATGCAGGCTACCACACCAAAAACATCCTAACCATGGCTGCTGACCATATGGGTGAAGGCGATATAACTGGCCCCTAAAGAATCCACCACAGCCTCTGCGAACCCTCCTAGGTGCTAACATATCAGTACGAATCCGACTCGGTCTCGAAACGACTGCAGGGGGAGTAATATCCGATCTCTGTGCTCGACTGACCTCTACTAACGATTCCACCATCTGTCGTAACTCCTGCATGCCTCCCATCATCTGTCGCAGCTCCTCCATACCGGACTCAAGCCTATCCATGCGACCTGGGGAATGCGGATCAGTCTGTCCCTGCGGCGTAGGCATACCACCCTGCTCAGTCCTAGTCTCGGACGAGCCAGCTCGAATCTCGTCTCTGACGGCAGCCCTCTGTGCCCTCGTAGCCTTCGGCGGCATAGTGGCTGGTACAGGAAAAGGATAATAAGGACAGTGCAATAGGATCATAGGATACACGGAGTTGAAGAAGGAATTTTTCAAGCAAGTATATCCTAAAGTCACTTAGGCGGAGTACCGTATCGTAAGTATGCCGCGGACATACGCACGCTACGTTACGCTGCTTAAGTCACTTACTCCATCTACCAAGGGTCATCCTACACTCACAAAGGTAAAACCTATCGCTCTGATACCAACTTTGTCACGACCCGCAGGGTACGGAACGTGACTGGCACTTAAGTTTACGAAACGTCTAAAGGCGTCCGTAAAATAAGTAAGCCAAAGCCCAGAAAACAAAACCCATTTAAGCAAAAGAGTGAAGAAAACCCAATCATTTGAAAGCAAGTTATCAAATAAGTCATGTAAAAACCCCTTTTAAAAACAATACTAATTTTTCCGAAATTTCGGCAGAGTCTCCTTTGTAAATACTGGCCCCCAAAAATGGGTACAACAAAATATATACATGAATCCACAAAATAGGGCATCCCCAAGCGGGAGCTAGCTCTTCGCCATACGGCGGTCACAAATCCCACGCAATGTAAATGACAACAAGCATAATAAAGCATAAGGAAGCATGAAAAGTAGCATGTCGGCTCAAGTGAGCTCGACCCCAAATACAGTATAAAATCCACAAACCTCACAGTCTCATCTCTAGGTCAATATACAATAATCTGGTAGAACAGTAGATGGAGTACACTAGATACAAGAATATACAAGAATATACAAGGTGGTACAAAAAAATAACATAACCCACCTATGAGCAAATCTCGAGCTCAGGCAAAAGAGGCAAAAGACAAGTGCGCCCGCCGCTACTGAACTGACGGAGCGGACCTGCAAAAGACTGTGGCACAACGGGGGTGAGTTGCCAACTCGTGAGTAATAAATAACATCTACAAAGGCTATCGTATGCATGCACACAAGCATCCTAGCATCTATAATACAGGTATGACTGGATGCACTAGCAGGTGTGTATATAACATCAGTGTACTAATATGCATGCAACATGAAAATCTGAGGTCTCAATAGGTATATATAAGAAATATTTTACCTCTTTTTGTTTTTGAAACTCTTTTAGAATGCCAGCATAATGTCGATGAATCGACGAAAATCGGTGTCCAGCAACGACACCCAAAAGCTGTCTCAAATCTCATAAATGTATCTCTGGCCTCAGCCGTCCGGCTGACCCATCTCAAATATCAATATCTCATCATCTAGCGGCCACGGTCGGTATCCTCTGGATATCCGCCGTCCCAAACAGTCACCGGTAGGTAATCCGTCCCCTGCCAGGCTCAACGTCATCACCACATTCCTCTTGCCCCGGGGTACCTTACCGGGCCCACCATGTACCCGTGCCGGTTCCTCCACTCCTCGACACGGATTTCCAAAGCCACAGCAAACTCATGGTGGACGACACTTACATCACTAGAAAACCGCAATTTACATGTTTTAAAAATATCATAAGTTTGGAAATTTTGCGGCTTTCCCCCGAAATCCAGCAATATCATAAAATCTCAAGAAATCCTCATAAGTGCATATATCAGTGATAATGAATGCATATGATATCAATAATCAAGTTGCGATGTGTGATTAATGGATTAAGCATGAACAATTAATATGATGAAGTACATGCACATGAATAGCAATTCTACGGTTTCATTTTAAGGAATTAAAGGCAATAGCACCAGTTTAAGTATCAATTAGTAAAGGGTTTAAATTTAAATGTTATCTAGTGTGGTGGCATGGCAATTACCAGGGTGTGTGTGTAAACATGAATAGTGCTCGTGCTGCATATAAAAACCTGGTAATGGTGCATGTGTCCTACAATTGAGTTTGCGTATATGGGTATAACATATTGATCTAATTGCAGTAATTATCATGCCAGTATTATTATTCTAATGTCACAAGTGATTATCCAATTTACTATTTTCCAGTTTACTAAATCTATCGGGCGACTTGCGCCATCCAGACGATCGTCCCCCGTAGATGTTAAATCTACTCACCGGGATCCCAGGCTAGTTGTGTCCAATCACCGCCTTTCCCTTTCGCGCCGCGTCTGACGTCTCCGCGACCGAACCTGGAATTTACATCAATACCAAACATAAGGTTACGTATCAAGAACGACGCAAAACCCCAACGAAACTACTAAAGTTCGCTAGCTAGGTACAACGTGCACAAAGTGCGCGGACACACGCGAAAATCGCAAAAACTGCTAAAAACGCCGATTTGGGTCACCCGGCAAAACTAAAACCCGACTACCCAAAAAACCGCACTCACGCATCCTAAAAGTCGTAGGACAAGCCATACAATCATCAAGATGCCACAATTAATACATCACATAACTTTGATAAAAAAAATCTAGTAAGCAGAAATTGCAATTTGATGCAAACATCGACAATTTAGCGACAAGTCAACACCACCCAACACCAACATCCAAACTAACCAAATAGCTAGCCAATACACAAATTCTAAACCATTAACTAGGCTTAAAAACCTAATTTACATAACAAAACCTTTTCTTGATTTTTGTACTTAGCAACCATAAATCAAACTATATATGAAAACCTTAATTTAACACTATATTTTAGCCTAATAAGCAAATTAACCACTTAGATTAAGGTTAGCAAAACACTAGATAGCAAATTAGGTTTAATCAACACAAATTAGGTTTAATCAACTCACTAATCATGTTTCAAATACCATTTCCATACAAAAACCTTTTCTTGAAAATCCTAAAAAGCAAATTTCACACTTCTAATTTAATCAAATTAGCATAATTGAAAACTATATCAACAAGGTAACCAAATAGATTAGTCATTAACAACTAGATTAACTATAAAATACTTAATTAACTATTATGGCTTCAAACCCTAGTCTCAATTTTCAAACAAAGTCTAAGAAATCTAGATTAACTACACTAAATTATCACTAAACCCTATAATATAAGCACTTAAACAAAGGATTTAACAAGATAGGAAATATACCTCTTGATCAAGGGATCAAGCAAGAAAGTTTGCTCCAAAAATGCCTCCTTTCCACATGATTTCAACCATATTAGGCTTGAGAAGAGGTAGCACAAGGATTTTGTGTTGAAAAAGAGAAGGATTTGTGGATTTATATGGATTTTTGTAGCAATTTTGATGAAATTTTGGAGGAAATGAAAAGAGGAAGGTGAAGGGGGAGGGCTGCTGGAATTTTCGACCAGAAGAGGGATGGGGGAGGGTGTGGTCAAGTGGGGAAGGTCATGGGTCAAGTCCACAAAGTCAAAGTATCATACTTTATCCATTTTAATTAAAATAAAACCATAAACCATCAAAACAACTCAAGAAAGCAACCAAAGAAAATGAGGCCAGAAATTTCTGGTCTCACACAAGGTGGGGCTGTCCTAGGGCTGAGGAAAAAGAGAGAGGGGTGTTACAAAAGAAATTTTATGCAAAAAGGCCCCCTACAACTCAAAAATTGCAAGTTTTAGCCCAAATATTCAATAATTTCGTTTCAAATCATAAAAATTTGAAAAAAATCAAAATAAATTACTAAAAATTCATGTTATCACTAGAATATAATTATCATAATTTTAGAGATTAAAATTAGCCCGGAAAAATTTGTATTTATCGCTTATTTAATGTATTTCCTTACCGGCTTAAAATAATATTAAAAAAATGAAAAATAGGGAAAAATTTTTAAATGACCAAAATTTCATAATTAACTCATTAGTCACTAAAAACAAGTAATTACCTATCCACTTTAAGTATAATAGCCCTAAACTGCAAAATATCGAGAAAGACGGTTTTCGGAAAAATACCGAATTTTCACCGAATTTCAAGAAAACACCAAAACGACTTTTCAAGACGCTACAGATTTCTTCAGGTCCTCCAGCACGTCGCTATCGTCACCCGGATGGAGGAGGAGGAGATAGCCCCGGCGATGCGAGCCGCGGGCGAGCTCTCCTCGCTGGGGGAGAGCTCAAAGCGGGAGCTGGAGGCGGCGATGGCGAGGGTCGCTACCCTCGAGGACGAGGTGGCTACCGGGAGGCAGGAGGCGGCAGCCACGAAGCAGGAGGCGACGGCAGCGAAGCAGGAGGTGGCGGCCTCGAAGAAAGAGGTGGCCAGGTTCCGCAAGGCCGCCCAGGTCGCCGAAGCCAAGCTTCAGGGCTCCGAGGTGCTCGTCGACACCATAAAGAAGTCAGTGAGCACCCTCCGAAAGGAGTTGGGGGCTGCGGTAGAGGCAGCGAAGAGAGCCGACCTTAAGGCGGCGGAGGCGATGGAGAACTTCCAGAAGTTGGAGCAGTTCTACACCGTCCTAGTCTCGGCCACCACCCTCATCTAGCACGAGGCTCTCGACGCCGTCAAGGTCCGGGTGCCGGAGTTCGCTGATGAAGAGCTCCGAGCAGAATATCCCCGCGGGGATGATGAGCAGGGGGATGCCCCCAGGAGCACTGCCAGGGAAGGGACTCTCGACGATGGCGACGTCGAGGCTCCTGTGACGGACGCGTCCCCAGTCGCGGTGGACGTCAAGCTCATCGATATCGCGCCCGGCTATGGGGCCTGAAGCCCCTCGTCTTCTCTTTGTCTTTTCTTTTGTCGCGTCGGGTATTTTGTAGGCCTTCGGGCATTTTTGTAAGGCTGGGGAGCCCACAGTACCCTTGTAAAGGCTTTGACTTTTTGAATAAAATTTTTTGTTTTTGCAGTAGTGTTTGTGCTTGTACTTCCTTTTGTTGGTAGACACTTGTATCTGCACGGTACTGCCTTCATTTTTCGTCGGTTCTTCGTCTAGCGATCACACATCGAGTTGAATCTGTTCATTTGCCCAGTGTGCAAAAAGCGGTGCGAAAACGGTATCTCCATGGCCCCGAAGTCGTTGTGGAGATCGCTAAGACGTAGATAGACCGGATGCCTCTTGTTGAGTTCATGTTCCTTAGTTTTCGGAGGGGCCGTGAGTGGCCTACTAAGGATGGCCGAGCAGGGTAGCTGCTCGGTGCTTCATGGCGAGGGCATAGATCCTTAGTTGTTGGAGGGGCCGTAACTGCCCAACTAAGGATGGTGCCGAGCAGGGTAGCTGCTCGGTGCCTCTTGGCGAGGGCTTTGATTCCTGGTTTGTTGGGGTAGGGAGCTACCAGCCAGGGTGAACCGAGCAAGGGCGGGCCCGGTTGCCTCTTGGCGAGGGCTTTGATTTTTAGTGTGGGAGGGGCCGTGAGTGGCCTACTAAGGATGACCGGGCAGGGTAACTGCTCGGTGCCTCTTGGCGAGAGCTTTGATCCTTAGCGCAGGAGGGGCCGTGAATGGCCTACTAAGGATGGCCGAGCAGGGTAGCTGCTCGGTGTCTCTTGACGAGGGCTTTAATCCTTAGCGCGGGAGGGGCCGTGAGTGGCCTACTAAGGATGGCCGAGCAGGGTAGCTGCTCGGTGCCTCTTGGCGAGGGCTTTGATCCCTGGTTTGTTGGGGTAGGGAGCTATCAGCCAGGGATAACCGAGCAAGGGCGGGCCCGGTTGCCTCTTGCAAGGGCTTTGATCCTTAAGGACGGGCCGAGCAGGGTTACTGCCCGGTGCCTCTTGGCGAGGGCTTTGATCCCTGGTTTGGTAGGGAGCTACCAGCCAGGGATAACCGAATAAGGGCGGGTCCGGTTGCCTCTTGTTGGGGTAAAAATTTACACCCCTGTTGACTGAGTCAAAGTCAGGGTCAACCCCCAAGCTAGGTGGGCCCAAGCCCAGGTCAAGCGAGTCCATGCCCAAGTCGAGCCCGCGGCTAGCCTCCCCATGCCAACAACAAAATCATGTAATAAATAATTTTTATGTAACTTTTTATACATGAATGTACGCAAAATGGGCATAAAGCCAATATTTTGTAAGCCCATAGCTTATGTGCAAAAATGAAATGGCACATGAGCCATGGGATAGGAAAAATGCCATTTTGTGAAGCCCAATGGGCTATATGTAAATATGTAAGCCTATAAAAGGCAACATGATGATGAATAAAGTAATACTTTTCATTCTCTCAAAAACCTAGGGTTTGTATTTCTTTCCCTTTTCTGAAGGTCTCAAACCTTCTTCTTTCTTCTGAATTAAATCAAGAGTTTTACTCTTCCTTTTCAAAAAAAAAAATAGTTTTTCACCACCAAACCCACAAAGGGGAACTTGGATCTGTCTTTAGATCCTAAAAAGGAGAGATATTGAGATCTCACATCTCTTGATCTTCAAGATCCAGCTAACAGAGGAGGAAGAAGAAGAACCCCTTTCACTAAACCCAAAAAAAAAACACACTCAGGAGTCCAACTCCTCTCTGATTTTTCTTCCGAGAAATTTTTTTAGGCTAAAAGCCTCTTTTTCTCGCCGGCGCTCAAGCGTAGAGCGCCCGCATGCCGACACATGGCGCGCTTGCGCTCAAGCGCGAGCGCTCGAGCGCAAGTCGCCCCGGTGCCGACACGCTCGAGCGCAAGTCGCCCCGGTGTCGACAGGTGGCGCACGAGCGCTCGAGCGCAAGTCGCCCCGGTGCCGACACGTGGCACGCTTACGCTCAAGCGCCCAGCGCTCGAGCGCAAGTCACCCCCGTGCCGACACATGGCGCACTTGCGCTCGAGCGTCAGGCGCTGAAGCGCAAAGCACCCACAGGCCAACACGTGGCGCGCTTGCGCTTAAGTGCCCAGCGCTCAAGCGCAGAGCGCCCACGTGCCGACACGTGGCACTCTAGCGCCTGAGCGCACAGCGCCCAAGGTGCTGCCCCCCATGCATCCTTTGGATGCCTTTTCTTCCTTTTTTTTATATATACATATATATATATACATATATATACATATGTGCACACACACATACACCACGACACTGTCCCTATTAGAAAAAAATTTCTAACGGGGAGCTGCCCCACACCCCGCAAGGGGCTGCTAGCCCCCTTGACCCCCAGCCCACTATCCGGGTAGCGGGACCCCCATGAAAACTCTGCGTGGCTCCCGATATATCCAAACCCCCTTCCAAAACAACACGCACGTACACTACACATTGAGTTCGCATGACCAATTTAACCCGTTAATCGGAGATTCCCTAGCTCCAAAGGCGAGGGGTAATTAATGGCAGCTTAGTCCGCGGCTGCCGGAGATTCGGATCCCCACAGTCATTAAACCCCGGCCTACCCAAGGCAGGAGAAATCTGTAGTACGCCGGACAAGCGCGCGCGTATTCCCATCTCAATGTGGTGACGAAAAACACCCTACACCTCTGTGAGGACTTTGATCCCTGGTTTGTTGGGGTAGGGAGCTACCAGCCAGGGATAACCGAACAAGGACGGTTCGGTTGCCTCTTGCGAGGGCTTTTCGTCCTTAGCGCGGTAGGGACCGTGCGTGGCCTACTAAGGATGGCCGAGAAGGGTTAATGCCTGGTTCCTCTTGCGAGGGCTTTTTGTCCTTAAGAATGGCCGAACAAGGTTGCTTCCCGGTGCCTCTTGGCGAGGGCTTTGATCCCTGGCGTTGTGGGGTAGGGAAACTACCAGCCAGGGATAGCCGAGCAGGGTAGCTGCAGGGCTGCCTCTTGGTGAGGGCTTTGATCCCTGGCGTTGTGGGGTAGTGAAGCTACCAGCCAGGGATAACCGAGCAAGGTAGCTGCAGGGCTGCCTCTTGGTGAGGGCTTTGATCCCTGGCGTTGTGGGGTAGGGAAGCTACCAGCCAGGGATAGCCGAGCAACGTAGCTGCAGGGCTGCCTCTTGGTGAGGGCTTTGATCCCTGGCGTTGTGGGATAGGGAAGCTACCAGCCAGGGATAGCCGAGCAGGATAGCTGTAGGGCTTCCTCTTGGCGAGGGCTTTGATCCCTGGCGTTATTTGGTAAGGAAGCTACCAGCCATGGATGGCCGAGCAGGGTAGCTGCAGGGTTGCCTCTTGGTGAGGGCTTTGATCCCTGGCGTTGTGGGGTAGGGAAGCTACCAGCCAGGGATAGCCGAGCAGGATAGCTGCTGGGCTGTCTCTTGGTGAGGGCTTTGGGAAGATGGACAGCCACGAGTGACACGTACCACGAACGCGTGGAGGAGGCGAAGCGCCAGAGCCGCGTCATTTCGATTTCACATCGAGTGGCGTGATGTCTGCCGCGTAGCAACACAGTTGCGAGCGATCGTTGAACTCTGGGGGCGTTGTGCGCTATAAAATAGAGAGATTGTTGATGACTCCTTTCCTCACACCCAAAACGCAAGAATGGAGGACTTCCCATTCACCATCCCCGAAATCATAAGCTTCGAGGACATGTATCTCTATGATCAGTACTGCGCTGATGACACGGTGCAGTTGGTGATAGGCTGGATCGAGGATCATTTCGGCCGATTGCTCCACCGGCACTCCTCCCTACTTCAGCTGTTAATGTACTCCATCTGGAGGGCGTCGTCGAAGCTCTACAACCCCTTATCAGAGCAGTTGAAAGACGAGGCCGTTGGCAAGCTGAGGTCTCTGAGGCGCTTCTGCCTGATCTCTGCGAGCCGGTTAAATCACTCGGAGGTGCTCGTCCTTGAGTGTTACCACTTGAGGCTCGATGCAGAAGCTAGCGGGGGTCATCGAAGGGAGAGGTTAGACGCCGTAAGGGCTCGGTTGGCAGAAATATCCTCAGAGTACCACGAGCAGTGCTCTTTGCACCCCATTCCCCCGCTATTGTAATATATATTTTTTATGTAAGGCTGAGGAGCCTATAGTACCTCTTGAATGAATAAGATTCTTTTTCTTTTCTGCAATGCTCTATTGATCCCTTTATTATATAAACAAAAGATCTCAAGAAAGATGTACATTGCTCTGAAAAGAAAATACATGCTGGTAGATGTTCTTATTCGTGCAACTCGAGCCCCCCGGATGTCTGTTGGCATCTATGCCCGGTATATGGTACCGAGCTTCGTGGGTACCGGACGTATCCTCCGCTGACACTACCATGATCTGGCCGATGGTCAGCTCGGCTGGAGGGGGACGCTACTCCTGCTCGCGGTCAGCTTGCCGCTTGTCCCTCAGGTATGCTGCGAGGTGCCCCGAACGGATGAGCTCTTCAATATAGTCTCGGAGTTGTTTGCAGCTCTCCGTTGAGTGGCCCAGCGACCTATGAAAGCCGCAGTAGGGACCCCGAGTTCGCTTTGAGGCCATTCGCGGGACCGGGGGAATCTTGAAGAACCCCTCACCCTTGGCCTCCTCTAGTAGCACCGCCTGGGAGACGTTGAGCGGGGTGTACTCCTGGAACTTTGGGAGATAGGGCTTTTGCCGCTCAAGTCCCCTTCTCTCTTCTCTTACCCTCTTCTTTTGGTCGGTTTGCTCTACCCGGAGGAGATTTGAATTTACCTCGGATTCGAGCTGGACCTCGCGCTCGGTCCAGGCCTTTACCTCGGCCATGGTCTTAGATTGCGCTAATGCAAAGGAGCGCAACCACTCCTTATGCCTAAGACCAGACCTCAGAGCCGTGATGACCGTCTCATCCCGGTGCTCTGGGACCTCGAGAAGGGCGTTGTAGAAGCGGGTGACGTATACTTTGAACGTCTCCTTGTCCCCGCTCTTTATTTTGAAGAGATGGTCGACTGTGCGCTTCTACCGCCTGTTCCCGATGAAGTGGCCGAGGAATTGTGTGGCCAGCTCGTCGAAGGTTGAGATCGATCGCGGCTCGAGTCCTCGGAACCAGTCTCGCCCGGAGCAGATGAGAGTGGCCGGGTAATCTCGGCACTGGGCGGCATCGGAGTGGTCTTGGAAGCACATTCCCGCGGTGAATGCATCCAAGTGGTCCTTTGGGTCAGATTTTCCATCGAAGAGGGAGACCTTTAGGGGCTTGTTGCGGGAGGAGACGTGGACGGCGAGCAGCTCCTCGGTGAATGGTTTTGTGAGCGAGTCGGCGGCATACTTAGCCCCGTCGCTCGAACGGTGATCTTCCCGATGCAGACTCTCGATCTTCTTCTTGAGAGCGTCGAGTCGGCCATGGTACCCCGACGACTCGGCGCATTCTGACCCCAAGCCTCTGCTGCTGGAGGCCTGCGTCTGGCCACGGCCCCGGTTCCTCTCAATGAGGTTCCTTAGATCCCCCGGCGAGGTCGTCTTCGAGCCGCCGTGGTGAGTCTCGTCCGCGCAACCCCGTCGAGGGAGGGGGTGTCGGTCAGGCCTGGTAACAAGCGAGCTGACAGACATCTCCTCGGGAGGGACAGATGCGCGAAGGATCTCGGGACGAGGCGCTCTGGCGACGGACCTCGGCGTTGAACTGTGAGGCGCCCAGCGGGCCTCAGAACGTATTGGCCCGGGAGATCTGCGGCCGTGGAAGGTAGCGACGCGGTGGTCGGCAATGCCAACGCGGACGGAATCTTCTCTCCCCCTGTAAGGGTCCGGTCCCGAGGCGGGGGAGCGGCGACTTGGTGATCTTGCCCTGCCGTGTGGACGCGGACGAGTGCTTCCACGATGGACGCGAGTCGGTCTATCCGGCCAGCGAGGGCGTTGATGGCATTCGGTGGAGGAAGTTCATCCGCGCCTCCGTTGAGGGGGAGGCGGCGGCTGGTGCTTGGATCATCGTGATGATCGCTTTCCACTAGGTTGAGATCAGAAAGTGAACTTTTGTTTTTGTGGAATCAACGTTTCCCACAGACGGCACCAGCTGACGCGACCTGGATCGCGCCGAGATGTTACCTTCAGTTGATCTGCTAATGGCGGCGATGGGTGGCTGATACTGGATCTGGAGGCAGGCTCCTGAAGCGTGTGGATCTCAATGGGTTTAAGGTTGGTGGTTGCCGAGCTACCTGTAAGGAAGTCCCGAGGTGGTTGTACCACCGAGGACCCTCCGACGGTCAAGTTAGAGAGGAAATCCGAGCAGAGTAACGGCTTAGTGGAGTAAAAATGGCTTACTTGAACCGTCTGAAGAAGGGGTTTATATAGCAGTGGCAGGAGGCGAGGCAGGCACGAGAATCACGCCGGCCGTTACGCTCCCGGCGTTACGCCCGCATGATGAGCGGGACCTCCCATTTATGGCAAGACAGGCTCGTTAATGGGGGATCGTGGTGGCGTGGAACGTGGGATGCGGCAGCGGAGATCCCGTGCATGGAGAGATTCGCGGGATGGCGGTTATGCCTGCAAGCGGTGCTGTTGATCGGTCAATGAGACCGAGGAAGATGACCTCGGCGGGAGAGCTCGCGGAGGAGCGGGAGAGCCGAGGTATCTTGAATCTGCTCGAGCCCGGAGGCGAGCTGAGGGGGCCGAGGAGGCTCGGGCCTGTTGTCACGACCCGAAAAGTACGGAACATGACTGACACTTAAATTACGAAACGTCTCGAGACGTAAGTAATCTAAGTAAGCCAAAACCCAGAAATCAAAACCAAGTAAAGCAGTAGAGTGAAGGAAAAACCAATTTAAATCAAGTAGTTTAGCAACATAAGCCGAAATATGCATTTTTAAAATCACAAGTCTTTTCTGAAAATTTCGGCAGAGTTTCCTTTGTAAAAACTGACCCCAAAAGGGTACAAACCTGATAAAGCATATATAATGAATAAAGGCATCCCCAAGCGGGAGCTAGCTCTTCGTCAATCGACGGTCACAACCGCGCAAGCAATATAATATACAACGCCGAAAGGCGAGGATCAAAACTGAAAAGGAAACTCAATCAACATGAAATCCACAATAATACAACGCGCGACTCTAAGGTCGAAAGAATATACAACTCTGGTCTCTAATTCTGAAATAAATATACATGTCTGGTTGATGGAGTTTTACTAGATACAACTGAAATAACAAATATACAATGGTGGTCCTGATGCAAAAGAACCCACCTACCAAAGCAATCATCCGGAAGGGGCAATGTGCCAGCAAAACCGCAACGAAACCTGTGTGGCAAAACCCGCAAGAAACTGTGGCACAACGGGGGTGAGTTGCCTCACTCGTGAGTAGAAAATATCTACGAGTAGAAATCGCATGCATGACGCTATCCTAGGTCATATTAAGTAATATCCTCAAATAAATATCCTGGTCCATCTATGTATAAGTGTAATACTACATGCTCATGTCAGTGCCTCAGGTAGCAATATATCATATGTATGAGGTATGATCAATGTAATCATCATGAAATCAGTGTCAACTATATCATGAAGTCTATAAGTATGTGGATATCATCCAACTATATAATCAATGCTTGTATGCATGTGGGTCTCGTCCACGTGTCAACCAATGACATAACAACATCATGCATATAAAAAGTCATAGAAGCATATGCATGAAAGTATGAGGATATAAATCAACGTGTGTCCCTCGCGACACATAAAAATCATGGAACATGAGTGTCCATCATCGACACTCGAAAACATCATGAAATCTGTGCCCAGCATCGGCACGTAAATTCTCATATATCTCAGGCTCCGTATCATCTGCAGGATCGGCCCGCGGGCTCCGGCAGTACGGGTCGGCCTATATCCATCTCGTGACTCCGGTCGGTATCCTCCGGATAACCGCCAGATCCAAATGCTATCACTGGTAGGCAGTCTGCCCCTGCCGGCTCATCATCCACCATGAAAATCAATCTCGCCCGGGGGTACCATACCGGGTCCACCATGTACCCGAGACGGTTCCTACGTCTCCTCGAATCGGGTCTCAAAATCCATCTCATAACCGAGGAAACATCATGGTGGAAAATACTCACCATATCAAGGAAAACCGCATTTTTCTCTTTAAAATAACACATCAGTTTATAAAACTTTCACATGCGGTTTCCAAATCCATAAAATCTCATGAAAATCCGAAATCCAATCATCAATATCAAGTAAACAGTGAATAATAATACGCATGCGGTAGCAAGTAATAACTGCAACGTTTAATCTAGCATATAAAGACGAGTACGCTAATACCATGTCGAACTATCAGTTAACAAGCTATGTCAATGAGTAATATTCTCTAAAGTATACGCGACATGGCAATTACCGATAATGATGTGTGTGAGCCAGCAAGTAAGTGTATATGGAACATACGCATCATCGGTAATGGTGCTGGTGTCCTGACAGCATGATCTCAATAATGGCATATGTACAAGCATGCAATGCGATGAAACATCATGAATATACAGAAAGTGATGTAGTAACAGCAACACTGAAAATATGCCTACCCAAAATACGAGTCATACAGTTTGGGATATAAACATACTCACGACTCCCCACTTTTGAAAATGAGTATGACTCGAGCCCAGTCAAAAGGGTAAGGGGATCCGCCTAAGTCTGAGTCGATACACACACACACACACACACACACACCTAGTAGTCGGTGATCTCGCCTCAACAGTATCACGTACGATACAATAAATAATATGGCGTCCTCGAGTCAAGAGTGCGGATCTATCCTCATAACTATCTCTCGTACGGTAAATCTATCGTACGGCATCCCAAATCTGGGTACGGGTCAAATATAACATTTATCTCATTACTCATCTGATATCCTTATCATCACATATCGTGAACATAGGGTACTGATCTAAGTCTAGCACACTACTAATATCATCGACACTAATCATGATCTGGCTACTGATCTAGAGCCTCATACAATCCGGTGTCATCCATACTTATCATCATATAGGAGTATACATCGCCCAAGCGATCCATTATAAATATCTTAACATATCATATCTCATATCTCGGTATATAACTCGTCAACTATCATAAATACATCATCAACATATTATCGTCGTCCAACGACCCGCTATAACATCATGACATATCTCGGTCACACACTAAATATCTCATGGCATCATGCCCGATCAGATCGACTCATTCCTAAGTATCATATAACATTCTCGTCATCCAAGCATATGAATATACCAATATAAATATGTCCCCAATATGCACAAGGATATCAAAGTATGCGAGTATGTGTATGTGCGTGTATGCAATCCTTACTCTAAGGTTTCGAGACTAAGAAATCGACTAGAGCCCTTCTTTCAATTCCCGCTAAGCCTAAACCCTAATCTCCTAAAACTTTCTTCCTAAGGTTCATATCACACCCTAACATATAAAAGTATATATATCATATCCTATTTTTTTCTCACAACTTTGTGGGGGTGCTATACGCCATCCACCCGACTTCCCCCGTAGATATAAATCTACTCACCTTGACCTTCGTTTGCCGATGCCGACGTCGCCACGCGCTTGTTCGTCGTCTTGAAGTCCACATGGGGGTACCTACACATCATAGCGAATCGTATCGCATTAAAATCCAAATCGAAACCAAAACAACACGCGGAACTCACATAGGTCAAAACCTATCGCTTCGCATGCAAAACACGACCAAACCTCCCTGGTCGTTGATGTACAAACATCCAACAACTAAACGCAAATCCAAGTATCAAAACTTATCATTTAGAATACGGAAAACATGTCCTAAAAGCATACTAAAGTGCTTCCAGATTTTGATTAATGTTAAAACAATGTTCCAAAACAACACTGGGGTGGTATATATGGTGTACATGACCTACTGAAGCAACCAGGACCCCTGACTCAACAATGTGGCCGGCCCCCTACCCTCAAATTCCGGCCACCTCGGCCCTGGTAGGGAGTTGGGGTGTCGTGTTTGTACGGTGGTCTCCTGGTAGTCAATCTAAGCTCCTGAAGTTGTTTGCTAGTCTTGAAAATACCCCAGGCATCCCAGATTTCCCTGCACGCTCCAATACCTCACAAACCGTCATGAAAAGTTCTGTAAATCCGTATTTCCAGTAAATTGAGTTTGGTTTCAGTTGTAAATACAAGGGGGAGGTTTGTAGTCACCACTAGGCCTCAATTTCACAATCATAACTCAAATCAAACCCTAATTCCCAACTTGGAATATCAAAGTTCACTAAACTTCGCTAAATCGATAATAAACTTGAAAAGAGGCTAAAGCAATATAAATACTACACTATTTGTGAAGTGATTACCTCAATTGACACTCATGAATCCTCTACAGCGCCAAAACTCAAACTTTCTTGGTCCAAAGGGTTGCTTGTGAGCTTGTGCACAAAATTTGTGAAGTGGGAGTGGGGTTTGGGGTTTGTTTTGGAGATGAAGTGAGGTGATTTGTGGAGGAGGAGATGTGGACAGCAGCACATGAGGAAATGGAGGCTGAAAATGATGAAGGAAGAAGATGGGAACAAGTGGGCATGGCTCTCTCTTGACCCCTCACTTTCTCTCACTTGCCCATACCTCATTATTCTATCATTCCCTTTTCTTTTCTTTTGTTTTCTTTTCTTTTCTTCTCTTTGCAATAGTAAACCCATAACAAATAACCATACATCCAAAAATCATGTAGGAAAAATGTAACAAGTGTTAACATGACATGTGCATATCATGTGCACAAAACACGTTTAGTGCCCGATTAGCGATTTTTAATCGCGATTAGCACAAAATTAGTGTATAATAAATCGTAAAATTTCATAATTTGCTTAAATCACATAAAGCACCCTCTTTTTAGTAATTTCCATAATTTTCCAAATTTTTTCCCAATTTATCGGTATTTAATTATACCGCCTTATTAAAATATTCAATATTTTATTATTAAAATATTCAATATTTGATTATTAAATTATTCAATATTTGATTATTAAATTATAAAAATTCCCAAAAATAATATTTTATTTTTCTGAAATGTTATACCTATGATAGCTCAGAGACGAACTGTGGGGCCGAGGAGGCCAATTGTGCTGGGGGCTCGGAGGTGAGCCAACGTTTGCTAATAGGACGGGCACAGGAGTGATCTGGTCGGCCACTGTAGGTCCTTTCTTGTGAGCCCTGGGACACGTCATCTGCCACGTGTCCTGATCTAGGAGATCACCGATATTGAGCATCATCACAACTTTACTCTGATCATCATCATCATCATCATCATATTCTTCGTCACAACCCGACAAAATCATAACTTTATCTGATTTCTTCTCATCTCTTAGTTTCATTCATTCTAATTATCTTCTCTTCCTCTTTGTTCTCATAAGCTATTTGTTTCTTCTTCTCTGGTTACTTCCAAATTAAGAAACCATAATATAAAAGAACCCAAAATTTAGAAAATTCTAACCTAAAAGAAATCTAGGAATATGCAAATACTAACATAAAAAACCAAATCAATCAAATCTTATAAGAAAATCTAACTCGATCAAGCAATTTTTGTTTGGGGAATTTGAAAGTATATAAGGAATAAGAGAAGATTGTGAGGATATTTACATCTTTTTTTATTGATTTCCGTCAAAATCAATCATCATTTAATGATATTATATTTAGAAAGAATAATGGGGGTGCTTCAAATTTGCATAGAATTTTAGGGGGTATTTCCAAAAAAACCTTTATATAAATATTTTAATTAAATATTTAAACGAAGGGTATTTTAAGAATCAATTAAAATTGGGGGGATGCTGGTCTTAGAAAGTCAAGGTATTTTCTGCTGTTAAGATAAAAGTTAGGGTGTTTCCTATCATTTGGCCAAAAAAATAAAAATAAGGAGAAATATCGAGATTGAGAAAGACTCATCATTTTGCTTGTTTATTTAGTTCACCCCCACATAGTTTTAATCCATGATTTAAAGGTACTTCTAATCCATGTTCTAAAGATAGTTTTTAGGTTTATTAACTGAAAACTCCCAACAGATTTGAGCCATTTTAACAAAACTTTCATTACTTTTGAAACTACCAAGAGATCATCATGATTTGATGGTCAACGTTACTGTTCATGTCAAATGACTATTTTTCCCTTTCATAATATAATAAATTAATTATAAATAATTTTAATAATTATTAAATATTAATTAATTAATTCTTTTTGGGGGAGTCGCAGACGGAGCCGTCGGGGGAAGGGGAGCTGGAGTGAGGGGTGACACTGGCGAGAGAAGGGGAGGTCGAAGTGGAGGCGGAAAGGATGACGCCGGTGAGCATCTAGAAGAAGAAGAAAAAGAAGATGAAGACCATGATGGTGATGTTGATGATGATGATGTAGGGCAAAGGGTGGGGATTGGAGGGAGCGTAGAGGGTGAAGATGACACCGGCGACGAGAAGGGAAAGAAGAAGGAGAAGATGAAAAGAAGAAGATGAAGATGCTGGTGGTGGCGATGATGTGGGTGCAGAGGGTGGGGTTAGGGCCAACGGCGGCGGCCATGATGTTTAGTTTTTTTATATTAGAGATTTTTTTATATCTTATCCCCAAAACTTCTAAATTTCTAAATTTCATCCATAAAATTTCATATTTATAAATTTCACCTCTAAACCTTAGTTCATAAATCTCCCTTTGATTGGTTTTGTAAAGCATCCTATATGAATATTCAAGTACACTAGTTAACATACGGTTAAATGTCCGCTAAAGGACAAAAATGCCCTTCAAAATTATCTTCTTCCTTTTCAATTTATGGTTAGAGTTAAAGTTTCTCTTCAATTTCAAATAAGGACGTTTTTTACATGAAAAATTAAGGATTTTCCTCTTCATACATTCATTAGCTATAGATATATAGGTTGGATTATGCTCATCTTTTTTTACTGATTTTGATAACTTCAAAAATAAAAATAATCTTAAGTTTCAAATTCTGTGAAAAAAATGATATTCCACAATAAGGATGAAAATGAAGAAAGAAGAGAAAGGAGTCTCATGAATTTTAAGGGAAGAAAAAAGACATCATACTTACAACCTAAGTTCTGCTTAAAACAAATTAACCATAGTTAAATTCTGACGAAATATAGATAAATGGTTTTTTTGGTTAACTGAGAAGTTTTAGGGGTGAAATTTGAAAATATGATTTCTTAAGGGTGAAATTTAGAAATATGAAAGTTTTGGGGGAGAGAGATTAAAAAAAACTTTATTTTATTTAGAAATTAGGTTTGTTTTATTTATTTTATTTAGAAATTAGGTTTACGGTCCAGAAGAGGGGTAATTTGGGGAGTTTTAAATTTTTTTGCTAATGTGGCAACTTGGTTGACGTGACTCTAAGGTGGCATTGACGGTGCTGACGTGGCACCGTTAAATTTGGTAGTTTCTTGATTGTTTTAAAGGTAACAGGTTTTTTTTATAAAATGCCTCAAAAATATTGGGATTTTTCAATAAATAAGCCTAGTTTTTTTATTAAATAAGTAGTTACTGTATTAAATCAGTTTTTATATATTTTTGTGTGCTTTTGTCTCTCTCTCCTTTTGCCGTTAAGGGGCATGCTCAATGAATATTTGTTAACAGGTATGGAAATAACCACCAAACAGTTATAGAGAAGGCAGTGCAAAAATACACTAAACTCATATATTCCGTCCTTGACCAATGAGCAATAGCTCAATTGGTATAGCAGTTCCGCTCCTGCGGAGGATGTGAGGTTCGATCTCTAGGAGGGAAAGTGGCCAACGTTTTCAGGACAAATTCATGGGTCTTCTGGGCGTGTGTTTGTGTTGTTTGCTTGTGTATGCTGCATGCGTGGATTTGTTACGTGGATTGATTAGGCTTACGGGTTAGTTCAAAAAAATAATATTGCGCAGTTGCAAACATTCGGACCAAACCTTTATGCATCTTGAGGGCCCATGAAAATGTGTGTTTGGGCTTAAACATTAAACATAGGCTGGGGATGAAAAATTCATTACCTAGCTTTAGAACTGCATGTTTAGCTTGTCTGTCAGTTACATACTCCAAATAACATGCTCCAGACCAGATCCATTTATTTTTAATGGATTCAGATCCTTCCATTTATCCAATAGATCTATACTGAATTGATCCCTATCCGGATCCGTTAATAACCGGGTTCGATCCATTTATCCGTATCAATTCAAGTATAAGAAAAACCACACAGGTTTTAATTTAAAACAAATAAAAGTTGAGAAAAAACAGCCTAGCAAATCTAAAGTATCTAACCTTAATTCTCTGAATCCAAGGTTAGGGCTCATTGAGGCTTAGAGTCCAACCCTTCCTCATATAAGAAAAGAAAAATTTTAATGCATGCGGAGTGAAAAAAATTATACATATGAAGAGAAACAGAGGGGAGATCGAAGTTGGTGACGGCTCAAGATAAAGGAAATTGAACCGGTGCAAAAAATATTTTTCAGTCAACTAAATATTTTGTTGGTATGATTTAGTTAGGTAATTATATATGTTTGATATGATTTTGTCTATTAAATATTATATGAGATATGATTAAATAAGTAGACAGGGTCAAGCGGGTCTGAATAAAGGCTATCAAGCGGGTCAAGCGGATTCCGGACCGAGGAGTCTCCCGACCTTTGGCGACCTTCCCGACCTCTCCCGGTTCGCTCCGAGCTATCATGGTACAAAGACGCATCGGCCTCCCGCTCGTTCTCGAGCCTCCCGCCGAGCTCATCTTTCTCGGTCTCATCCTGACCGACCCGCAGCGCTGATCAAAGGCATCTACGCCACGGCTCTGCGAATCTCGCCATGCGCGAGATATCCGCCGCCCACGATCCCACGTTCCACGCCATCACGATCCCCCATTAACGAGCATGTCTCGCCATTAATGCTGAAACCCGCCAATCACACGGGCATGACGTCATGGGCGTAACGGCCGGCGTGATTCTCGCGTCTGCCTGCCCATTGATGCCGCTATATAAACCCCTCTCTCAGACGATCGAGGTACGCGATTCTTTCCACTAAGCCGCTACTCTGCTCGATTTGCACCACTAACTTGATCGTCAGAGGGTCCTCAGTGGTACAACCACCTCGGGACTTCCTTACAGGTAGCTCGGCTCAACCTCAAATCCAAGCCCATTGAGACCCACACGATAAAGGAATCAACCCACAGATCAATTCTCAGCCGTCCACCATTACGCGAAGAGATCAACGGAAGATAACATCTGAAGGAGATCCAGAGCTCCATCAGTTGGCGCCGTCTGTGGGAAACCTCTTGTTCCACTCAACCGAAAGTTCATCTTTCGATCTCGACTACATGGCAAGCAGTCACCGCGACGATCCAAGCACCAGCCGTCGACCTCCCCACAGTGGAGACGAGGGAGAATCCCCTCCTCCGCCGAGCGTCTATAACACCCTATCCGCCCGGATAGATTGACTCACGTCCGTCGTGGATGCGCTCGTCCGCGTCCAAGCGACTGGGCAAGCTCCCTAGGTCGCCGCTCCCCTTCCGCGGGACCGGGACCCCTACAAAGGGAGAGAAGACTCTTCACACGTTGGCGCAACCAATCACCGCCTCGCTATCTCCGGCGGCCGCGGATCCCCCGGGCCGACATATTCAATGACCCGATGGGCACTGCACAGTTTAACTCCAAGGTCTTACGCCAGAGCGCCTCGCCCCGAGTCCCGCCGCGCCCCTGTCCCTCCCGAGGAGGTTTCGGTCAGCTCGCCTGCTCCCAGGCATGACCGGCACCCCCTCCCTCAACGGGGTCGCGCACACGAGACTCACCACGGCAGCTCGAAAACGACCTCGCCAGGAGACCTGAGGAACGTCATCGAACGGAACCGAGACCGTGTCCACGCAGAGACCTCCGGCAGCCGAGGCCAGAAATCTGAGTATGCCGACTCATCAGGATACCACGGCGGACTCGACGCCCTCGAGAAGAAGATCAAAGGCATGCATCGGGAAGGTCGTCATTCGAGCGACGGGGCTAAATACGCCGCTGACTCGCTCACGAAGCCTTTCACCGAGGAGCTTCTCGTCGTCCATGTCTCCTCCCGGAATAAGCCCCTGAAGGTCTCACTCTTCGACGGGAAGTCTGACCCGAAGGACCATCTGGACACGTTCACAGCCGGGATGAGTTTCCAGGACTGTTCCGACGCCGCCCAATGCCATGCTTTCCCGGCCACTCTCATCCGCTCCGGACGAGACTGGTTCTGAGGATACGCGCCACGCTCCATCTCGACCTTCAGTGAGCTGGCCACCCAATTCCTCGGCCACTTCATCGGGAACAGACGGCAGAAGCGGACCGTCGACCATCTCTTCACAATAAAGAGCGGGGACAAGGAGACCTTCAAAGGGTACGTCACCCGCTTCTACAATGCCCTCCTCGAAGTCCCGGAACACCGGGACGAGACGGTCATCACGGCACTTAGGTCGGGTCTTAGGCACAAGGAGTGGTTATGCTCTTTTGCATTAGCGCAACCTAAGACCATGGCCGAGGTCAAGGCCTGGACCGAACGTGAGATCCAGTTCGAATCCGAGGTGCACGCCAATTTGCCCCGAACAGAACAGACGGATCATAAGAAAAGGGCCCGAGAAAAGAAAAAGAGGCTTGACTGGCCAAAGCCCTACTCCCTAAAGTTTCAGGAGTACACCCCGCTCAACATCTCCCAAACGATACTGCTGGAAGAGGCCAAGGGTGAGAGGTTCTTCAAGCTCCCCCCGGTCTCGCGCATGGCGGCAAAGCGCACCCGGGGCCCCTACTGTGGCTTTCACCGGTCGTAGGGCCATTCCACGGAGAACTACAAACTGCTCCAAGACTACATCGAGGAGCTCATCCGTTCGAGGCGCCTGGCAACATACTTGCGGGACAAGCGGCAGACTGACCGTGAGCAAGAGCAACGTCCCCCTCCCGGCGAGTTGACAATCGGCCATATCATGGTCATGTCAGCGGGGGGTACGTCGGGTACCTACGAGGCTCAACACCCCATGCCGGTCGTGGAGTCTAGCATCCGTCCGAGGAAGAAGTCCAGGGATACCGAGCCGATCGTTTTCAACGACGAGAACCTCCACGGTATATCTCTGCCCCATAACGACCCTCTGGTAATTACGGCTCGTGTCCACCAATACGAAGTGTAGAGGATACTGGTTGACTCGGGAAGCTCGGCGGATATACTCTTTTACGACTACTTTCTGCACATGGGACTCACCCCGGCAGACCTGAGGCCGACCTCCCACGTCCTATCAGAGTTCACCAACCACTCCTGTCACGCCCCGCTTTCCGGTGTACGGCGAAGGGGACGCGATGAGACCGCTACGTATTTATTCTGAAGTAAATACGCTAAGCGTAACTAAGTAATATAAAAGAAATGTACGCAAGAGATAGATGTAATGAAACAACAACTTTATTTATTCACATTCTTTTTACAATACATGAAAAAGTAAATACATGGGATAAATACGATGCCTAAACAGTGGCATAACAGAAATGAAAAGTACTGAAATGAAATGTATACAAGTGTAACTACAGCTCGAAATCTTCAATAAACTGGTCCAACTCTTCAGTGCTAGGCTCGATCTCTGGAAAGTCCGAATCACCTAACGCATTCAAAGAAGAAAGAAAGAGAATGTCGTCAGCGAACAAATCGCTCGGTAATTCCCAAAGATAAGAGAGAAATAGAATAGACAGAGAGTAAGAGAGAAAGAGTAGCTTTTAATGTTGTATTATATTGTTATAATATTGTATTTAGTATTAACGCTGTTGTTTGTAGTTTGGTACAAAAGAATGCCAGTGTATATGAGAAGAATCTCTATATGCCAGAGAATAGAGGCAAATAGAAGTGCAAGGCTCCGTTAGAAAGCCCGGAACAACGACATGGTATTCAGGTTAGGTGTCTTAAATCTTGCAGTCTCGTGCCACTTCTAACACCTTCCGTACCAATCTACCCCTTAAACCCCGTAATGTCTTGTTTGTATTGTAAATTGTATCGCAACTTGTATTGTCTTGTAATATAGATTGTATAATTGGATGACTTGCTGAAACCATGATATCGGTAAATGGATGTAACTGTAGAATCATAGATGTAACTGGAGAATCATGTAAATGGAAGTATATCCATGGTTCGGTTCGGTCAATACAGATTGAATAGATTGAATATATGGATTCATGGATTTATATTGAATTGTAGTATTGTAGATTGTACTTGAATCATATTCAAGTCAGAATATTTATAATGAGACTCAGTCTGAGTCAAAACAATTAAAAAAGAAATTGAAGTCCTGATTGTTTTGATATTATCGGTAACCGCTGCACATAGGCGGCAGGATTTGTGTCTTTTTCAAAAACGATTACCGTGTTGATAACACCGTTGTTAAGTTGTCTATCTTAAATAGGCAAGCACCCACATCTCCGGTTCCCTGAGGCTCAAAAGATTGGTCCCGCTTAAACCTATATTTACTAGGGTCATTATTGTAATTTATAAAACTTGAGGGGGTTTTATGTAAAAATAATTTTGTATAATTTTCAAAATACACCTCAAGTATTTAATTATCGTATTTAGAGTTTTCATAGTTGTGGATTTTATATTTGTAACATTTCTAGTAAATAAACCTATTTTTTCATAATATAGGATATTTAATTATAATATTGAACTTGTATGGAATTTCATCGTATTTTCATGTAAAGTGATCCTTTTGATTAAGAAAAGTTAGAATATTTATATTATATCAAAAATAGGTATTTTGATAATATATATATATATATATATATATAATATAAAATAATTTAAATTTATTATTTTCTAGAAATCTCATTTTCTTAAGATATTCGTATTTTAAATCTCTCGAGACCGAATGCTCCTTGCGGAGGTCTACATCTCACACTGCTAAGCCCAGGGATGTGCGATAATCCGCACCATCCCAGTCGGGTTCCCCAAAATAGGTTGTAGCGGCGCTTTACAAAGATTTATAAAAAAATAAGTAATATTGGAGAAAACGGTTTTTATAAGTTAAAAGATAGTTTTATGTAAAACGGTATTTCCCGAATCTATATTTCCCAAAAGATATTGTGCTATGTTGCATTTGAGTGCTGTGAAGAGGTAGGTCATTACCTCGTGATCTATTTTAAGGTATAGCAAGAAATATGATATTTAATATCAAAATTAAACTATGTGGTATTTTACTGAAAAAGTACGATAAAAATTACAATATGAAATATTTTGCTATGAAACTTGTTCAACATGTTTTATTAATGATTAATAGTCAAGATGTAGGAGTTTGGTATGGTTGTGTTAAGGAAAATTGAACTTTACAAAGAAAACCGAATCGGAAGTCGGTTTTAACTCCGCTTTCGTCGGGTTTTAATAAAAGAAGTTTTAAAAATAGATTAGAGAAGAGGGAGGTGGGACTTATGGGTTTGTAGTATAGATAAGAGGAAGAGGAAGACGTAGGAGGCACCGGTGCGTCGTTTCGTCGCCAGGAGCTTCTAGGGTCATCGTCGGAATTTCGCCGGAGTTTTGCCCTTCGCTAACTCTACTTGTACACAAAAGTTCTATAGAGTTTTCTTGAGAGTTTGGACAGAATTGTGAGTGAGGGGGTGTGTTTAGGGTTGATATTTATAGGGTAAAGCTAGGGTTAGGGTAGGTGAAAAGTTGTATTGAAAATGTAAAAAAAATTGTATTTAAAATGGAGTAAATAGGTGTTTTAAAAGACTCTGTTACTGTGCAGTAAATTTAAACCATACAGGGGTTTAGGGAAGACCAAGAGGCAGAACTTTCATGTTGGAAAATCGGCGATCCGGCCGAGTCGGGCCGGGGCTCGCCGCCACGTGTCCCTCGTCGCTTGGTGTAGCCCCTGGGTCAGTTTGTTTTACATGTGTAGTGGGGTTTTTATGAGTTATGCACGTGTAGACCCTTGGACTTCTAAAAATCTAAAATAAAACAATATTAAAAATAATGTCGGTGATGGGATTTGAACTCTGGTGCTTTGGTTCAGCAGTGCAAGGTCTTACCAATGAGCTACAAGCCCTTACTTGCTATTAAAAAGCAAAACAAACTTATAACTTGTGCTCAGGCAAAAATACCCCTTTCTGTATTTTTGAAAAAACTTGTACAGAAAGTTGTACAGAAAATTTAGGGTTGTTACATTCTACCCCCCTTATAAAAATTTCGTCCTCGAAATTTGTAAAAAGAAAGTGTAACAGATTCAAGGAAAATTTGGTGATAGAACTATTGATAGTGTATGAAAAATATGTGAAAGAATGCGAAAGTTTTGGTAAGATTGTAAAAGAGGTGAGGGAATTATGGGTTAGGACAGATTCAAAATATATGAAATGATAAGATTCAAGGAATATGAATTGTAAAGAATGTTTTCAGTTGCTGGTTCTTGTATTATATTGCTTAGGTTGTTCACGCAGAACAGAACTGCATGGTAGTGTTCCATACAGCTCTGACCTGCATGGGCCGCTAACAAAACCTGTCACGCCCCGCTTCCCGGTGTATGGTGAAGGGGACGCGACGAGGCCGCTACGTATTTACTCTGAAATAAATACACTAAGCGTAACTAAGCAATATAAAAGAAATGTATACAAGAGACAAATGTAATGAAACAACAACTTTATTTATTCATATTTTTTTTACAATACATGGAAAAGTAAATACATGAGATAGATGCGATGCCTAAACAGTAGCATAACAGAAATGAAAAGTACTGAAATGAAATGTGTACAAGTATAACTACAGCTCGGGATCTTCAATAAACCGGTCTAAGTCTTCAGTGCTAGGCTCGATCTCTGGAAGGTCCGAATCACCTGACGACATTTAAAGAAGAAAGAAAGAGAATGTTTTCAGCGAACAAATCACTCGGTAAGTTCCAAAGATAAGGGAGAATAGAATAGACAGAGAGTAAGAGAGAGAGAGAGTAGCTTTTAATGTTGTATTATATTGTTATAATGTTGTATTTAGTATTAATGTTGTTGTTTGTAGCTTGGTACAGAAGGATACCAGTGTATACGAGAGGAGTCTCTATATGCCAGAGACTAGAGGCAAATGGAAGTACAAAGCTCCGTTAGAAAGTCTGGAACAACGGCGTGGTATTCAGGTTAGGTATCTTAAATCTTGCAGTCTTGTGCCACTTCTAACACCTTCCGTATCAATCTACCTCTTAAACCCCGTGATGTCTTGTTTGTATTATTTGTATTGTAAATTATATTGCAACTTGTATTGTCTTATAATATAGATTGTATAATTGGATGACTTGCCGAAACCATGATATCGGTAAATGGATTTAATTGGAGAATCATGTAAATGGAAGTATATCCATGGTTCGGTTCAGTCAATACAGATTGAATAGATTGAATATATGGATTCATGGATCCATATCGAATTGTAGTATTGTAGATTGTACTTGAATCATATTCAAGTTAGATTATTTATAATGAGACTCAGTCTGAGTCAGAACAATTAGAAAAGAAATTGAAGTCCTGATTGTTTTGGTGTTATCGGTAATCGCTGCACATGGACGGCAGGATTTATGTCTTTTTCAAAGACGATTACCGTGTTGATAACACCGTTGTTAAGTTGTCTACCTTAAATAGGCAAGCACCCACTTCTTCAGCTCCCTGAGGCTCAAGAGATTGGTCCCGCTTAAACATATATTTACTAGGGTCCTTATTGTAATTTATAAAACTTGAGGGGGTTTTATGTAAAAATAATTTTGTATAATTTTCAAAATACACTTCAAGTATTTAATTATCGTCTTTAGAGTTCTCATAGTTGTGGATTTTATATTTCTGACATTTGTAGTGAATAAACATATTTTTTCATAATATAGGGTATTTAATTATAATATTGAACTTGTATAGAATTTCATGGTATTTTAATGTAAAGTGATCATTTTGATTTAAAAAAGCTGGAATATTTATATTATATCAAAAATAGGTATTTTGATAATACATATCTATCTATATATATATATATATATATATATATATATATATATATATATCTGTATTATAAAATAATTTAAATTTATTATTTTCTAGAAATCTCATTTTCTTAAGATATTCATATTTTAAATCTCTCGAGACTAAATGCTCCTTGCGGAGGTCTACATCTCGCACTACTAAGCCCAGAGATATGCGACAATCCGCACCATCCCAGTCGGGTTTCCCAAAATGGATTGTAGCTGCGCTTTGCAAAGATTTATAAAAAAATACGTAATATTGTAGAAAACGGTTTTTATAAGTTAAAAGATAGTTTTGTGTAAAACGGTATTTCCCGAATCTATATTTCCCAAAAGATATTGTGCTATGTTGCATATGAGTGCTGTGAAGAGGTAGGTCATTACCTCGTGATCTATTTTAAGGTATAGCAAGAAATATGATGTTTAATGTTAAAATTAAACTATGTGGTATTTTACTGAAAAATTACGATAAAAATTGCAATATGAAATATTTTGCTATGAAACTTGTTCAACATGTTTTATTAATGATTAATAATCAAGATGTAGGAGTTTAGTATGGTTGTGTTAAGGAAAATTGAACTTTACAAAGAAAACCGAATCGGAAGTATGTTTTAACTCCGCTTCCGTCGGGTTTTAATAAAAGAAGTTTTAAGAATAGATTATAGAAGAGGGAGGTGGTACTTATGGGTTTGTAGTATAGAGAAGAGGAAGAGGAAGACGTAGGAGGCGCCGGTGCGTCGTTTCGTCGCCGGGAGCTCCTAGGGTCGTCGTCGGAATTTCGCCGGAGTTTTGCCCTTCGCTAACTCCACTTGTACACAAAAGTTCTATAGAGTTTTCTTGAGAGTTTGGACAGAATTGTGAGTGAGGGGGTGTGTTTAGGGTTGATATTTATAGGGTAAAGCTAGGGTTAGGGTAGGTGAAAAGTTGTATTGAAAATGTAAAAAAAAATGTATTTAAAATGGAGTAAATAGGTGTTTTAAAAGACTCTGTTACTGTGCAGTAAATTTAAACCATACAGGGGTTTAGGGAAGACCAAGAGGCAGAACTTTCATGTTGGACAATCGGCGATCCGGCCGAGTCCGGCCTTTGCGGCGGCGGGCCGAGTCAGTCGAGTCGCCGGCCCGAGTCGGCCGAGTCGGGCCTAGGCTCGCCGCCACGTGTCCCTCGTCGCTTGGTGTAGCCGGTCAGTTTGTCTTACATGTGTAGTAGGGTTTTTACGAGTTATGCACGTGTGGACCCTTTGACTTCTAAAAATCTAAAATAAAACAATATTAAAAATAATGTGGGTGATGGGATTTGAACTCTGGTGCTTTTGTTCAACAGTGCAAGGTCTTACCAATGAGCTACAAGCTCTTGCTTGCTATTAAAAAGCAAAACAAACTTATAACTTGTGCTCAGGCAAAAATACCCCTTTCTGTATTTTTGAAAAAATTTATACAGAAAGTTTAGGGTTGTTACAACTGCATCCCGGTAGAAGGAGTAATCACTCTCCAGTTTAACATCGGAGAGGCCGGCCATACGCGAACAGTGCCCGTAGAATTCATCATAGCGAGAATCCCGTCGGCATACAACATCCTCCTCGGCCGCTCTATGCTGAACTCCCTCAGGGCCCAGATATCGACCTTCCACTTGGTTATGAAATTCCCGCTCGACCAAGGCGGGGTAGGTCGGGCCTACGGAGACCAGCAGACTGTGAAGGTTTGCTTCACCGCAACATCTTCGTTTGAACGGGCGAACAACGATGTTGAGGCTGATAGTGAAATCAAGGGTTCTCTGGACACTGGGATGAGCAAAAGGAGGTCCGAAGGACCCCGGTGGAGCCATTGAAAGAGGTCCCCCTCGTAGAAAGGGACATTGAACGTACCGTTCAGATTGGTTCACTTCTGACAGGGACTCAGCACGACGACCTAGTTGGCTTCCTCAGAAACAACGCCGACGTCTTCGCTTGGGCTCCTACTGACATGCCTGGGATCGACCTTAAAATCATATCTCATAAGCTCGGGATAGATCGTACGGTCCGACCCGTTAAGCAGAAGAAGTGAAGCTTCGCCCCGATCAAGCAGAAAGCAATTGAGGACGAGGTAGACAGGCTCCTCGCCGCCAACTTCATTCGGAATGTACCTTACTCCGAGTGGTTGGCAAACGTGGTTATGGTGAAAAAGTCAAGCGGGAAGTGGTGAATGTGCATCGACTTCACCGGCCTCAACAAGGCCTGCCCGAAAGACAACTATCCCCTCCCTCGGATAGATCAACTCGTCGACAGCTCGGCAGGCCACGAGCTACTTATCTTCATGGACGCCTTCTTCGGCTACAATCAGATCCGTATGAATCCGGAAGACGAAAATCTCACCGCATTCACAACGGACCAGAGGGTATACTGCTACAAGGTAATGCCTTTCGGCCTCAAAAACGCCGGAGCTACGTACCAACGCTTGGTCAAATGCATGTTCAAGCCGCAGATCAGCAGGAACATAGAAGTTTACGTCGACGGTATGCTCGTCAAATCGGTCTCGTTAGTCGACCACACCAAGGATCTAGGCGAGGCCTTCGAAGTACTCCGCAAGTTCAAGATGAAACTGAATCCCGCCAAGTGCGCATTCGGGGCCACTGGGGGAAAGTTCCTCAGTTTCAGGTCACTCACCGCGGGATCGAGGCTAACCCGGAGAAAATCAACGCCATCCTCAACATGGCCGCGCCCAAGACTAACGTTGAGATCATGCGACTGACAGGACGAGTAGCCGCTCTATCACGTTTCATGTCAAGGTCTGGCTAGAAGTGCCTCCCGTTCTTCAAAACTCTAAAGAAAATTCCGAGGTTCGAGTGGTCGGTGGAGTGCCAGACCGTCTTTGACCAATTAAAGAGACACCTTGCAACCCCACCTCTGCTCACCCGACCAATGGAAGGGGATGAACTATTGCTGTATCTGGCAGTATCCGACCAAGCAGGGAGCGCGGTGCTCGTCCGTGAGATCGACGGAGTCCAGAGGCCGGTATACTATGTGAGCCACGTCTTCAAAGACGCGGAAATGAGGTACCCAGCGATAAAGAAAATCGTCTTGGCGCTCATCGTGGCCTCAAGGAAACTGCGGCACTATTTCCAGACGCACACCATCCTTGTTCTTACCGGGCGCCCCTTGGGGGCTATCCTTGCCTCACCCGAGTCATCTGGCCGCTTGGAGAAGTAGAGGTGGGAGTTGTCCCAATTCGGCATAAAATAGCGCCCGAGGCAGGCCATCAAAGCACAAGCCCTGGTCGATTTTGTCGTCGAGTGCACTATCCCCAGCAAAGAGCCGAGGTCAACGCCGGTCCCCGCGGCTCAGCCCTCTGTCGATAGGAAGCCCGACTCA
This sequence comes from Agapanthus africanus, assembly GCA_030015575.1. NCBI lineage: Eukaryota > Viridiplantae > Streptophyta > Magnoliopsida > Asparagales > Amaryllidaceae > Agapanthus > Agapanthus africanus. Next base: position 154,847,740 of record CM057337.1, on the reverse strand, counting down.
GTCCCTGATTGGATCCTTTATGTTGACGGGTCCTCGACCGAGGAAGGTTGTGGTGTCGGCCTCATCATTCGGGGGCCGAACGAGGCAGAAATGGAGTATTCTCTGAGGCTCGGTTCAAGGCCTCAAATAACAAGGTGGAATACGAGGCCTTGTTGGCCGAACTGCGCATAGCCTTCGGGCTAGGGCTGAAAACAATTCGGATCCGCAGCGACTCAGCCTTAGTCGTTGGCTAGGTGATCGGTCATTTCGAGGCTCGGGAATCTCTGATGGTGAAGTATCTGGCCGAGGTAAGAAGAATTCGAAAGAACTTCGATGAAGTCCAAGTAGAGAAGATCCCCAGACAGCTCAACGCCCAAGCCGACGCCTTGAGTAAGCTGGCTTTATCCTACTCGGCCAACAACAAGCGGTCCATCCTCTTTGAGATTTTGCCACGGCTTAGCGTAGAAGACGGGGCAACAACACTTCATGTGTACACAGCCCAGGAAGAAGACCGGGACTAGAGGAAGCCCCTTGTGGAATTCCTAAGGGAGGGTACACTCCCAGAAGATCAGGGAGAAGCCCGCCGTCTCCGAGCCAAAGCCCGTCACTTCGTCTGGAGCAATGGGAACCTCTACAAGAAGTCGTTCACTCAGCCCCTGCTCCGGTGTGTTAACCCCCATGAAGCCGACTATGTCCTCCGTGAGATCCACGAAGGGGTCGGCGGCGCGCACCAAGGGGCCCACACCTTAATCCAGAAGGCATTGCTCCAGGGGTACTACTGGCCAACTATTCACCAAGACGCCCAGAAGCTCGTTAGGAGATGCAAAAGTTGCCAACTCCACGGAAGCGTACCTCGCCTTCCAGCTACCGAGCTGACCGCCCTAACCTCACCGTGGCCGTTCGCCCAGTGGGGAATGGACATGATAGGCCAGTTCCCTACCGGCACGGACGGGCATAAGTACATCCTCGTCGCGGTGGATTACTTCACGAAGTGGATCGAAGCCATTCTTATCAGGAAACCAGATGCTACCACAATAATCAAGTTTCTGCAGAACAACGTGATACTCCGGTTTGGCATCCCGAGGTGTATCATTACCGACCACGGGATGAACTTCGAAAATGAAAAAGTGAAGGAATTTTGCAATGAATATCATATCCTCATGAAGTTTGCCGCGGTCGCACATCCCCAATGCAACGAGCAAGCCGAAGTCGCTAATTGGGACGTCCTCCGAGGTCTCCGGACACGCCTAGAAGGACACCAAGGCAGTTGGGTCGAGGAATTGCCCCGGGTCCTATGGGCCTTGCGTACATCAAAGAAGACCCCTACCAGGAAAACCCCTTTCAGTCTCTGCTACGGGACCGAGGCAATGGTCCCAGCGGAGATCGGGCTACCGAGTCACCGGTTTGAACACTTCGACGATGAAGCAAACACCTAGGCACTACGAACCAACCTAGACATCTTATTAGAGAAACGAGACCGGGCTCAGATCAAAGCTGCCGCCTATCAACAACAGACCGTCCGCTACTACAATGCGCGAGTCAAGCGTCGCCTCTTCAAGGCCGAGGATTTAGTCCTAAGGCAGAATGAGTTCGTCGACTAAGGCAGGCTGCATAAGTTTTTCCCAAGATGGGACGGTCCTTTTCTCGTCTCCGAGGTACTGCCCGGCGGAGCCTACCATTTGCAAGACGCGAAAGGACGCAAGTTTCCATGGCCTTACAACGCCGAGAAACTCAAACTGTACCAATAAAAAGAGCATCTACTAGCGTGCACTTCTTTTACTAAAGCAATGTAAACTTTTCTCAAGTTCTTTCTATTCATATAATAAGAAGGGAACAATAAGACATTGCAAAAAGAAAAAAAATTTATTCCAAAGGGTATTATGGGCTCCTCAGCCATACATTGAAATAAAAGAAAATTACAATAGCGGGGGAAAGGGATGCAGGAAACATTGCTCGTGGTACTCCGAGCATATTTCCGCCAGCCGAGTCCTCGCCGCCTCGGACCTTTGCCTCTGATGCCACCCGCGAACGTCTGCGTGGTGCCTCAGTTGGTAGCACTCGAGGACGAGCGCCACCGAGCGATCCCGCCGACCCGCCGAGACCAGGCCGAAGCGGCATAAATACCTCAGCTTATCGACCGCCTCGTCCTTCAGCTGCTCAGACAGGGGGTTGTACACCCCGGCGACGCTCTCCAGATAGAGTACATCAGCAGCTGTAGCAGGGGGGAGCACCAAGGAAGCAGTCGGACGAAATGATCTTCGATGCAGCCTATCACTAACTGTACCGTGTCCTCGGTGCAGTACTGATCGTAGAGGTACACGTCCTCGAAGCTTATGATGTCGGGGATGGTAAAGGGGAAGTCCTCCATTCTTACATTTTGGAGATGAAGAAAGGAGTGCTCAACAAGCCCTCCGCTTTATAGCCCTACTGCGCCCTCAAGAGTCTAACGGTCGCTCATGCCTTCCACAACTGTACCGCCACGCGGCGGGCGTCCCGCCTTTCTCGGCGAAATCGGAATGACGCGGCTCTTACGCTCTGCCTCCCCCTACGCGTTAATGACACGTGTCGACCACGACGGTCACTCTTCCCGATGTTCGAGCGCCGTGGAAGATCGGATAGAACCTCACGACTCAATAGAGTAGCTTCACTGCTCGGTCCATCCTTAGCATGCCACTTCCGGCCCTTCCCACGCTAGGGATCTAAGCCCTCGTCAAGAGGCACCGGGCAGCAACCCTGCTCGGCCCGTTCTTAGCAGGCCTCTTACGGCCCCTCCCGCGCTAAGGATTAAAGCCCTCACCAAGAGGCACCGGGCAGTAATCCTGCTCGGCCAGTCCTTAAGGATCTAAGCCCTCGTCAAGAGGCAACTGGGCTCACCCTTTCTCGGTTATCCCTGGTTGGTAGTTCCTTACCCTGCGAGCCAGGGATCTAAGCCCTCATCAAGAGGCACCGAGCAGCAACCCTGCTCGGCCCGTCCTTAAGGATCCAAGCCCTCGCTAAGAGGCACCGGGCAGCAACCCTGCTCGGCCCGTCCTTAAGGATCAAAGCCCTCGCCAAGAGGCAACCGGGCTCGCCCTTGCTTGGTTATCCCTGGCTGGTAGTCCCCTACCTCCACGACGCCAGGGATCTAAGCCTTCGCCAAGAGGCACCAGGTGGTAACCCTGCTCGGCCCGTCCTTAAGGATCAAAGCCCTCGCCAAGAGGCAACCGGGCTCGCCCTTGCTCTGTTATCCCTAGTTGGTAGTTCCCTACCCCACGACGCCAGGGATCTAAGCCCTCATCAAGAGGCACCGGGCAGCAACCCTTCTCGGCCCGTCCTTAAGGATCTAAGCCCTCGCCAAGAGGAAACCGGGCTCACCCTTGCTCGGTTATCCCTGGTTTGTAGTTCCCTTCCCCACGACGCCAGGGATCCAAGCCCTCTCTAAGAGGCAACTGAGCAGCTTCATAGCCCGATCCATCCTTAGCATGCATCCCTATGCCCTCCCGCTAAGGATCAAAGCCCTCGCCAAGAGGCAACTGAGCAGCTATCCTGCTCGGTCATCCATGGCTGGTAATTACTACCCATCGACGCCAAGGATCAAAGCCTCAAATTCAACTCGGCGTGCGATCGCTAGACGAAGAACCGACCTGAAATAAAATCAGCACCGTGCAAATGCAAATGTTTACCACAAACAAAAGGAAAATGTGCACGTAAAGAAACTGCAAAAAGATTTTTTTATTCACAAAAATCAAAAGTCTCTACAAGGGTATTATGGGCTCCCCAGCCTATCAAAAGTGCCCGGAGGCTTACAAAATTTTAGAGCAAAAGAGAGACATAAGAAGACGAGGGGCTTCAAGCCTCAGGGGCAGGGAGGACCTCAACGAGCCGCGCCTCCAGTACGACCACCGGAGCAGCATCTTTAGGGTCGACGCCAACAGCGGGAACTTCGGTGCCGGCAGCCGGGGCGGCCGACTTACCCCTCACGCTCCCACCGGGGTCCACTTTCCTTGCATTGTGTCCGGGGGTGATCCTCTGCGCGTCGCCCTCGAGAGGGTACACAGCCCGAAGCTCGGCGTCAAGAAACTCCGGCATCTGAGCCTTGACAGAGTCAAGGGCATCATGCCAAATGACGCCCCCGGCTCTGGCAAGGTCGGCTTAGAACTGATCCGATTTCTTATAGTTCTCCACCGCCTTCAGCGCCCGGTCCTTCGCCACATCGTTCTCCTTCCGAAGGGTGCTCGCCGTCTTCTTCATGGTGGCGACGAGTACCTTGGAGTCCTCCAACTAGGACTCGGCGGCTCGGGCAGCCTCTCAGCATCTGGCGGTCTCCCGGCTCGCGGCCGCCACCTGGTCTTCAAGAGCAGCGATCCTCTCCCTCGCTGCCTCCAACTCCAGCCTCGAGCTCTCCTCCCGCGAGGAGAACTCACCCGCGGCCTGCATCGCCGGGGCAATCTCCTCGTACTCCATGTTGACGATGAGGGCGACGTGGTGGAGGACCTAAAGAAAAGAAAGAGAGTTAAGAGGGAAAGGAAGGCACCTAACTACGCGAACAAAAATGTTGAATGAAGAACCAAGTGGGGTGCGAACACTAACCTGCACGGTGTCACGACCCGAAATAGCACGTGACTGGCACTTGAATCATATGAACTCTATAGGACCCCATCTAATTCAAGTAAGCCAAAAAATACCAGAAATCTAAACCATTTTAAAGAAGAAATGAAGAAAACTTATCTTTAAAGCAAGTGGTTTTAATAACATAAGCCGAAGTATTGCGTTTTAAAATCTCAAGTCTTTTTGGAAAATTTCGGCAGAGTTTCCTTTGTAAATCTGGCCCCAAAAGGGTACAACATGCATAATATGAATAAAGGCATTCCCAAGCGGGAGCTATCTCTTCGTCAATTGACGGTCACAACCACGCAAGCAATATAATATACAACGCCAAGAGCGAGGATCAAAACTCAAAAGGAAACTCAAAATCATCAAGAAACCAAAACAATACAACGCGCGACTCTAAGGTCGAAAGAATATACAACTGGTCTTCTAGGGTTATAAAATATACAAGTCTCGTTGATGGAGTTTACTAGATACAACTGAATAAATAAAAGTATAATGGTGGTCATGATACAAGTGAACCCACCTACCAAAGCAATCACCCGGAAAGGAAGCAGTGTGCCAGCAAAGCCGCAACGAACCTGTACGGCAAAACCTGCAAGAAATTATGGCACAACGGGGGTGGGTTGCTAACTCGTGAGTAGAAAACATCACAGAGCAGAAATCGTATGTATAACTCAATCCTAGGTCAATACGATCAGTAATATATATCCCCAATATAATATAACTCTGAACATCTACACATAAGTGTAAAATCAAGTGCTCATGTCAGTGCCTCAGATAGCAACATATCATATATATGATGTATGAATGCATCGAAATGAAAACAGAATACATCATGAAAGGAAAACTGTTTTCACAATATAGTGAGATTTCTGTATATTTAAAACGAGATATCATCAATGAAATCAACATAAATCAATGTCTAGCATCGACACAAAACATATATCCAAATATCCAATATCTCGGGCTCCGGCTATCCGGACTGACCCATATAATAAAATCTCAATACCTCAAATCTCAATATCTAGAGCTACGGCTATCCGGACTGACCCCTGGGCTGCGGTTATCCGAACTGGCCCAACTCCGATCGGTATCCTCCGGATATCCGTCGAGTCACAATAAAATCACCGGTCAATATTGCTCCCTTGTCTCAGGCTCAACGCCATCATCTGCGACCTTCTTGCCCCGGGGTACCGCACCGGGTCCACCATGCACCCACAGACGGTTCCTCCTCCTCCTCGAATCGGGTGTATGATATCCCTTAAGAGCCGAGAAAACTCACGGTGGACATATCTCAAATCATATCATGAGAAAACCGCAATTTATATCTTTGAAATGAATAATCAATTTATAAAATTTTTGTTGTTTCTCCAAATCCAGAAATCTCATGTAAAACCGAAATCCCAATCTCAGGGGTAAATAAACAATGAATTCCAAAATATTGGGCTCCGGCAATTCGGACTGGCCCTAATAATAATGCATGAAAATGAACGTATAAATATGCATGACAATCACAGTAATAAATGCAATGTCTAAGCTATCAGCTAACAAATGATATTAATGAATTAATATTCTCTACAGTGTACGTAGCATGGCAATTACCGATGATGATATGTATGAGCCGGCAAGCAGGTGTACGTGGAACATACGCATCATCGGTAATGGTGCTGGTGTCCCGACAGCATGATTTCAATAATAGCATATGAAAACACAATATAAGCATGCAATGCGATGCGAACAGCAAGAATATGCGGGAGCTGAATAATAAACACAACAATAAATAATCTACATTAATATATATGGGTCATACAGTTTGCCGTTTGAAATAACATGAATCGTGGTGTTTAGAAAATAGGGCTACGGTGTTTTTAAGAAAAGGTACGTCCTTTGAAATATCCGTAGAATCGCTTGGCCTGTCTTTAAAATACTCACGATTCGTTAGTTTTGAAATAGGTATGACCCGAGTCTAGTCTAACATCTACAAATAAACTACTGGACTAAACTAACAGACTGATCAAAAGGGTAAGGAAAACCACCTAAGTCTGAGTCGATATATATATATATATATATATATATATATAATAGTCGGTGATCCCGCCTCAATAGTATCACATACGATACAATATATATAATATGACATCCTCAAGTCAAGAGTGCAGATCTATCATCAATATAGCTCGTACGGTAAATCCATCGTACGTCATCCCAAATCTGGGTACGGTCAATATCACATTTATCTTATTTTTCATCTGGTATCCTTATCATCACATATCGTGAACTGGGGGTACTGATCTAAGTCTAGTACAATACCGATACCGTCTACATATATATATGTATGCGTGTGTATGAAACACATCGCCTAAGGACCTGCTATAATATCATGGCATATCTCAAATACGAACCATATCACATTACCGATCTCATGGCATCATGCCCAATCTCATCGACTCATCTCCAAATATCATGTACTATCATCATCAATCCATGTATATATATACGTATATATATATATATATATACATAGTCCCATACCTATGTGTATTTATATATACATACATATCCCTATATACGCACAAGTAATAAAATGTATGCAAGTGTACGCGTGTGAGTGTATACAAATCATATTCTAAGGTTCGCGACTAGGAAGTTAACTAACAACACTATCATCCAAAGTCTTCTAAAGCAATTAACTAAGTATACACATCTTATAATATCATTTAAGTATATATATCTATATATAACATAACGTATTTGCGTTCTATACTACGAACTGCGGGGGTGCTATACGCCATCCACCCGACTTCCCCCGTAGATATATATCTACTCACCTGATCTTCGCTTGCCGATGCCGATGTCGCCACACGCCTACTTGTCGTCTCGAAGTCATCGTGGGGGGTACCTACATATCATAGCACATCGTATCGCATTAAATCCAATTCGAAATCTAAACGACACACGAATTACTCATAGGTTAAAACCTATGGTCTACTCACGCAAATCAACCAAATAACATTCGATTTCGACGTACAAACGTCAAGTGACCGATACAAAACACAAATACGAAAACTTAAGTCATGAAAAGTTACGAAAACAATGCAGCAACCTAGGAAAACTTGCTCCAGATTTTGGTTCAGGTAAAAACAAGGTGCACAAATAATACTGAGGTGATGTATAGGGTGTATATGACCTACAGAAACCAGGACCCCAAATTCCTACATGTGGCCGGCCACTACCCCTTAGAATCCGGCCTGCTCGGTTCTGGGAGGTTGGATGGGGTTAGTTTTGGTAGGGTGGTCTCATAGGGTCATAATTAGGTCTCTGGAATTGTTTAGTTTTCCAGTAAAAATCCCAGGTTACTCCAGATTCCCTGTAGGCCTCAATTTCATCACAAAACCAACATGAAAAGTTTCTGTTTTGGGTTTTCAGATTTCAGTTGGGTTTGGTCTGGGTTTCTAACACCATGGGGGGGTTTAAGGTCACCAATAAAGCTCACTAGCACAAACACAACTCAAGAATTCCTCAACCCTCTTCTAGGAAATTTCAAAGTTCACAAAACTACACTAAATCGGTTTTAAACTTAAATAGAGACTATAGAAACTTAACTAATACACAAAATGGTGAAAAGATTATCTCATTTGGCAACTCAAGAATTTTCTTGAGTTGCCCCAAGTGCTCAAAATCCATCCTTTCTTGATCCAAAGTGCTTGTAGAAAGCTTGTGCATGTTTTTTGTGAAGTGGGGATGATGTTTTGATGAAGGATTGATGATGAAGTGAGGAGGAAGAGGAGAGGAAATGAAGAGGGCTGCCATGGGAGTTGAGGATGAAGATGAAACAATGAAGGGGATAAAGTGCTGAGGTCCAAGGTTGACCGCTCCCTCTCTCTCTCTTGCCCATACTTTTTAGTTTAATGTTTTCTTTTTCTTTTCCTTTTTCTTTTCTTCTCTTCTCTTTTCATTTTAAACACAAATGAAACCCTAATTTAAAACCATGGTCACACAAAAGGAAAAAATGATAAGGTTTGTAACATGAAAGGGTGCATGTAATGCACAAAACCGGATTAATACAAGATTAGCGATATTTAACCGCGATTAGCATTAAAATGGAATATAATTAATCATAAGAATTATAATTTGCTTAAATCATATAAAACACCCTCATTTCATAAATTCCTATAATTTTCTAAATATTTTCCAATTTATCGGTATTTAATTATACCGCATTAATAAAATATTCATAATATTTATTATTTAATTATAAAATTCCCAAAAATAATATTTAATTTTTCTGAAATGTTACAGTCTTCCCCCCTTAAAGAAATTCGGTCCCCGAATTTAAATTTAAACCCCTCAAATACTAAAACATTTCAGTAAAATGATCTTGTCGTCGGGGCTCCGAAATCATAAATACATAAAACACATCGCAGCGCAATAAACCAACATGATATACATCAAATATGCATGCGCATGTAAACGAGTGTATAAACCAAAAATCAAAACTCCGTCAAGCATCCCACAATCATCGGAGTTATGGCGAAGACACCAATGTCCAAGCCCAATACGAAAACCAACATGATATACATCAACTATGCATGTAAACATCATTAAAACATCTGAAAGGGATGCATGCCAAACTCTTTTCCAATCGCTGTGCAATGCGCGTATCACTGCACAGTGGCAGACGTCTATTGTAAGAAAATAACTATATGTATGTATGTATGTATATATATATATATATATATATATATATATATATATCTTTTGTTTAACATACACGTCCTGCCGTTTTGAAAATAATTTAGAAGGGTTTCCTTTATTAAATGTTTCGTGTCATCTTAGACACGTAGGTAAATACTGAGACTATAGCTCCTTTTTGGAAATCCCCTCGATAACTATCAATGCATGCAAAATATGTTCAGGTACTGTCCTCGGACTAGTCCTGTTCAGCTACTATACCAAATATTAAATATCATAAAACATGCTGCTCAAAGGAAATCAATCCCAAAATGCATATAAGAATGCCACGTGCGTCTGGTGCGCGTGGAAATCGAAATCCATGAATGTGCCATACATGTGCACAGAAACAAAATCTAAGTGCAACGGGTGTGCACGAAACACCTGTCAAAGACAACGGTTTGCCTGACAGTAATATCAGGTGCATCTAATACGCACGAAGAATCTCGATTTAGTGCATCCGGTGTGCACCAAATCGCATCAAGCGCGTCAAGTATGCGCAAGAATCCAAATCAGGTGCACAAGGTGCACGAAAACAAATAACGAGTATCACAATCGAAATCGGCGGTATACAACACGTTTCAATCCAAATCCAAATCAGGTATACCATGGTATATAATCTCACAACCATGTGCATCAGCGTACACAAAATCAAATCACAATACTAAAAGTGCATGAAAACTATGCTGAAAGCATAAGTCAAATCACATGCATACCATAGGCGTGGAATCAAAATCATTATCTCAAATGACATCAAACCGAAGTCAAGTGCAACTGTGGTGCACAAAATCTCAATCATGCAAATAAATCGTCCAAAATAGCGAAATCAAATATGGCGGAAACAGTCCCACTCTAGCACATCCTCTAAAGATCTCTGGCCAACTATCATGGTCACTCATAACATGTCTCGTCGACGATGCCGAACTCTGGCCTGCTGGGTGTGCACAATATGACCGATCCTGGGTCCAAGTTTTCTCGTATAGTATTCCAGAAGGCTCTGTCGAAGTCTCCCCCAAATCTCGTTTCTGCCGAACTGCCCAGAAGTTATCACCCTTTACTAAATCTATTTCTTATTCCGGAACGGCCGCATACTCATCGCGACTCCTTCTGGAAGATATATCCATGTACAACACCTCTGCATGCGTATCACATCTCTGATGTCAGCGGAGTGGGACGTCATCTCATCAAGATCTCGTACGAACCTCTTACTCCACTTTTCTCTAATGTCGACTGCTTCGGACTCGTCTCTTCGTGGCTGCATGGACTGCGCTCCAAAGGCTATACTCGTATCTGGAGCCTCCCAACCAATGTATCCCATCACATGATATCCGAATGACGTTGAACCTTTCGATCGATTCGTCAAAGTCCCATAATCCCCAAGAGCTCAACATCTTGAGTACAGTTTAATAGTATTTCAGTACATGCCACGGTACCTATGGACCAGCCGTAGAAGGGCAAACCTAAGCCTCATTAATGGCACCGCTGAACTGCTGCAAACCCTAAGGTTTCAAAGTGTTCTCATGGTCATTGTATCGAGTTAGGGTTTCATTCTTCTAGAGGGTCCACGGAATTACTTGCATGTTTCTCCGAATATTTTAAACTTGGAAAAATGGGTTTCTGACATTCGATCGTCTTCTATCGAGTCCCAACTGTTTCCCCCAATCAGAGCAAAGCTCTGTTTTGAAATTCAAAATTCAAAAGAATTAAAGCAACGCTTCAGATTTAGCGCTCTGCGCTGCGCGCCACGTGTCAAACACAGGTGCGCTAGCGCAGGCTACGCTGCGCTCTCCGCTGCGCGCCACGTGTCAAACGTAGGTGCGCTAGCGCAAGGTGCGCTGCGCCCCACGTGGCAAACGTAGGTGCGCCAGCGCTGAAATTAAGAATTCCCCACCGTTAGATCAAAAGATCTAAGAATAAATTATTAATTAATCAGAATTAAAATTCTGTTATGAAAAGATCTTTCCAATCTTGTTAAAAAACAAGAATATTATCTTCTGTAAAACAGAAGCCTTAGGATCAAAGATCCAACGGTGGGAAATATTCCCAAATCAATCAGAGAAGGATCTCTTTAACTGATTGAACTGATCAGTTCGCCCTATATAAAGGCCCCGAGACTTAAAGTCTGATAGAGAGAAACCCCCTTACAAACTTTGAGAAAACTCAAAGAAAGAAAAGCAAGATTTTAGCAAAAGAAGATCATTTCTTCAAGGTAAAGAACATGATTCTTGAACACAGAGATGAAATCATCTCATGAAAAGAAGAACTATCTTCTAAATAAGATCACAGATCTACAAAAGACCAAGGTCTTTGATAAAAAAGAGATCAAAAGATCTCATCATAAAAACAAAAAGAAGAACATGTTCTTCATTCACAGATCATTGATCTACAAAGGCAAAGCCCCTTTCAAAAATAAGAACTGTTGTTCTTGAATCTTGAGGCAAAGCCTCCTTTAAAAAAGAACATAAACTTGTTCTCTGATCATAAATTTGATCAAATGCACTTTGCGCTATTGAAAAGTGCCTTGCACTCTTGAACTGCGCTTCTGCGCTCCTTGGACCGGCGCTCAGCGCCAAATCCTGCCACGTGTCAACCACGTATGCACTTGCGCTTTACGCTTCTGAAGCAGCGCACTGCGCTCATGGGCTGACGCTCAGCGCCAAGCGCACCACGTGTCACTCACTGATGCGCCACTAAACTAGCGCAACACGCTTATAAATTAAAAACGCAATGCGCTTATAAACTGGCGCTTGGCGCTAAGCGCGACACGTGTCCTTTTCGTGTGCGCTACTTGGCAGAAGCGCAATGCGCTCTTTAATTGGCGCAAAGCGCCTGGCGCGCCACATGGCGCGCTGTCAGAACACACATTGTTCTGATGAATGCTATGCATTCAATGCAAGACAAAAATTGTCAGGACCTAATGCTCAGTATTATTAAAGGGGCCAAGCCCAAGTAAGGGCTCAACAGCCCAGAACAATAAAATGTTAAACATTTTAATCTTATTGGATTTAGCCCAATTCTGACCATAAGTCCTCAACTTACATTTAATTGAGCCCATCTGCTCACGAATATTCAACAGATCTCAGTCCCAAACTGGGCTACAGATCTTTCAACCAACTCACACCGGTTCGAGGGTACATCTCTGAACTCCTCTGATATCTGTCGTTGTAATCCTTCAACGTCTTCAGAGGGGTGACGGGTCCCGACGACCATACATTCCACAGACTATGATGTCTTTAAACCGGACTGTGGGGTCCTTAAACTCATGGACTACGATGTCCTTAACCTGGACTGTGGGGTCCCTAAACCCATGGACTACGATGTCCTTAACCTCAGACTGTGGGGTCCCTTTAAACCCATGGACTACGATGTCCTTAACCTCGGACTGTAGGGTCCCTTTAAACCCACGGACTATGATGTCCTTAACCTTGGACTGTGGGGTCCTTAAGCCCATGGACCGAGATGTCCTTAAACTAACATTGGACCGTAATGTCCTTAAACTAATTATCGACCGCAATGTCCCTAAACTAAACAATACAGTCCAATTGCTCTTTTTTCGAATCTAAATGATCCCGTTAAGTTGATCTTAGTCTAAAATTAGGCTAACGTATCCTTAACATACGTTTAAGTTGATCTTAGTCTCAAACGAGGCTAACGTATCCTTAAACCCAACCCCTAAACCCAAATCTAAGAAGAAACGGATTTGGACTAATCCACGCCCTACGGGAGACAACATACATTAGTCTCCGTATACAATCCACGGGCAACCAAAAACAAAACAAACACGCACGACACGAAGTGACCATCTGGAGAAGGAGAAAGTTATTACCGCGATGCGGTAGCGTAATTAACTGCAGGGGCTTGCGCCTGCAGGGAAGAGCATCCCCACAATAAAAAACCCCTCACCGTGAGGGGGAATCTGACGAAGTCTGCTACATCGGCCGCATCCGTTTAAACCTTCAATACATGGTGCCGTAAATCAACTTGGCATCTTGGGAGAGGTGGACGGATAGCACCAATTAGAATCTACCCTGAATTTCAGGCAAGACGTTCGCCGCATCTTCATCGCGTCTTTCGGCGGGGAACAGATTCTGGCACGCCCGGTGGGACCTTTTCCTCTTTCCACTCCACACTTCATGTGTCGTGTTTGTGAACGAATCGTGGTTTGATATGGTTACCCTTGGGTTCGAGGTACTAAGATTTGGTGTCTTGCTAGGTGCAGAAAACAATAGCGTCTACTTGCGCGAAGTGTTCCAACTGCAATTGCAACTCACGCTCCGCCTCATCTGGAGGCATAGCTTACGGGCCCCAAACGACCTCCCTGTTCACGATGCCGGTGGAACAGGTCACTCAGGCCACCACTGGATTGTTTTTCGGGACCATGCTCCCGCCAACGAGCTTCAGCGCCCCTATACCAACTCAAGAAGCTCCCAAGAAGTCGGTCTTTGATCGGCTTGCAACTACAGCGGCCCCTCTCAACGGGTCGTCCAGCTCCAGCGCCTCAGTCTTCGCCAGATTGGGCTAAAGTTCATGTGGGCCCATGATGAAGCCTGCAATTCCAGAACAGGTTATTCCAAAGAGGATAGCCATCCCTGCTCCCGAAGTCGTCAAGGCGGCTTCTTCTGCCAAAGGGTTGGTCTTCACAAGACAGACTGTTCCAGCTCCCGCCCCGGCTCCCGTTCCTGCTCAAATGTCTGTCTTTGACAGATTAGATACCGCTACTCAACGGACGTCGGTCTTCAAGAGGCTGGTACCGACAGCGCCTCACCTGAACAGGGGGCAAGAAGAAGTCGCCCCTCAAGCTGAAACCATCCCAACAGCTCGACGCGCTCGACGTCGCCACTGGCGCCGAGTAAGGAAGGCTGGGGGAAACTCCCCCTCTGGGCTAACTCCACCAGCCCCAACGGTGGAAGTCAATGCTGTTGTTCCAACCGGGAACAGCTTTGAACTGCTGAGCAAGATGCGCAGGAACTCTCCTACCGCCGTACTGAAAAGATCTCCTCTACCGGTGGAGAATGTTACAGAAATAAAGCCGGATCAGCCCCCTCAACGGCTGTCCTCCAAAGTTTACAAAATCTGGCGACGGGTCCAAGAGTCGATGATTGATCAAGACCATCCCCGTCGACAGAAGAAGCTGAAGGTTCAGCGGGAAGAGAACCGTCCTGGCAAGCCACAAAGGACGACAACCACCTGGGTGCCCACTGCAACGGCCCCCTCGACTGCAACTGCTCAAAAGAGAAAGAGGACAGAGAAAGCCCCTGTGACTACGGCAGATCGCAAAGACGCTAAGCCCAAACGCCCCAAGTCTGGGGGCATAACGGTCCATACTGTTTACATGGCTTCCGGAAAAGAGGAAAGCCGCGCTTCGACGGGTCACTAACCGCTCACCCGATCCGTGACCAAAGCCCGGGAGCAACAACAGAAGCTTCAGGAAATGCTGACGCAAATGGCCGCACTCACCGGGCCAAAGGACCCGGAGGCATCATCAGAGCAGCGTCACGAACAAGAAACCGATGCTGACTTCCTACGCAGAGCCCTTGAAAAGAAGGACAGAGAAGCTCCAGAACAAGCTGCCAACATAAAACGAATGGCGCTTCTCTTCCAAGACATGGTCGAGATGATGTTACAGCCGGATCCTCCAGCTGAAAAGACTCCGATCATTATTGAAGACGACAGAGGGGAGACATCGAACCCTCTGCCGACTCTGTCAGCAGCCAAGAAGGAAACCATCTCAAAAGCCACGCTCGATGATTATATTGCTTAGCAAATACGAGCTCACCAGGCGAATGAAGCGGCCGGCCAAGTTGTTAAAACTGGACGACCGTATCCAGGATGGTATGACCAAATAAAGTACCCGCCGGGATATACGATCCCTAAATTTTATGTATACAAAGGGACGGGCAATCCTCACCAGCATGTCGCCCAGTTCATGGCTCTTTGCGGCAATACTGGAGGTGATGATAAACTTCTACTTTGCCAGTTCGTCGGTAGTTTAGCAGACACGGCTTTTGAATGGTACTCGGAGCTTCCCGACGACTCCGTCAAAACATTTACAGAAATGGAGTTTCTATTCACTCAACGGTTCGCAAGCGCTAGCGAGCGCACCCCGATCACCGCATTGATCAACGCCAGGGTAAAGCCAGGCGAAACGTGGGTACAATACGCGATACGGTGGCGGAATTTATGGTCGAAATGCGAGCAGCGCATCGAAGAAGCTCCCGCGGTAGGCATGTTCGTGGGTACTCTTGATCCGCAGGCGACCATCTCCCAGTTCATGATGTTTTTAAAGCCGACCACTTTCCAGGCCTTGATTGACAAGCTGGCTCAAATGGACCAGATGGGCCGTAGGCCTTCCTCTATGAAGCCAGAGCCGCGAAACGAAAAAAGGAAGAGGAAAGCAACTTTCGTTGCCAATACTCAACAACAGCCGAGCAACTTAAAGCCGATTGTTCGCCAAAACAATGTGCGTCCACGCCCATCCCTCGAGGAGAGACTGGGACGTCCTTACTTGTTTCCCTAGGATAAAACGAAGAGACCATTCGAGCTGACAGTGCGCAACAGACTCATCAATCTGCCGGATCCAAAACGACTGTTGCAACCCAGCGAGGCTAATAGTCCCAATTATTGCCCTTACCATCAAACGGTAAGCCATCCAATTGAGAATTGCTTCGTCTTTAAAGGCTGGATTGAAGATCAATACCAACAGGGCAAATTTGCCCAGTCCGAGAATTGGAAGGTGAACCCACCACAGCCACACGCTCCCAAGAAGACAGACACGCCGGGGGCATCGTGCTCTTTCATTGAAGAAGCTCCATAGGAGGTCGCTCTTTCAACAAAGACTAAAAGAATGTTGAGGAATCTCCAAACATGCCCGGCAATCAGGTGGAAGAATCCGCTGGAACCCAAGATTATCGAGGGAATGTTGAAGCCGCGCCCAATTCCAAAATCTGGTGGTGATAGTCAAAGCGCTCATACCCAGCCATCAAAGTCTTCCAAGAAGAAAACCAAGAAGCCCGTGAAACCTGATGACAAACGCACGGACCTGCAAAAATATATTGACGCGCTGGAAGAATATAATCAGAAGGCGCGGACCCCAGTCATACTCCAAGAATTCCTCAGCCACGTCCTTGAGGACGGAGGTGATGACAATGGAGAAGACTCGTCGGATGAACCTGAGGATTATGTGGCAAGCTGCCATATGATCTCCCACTCGTTAATAAACGGTGAAGAAGCTCCTGACGCAAAGAAATTGGGGGCAGATCCTGAGCAGGAACTTCTAGGACCATCAGACGAAATGATTGATGCATTCCTGAACGAAACCCGTCTTAAAAGCAAAGCTGATCGAGAGCGTGAGATGGCCATATTTGAAAAGGCCAAACGCCGGCGACTAGACGAAAGGGTTAAAACACTCCCCCCAGGTCAGAGCACTTCATCTACCGCAAATAAAAGAAGGTTCAAGACGAGGAAAAGGTTTGCCAAAGCCATATCGATGGGAATGAAGCTGCTCTCTTTTAGAGAAAATTCTCCTGGCAATATACGCCTTAATGATGAGGATGTGCATCCTAATTACTGTTTATATCATCAAAGGATTGCGCGCCCCACCGAAGAGTGCAACGCCTTTAAAAATTGATGGCAGGGGTATGTCGCTCACAGGCAGCACTTCAAAAGGATGGAGCGTGAAACTCGCCGACAGCAGAAAAATGCGACAGACGAACGAGAAAGAGCTGCCGACAACTGTCACATGGTTGATAGCAGGGGATCGCAAGTTCTCATCTTCGGGAGCAATTCTGAAGAAGAAATTACTCTCAGCCCTCTCTTCAAGGAATCCACCTCAGGAAAAGAGGAAGAAACGAAGAGCTGCGAGAACATTCCGCTACGCAATCGCACGCTACCTGAAAAAGATCTCGGACCCGCAAGCAAGGGATCAAGCAAAAAGGATAAGGGGAAGGGAAAAGTGACCTTTGTCGCCAACGCTAAGCAACAGTCGAGTAACCCGAGACCGTTTGTTCGTCAAAGCAACAAGCCGCGATCCCTCGATGAGAAGTTGAAACGTCCTTACTCATTTCCCAGGGATAAAACAAGGAGACTGTTCGAATTGGCAATGCGCAACGGGCTCATCATGCTGCCAGATCCAAAACATCCGTCACAACCGAGTGACGTTAACAATCCTAACTATTGTCCCTACCACAGAGTAATGGGTCACCCACTCGAAGATTGCTACGCCTTCAAAGGCTGGATTGAGGATGAATACCAACAGGGCAAATTTGCGTTGTCTGACAACTGGAAGGTAAACCCGCCACAACCACATGCTCAGAAAAGGATGGACACGCCGGGGGCATCATGCTCTTTTATAGGGGATGCTTCATGAGAAATTGTTTTTTCGGCAAAAAACAAAAAGAGTGCTGAAAGATCTTCAAACATGTCCGACCTATGAACCAAAGACCGAAACGTCGTTAAACTAACAATAGACCACTATATCCTAAAACTGGATATTGACCGAGACGTCGATAAACTACTATAGACCGCAGCATCCCAAGGCTGATACAAAAAAAAGAGACAATAAAAAAAAGAGAAAAAAATAAAACGGTATGCCCACAAGCAAAATGGGCACGGATGAAAACTCGAAAGGGCTCCGTGAGTAAAAACAGCAGGGATACCGGCGAGTTTTGTGAAAACCCGAAAGGGCGCAACCTCGTTAGAATAAAAAAAAAAGAGAGAGAAAAGAAAACGGTATGTCCATAAGCAAAAGGGCACGGATGAAAACCCGAAAGGGCCCCGTAAGTAAAAACAGCAGGGCTACCGGCGAGTTTTGTGAAAACCCGAAAGGGCGCAATCTCGTTGAAAGACACTTGCAAGGTCCTCTCGACTCTGTAAGGAGAAATCACCTGCGTGAGATCCTTACGACTCACAAGGGAGCAACACACTTAGGAACCCTCACGATTCCTAAAGAGAAATTACACTTGCGAGATCCTCACGACTCATAAGGAGAACCCTCTTATGAGACCCTCACGGCTCATTAGATTTGAAAGTCTTAAGCTACAGGGATCTAAACCTGTTCGTAAGCAACCACCACAACCTCCAATATTGCCCTACAAGCGGTTCAGTATTGACCCTTGTATACAATCCACGGGTGCGAATAAACATTTCCCTAACAAAGTCCTACCCGCGACTAGGGATATGTCTACATGGTGAACAACCCTTGTAAGTCCTCTCGACTTATAAGGAGAAAACACTCTTGTAAGATCCTTATGACTTATAAGAGGACAAACACTTAGGAATCCTCACGATTCCTACGGAGAAAACGCACCTACGTGATCCTCACGACTCGTAGGGAGAAATACCTTCATGAGACCCTTACGGCTCATGAAGTCAAAAGCCTTAGTCGACAGGATCCTAACACTGTTCGCTAAGCCACCTTTGTTCGACATCGACAGAAGCAAATGATGATTCGCTCCTGACAATATCCCAGTTGTAGCGGTGCTGATGCCGAAATCGGTGTCTAATTTCAAGCTTGCAGCGAAAAGCCAGCGAGCCACACATGCATATGAAATAGCCGAAATGATAGGGCAACTTGCAAATCAGCAAGTAAAAATGTATGGATACAAAAATAGCCGAAATGATTGGGCAACTCGCAATAACAACCAGCGAGTAAGAATAAAACAAATAGCCGAAATGATTGGGCACCGCGAAAAAACAGCTGAAATGATTGGGCAATCACGACTTCCGCGATATAAAAGCTGAAATGATAGAGCATCGCGGGAAGAAATAAAAAAAATGAAATGAAATGAAACTCTTGCCCTACAGGTAACATCACATCGATCCCAGTATACAATCCAAGGACGCAAACAAAGAGGGAACCCTATCATCCCACCAGGCTCCATCAGAAAGATAGCCAAGTTTTAACGGTCACATCTGCATCCCAGGAGACCAACAACAGCGTTCCTCCTTATGCCAGTAAGGCACGGAAGCGACACAACGAAACGGAGCCACGGCATAGTCCCTAGTTCCAAAATTTAACGGCAACATCTACAGCCTAAAAATCAGCAACGGTGATCCTCCTCATTCCAACAGGATTCGGACGCGACATCACCAAACGGAGCCACGGCATAATCCCTAGTTCCAAATCTCGACGGTTCACAGACAACCTAGAGACCACCTCGATATTCGTCTCGTTACAGCAGACGCAATGTCAACAACGGCGTTCCTTCGCAGTCCAGCAGGATGCAGATGCAACGTCAACGAAAGACCTCACAGTCGAAACAAAACGAAGTGAAGGCCAAATTCCTAGCTTCAAGGTCTTGACGGTAACTCATATAAAACCTGAAAGACTATCGGATATCATCCCACACCAGCACGGAGTGGTCACCACCTCGACGTTCGTCTCGATACAGTAGACGCAACGCCAAAAGCAAATCAAGCAAAGGCAATATTCCTAGCTTCAAGGTCTTGACGGTAACTCATATAAAACCTGAAGGACTACCGGAGATCATCCCACATGGAGTGGTCACCACCTCGACGTTCGTCTCGATACAGCAGACAAGATGTCACCACAACGTTCTTCCTCCAGCAGGATTCAGACACGACAATCAAACAAACGGAGCCACGGCAAAATCCCTAGTTCCAAACCTTGGCGGTTCACCAGCAACCTAAAGACAACCGTGACATTCATCTCGATACAGCAGACGCAATGCCAGCAAACGAAGCAAAGGCCAAATTCCTAGCTTCAGGGTCTTTACGGCAACTCATATAAAACTTGAAAGACTATCGGAGATCATCCCACACCAGCGTGGAGTGGTCACCACCTCGACTTTCGTCTCAATACAGCAGACGAAATGTCACTACAGCGTCCTTCCTCCAACAGGATTCGGACACACCAAAGCAAACGAAGCGAAGTCCAAATTCCTAGCTTCAGGGTCTTGACGGTAACTCATATAAAACCTGAAAGACCACCAGAGATCATCTCACACCAGCACGGAGTGGTCACCACCTCAACGTTCGTCTCGATACAGCAGACGAAATGTCACCACAGCGTTCTTTCTCCAGCAGGATTCAGACGCGGCAATCAAACAAACAGAGCCACGGCAAAATCCCTAGTTCCAAACCTCAACGGTTCACCGGCAACCTAGAGACAACCGCGACATTCGTCTCGATACAGCAGACGCGATGCCAGCGAACGAAGCGAAGGCCAAATTCCTAGCTTCAGGGTCTTGACGGCAACTCATATAAAACCTGAAAGACTATCGGAGATCATCCCACACCAGCGCGGAGTGGTTATGACTCATCGGGGCTCTCCAAAATGGGCCTAACCTTAAGTAAAAAGCGGCATTGCAAAATTCCTAACGCTTGCTCTTCCGACGGTCAAACTGCCTAGGAGGATTGCTTGAAGACGTCTTGTTCAGCCCCCGAAGGGATCAGAGACACGACAGTCGCAAGGCTACTCGAACAAGCAAGATTGCCCATCGAGGAATACATTAGCCAACACGACAGTACGATGGACAAAACCCTGGTACCACAAACCCTAACGGGCCTTTGTCGTAAAGAGCAGAGGTTAACTGTGATGTTAGGATATCCTTGCGAGAAATGCTCGATTCGTCTCGACTCGTAGGGAAAAGCCTTAGGCAATCGGGATAAGAACCGGTTTCCTAAGCACTGGGGCCCTGCAAGTCGGTCCAAAATGGACTCTTGCATACTATTCATGGGCCACACTCTCCAAAGTTGAATCTCGACATGGAGGAAAACAACCGCTTACGGGTCCTCTCGACTTGTAAGAGGGAAAATTCTCTTGTGAGATCCTTACGACTCTCGAGAGAAAACGCATTTAGGAATCCTCACGACTCCTAAGGAGAAAAGACACCTACGAGATCCTCATGACTCGTAGGGAGAAAAGTTTTTATGAGACCCTCACGGCTCATAAAGTTGAAAAGTCTTAGGCAGCAGACCTGAACCTGCTTCCTAAGCCATCACTACCTCTCGAAGAAGCCAAAACAAGATGCTCACCCTATCATTTGCCGGCTATGTTTGCTAAGGTAACATGCTGATAACAAAAGAAAGAAGAAAGCAGAAAAATGGCACAAGACATTGCGAAGGAAATGTATCTTTTATTCATGAATTCAATTGGGTAAAAAATACATCATATGAGAGAATAAAAGAATGAATACATTTTATTCAAATTACAAATGATACAAAAAAATTATTGAGAGGGAAGCGTTTTCAATAATTCGATCAGCCGCTCGCGCACATCCCTCAGCCCCTCTTCTTGATCAGCTGCCGCGGCCAACTCTGCTTCTACCTGGGCTCACTGCTGCAAGTAAGACGAAAGTTGTTTCTCGACGACCCGTTAAGCTGCTTCCCGATTTTGTGCATCCCGCTCGACGACGTCGAACTTCTGCCTCAGTGTTAACTTGTCAGAAATGCATCGCAAAAGGCCTTCGAAAATAACTTTCAACTGGGCAGCAATCGCATCAACCTGAGAATGCAGTCGAGAAGATTCGCTTGAAGTTTCTTTACATTCCTTCCGCTTTAAAGCCACTTCCTGTTCAAGATAGCGGAAGTAAGAAGTACTCTGCTCGATCCATGCAGCCCGTTGAGTGCTCACAGCCAGAACCTCAGGAGCAGGACGCCTAAGCTCAAGCTCGTGCAGGCAAACCTCAATTTCCCTGCAGCGGTTAACCCAAGACTCGACAACGCTTTCATTATGGAAGTTCATAAGCGTCGCCAGCATTAGATTAACCTCCGCAGTAAAGTCCACAGCAGATGTGGGAGTCTCCACGTCGAGCTCCTCAATGTAATCGCTCAGCATGCGCAGACTATTCGCGGCGCCTTTCGAGGATAGACGTCTGGAAAAGGGCCCTGCCGGCATAATAATGTGAGACTCGAACGGGGCTGGAGTCGATGTGATCGCTGCAAAATAAATCATAGTCAGATGTCGGTTCAGGAAATAAAGAAAATACACGAAAACAGAGTTTACTATACTGGCTGCGACAGGGGGCAGAGCTGGGAGTACTGGTGGCGCAACGATAACCTCGTCCCCTCCTTCAATTTGTAAGGCTACAAGCAATATAAAGAAGAATTAGCAGTAATGCGAATGCCCGTTAAAGAAAGGACGTCGTTTAGGAAAGATACTCACCGACACTAGCAGGCGGACTAATCTCTGACAAGAAGGAGAAGTGTGAGTGCAGCACCTGATACAGGTGGTCAAAAAAGACTCCTGCAAGGACGCAGTAATACAACGTCAGTACATAAGTTATACAGCTTAAAAATAAGACTGATGGGACACGAATCCGCACCTTCCAACATCTGAGATGGTATGAGAGAAGGTAGAGGAGGTGTCACCGTCAAGACGGTAGCTGATGGCATTGCCTCGGGTAGCGCGACCTCACCACTAGCCGCACCTGCATTAGAAACAAGATAAACCCTGTCAGGAAAGATTGAAAAAGATTGCAGAATAAAAAGAAAAGCAATGATCCAAAATCTACCTAGTGAGTCGCCAGTCGGAACCGCGACAAGGGCGTCACTTGACACAGCAACTGCTCTATCCTCTTCCATCGGGAAGGTCTCACCTCCTGTCGCCTCATCCCCTGACTCTACCAGAGCCGTCGTAACGCTCGCGACGCCAGGAGATGGCAAAGGGTCGCAGGTAGAAAGAGTAATGATTGGGGCGGTGCCCGACTCTTGAGAAGGAACGGCCACCTCGGGCTCGACGGCTGTAGCTATCTCACCTACAGCTATCTCAGGCTCGGCAATCGTGACTGACTTACCAGTCACTACCTCAAGCCCGGCAATTGCAGCCACCTCGCCTACCGCCGCCCCGGGTTCGGCAATCACATCTACCTCCTCCACCGCTACCTCAGGCTCAGCGGTCGCCGCCACCTCTTCGGGAAGACTCGGCTCTGCAAGATAAGATATATAAGAATTGATACTTAAAACTTTGACAACGGAACCCCGTGTCACATTACCTTGGTCTGGTCTTCCGACCGCTTCCCGAGCCGCACGTGCTGCTCGTCTATAGGCAGTAGACAAGGCAGCCGGGGACTCCTCTGAAAGAGTAGCAGCAGGGGTAGCGGCGCTCGAACCCGCACCTGTGGCTAAGGCAGCACTATGCTCTCTTGCTGCAGGCATTCTGCGTTTCCTTTCCGTCCGGGCCGTGAGAGCCGATCTTCTCAAGACCTCTGTCAATGGGACGTCATCATCCACACCAGGAGCTACCTCTGGAGCCGTTACGGCGTCCTTCATTGGTTGCTTAAGTAAAGCCTCTTTTGGCAACCCTGAAGAGGCCGGGACTTCGATGCCTGGCCCGGGAAGAATCTCCGCATCAGCTTGCGGGATCGGCATTGTGGTCCCTACGATAAGACAAAGAAAGGGTCAGATTACTCATAAGAAATGGGAGCGGGAACATGGTGAACCGAAATGTACCGATACCTAAGGATACTCGAAGTCTTTCCTCTTCCTCAAAAGTCTTGAGAGAAGCTGCGAGAGCTTCTTCAGTGGAAGTGCCTGTTAAAGAAGGAAAAGCGTCAGTCAAAACACGATAATAGAAATACGATGCAATGGCGAAAAATACAGCTAATAATTACCTGATCGCGCGAGGATAGCCAACCCCTCTTCATGGCTGGCCAATTGCTCAGAAGCTGCAATGGCAGCCGCCAGATCAGTATCATCTGGCGGCATGAACAAGCCCTCGTTTGTCCCATACTCGCTCAGGCCCTCGCCGTAAGGAGCGTGAGGCTCCTGGCCAAGTACAACGTCGACAGAAAGGATCGACTTCTTTTTCTTCTTCTGTGAGCGAGCTCCAGTCGCAGCCAGCACCAGCTTACGCTTGGTGGGCACTTTGGGACGGCGAGTCCTGATATCCGAGCCTACGCCAGATTCGAGTGAAGCTACATTTACTGTCTCCGCGGGAGCACGGGGCACCGATGGCAATTCCACCGTCTCCACAGGAGCACGGGGCAATCCATGCGTAGGGCTTAGCACACATGGAGGCTCAACTGCAGCAACCTCTCTTAGCGGAGGGAAGACAGTGATCCGTCGCTTTAAAGGGACGTTGCGATCACCAGCAAGGGGCGCACTCTTGCAATCGAGCAGCAGCCGCCTCTCTTCCCTGATAACAACACCCATCGCGTGTTGATACCAGGCCACGTGTACGTTAAGGGTCCTCGGGACGCAACTCGGCTCGCTAATGAAGAAGTGAGAGCCTGTATTCAAGTGCATGAAGTGATGCAGCGCACCTCGTATTCCCTCTCTGGTGGCAGCGGGTTCTACCAAGAAAGCCTGCAGCGGGACCCCCTGGTTATAGCTCAGCTGCTGGGCAAAATGATGGGGATTGTATCTCATAAATAGCGTTGTATCATTTAGCCTGAATACAAGAAAGCCCGGCCTGATGGAGTATAAATGGAGAATCTCCTGGGCTTTCAACACGGAGGCCCCGTCCTTAAAAATGTCGCGCAATGCCAACACCGTCTTGGAAGTTTCCTGGTCGATCGTCAGGACTTTGTCCATGAAAGACATACCATCTCCGACCGTGCGCGGACGAAGGAGCAAGCCCTTAGCTTCCCGCTGTGACGGACTCACGATGGAGGCGTCAACCAGCCGCATAATTCGCGGGAACTTGCATTTCTCGTAAAACGAAGGTCTCTTATGAATGCCAAAGACCCCGAGCACGTGCATCTCCATCCATGAAGTAAAGTAATGCATCGGGAAGTTGACAGCATGCACCCCCGGTTCAGTGGTATCTGCCGCCACGCTAAGACCATGGTATAAATGGGCTAACCCGGCGATCCCGATGGCCACTTGTATTCCAGCCACCATGCGATGCGCGGGGTAGAAGACGAAAGGCCTCATGTAATGAGGATGCATAAGGAGCGCGAGCCAGCACAACCATAGCCCAAGAAACCCAAGAAAGAAAGCCTCTTCGTCAATACCTGGAGCGGCGATTTCTGACAGAGGGATGATCGTAGCATCAGGAAGAAAAAAGCCCTTCTGATCATCTTCCAGTACTGGTCGACGGTCCAAGCCAAAGCCGAAGGGATCATCGAGCTTGGCAAACTTTTCGCCTCGTTGCGACAAAATCTCCGGACGAAGAAACCGGGCAATGAAGTCCGCAAAACTGACCCCCCGACCTCCGGATTCCAAGAAGAGGCTCTCGTACATGTTCAGCACCTTTATCAGACTCGGGAACTGGTGCTGAATGGCGTTCTCTGGCGTGAGGCCCATCACCACCGGCTTGGTGGCAAAAACGTATTCATCCGGAGGAAGCAGCTCCTCGTAGTGCTCTCCCCTAACCGGCAGACCGGAAACCTCAGCAAATTCTTCCAAAGAGATGGAGACTTCTCTGTCCAGTAGAAGAAAGGTATGGGTCGAGATGTTCCACTGCTCCAAGAACGTCTTAATCCACCATGTAGGAGGAGAAAAATATTGGAACAACGAAGCGTAAACCGCAGGGTATCGAGCTTTAGCAGCTGCGTTTTCTTCGCCGACAAGATGTACCTGGCCCACTGCAAATACCCGGCTGGATGACGGGGAGTTAGCCCGATGTTGTAGGGCTGTCCCCAAGGGCGCGACTCGCCCTGGCATATGCGCCGCTCCAGGGTATCCAAAGCTGCTGGTGGCTGCATGGGTACAGCGGCAATCGAAGGTTGAAGAAGACCCTCCGAAGTCCAATTGACAACCTCCACGGCATAGTTCACTGGGGGTGCATCTGCGTACGGAATCGCCGAGATAGGCTCCGACGGCGTCGCACAAGAGAAGCTTTGACGACCTCTGATAATCTGGTCATACCATCTACCCACAAGTGAAGATTTTTGTGTTCTGGGTCACGGTCTTTAATGAGCGCGAGAACCTCCCGGTCCACAGGTGCCTCAGGGAATCCTCCCTCTGAACGAACAAACAGAAACGAAGCATCGAAAGACATGTTGCCTGCAAAAAGAGGGACAGAAGTCAACTGTCAGTACTATAATTTAATTTTAACGGTACTTTAAAATTTGTACCACACTGCAATGCAGTGGAAAAGGGACCAAAGGGGGACCCACAAAATCTAGATGACAATTCATCAATTGATAATTAATAAAACAGTCTCATCATTGGATGAGATTGTTAATTAATGAGAAAATTCTCATTGAATGAGAGATCCCTCGGGAAAAGGAGAAAATCTCCCTGTGAGAGCAAAGCTCTATGACAGAGTGACACTTGTCAAACTCTGATCATGAAGGAATAAAATTCCTTAAAAAGCCTGGCTCTGTAATGATGATGGAAAAACCCATCAGAAAAGAAAATTAAAATCAATTAATTTTTATGAATAAAAAATTTTAGGATCTTCAACATCCATGAAAAGACTCTTAAGAGTTCTTCATCAAAGATTAAGAAATCTAAAGAGCAAGATTCTGTTTATGGGCTAAGAAACCCAAGAAAAGATCTCTTTAGATCTATGGGTTCATGAGAGCAAAACTCTGTTAATGAAACCCTAAATGGGTTTTCTGTAGATCAAAGATCTATAAAGAGCAAGGCTCTGTTAAAAGGATAAAACCCTAGATTATCTAAAAAAAATTTACCTAAAATTTTGGCAAAAATTCATAAGATGGAGAGCTATGCTCTGTGAGAGAATAAAATTCTCAGAAAATCAAAAAAGAAGATGAACAGAATCATGGACCAAAGGTCCTATTTATAGGTATTGAACCGCCTCTTCAACTTCTGAGTTGATCCAAGGGCTCAGATTCTGCCACCGTTGCACTTACGTGTGCGGCATATGAGCGCAACGGTGGGGGGGCATTTGTTTCCCCCAATCAGAGCAAAGCTCTGTTTTGAAATTCAAAATTCAAAAGATTTGAAGTAACGCTTCAGATCCAGCGCTCTGCGCTGCGCGCCACGTGTCAAACACAGGTGCGCTAGCGCAGGCTACGCTGTGCTCTCCGCTGCGCGCCACGTGTCAAACGTAGGCGCGCTGCGCCTTGCGCTGCGCGCCACGTGGCAAACGTAGGTGCGCCAACGCTGGAATTAAGAATTCCCCACCGTTAGATCAAAAGATCTAAGAATAAATTATTAATTAATCAGAATTAAAATTCTGTTATGAAAAGATCTTTCCAATCTTGTTAAAAAACAAGAAGATTATCTTCTGTAAAACAGAAGCCTTATGATCAAAGATCCAACGGTGGGAAATATTCCCAAATCAATAAGAGAAGGATCTCTTTAACTGATTGAACTGATCAGTTCGCCCTATATAAAGGCCCCAAGACTTAAAGTCTGATAAAGAGAAACCCCCCTACAAACTTTGAGAAAACTCAAAGAAAGAAAAGCAAGCTTTTAGCAAAAGAAGATCATTTCTTCAAGGTAAAGAACATGATTCTTGAACACAGAGATGAAATCATCTCATGAAATGAAGAACTATCTTCTAAATAAGATCACAGATCTACAAAAGACCAAGGTCTTTGATAAAAAAGAGATCAAAAGATCCCATCATAAAAACAAAAAAAAGAACATGTTCTTCATTCACAGATCATTGATCTACAAAGGCAAAGCCCCTTTCAAAAATAAGAACTGTTGTTCTTGAATTTTGAGGCAAAGCCTCCTTTAAAAAAGAACATAAACTTGTTCTCTGATCATAAATTTGATTAAATGCGCTTTGCGCTATTGAAAAGTGCCTTGCGCTCTTGAACTGCACTTCTGCGCTCCTTGGACCAGCGCTCAGCGCCAAAACGTGCCACGTGTCAACCACGTATGCACTTACGCTTTGCGCTTCTGAAACAGCGCACTGCGCTCATGGGCTGGCGCTCAGCGCCAAGCGCACCACGTGTCACTCACTGGTGCGCCACTAAACTAGCACAACGCGCTTATAAATTAAAAGCGCAATGCGCTTATAAACTGGCGCTAAGCGCGACACGTATCATTTTTGTGTGCACTACTTGGCAGAAGCGCAATGCGCTCTTTAATTGGCGCCAAGCGCCTAAAGCGCCACGTGGCGCGCTGTCAGAACACACATTGTTCTGATGAATGCTATGCATTCAATGCAAGACAAAAATTGTCAGGACCTAATGCTCAGCATTATTAAAGGGGCCAAGCCCAAGTAAGGGCTCAACAGCCCAGAACAATAAAATGTTAAATATTTTAATCTTATTGGACTTAGCCCAATTCTGACCATAAGTCCTCAACTTACATTTAATTGAGCCCATTTGCTCACGAATATTCAACAGATCTCAGTCCCAAACTGGGCTATGGATCTTTCAACCAACTCACACCAATTCGAGAGTACATCTCTGAACTCCTCTGATATCTGTCGTTGTAATCCTTCAACGTCTTCAGAGAGGTGACGGGTCTCGACGGCCATACATTCCACAGACTATGATGTCTTTAAACCGGACTGTGAGGTCCTTAAACTCTTGGACTAAGATGTCCTTATCCTGGACTGTGGGGTCCCTAAACCCATGGACTACGATGTCCTTAACCTCGGACTGTGGGGTCCCTTTAAACCCATGGACTACGATGTCCTTAACCTCGGACTGTGGGGTCCCTTTAAACCCACGGACTATGATGTCCTTAATCTTGGACTGTGGGGTCCTTAAGCCCATAGACCGAGATGTCCTTAAACTAACATTGGACGTAATGTCCTTAAACTAATTATTGACCACAATGTCCCTAAACTAAACAATAGAGTCCAATTGCTCTTTTGTCGGATTTAAACGATCCCGTTAAGTTGATCTTAGTCTAAAATTAGGCTAACGTATTCTTAACATACGTTTAAGTTGATCTTAATCTCAAACGAGGCTAACGTATCCGTAAACCCAACCCATAAACCCAAATCTAAGAAGATACGGATTTGGACTAATCCACGCCCTACGGGCGACAACATACATTAGTCTCCGAATACAATTCACGGGCAACAAAAAACAAAACAAACACCCACGACACGAAGTGACCATCTGGAGAAGGAGAAAGTTGTTACCGCGATGTGGTAGCGTAATTAACTGCAGGGGCTTACGCCTGCAGGGAAGAGCGTCCCCACAATCAAAAACCCCTCACCGTGAGGGGCAATCTGACGAAGTCTGCTACATCGGCCGCATCCGTTTAAACCTTCGATACATGGTGCCATAAATCAACTTGGCATCTTCGGAGAGGTGGACGGATAGCACCAATTAGCATCTGTCCCGAATTTCAAGCAAGACGTTCGCCGCGTCTTTGTCGCGTCTTTCGGCGGGGAATACCAACGTACCTACGTGAAGTCGTCTCTAGCTGGAATCAATCAATCTGATGACCTCACATCGGGATAAGCGAACGAACCATATGTCCTAGTTATTCATCCTTGGTGACTAGCGATCTTCTATCATATCTCAAGTATAAACTCGTGCTGCAACAGCTCCAACATCTGGGGCGATATCTCGTCATTCGCAGTAGCAACTGGCTCATTCGTCCGCACGTTGAACAGTACCTCAATCATCAAGAATGGACGATACATCAACGGTCATCACAATCTAGCCGGCCGCTATCAGTGGCCCAATCCTCTGGTGCTGATCTGCATGTCCGAGAAATCCGTAAAAGCAATCCATCAAACGCTCATGGCGCGAAAACACAATAAAACGACGCCTCTATGCAATCGTATGTCCCTGGAATCACGCACTGGTCAGTCCTCGTCCGTGATGAGTTCGTGCTGACTGCAACTCTAGCCGCAGCTCTCTTTGCCCATGTAATCGTGGCAGCAAAAACCATAAACCGATATCGATGAGGATAGATCATAGGAATGAATATAATGTTGTGCAAGGAAATGTACATCCTAAGGCTTCTTAAGCGGAGTAGCGTATCGTAAGTATGCCGCGGAACATACACACGGTACGTCACTCTCCTTAAGTCACCTACGCCATCAACCAATGTCAACCTACGCGACGAAAGTTCGGGTCTAATACCCCCTCGACTAAGTCTAATTTCCGTAAGGTCAAGCCTAGATTCCGTATATATACAAACGCCCTAGGCTCCGCATAGTCAAACATAGACTCGAACCAAGGTTAACCTAGCGCTCTGATACCAAGTTTGTCATGACCCGAAATGGCACGTGACTGGCACTTGAATCATATGAAGTTTATAAGACCCCATCTAATTCAAGTAAGCCAAAAAATCCCAGAAATCTAAACCATTTTAAAGAAGAAGTGAAAAAATCTTATGTTTAAAGCAAGTGGTTTTAATAACATAAGCCGAAGTATTGCGTTTTAAAATCTCAAGTCTTTTCTGAAAATTTCGGCAGAGTTTCCTTTGTAAATACTTGCCCCAAAAGGGTACAACATGCATAATATGAATAAAAGCATCCCCAAACGGGAGCTAGCTCTTCGTCAATTGACGGTCACAATCACGCAAGCAATATAATATACAACGCTAAGGGCGAGGATCAAAACTTAAAAGGAAACTCAAAATCATCAAGAAACCAAAATAATACAACGCGCGACTCTAAGGTCGAAAGAATATACAACTGGTCTTCTAGGGTTATAAAATATTCAAGTCTGGTTGATGGAGTTTACTAGATACAACTGAATAAATAAAAGTACAATGGTGGTCACGATACAAGTGAACCCACCTACCAAAGCAATCACCCGGAAAGGAAGCAGTGTGCCAGCAAAGCCGCAACGAACCTGTACGGCAAAACTTGCAAGAAACTGTCGCACAACGGGGGTAAGTTGCCAACTCGTGAGTAGAAAACATCACAGAACAGAAATCGTATGTATGACTCAATCTTAGGTCAATACGATCAGTAATATATATCCCCAATATAATATAACTCTGAACATCTACACATAAGTGTAAAATCAAGTGCTCGTGTCAGTGCCTCAGATAGCAACATATCATATATATGATGTATGAATGCATCGAAATGAAAACAGAATACATCATGAAAGAAAAACTGTTTTCATAATATAGTGAGATTTCTGTATATTTAAAACGAGGTATCATCAATGAAATCAACATAAATCAATGTCTAGTATCGACACAAAACATATATCCAAATATCCAATATCTCGGGCTCCGGCTATCCGGACTGACCCATATCATAAAATCTCAATACCTCAAATCTCAATATCTAGGGATCCGGCTATCCGGACTGGCCCCTGGGCTCCGGCTATCTGGACTGGCCAACTCCGATCGGTATCCTCCGGATATCCGTCGAGTCACAATAAAATCACCGGTCAGTAGTGCTTCCCTGTCTCAGGCTCAACGCCATCATCTGCGACCTTCTCGCCCCGAGGTACCGCACCGGGTCCACCATGCACCCACAGACGGTTCCTCCTCCTCCTCGAATCGGGTATATGATATCGTTCAAGAGCCGAGAAAACTCATGGTGGACATATCTCAAATCATATCATGAGAAAACCGCAATTTATATCTTTGAAATGAATAATCAATTTATAAAATCTTTGGGGTTTCTCCAAATCCAGAAATCTCATGTAAAACCAAAATCCCAATCTCAGGGGTAAATAAACAATGAATTCCAAAATATTGGGCTCCGGCAATCCGGACTGGCCCTAATAATAATGCATGAAAATGAACGTATAAATATGCATGACAATCACAGTAATAAATGCAATGTCTAAGCTATCAGCTAATAAATGATATCAATGAATTAATATTCTCTACAGTGTACGTAGCATGGCAATTACCGATGATGATGTGTGTGAGCCGGCAAGCAGGTGTACGTGGAACATACGCATCATCGGTAATGGTGCTGGTGTCCCGACAGCATGATTTCAATAATAGCATATGAAAACACAATATAAGCATGCGATGCGATGCGAACAGCAAAAATATGCGGGAGCTGAATAATAAACACAACAATAAATAATCTACATTAATATATATGGGTCATACAGTTTGCCGTTTGAAATAACATGAATCGTGGTGTTTAGAAAATAGGGCTACGGTGTTTTTAAGAAAAGGTACGTCCTTTGAAATATCCGTAGAATCCCTTGGCCTGTCTTTAAAATACTCACGATTCGTTAGTTTTGAAATAGGTATAACCCGAGTCTAGTCTAACATCTACAAATAAACTACTGGATTAAACTAACAGACTGATCAAAAGGGTAAGGAAAACCACCTAAGTCTGAGTCGATATATATATATATATAATAGTCGGTGATCCCGCCTCAACAGTATCACATACGATACAATATATATAATATGACATCCTCAAGTCAAGAGTGTGGATCTATCATCAATATAGCTCGTACGGTAAATCCATCGTACGTCATCCCAAATCTGGGTACGGGTCAATATCACATTTATCTTTCATCTGGTATCCTTATCATCACATATCGTGAACTGGGGGTACTGATCTAAGTCTAGTACAATACTGATACCGTCAACATATATATATGCGTGTGTATGAAACACATCGCCTAAGGACCCGCTATAATATCATGTCGTATCTCAAATACGAACCATGTCACATCACCGATCTCATGGCATCATGCCCGATCTCATCGACTCATCTCCAAATATCATGTACTATCCTCATCAATCCATGTGTGTGTGTGTGTGTGTGTGTGTGTGTGTGTGTGTGTATATACACATAGTTCCATACCTATGTGTATTTATATATACATGCATATCCCCATATACGCACAAGTAATAAAATGTATGCAAGTGTATGCGTGTGTGTGTATGCAAATCATATTCTAAGGTTCGCGACTAAGAAGTTAAGTAACAACACTATCATCCAAAGTCTTCTAAAGCAATTAGCTAAGTATACACATCTTATAATATCATTTAAGTATATATATCTATATATAACATAACGCATTTGCGTTCTATACTACGAACTGCGGGGTGTTCCCACCAAAAAATTTCTGCGCAAAAGAGCCCAAGGTATCAAATGGCAGCGATACGTTTAAGAAAATGGGAACCAGTATTTTCCGGGCCGCATTTTGACAAACTCCCGAATGAGAAACAGCTAAATTCTGATGGTATCGAAAGTGTCTCGAAAAATCCTTCGATTTGATATATTATGGGCCTCATAATTCATCCGGGACCAAAAGTTATGAGGCATCACGTGACCACACGTGACTGGGCATCGCGTGCCCACAAGTGACCGGGTATCACGTGCAGACACGTGACCATTTACAGGCAAAGCCTGTAGGCACTGAATAAAATAAATAATTGGAAATAATTAATCAGTGGGGTCACGTGCCAATACGTGATAGGCTCTTAAACCCTCTGAAACAATAGAATAAAATTCTAATTAAATAATTAATCGGTGGGGTCACGTGCCAACACATGATAGGTTCCTGAGCCCTCTAAACTAATAGAATTAAATTCTAATTAATTGGTCAATCAGTGGGATCACGTGCTAACACGTGATAGGCTCTTAAACCTTCTGAACTAATAGAATTAAATTCTAATTAAGGGAAATCAAAAAACCTAGTTGGAAAAATATTTCCCTAGATCTTTCCAAACAAAAAGATTATGCTCTGTAAACTGGAGCACCGTTGGATTAAAAATCCAATGGTGATTAAAAATCACCAATTTATAGAAAGATGCTATACAAGGAAAAATTTTCCTGAAATTTGCCAGGAATAACAGATAAAAAATCTTTTGGATTAAAAATCCAATGGTGAATAAAATTCACTGAGTGATCTAAAAGATCATGTTGGTTACAAAATCAATTAAAATATTTTAATGAAAGATTGACTAAAGAAACTGATTCTTTTCTTTCTCCTATAAATAAAAGCCAAGAGGGAAGAAAAAAAATAAAAAAAATAACAACAGAGAGAAAAAGAGAGGAGAATTTAATTCTCAAGAGAGAAAAGAAGATCTCTTCAGAGAAAAAACTCTAGGTGAGAAGAAAAAGAAGAAGTTCATTCTACAAGCTCTCACAAAATAAAAGAGAATTTAATTCTCAAACTAAGAGTTTAACTCTTCTGAATAAGAACTTAGTTCTTCCTTTGGTTGAAGGTCTGCAGAAGCAGATCTCCCCATAAGTTGAGAATTTAATTCTCATTGGGGAGATTTTGCCATGCAGATCTAAAATCTAAGGAAAGATCTAAGTTTAGAGAATTCAATTCGCACATCAAAGAAATCAGGAATTTAATTCCTTCAAACAAAATAGGGTTTAACCCTTAATACAAGAACTTAGTTCTTCTTCATGGTTGAAGATCTGCAGAAGCAGATCTCCCCATAAGTTGAGAATTTAATTCTCATCGGGGAGATTCTGCCATGCAGATCCAAAACTTAGAGGGAGAATCGAGTTTAAAGAATTTAATTCTTCCATATACATAAGAATTTAATTCCTCAAAACAGAATTAAGGTTTAACCCTACCAAAGAATTTAATTCTCAAACAAAGAACTTAAATTATCTATGCACGTAAATCTGATCACGTGACAACACATGACCCTTCCTTTAATGATCAGAAAAGAACGAATGAGACATGGTCACGTGCCCCTCAAACAGACTCCTCAAAATGAGAAAGAAAAAGTTTGGAGGCAATGCCTCACGTGCTCACACGTGACCCTCAAAACTAAAGCGAATAAAACCAAAGGCGATACTGATTTAGGGCGCCTCACGTGTCCCTACGTGACCCCTGACAAACGCCTTTTTTAATAGGGCAAATAAGGGAAAACAGAGAAATTAATACCCAGTGCATTGGCATTATCACGTGTTCACACGTGATGATTACAAAGACTAAGTGTTTAACACTTATTTGCAGATTTTGAGAGTAAAATAAAGGAGGTTTGGCCCATTCTCAGGCGCCTCACGTGTCCCCACGTGACCACCTCATTTCTAGTGTTTAACACTATTTTGAGCATTTTGTCGCTAGTGTTTTACACTATTTTAAGTGCATCACGTGGGAACACGTGATCGTCAAATATGTGTTAGTGTTTAACACTATTTTCAAACCAAACTTAGCTCAAATTGACTAAGTTTTCTAGAGGCAAATCTCCCCTTCAACTGAACCTCAAAATTAATCAGCTAAAGACAAAATGTTGTCAGAGACCCCAAACCCCTGTTTAGCATTGCTAAATAATGGGGAGCGGGACACAGACAAATGTTCAACAGTCCAACAAAGGGCCAACATTTCAAAACCTAATTGGACTTAACCCAAGTTGGTCATAAGTTCTCAATTCAGATTTAACTGAGCCAATGTGCTCATAATCTAATTAATTGATCTTAGTCCCAAATTGGACTACAGATTTCCCAATCAACTTTGGTTCAAGAGTACATCTCTTCACTCCTTTGATATTTGTTGTTGTAATCCTTCAACGTCTTCAGAGAGGCGACGGGTCCCGATAACCAATCATTCCGTGGACCGTGGGGTCCTTAAACTCATGGACTATGATATCCTTAACCTGGACTGTGGGGTCCTTAAGCCCATGGACTATGATGTCCTTAACCTGGACTGTGGGGTCCTTAAGCCCATGGATTATGATGTCCTTAATCTCGGACTGTGGGGTCCCTTTAAACCCATGGACTATGATGTCCTTAACCTCGGACTGTGGGGTCCTTAAGCCCATGGACTATGATGTCCTTAACCTTTACAGATTATGATGTCTTTAAACTGGACCACCATGTCCTTAAACTGGTAATGGACCGCAATGTCCCTAAACTAAAACAATAGAGCCCAAATGCTCTTTTGTTGGATCTAAATGATCATGTTAAGTAGATCTTAGTCTAAAATTAGACTAACGTATCCTTAACAAACGTTTAAGTTGATCTTAGTCTCAAATGAGATTAACTATCCTTAAACCCAACCCAAACCCAAATCTAAGAAAATATGGATTTGGACTAATCCCCGCCCTACGGGCGACAACATAAATTAGTCTCCGTATACAATCCACGGGCAACCAAAAAATAAAACAAACACACACGACACGAAGTGACCATCTGGAGAAGGAGAAAGTGGTTACCGCGATGCGGTAGCGTAATTAACTGCAGGGGCTTGCGCCTGCAGGGAAGAGCGTCCCCACAATAAAAAAACCCTCAACGAGGGGGAATCTGACGAAATCTGCTACATCGGCCGCATCCGTTTAAACCTTCGATACATGGTGTCATAAATCAACTTGGCATCTTCGGAGAGGTGGACGGATAAAACCAAATAGCATCTGCCCCCAAATTCAGGCAAGACGTTTGTCTTCCCGATTTTCGGCGGTAAACACGGGGGTGCTATACGCCATCCACCCGACTTCCCCCGTAGATATATATCTACTCACCTGATCTTCGCTTGCCGATGCCGATGTCGCCACGTGCCTGCTTGTCATCTCGAAGTCCTCGGGGGGGATACCTACATATCATAGCACATCGTATCGCATTAAATCCAATTCGAAATCTAAACGACACGAATTACTCATAGGTTAAAACCTATGGTCTACTCACGCAAATCAACCAAATAACACTCGATTTCGATGTACAAACGTCAAGTGACCGATACAAAACACAAATACGAAAACTTAAGTCACGAAAAGTTACGAAAACAATGCAGCAACCTAGGAAAACTTGCTCCAGATTTTGGTTCAGGTAAAAACAAGGTGCACAAACAATACTGGGGTGATGTATAGGGTGTATATGACCTACAGAAGAAACCAGGACCCCAAATTCCCACATGTGGCCAGCCACTACCCACTGGAATCCGGCTTGCTCTGTTCTGGGAGGTTGGATGGGGTTCATTTTGGTAGGGTGGTCTCATAGGGTCATAATTAGGTCTCTGGTATTGTTTGGTTTTCCAGTAAAAATCCCAGGTTACTCCAGATTCCCTGTAGGCCTCAATTTCATCACAAAACTGACATGAAAAGTTTCTGTTTTGGGTTTTCAGGTTTCAGTTGGGTTTGGTCTGGGTTTCTAACACCATGGGGGGGTTTAAGGTCATCAATAAAGCTCACTAGCACAAACACAACTCAAGATTTCCTCAACCCTCTTCAAAGTTCACAAAACTACACTAAATCGGTTTTAAACTTAAATAGAGGCTATAGAAACTTAACTAATACACAAATGGTGAAAAGATTATCTCATTTGGTAACCCAAGAATTTTCTTGAGTTGCTCCAAGTGCTCAAAATCCATCCTTTCTTGGTTCAAAGTGCTTGTAGAAAGTTTGTGTATGTTTTTTGTGAAGTGGGGATGATGTTTTGATGAAGGATTGATGATGAAGTGAGGAGGTAGAAGAGAGGGAATGAAGAGGCCTGCCATGGGAGTTGAGGATGAAGATGAAACAATGAAGGGGACAAAGTGCTGAGGTCCAAGGTTGACCGCTCCCTCTCTCTCTCTTGCCCATACATTTTAGTTTAATGTTTTCTTTTTCTTTTTCTTTTTCTTTTTCTTTTCTTCTCTTCTCTTTTCATTTTAAACACAAATGAAAACCCTAATTTAAAACCATGGTCACACAAAAGGAAAAAATGATAAGGTTTGTAACATGAAAGGGTGCATGTCATGCACAAAACCGGATTAATACAAGATTAGCGATATTTAACCGCGATCAGCATTAAAATGGAATATAATTAATCATAAGAATTATAATTTGCTTAAATCATATAAAACACCCTCATTTCATAAATTCCTATAATTTTCCAAATATTTTCCAATTTATCGGTATTTTAATTATACCGCATTAATAAAATATTCATAATATTTATTATTTAATTATAAAATTCCCAAAAATAATATTTTATTTTTCTGAAATGTTACACACGGCTTCTTGAGCTATGGCCGCCATTTGGGCACGGAAGGTCCCCGCAGGGATTCTGCCCCCGGCCGACCTCTCCATCTCCGAGAGGAGGCTGTCGGTGATGGAGAGCCCAGAGGGCACCTCAAAGCGAAGAACCCCGTCGTCCACAAGGATCGGGGAAGCCGGAGTGCAGGGAGACGTCCTGTGGAACCTCTTGAGAAGCGACACGGGAGAACCGGTCTCACCTCCCTCCTCGGCGGCCCGGGGCTCTTGTTCCCGAGCACGCTTTCGGACAAGTGCGCGACTGGACTCTGGGGCCCGGGGTGCATTTGGGCGTCTGGATGAAGTGGCAGCCGGCGGGGCCGGAACCGACGAGCGAGAAGAGCTGGCGCCTCCGGCCTTCTTCCCCTTCTTGACGTCGACCACTGTCGCCCGGAATTTGCTCATGTCCATGGGTACTGCATAAGACGAAAATACGAAGAGTCAGCAACACCAGGAAAAATGAAAAATGCATAAGTCTAAAGAGGTCGCCTGAAAGCCCCTAACTTACCCACGTACTCGACGGGGCTGAGCCTGGCCCAACTGAGGGCCTGCTCAGACAGCAGCACGTCGGTCCGAGGAAAGGGCTCCCACTCAGACACCACTGCCGTGTCGGGATCATTTGACCGACTCACCCGCGGACAGCTGGCCCTTTGCCACTAGGTGGACACAAGCCAATCCTCACCCTCGGGCGGGGCGAGAAAGAAAAACTTCTTCTTCCATTCGTGAATGGAAGAATGTACTACGACGACTCCCGACCCGGGAGCATCCCCCCGTTGTCTTCTAAAGGAGAAGTACACCCAGCTCGGCTCGTCCCTACAGATGCCGGGGTGGTTTTTGTAGCAAAAAGAAGAGAAGAGAAGGCTCAGGCTGAAAGGGATCTGACTCAATTTCAACCGGACCAGGAACCCGGGGAGGATCCTCCAAGAGTTCGGTACTAGCTGGCCCAGGGTTAACCCGAAACAATTCAATGCCTCACACACTTCAGGGGAGAAGGGCAGACGCACCCTGGCCCAACAGGCCTCCAGGTACAAAACAATCTCCTTGCCCTGTACCTGGTTTGCCCTCTCCCCCTCCTCGGCCAGACGAAGCGAATAGCCGGGAGGATTGAAGAAGCGGGTCTTGATGGTAGCGAGCTCCTCCGCACGCCTCAACGAGGATCGCACGCCAAGAACGCCCACGGCCTGTACTCTGGGGACCACCCTATCTTCTCGGGTGAACTCCAGCTCAAAGGGGGAAGAGGAAGAAGTAGAAGAGGAAGAAGGAGAAGAGGAAGCTTCAGAAGACCCCCTAGACTCTACCCGCACCACATCTACAGACTCCTATGAAGAAGACATCTAACCTGATCAAAGAAAGGTATCCCCGGGAGATTGATAGCACGGAATCCGAACCGAGGAGAAGAGCGCCAAGCTGACACGACTAAGGACGAGAAAATTGTGAAGAGGTATGGGCCCTGATGGGGATCCCACCTCAATTTATAGCTGCCATCGCACGCATCCTATGTCTTCGATCGACTCCCGCCAAAACAGCGTTTTGCAACCAACGGCCGATGACGTTCCACCTATCGCACTCGCATTGGACGCGTCCCTTCGGGCGCAAGGATGCCTGCGACGCGTCTCGCCAGCCAACCAACGCCAGACACGTGGGCCGTCACTTCGACGGGTGTACAAACGATCCGGCGCTTCCCCTTTGATGCGAGATCTCTCTCCTGATCCGCTGACGCCCTCAAGAAAATACCACTCTCTTCCCGGGAACGCATGACCGACGATATCTTCAAACGAGAACTCACCTCGGATGATCGGTCAGACCACTCTCAACCCGACCCGGGAGCGGGTCGAGACAAGAGTGGGGGGCTAATGATGATGCTCGATATCGTGACTCTTCAGATACAGACATGTGGCAAATGACGTGCCCCCGAACTACGAGAAGGGATCAAGAAATTTAATTGGGAGCGCATCTCGGATTCTGGACCGAGGAGTCTCCCGACCTTTGGTGACCTTCCCGACCTCTCCCGGCTCGCTCCGAGCTATCATGGTACAAAGACGTCTCGGCCTCCCGCTCGTTCCCGAGCCTCCCGCCGAGCTCATCTTCCTCGGTCTCATCCTGACCGACCCGCAGCGCTGATCACAGGCACCTACGCCACGGCTCCGTGAATCTCGCCATGCGCGAGATATCCGCCGCCCACGATCCCCCATTTACAAGCATGTCTCGCCATTAATGCGGGATCCCGCCTATCACGCGGGCATGACGTCATGGGCGTAACGGCCGGCGTGATTCTCGCGCCTGCCTGCCCATTGCTACCGCTATATAAACCCCTCTCTTAGACGATCGAGGTACGCGATTCTTTCCACTAAACCGCTACTCTGCCCGATTTGCACCACTAACTTGATCGTCAGAGGGTCCTCGGTGGTACAACTACCTCGGGACTTCCTTGCAGGTAGCTCGGCTCAACCTCAAATCCAAGCCCATTGAGATCCACATGATAAAGGAATCAACCCCCAGATCAATTCTCAGCCGTCCGCCATTACGCGAAGAGATCAACGGAAAATAACATCTGAAGGAGATCCAGAGCTCCATCAAGAACCAAAACCTACTTTTTGAAACGAGTCCGGGTCGGGTCCGGGTCTAGAACCCACCCATTGACAAGCCTAGTTACATACAAATTTATAAGAGTCTAAGAGAAATGATGTATATAAATCACATTTTTTTTTAGTTTATACAGGGTTTACATGAGCTTTAAATAATGAATTTTACTACTGTTTATTCTCAGTCACCGATTAAAAATCAATTTAAAAGTCCTAATTGCTGATATGTTAAATGTTACTCTTTCTATCAAAACTCCAAAATTGCGCCCTTTGAGATATTTATCTTTATAAATTAACGTGACTCCACAAGTCATAGAAACAGCTGGGCAGTGGTTCTTTTTAATTTATATAAATCCATCTAATAAAAATCCAACCTGAATTGCTTTAATACCGTGTGAACTTTCACTTTTACCGCACTAAAATTCTGAACTAATGATAAGGGTTGAGTAATTTATTTTTAGTAACTAGCATGCCTGAGTTGGGTTTGGCTCAAAACTCGTCAACTCAAACCCGTCCCGTCCAAACTCAAACCCGTATATCCCCCGTATATCCCTAACCCCTTCCAAAAATCTACCAGTCCAGTGAAAATACCAATAAGTTTCAATATTACAGACATAAATTTTGCATTCCGATTTGTTTAAGATCGATTTTAGTCTGTGAAATATTGTAGGTTGTAAATTCTATAACTTTTTGTAATATTTAATGATATCTTCTGTAGTTTTCCTTCATGAAGTGTTATAATTTACATTTAATCAATTGGCTAAACATGAATACCCGGTAAAACTTGACCCATCTCTTAAAACCTGAAACCCATTCGTGGAAACCAGAAATCCGCCTAAGGCTATCCGAATGATTTAAGTATACAATTTGTAAACCCCTCAATCTTTTGAGAATTAGAAAGGAGATAGGTGTTGTTTTGAATCAGAGGATTTGAGTACAAAATGAGGTAAAGAAAGTTGGAGGGAAAAATTTTGAAAAAAGAAAGGTTTGAGGGCATCAAGATGGATAATTCACCAAAAAATTGATCCTGTTAAATTTTCGGGATAAAATAAAATATATGTTTGTTAAGTTTATAAGGGTTTTATGTTTTGAGACAAAAGTAAGATTTTTTTAAATTTTTTTTGCATTTTAGCCTAAAATTAAATTCTCAAATTGGAGAATTGATGAAAAACCCGATCGACCAACCCGATCCGATTTCAATCCATAATGGATCTTTGGACCGTCCGCTGATCACGTGATCCACCACGTTACCTGGGACCCACATCCCCCACGACAGCTCACCCATCAAATTTTATTCAAAAAATAAACAGCCGTTGTGCTGTCACATCGAACATCACGCCTGGCTTCCACTCTCCATTAACGGCAACCCTAAACGGTAACTTTCCAGGGGCAAATCCGTAACTTCAACTCCCCTATTTTGAAAATAGAGTAAAACTTATTGTTTTAACCGCGGTTGCCGGGGCGTCCGTTTCGTCTCACCGCTGGCAGCCATCTAAATTAACCACGGTCAAAACTAACCCTGGCTAGCAAAAAAACAGCGAACCCTAAGGGGTTTCCCCTATAAAACGACCCAGCGAGGCCAAGCTGCGAGTTCATTGGTAGGCGTCTTTGCAAACGCTCTCCTCTTTTGCTCTCTCTCTCCTCACTTTCTTTCTCTCTCTAGATCTCGATCAGTTTTTTGAAATTTTTTGATCGAAAATGAGGGAGTGCATCTCGATCCACATCGGCCAGGCTGGGATCCAAGTCGGAAACGCTTGCTGGGAACTGTACTGCCTCGAGCATGGCATTCAGGTATCATCAAATCGATAGATCTTTTATTTTTTCGTGTTTAGGGGATTAGATCGCTAGATCTGTCCCTTTGAGGTTTAGATCGTTGATTTTTAGTTGAAGGATTTGTAGATCCATGCATGAACATGTCGCTGGTTCGATTTTTGAGGTTTTTATGTTAGGTCTCGTTTATTTGCGTTAGAAAAGTTGTAGATCTATGTGTAAAATGCTTGGTTTCTAAAATGCTGCGTTTGATTTGACGATTTGGATTATATTTCCATGGATCGTAGGTTGATACGCGATTTAATCATTAGATCTACCGTTATTTGTGATATTATTAGAGATTAGAATGTATATTAATTGAATCTAATGTAATATGGAGAAATGTGCTTGCCGAGCTGCTCGATCATCAATTTCTTGTATCAGATCTAAGAGATCAAGGAATTTGATAAACAACATTGAAGCTACCTGTTGAAATTTGAACAAGGAATTCAGATCTTAATTTTTTTAATGACTCTGTAAACATACTTGCGAAATGTGATCTTATTATTGTGTAGAGTAGCTCTCGGTTTTATTATAGAGAGATACAAAATATTGTGAGAAATCTGTTCTATGAACCTCTTTTTATTGTTAGATCTCTTGATCCGTTGTTAATGGTTGATAATAATGCTAATGGGAGTTCTTATTCCATACGTGACATCTGCTTTCATGCGTTAGATTTAGAAAATCTAGTGTTAATAATTTAGTTGATCATTGGATCTGCTAGAATTTGATCATTCTAGTAAAAAATAACCAGGATTTCCCAGTGTTCGATTTTAATAAAATTTTGTTGTTTAATTAGCATCATCTTTTCCATAGATCTATGTTTGAGATTTGATCCTCATTTTCTTTAATATTTTTAGCTTTTGATTGGTAATAAAAAAAACATTACTTTCCCTGTTGCAGCCTGATGGCCAAATGCCGAGCGACAAGACTGTTGGCGGAGGTGATGATGCCTTCAACACCTTCTTCAGCGAGACTGGTGCTGGCAAGCACGTGCCCCGTGCTGTCTTTGTAGATCTCGAGCCCACTGTGATCGATGAGGTGAGGACCGGGACCTACCGCCAGCTCTTCCACCCCGAACAGCTCATCAGCGGCAAAGAAGACGCCGCCAACAACTTTGCTCGTGGACATTACACCAGTAAATACCTGACTCTCAATTTGTGAATTTATCATACCCATTTTGCATCATCATTTTGTTCTGAACCTTTACTTTCTTATGTTTGCAGTTGGCAAAGAGATTGTGGATCTCTGCCTTGATCGCATTAGAAAGCTTGCTGACAACTGCACTGGCCTTCAGGGTTTCCTTGTGTTCAACGCTGTTGGTGGAGGCACCGGCTCTGGCCTGGGATCTCTGCTCCTTGAGCGTCTCTCTGTTGACTATGGCAAGAAGTCGAAGCTCGGATTCACTGTTTACCCATCTCCTCAGGTCTCCACATCAGTTGTTGAGCCCTACAACAGTGTGCTCTCCACCCACTCGCTTTTGGAGCACACTGATGTTGCGGTTCTCCTCGACAATGAGGCTATCTATGACATCTGCAGGCGTTCTCTTGATATTGAGCGCCCTACCTACACTAACCTCAACCGCCTTGTGTCTCAGGTTTGGACCTTTTTTCGTTAGTTCTTTGATTGATACTGCATTGCATGTTAATTAACTGAATTTGTATTGTTTAGAATTAGTATGAATACATATTATCATTAAATTGCAGTTAAGAGTAATAATGTAGAGACAAGGATTAATATCTATTACAATTGGAGTCCATTTTGTATTTCCATAGGCTTTTACTTGTAGTTAAGAGTAAAAATGCAGCGATGATGATTTATATCCAATGTATATATGATGTTGAAGGTTTTCAGTATATATGATTGATTTACCGAAACAAAACTGAATTATTATGATTCTATAATTATCATTTTCCCATATATAAGAACTGCTTAAACGTGTATTTCACAGTAAAAAAGAGTAATGTAGGCAACATCGTATGATTTGTATGTTTTTAAGTTACTATTGACTAGTAGTCCAAGAGGCCAATTAGGATTCAATCCCACACCCACAAGTGTTCTGAATTAACCCTATAATCAGCATGCTATGATACTTATTTCACTCTGCACTCAGTCTGCATGATACTTATAATCCCACAAGTGTTGTATGTTCAGCATACATGCTATGATACTTATTTCACTCTGCACTCAGTCTGCATGGTTACATATTCGAAATTTTATAACTAGCTC
Organism: Agapanthus africanus; assembly: GCA_030015575.1. Lineage (NCBI taxonomy): Eukaryota > Viridiplantae > Streptophyta > Magnoliopsida > Asparagales > Amaryllidaceae > Agapanthus > Agapanthus africanus. Next base: position 154,803,170 of record CM057337.1, on the reverse strand, counting down.
TGTTATTTTGCAGGTTATTTCATCTCTGACCGCCTCTCTCAGGTTTGATGGTGCCCTTAATGTTGATGTAACTGAATTCCAAACCAACTTGGTCCCATACCCAAGAATCCACTTCATGCTCTCATCCTACGCTCCTGTCATCTCCGCAGAGAAGGCTTACCATGAGCAGCTCTCTGTTGCTGAAATCACCAACAGCGCCTTTGAGCCCTCATCCATGATGGCCAAGTGCGACCCACGTCATGGCAAATACATGGCCTGCTGCCTCATGTACCGTGGTGATGTGGTCCCCAAGGATGTCAATGCCGCTGTTGCTACCATCAAGACCAAGCGCACAATCCAATTTGTGGACTGGTGCCCAACTGGGTTCAAGTGCGGCATCAACTACCAGCCTCCTACTGTTGTGCCAGGTGGCGATCTTGCCAAGGTGCAGAGGGCTGTGTGCATGATCTCCAACTCAACGAGCGTTGCTGAGGTGTTTTCGAGGATCGACCACAAGTTTGATCTCATGTACGCGAAGAGGGCTTTCGTGCATTGGTATGTTGGTGAGGGTATGGAGGAAGGAGAATTCTCTGAGGCACGTGAGGATCTGGCTGCGCTTGAGAAGGATTATGAGGAGGTTGGTGCTGAGTCTGCTGAAGGTGAAGAGGGGGATGAGGGCGAGGAGTATTAAGCTGTAGCTGCTGGCTGCTTTGGTGTCGATGTTTGTCGTGTCGGGAACTTTTATCGCCGTGTTGTGTCTGTAGAAAAACTGTTATGTTGTTTGCTTGATCTACTGCTAGTTTGTTTTCCAGTTTCTGTTTTCAATGCCTTCAGGGTTGGTTGATTGTATTTGTCGATGTGTTTTTTATTTCCCGTTCTTGTTTTGATTGTTCCCCTGTTCCCCTGAAGCGATTTCCTTGGAAGATTTGGCAAAAGGTGATTTGGGCAAAGTGACTTCCCTGGGTTAGATCGATTTAGTTTAGTTTGCTGTCTATGTTGGAAGCTGAAACTTAAGCTGAAACTTAGGCTATATATTTCAGTTCTATATTTTTTTTTTTCGAAGGAAAGAAACCGTGGAACTGAAATACATCCAGAACACCTTTTAAAAAAGATTATGTGGTACGATTGGGTCGCGAATAAGCCCTTATGGAATAAATTCAGCCGCTTCTGTCTGTTTTATTCAATGTTTGTTCAATTACTCAACAACATTGGGTTCAGCAAATGACATCTCCCAACATACCAAAACTGGCAGTTACTCCACCAGTTGTAGAAGATGTAAGGATTGATTGATAGAAAATAACTTTTTATTTGATTGATAAATTATATGAAGCAGAAGATACACACAATAACGACAGGTAGAGTAGCATACTCGATCAAACGGGTGATTTTCTCGCCTATTACCTCCCAAAAATCCATAACCCCAATTGCTATAGAAATACCATTTAGTTGACCTATGTCCGTTTGAACAGCTTCAGTTAAACCTGTCCTTCTTTGATAAGAATCGATACGATCTTCATCCATAGGATCCCAAGTGCCCGGATCAATCAAAAGTTCGATTCTATCTGAACTACTCATTTTCAAATGATATCCACACTGTTCACAAATATTCATTTTTGACCTAATTTTTTTTTATAATTTAATCCATAACAATTTTCGCATTGAACCCATAAATTTCTGTATTTTTTATTTATATCAAAATCATTAGATTTTCTTCCTCTTATATTGAAATCATGGCTGTTACCACCAGTTCTTATACTAAAATTCCCACTTTCACTACCGCTTATGCCTTCAGTACAAATGAAACTAGAAATATAACTGTCACTGTAATTGTCAGTACCACCGAAAATGTAGCTATGAATACTGGCTTCAAAACGAAGATAACTATCAATGCAACCATTAATGTGATTATCATACATGTAATGATAATAGTAGTGATTGTTACTCTTAGACCTACTATTCAAATAACTGGAAAAAAAACTTTCTAGTTTACTCAGAAAAAAACTATTATTGTCAATCTCAAAAATATGATTTTCAATATCAAAATATACAGAATAACTGTCACCATTACCATCCCTAACTAAAAAAGTGTTATCAGAGATCAAACTCCAAATATCCCCAATATCAAATAGGAATGTTTGGGATGTTTTTCCCCGTATAATTTAGAATGGGCTTTTCACCTAGGAATGTTTTTAGTGAAGAATTGTTATTAGGGAAATGTTATAATTTGAAGTCCAAGGTTTGGGATGCATGAGTCGACGGTTGTTTATCGGAGTCACTTATCATTTAGAGCTGCTCTCAATTCTAATTTGAAGTCCAAGAATCAACGTTACTGAAACTATAACTACCACTATCACTCCAACTATCATGCTATGCTTGCTGTCTTCATATTTCAACCAAGAAAATTCCTTGCGAAGTCTGCTGTGTGTTTCAGTGAAGAATTGTTATTAGGGAAATGTTATAATTTGAAGTCCAAGGTTTGGGATGCATGAGTCGAGTCATTTATCATTTAGAGCTGCTCTCAACAGAAATCATCAAAACAGATCAATTAAATTTTATTCAAGTGCCCAAAAAAAACTAAATTTTATTCAAGAACCGGTAAATGAATCCATAGAGCTAATTAACTTCAGCTATGCACAAGGAGAGGGCTCTACCGCAACATCCAAACAATGTTTGTAAACGCGCGCATATAAACTAGCAAATTTATTTCCATTGCATACTTTGATGCAGAAAACAGAATAAGACAAAAGGTTTGCATTTTATTACAATACTACCTTAAATAAATATCACATAAGCCTAAATCAAATATTTACGATTTCACATATCAAGACTCAGGCGACAAAATTTGCAGCTTTTTATTTGCGCCCAAACTTGTCAACAAGATCCTTCTCAATTTCAACCCGCTTCTTCACCAGCAATGCATACTTGGACAAAAGCTCCTGGTCTCCAGCAGGCTTCGCGAGCTTGGGGCTGAGAGCAGTTTTGTCTAATTTATTCTCATACAGTGATGAGATGGGAACGAAATCACCCACTTTGTTGCATAACCATCCATGTGCTGCCCTCAATGCCGCACCCAAAGAAGCAGAATCTGAAATTGATAGAATCAAATTTATCATGAGCGAACGGTAGAGCTAGTAAATGAGAATATGTTATCAAGTATCAAAGTGAATTATGCTTCGCATAAGCGAAGGTGCCTTTGCATGGTACTAAAGGGCTATTTGGCTGGATTTAGCGAGCTGAAGTAACATGTAATTCCAACTATACCAAAATCTAGAATTAGGCGTTTGGTTTCAAGCATATGTCCAAAAATATGGCTGAAACTACAGAATATATATTGTTTGCAATCACGCTTCGAGCGTGTTTTGTTGTTTGTAGTTGCAAGGGCCAGGAGTGATCCTGGCAACGGGAGAGATGGGGCACGCATGCCCCATTGAATTTTTTGAAAAAAAGACTAGCATCAGTTGCCAATGGATATTGGAAAATCAGAATATATGTTAATATTTATTCCATCACAGCGCACGCTAGCTTATAGGTTCAAGTGGCAGTATGAATTTAGTTATATCTTCTCTTTGGCAATAATGGGACCTTTTTTTCATTGGTTAAATTTATATAAAATTTTGTTGGCTATTTTTTGAATGGTGCAATGTTTTTTAAATATATTATTTAATTAGAGCTTTCACTGAACCATTGTTTGTTATAGTGCCCACGCTTACAATAATTTATGGGCTTGACATAGTCAAACAGCAATGCATTTGCCACTGAATGAAGATCCAACCGCCACAGTTGCAAAGTCATTTCTTTCTTTGGTTAAAATGTAGTTTTAACTACACATTTTGCAAAATATGTGCTTGAATGAGTTTAGCTGCAAAACGAAAGATAGTTCTGTTATCTGCATTTTGACGACCGTAGTTGATAAAGCATCCGCTCTGAATGTATTTCTCAGAACATGTTTTCTGACTCAAATTTGGGTTCCAAATACATGCTGTAGAAACAACCACTTGAAACCTAACAATTACCAACTACATTCAATTAAACAGCCGCTTAAGTCTAACTACAGTGGTTGAAACAGATACAATAAACAAGCACATAGCTATGGCATAGCAATAGAACAAACCAAACAACTTTTTTCCCAAAAATATTTCGCTCGAATTCTATAACAAAGAAATGATTGGTTCTGCATGTAGTTATATTTGCATTGTGTCTCCAACCACATGCAATTAACCAACCTAATTTTCTTTAGTAGTGCAACGACATGTTAAGCTTTATCCAAAAGGACAGTGAAAGCTAAGAATAATTTATACATACCTGGCCTTTGAACAGTATAAACAGGACATCCGAAAATGCTAGCTATGGAGCTAAGAATCGACTCGTTTGATGAAGCCCCACCAGTTGCTATTATTCGTTTGGGAGGAGTCGGCATGCCAAATCTTTCAGCATGGCCTCTCATTGAGAGGAACTGGCCTTCAATGATGGCACGGACCTATATTGAAAAGTAAACGTTCAGTGCTGCTATTTAAACGATTTCATGCAAACAAAAATTATGAAATTTTGTTTATTTCGCAATATACTAACCTCTGAAGGAGAATCAAATTCCTTGACGACGTGCACTTTCATCTCATCTAATGAGTTGCCAGTGAAGTTATCAACCACATACCGGTGATAGCCAACTACATATGAGTTTAACCTCGAGTTAGAAATCAATTTCTTTAATAATGACAGGTATGTGATGTGACAGCAAAGGCCATTAAGTTTAAGTACTAACTAGGCAAAGGAGGTAGAATCTCATGGTCCATGTAATAGAAACCCAATTTTCCACCTGTGAAATAAACAGAGAGCAGACACATTGTAAGAGTACTGAAATTACAAAAAATATTTTTAGCTATAATGAGATTTTATGATTGAAAAGAAAACCGTAAAGTATAAAAGAAGGTTATATGAGTATATTTACTTCTAAAACAAGTATATAATCTCTTGCAAAATATATATTTATTATACTATATGAAACATATAACAGACCGAGAAACATAATAGAAAGCAGTTAGCAGGTCACCTTACATGGTAAATCGTATCACTCCAATTTGACAAGACAGTTTTCAGATCATGAAAATACCATACAAGGTAGCGTACAAGATATATATATAAAGAATCAAATAAAACGTAAATTACAAACCATTAAGAGCAGGTGTTTTCTCCAATGTCTGGTTAAATACATCCCAAGAGCGCTCTGCACATCTATTGCGGACATCTGCAAACATGATGTAGCCGAATTGTCACTAAAGGAACCGGCATGAGTTCAGTATTAAAGTTTACTATATAAGTTCAGATGAAGCAGAACCTTCTCTTGTGAGAGAACCATTCTTATAACAAAGCATAACCATGTAGCATTTTGGATCAACAGGGTTAGGGAAAACATGCCCTTCTAGACTTGGATGGGGCTCACTGGTTATTCCGAAGACCTATATAACAGTCATGATCACCAGGCAGATTAATATCCCTACATGGAAAACCCAAGGCACTTCAGAGAAAAAACAAAAAACAAAAACAAATCGACTTACAGTATCGCTCGTTCCAAGACTAATTGCCAGATCTCCAGGAGTATTGAGAGTCAAACCTGCAGAAATGAAGAAAGAAATTTATATAGTGATGACTGGTCGCGTATAATTAAAAAACAAATGTGTAAACTCATGAATATGTTTTACTGAAAATTGCATCGCAGGAAGACAGAAATCAAAATATACAGCTGTTGTAAGATAACTCCTGAAAATTCTTGCTAGTTTATCGAAAAAATGGCAAACAGCAGGCCAGGTTTTCTAATTTCCCGCTTTCGATGACTTTCTTTGTTAGTACACAGATGTTTGCCTGCTAGCCTTTTAATATCAGTAATAGATTCCAAAATTAAGATAATTAAGGGGGCAATAACAACTATTCAATCATATTCCATAAGTTGAACTAAGACGCTTCTACATACCCCTTTAAGCTATCAGCTGAAATGAAGTTCAATGCTCAGTTATGAGCAAAGTAGCCTACAAACTGACAACAGGTACTTGTTGGTCCAAGATCATTTAGTTATGAAACATTAATTAAAGATTGTGATCTTGATATTGAGAATCAATTACGAGTGCCTTCATTCACAATCAAACTTGTGCATGTATACTTTAGCCTTAGAAGAAACTACAGAATCGATAAGTTCGTAAGTGCATAAGATGCGAGGTAGTTGAGTATAGCGAGTTTGCTGAAAGGGACCATCCAGAATATTAACCATATCAAGAGGAACTTTTTTCCAGAGGGAGCTCACCTTCAGAAGAAGGCCTAGCAATTAGTAGGGATCGCATATTCTTTAATCGGATGTTTAGATGGACTAGGCATCACCAGACATGCGGTTTTAATGAGGCATAGTTCGCAAAATATTTATTCAACTAGTGCATCCGAGTGATACAGAGGGATAGGCAAAGTGGAGGAACTCTATTAGCAGGTAGACTTTAGTGAGAATAAACTATAATGATAAACCCATAGCCGCCCTTCTCCAATAACTATTTTGAGGTAGGCATGGTGTGATATGATGTTTTTTTTTTTGTTGTTGTATAGTCAATTGTGAAGGAATGTATAGAAACCCAGGGTTCTAACTTGACAGAATAAACTAAAGTTCTCCAATCCTCAGGGTCTAACTAAAGATGAGAGCAAAACAAATTTTAACCTGAAGATCTTTGGAAATAATGGGACGTGGCTTCACAAATAAGATTAAAAAAACAGTTGCTTAGAATTCAGGACAATTAGTGGTCATAAACTATACCCATCAATTTCTTAAATTTGCAGGATATACTGGAAGAATGACAATAAAATCTTTAAAAAAATGAAGCGATATCAGAATTTTTGTTTAGCAAATAGCAAAGGAATCTGACCATTGGTGGACATTGTTCAATAACTCAAAGGAATTGGAATCAATTGACTGCCTTTTCAAGTCAAAGTAGTGGGGTAGTTTAATAATTAGTCAAAGTTGCACTCAATGAATCCATTGAGAAGATTACTATATTTTGTGGCCTCTGATTATAAGCATCTTGCACAGTTAGCACTGCCGCGACTAGTATTTAAATGATTGAGTATATATCTCTTTCATTTTATTAGTATATGTTCATTTTCTTATCATTTGTATACTAATTTAGAAATCTGCTTACATTTCTAATGCTATATTTAAATTTTTCAAAAACTTGAACATCAGATGAGAACTCATGAAGTGTTTTCTGACAGAAATATTAAAATTTCAGCAAACTATAATGTATGGTTATTTATAAAGACAAATAATATAGAAAAATACAAAATCCATAAGTTGGAAATGATCAACTTATCAGAGTTAAGAGTTTCTAACTGGGAATCTTCACACACGCATACCTGCTAAACTGTTAGGATTGTCTCCAGACCAGTGAATAACCAAGCAGCTGTCCTTAAAATGATACCTGTATAAATATAAAAACCTCAGCGTCAGCAGCCCTAATTCTAAGCATCGTCCATCTTCTCAAATTACTGATGGCATTCAAGATTAACTAGAGTGGTGTATGTTTCCATTGATATTTACATGATCTATACTGTGCAATACACTGTAGGCACATTTAGAATCTTGGCTGAAGCTAATGGATAACATGACGTATAATATGTGGCGGTAATGTTTACTTTAAATCAAATATGCATAAAAAATTCAAGTTATTTAGATTAAATTCATGTATATAATACGTTGGACAGTAATAGGATAAATTTTAAGAGATGGCAGAGTCACTGGAGGTAAAGAAAAATAACCAAATATCTTGATACATAGCTGTTTAAACCATAAACTTGAAAATCTGAATGACTTTGGACATAAAAATAAAACTTATGATGCCATACAATTCCAAGGATCTGCATTGTACTAAGATTTGAAAAATATATCTAAAGATAAATGGTTTTAATTAAATTTGTTTCTCCAAGATACCAAGTGTAAAAGACAATAGATCATTGAAGTTAATTTTTCGTTGTTTCTTTTGCACTTATATTACATTTTCATGGGCTGGAGTACATCACGTTTTCAAAAGATAAAGGAGGGATTCTTTAACACTCTGGCTTGAGTACATCACGTTTTTAAAAGATAAAGGAGGGATTCTTTAACACTATATAATACAAGCTTCTCACCAAGAACATGACTTTGCATGCTTTGTGGTTGACCAGTAATATAATCATGGAATATACGGGCCCAAGGATTATCGTGGGAGTACGGGAAAATCGAAGGAGACCTGTTCTTGGAACTCTTTTGCAAAGGTTATAACTTATAACAGAACTAATGTATGCTTAAACAGTTTATATTTGCTACAAGTAAACCGTGTATGGTACCCTTCTACCCTACACTTGAATAAATCATCTAGCTTGTTTCAATTTATGCGATAAACTAATTGAATTTGTCCAAAATGACCCAGAGAGAATCATCATTCTGTCAAAAACTTTCATATAATTCACACCATTATTTTAAGTGTTCTTATCGTCCTTGCCAGACTAATGTAATGGGGGGGGGGGGGGATCCGAAGCACAAGTCTTTTAAGGAAAAGATCGGTTTTTATCTAAGAAATTGATATTTATGATCTACCAACCTTGGCAAAATGAATTAACTTGGATGTCAACGGAAGAACAAAACCACAGGAATTTGAAAATTAGAGATCACGATAAGGCTCACTACACAAACTTTGAATTTAACGTATCAAATCACTTTAGCAATATGTTCAGTGATCTGATTAACTATATTGAAGATGGAAATTTTAAAGCCAAAATCTCATAGCCTATAGCTTTGAATTCAAAGACAACAGCAAGACGGCTCTAAAGGAATGCCCTAAATCTTTTATAAATGAGGATAACGGAGGAAAGGTGCCATAGGAGGGAATTTCCTCCTATGGCGTCGAAAAAAATACACTTTTCATGATTTTTTTTGACGATCGGCATCCATCACCTCCATCTTTATCATCTAAGATGTGGATACACCAAATATCATGTGGTTCTATCACTTTTTCACCGTTGATCTAGTGGGTGCAAAATTAACGGTTTACCGACAATAGAACTTTTTACATTGCTAATTCAACAGTGAAAAAGTGATAGAATCAAGTGAAATTTGGTGTATCCACATCTTAGATGGTAAAGATGAAGATAATGAATGCCGATCGTCGAAAAAAATGGAGGATATAGATTTTTGATGCCACCTAACGAAAAAGTCTTCTAGGGAAGCTTCATTATTCTCTTTATAAATATTCTTTACAAAGTGCAGATTCATGTTTACAGCAAGATTACGTGAATTTAGATTCACCTTTGAACAAAGTAAGGAGCTATTAGACCAGCAACTGAATGAGCTGATGCCAGTTTACCGAGCTTTTCTTCTAATCCTGGCGCAGTAGCCTATAAAAATTTGTAAATTAGTCAAATTCAGAGCAAAATAATAATATCATTATTATGTAAAATTCCTAAAAATACCCCACCTCCAGAACAATCTTAGACCACACCCGCTCTTTGATATCCATCAAGTTCATTCCCGCTGCATCAGTCTCATCAATACTAGCATATCCCCCAATCAGAAGAGAAGCTAAAAAAGAACTAACAAGAGAAATCCTCTCAGTCTCATCGTAAATATCTTTCTTCGTCTCATACAACTTTCTAATTTGAGGTCCGGTAAATCTCTCATAACCACGGGACCCGGTCAGTTTCGACAACTCCAAACCACCTCCCACTGCTTTCTCTATCTCTCTGCATTGCAAAGTTGTACTGCTATCCATCCAAACCGGCGATTCTTTCGTAGAGAAAGTATTGCCAAGTTGGGATAGTAATGGCTTGGTATGGTCCAAAGATGCCAAAATGACCGAACTGCCCTTCTTCCAATAAACACTGCCGTGTTGCTGACCACTTCCTGAAATGGCTACAACCTTGCTCAAGTCTACTGTCAATTTTAGCTTTTCAAGAACAATGTCAAAAGCCTCGACCCACATCAATGTAGGGGAAACTATCCTGCCATTCTCATCCGCATCTCTGTAAACCCCATCTTTGGTTTTGTAGTGAGGTAACTGAGAATCAAAATGTATAGTTTCCGTAGCAATGATAGTGAGGTAACCATCAAGAACAGTTGCCTTCAGTGATCTGTTGGCAAGAACGAAAGTCACCTAACTACTCGCGAGAAAAGGAAGTATTCAAAATATATAAAAGCATGATATAAGAAACTAAATATATGACAATCTTACTTTTAAAAAAAGGACAATTTTTTAATTTAGGCCAATTTTAAAAAATATTATTAAATTTAGGACACTTTTGAAAATAATTACAAATTTAGGCCACTTTCGTCCGCGTCAACGCGAGCTCGACGCCGGGCGCTGCACTTTTAAAAAAAATTCAAGACACCCCATACATTTTCAATAGGGCGCACTTGCCAAGTGCGCCCCATACAAGAACGCTGAGGTGTCCCATTGAAGATGTATGGGGCACACTTACTTAATTTGTCCCATACGTTTTATTGCAACTTACTGTCTAAATTAAATGGGACGCAATGGTCAACTGCGCCACTTATAAAATAAAGTAAATTGTATGGGACATAGTTGGTAACTGCGTCCCAAAAAGAAACAGACCCGTGACTGAATCTGTTAAATAAATCGACCTCGAGAGAGGTCGATCTCTCTCTTTCTGTGCCCTCTCTCAGATCTCGTCTCCCTCGCGCTCTCATCCTCCACTCGATCTCCCCCTCCCCTCCCCTCCACATCTCCAGCCAAGACCCCCTGCTCCAAAAAACCGAGCCCCCTTCCTCGGGACGAGGACGATCTATAGTTACCCGAGCCCTATATTGTTCGACTCGCTTTCAGCGTCGAATTAGATAATTCAGTTTTTTGAAAATTCAATTTTTATAGTATTTTAGTAGTTATTTTAGTTATGTTAAAATGGAAGATAAATTAAAATTTTATTTTATGAAACTATATTTAGGTTGTTAATTTGTGTATTTTAGTTGTTAATTTAAATAATTAGATGAGTAGAAATATGAAGATAAATAATTAGGGTGTTTGTGGAGAAATCTCAAAGCATGTCTCAAGTATTCTGGCATGTGAAGAAATGACGGATAAGTACATTTCTTTAATTTGCTATTATATTGGTCAATTATCGATCGAAGAAAATAATATTTCTAAATATGTGAAAGGAAAAAGCAAGATCACAAGAGGTAAAAAGTCTAGCACATACAACGAGTTGAAGCAAGTAGTGTATAAAGCTACCAAAATCAACCGGCTAGAGTTCAATATTTTCTTAATATACAAATGATCAATGGAGTATGAATACACCACCATTGAAGTATCCGATGACGATGATACACTAGTCATGCTTGGTTCGGGATTGAAAACGATCGAGCTATTTGTAAAGAAGAATATATTGACGTCCGCTCAACTACCCGAACCTTCTTCTGAAGTGTCGAATCTTTCTTTTCAAGGATCCGAGCATGACCCGCAAGGAGAATATTCTCGCATGCTCAATACGAATGCTGATTCTACCGGCTTTATGTCTCCTATCAATAATAACCAGTATAGAGATCAAAGTTAAATAGGTGAATGCACATCAAGCGGAACACTAGTGGATTTTAAGTTTATTAAGTATTATCTTGCATACCTTTATACCTCATATACATTTAGCGGAACACCATTTATTTAGAGTGAAAGTATGCTATACTTTATTAAGTATTGAAAAATTTGTGTGCAGTTCCTTTATACCGCCGGTCGGTTTTAATTGCATCTCAACGCCAAGCTTTCGCTTCAAGTTTCTTCCCAAAAATACCGAGCACATGCAGTCATACAATATGGGATGGCACTGATTGCATACGATAAGTCAGGATATCGTCAGTATATAACAGGAACATCAAGTACCACACAAGTCTCTAATATTGGTTCTGCACATGCAACCGATGTACTTCCTACAGATCCAGCGGTATTAGAGCATAATGAAGATGATAGTGATGATGACTTTCAAGTATAAGATAGTATGCAAATTGCACATGTCCTTAATGATGAGAATGATATGCAGTGGATTAACAATTCATGTGTTAATAATGACTTCGTTACTTTTGAAGATCCACTTGTCGATAACATGACCAATGCTCATATCTTATCTACAACTGTAATGAAGAATGTCAACTTTCGTGATGATAGTTTTCGGCAGTATGTATTGACAGTGGGTTGAAGGTGAGCGATGTGTTCGAGAATAAGAAGTTAATTCAGGCAGTCAGTGTTTGGTCAATTAAATACGGAGTTTCTTTTAGACCAACCAAGAGTAGCAAGACCAAATGCATCGCCGTTTGTAAAACAGACATGAACTGCCCTTAGAGGCTTCATGCATATATCTCGAAGAAATCGCAGACATAATATTTTGAGATAAAGAAGTATGAGTGATAATACTTGTAAGGATCCTGTAGTGAATTCAAATCATAAACAATCCACTTCTAAAATTCTGTGTAACAGGATCTTGCCTTTTATGAAATCAGATATAAATATGACTCCTCGTAAGATTCAAGTGCTGGTAAAAGAAACATTATTCATCAATATAAATTATATGAAGACATGGAATGCGTTAAATAAGGCATTATCTAAAATCTATGGAGATTGGAAAGAGTCGTATTATAATTTGTCGTGATACATTGCCGCCATCAGATCAACTAATCTCGGGACTGTCTTTCGCATTACTAACGAACCACTGTCAGAAAAGATATAATATTTTACTGGTGTATTTTAGGCATTTGGACCGGCCAATGAAGGTTTTATTCATTACCGTCCAGTTCTCAGTATTGATGGGGCATTTTTATTTGATAGATACAAAGAAACTTTGCTCATTGCTACCGGTGCTGATGCAAATGATCGTCTTTATCTTTTCGCATATGCTGTAGTTGATAGTGAAACTATAGACAACTGGGAGTGGTTCATTGCTTGCATTCATACTACATTTCATCCGTACGGGGAAGACACGTTACTTTCATATCTGACCGGATGAAAGGAATTTCGACTGCATTAAGAAAGTCATGGCCGGAACCTCATACTCATCGTTATTATATGCGACATATCAGAGCTAATTTCACAACTGCCGAATTTCGTGACAAAACCTTGCAGAAATTGTTTTTTCAAATTGCATGTGCATCAGATGACTTAACATATATCGCACTGAGAGCGGAACTTAAAAGTATATGTTCAAGAGCATATACTTGGATTGAAAATAATCTTAAAAATGAAGCAATCAGATGTACTCTTTCGAAAGATGGTGGTAAATGATTTTGCATGATGACTACGAATGCTTCAGAAAGTTTTAACGGGATCTTAAAAGGATTTCTATCTTTATCTATTCAGGCCTTAATAGCACGGACTTTTTACCATGCAAACAAATACTTCTTTGCACGATGTGAAGAGGGACAAACGTGACCGCTGAAGTTATGTCCTAAGTTCGAACAGTTAATAACAAGCAGGGCTACCGATGCTAGGTTCGCTTGGATCGTGTGATTCAGCCAGTCTGCATGGTAGGTGACTGACAAAAGTGGAAAACAATACACTGTAGTCATTAATGGTAGGAACTACAATTGTACTTGCAATATCCCCAAGTTGCAAAAGTTTCCATGTTCACATGTAATTTCAGCATGTACACAGCAGAGGGTGGAGGAAACATGACACATCACAATCTTGCTTCAAAGTGGTATTATGTCTCCAAATACAGAGCTGCTTATATTTCGTTGTTCCATCATGTACCTGATAGTCGATATTGAAAGGAGTACAATGCTCCATCGATATATCTACCTACTGATAGGAGACAAACATGACGACCATGTTGTACTTGTTTCAAAAGTGTTATGGATGAATCACGACAAGGACGTAGAAAAAATAGCTGCATCAATTACAATGCATATAGTCATAACAAGTCACGATGCAAAAATATTCCGGCACCATGTCATCCTTGGTAATCACATTATATACTTTGATATACATGCAAACATACACACATACACACAAAAACAGAGATACATATGCACACATATAAATACATGCAAACATAGACACGTATACACAAAAACAAACATACATATGTACACGCATAAATACATGCAAACAAGCAAACGTACTTATCCTTTGATATACATGCTCATTTTTTCAAAATACATATAATACGACTTTCTCATTGTGCAGATATACTTATGGATTCTGGACCTATGAATACGAGTGTTCTGTAGTTGCAAGCTGATGATAGATCATCCGACGCCGTATTAGTACAGGTAAAAATTGTAATATTTATATCGAATTTCATATGCTATTTATATGCTGCTGATACAAGTTCTCTTATTTTAATTGATAGAGCCATCAGGTGATTCAATGCGTTGACCACTCACGCTAGAGCAGTAGGATCCCATGCCGAGATCCTCGTGTCCAGACGCAGCTGCAACGGGCAGGCTTTCATCACCAGTCCAGATTGGAGTATGTACGTTTGCATAGACACTTGATTACGGCATTGGTAGATAAATGGAGACCAAAGACGTCCATATTTCATTTTAGAGTGGGTGAGATGACTATCACCATATAGGACGTCACTGTGCTTCTTAGTCTCAATATAGACAGACATGTGGGGCGGCGAGATTCGATCATGATTGGGCAGATTTATGCCACCGCATGTTGGGTAAGACTCCGCATGAGAGGAAAGGCATCAACATTAAGTTTAGTTGGTTGCGGAAGGCATTTACTGATGAGCTTCCCATAAATGCTACGCCTGTAGCGGATGAGTAATATACACGCGTCTATATTCTGCATTAGATAGGGGTTCGCTTATCCCCGGACAAGACTAAAAGCATAGTTAGCCTTAAATAGCTGGCACCGTCAGAAGAGCGCCATTATATCGTGAGGGAGTGCAGTTCTTTCATTCTTCTATAACGAACTGGGTATGGTGGCATTGATGGAGCACTCAAGTCTTAGAGACCGTTTGCCGCTTCTTCAGGTATAAAATATTTAATTGAGAATTACTCTTATTTTACTGAATTAAATTGATATTCATTGCAATTCATATTTTATTTCGGTTATGGTCATGGACATATCTCTCTATTGGTCGTCCGACCATTAGAACCCAATTTTTCTCTTGATGGCCAAAGGCCATATGGATGCATGTAAGTAATTCAAACTATGCGCATATTTAAACTTTCAAGTTTTTTTTAAATATTAACTTGTGTGCAATCTGTATGAAGGTGGAACGTGCCCAGAACATGGGATGTAACACCGGATCACTCTTTAAGCTTCTACAGCAACGAGTTCGACGTAATGGAGGAGCCATCTGTTACGTGAACACCGTACACACATGAGATGTTGGCCACTCTACCTCCGTTGTGCATACTTAGGAGCCCACTTTTGGCTTGCGAGGACACCAATAATATGCAATGAGATTATTGAGATGCACATGTCAGACCGTGTCTTTTGCCAGTTCGGCAAGAGGCAGCACATACCAGGCGCGGTGGAGCAAACATCGCGTGAAGGTGGAACACTAATTGGAGAAGCTTGGCTCGCGGAATATCAAATTTAGATGGATCGTTGGTACGATCAGGAATACAACATCCAGGTTGAGAGGCAACCAGTTATATCGATAGAGGAATACATTATATGGTATTAGATGATTACCTACAGATTCATCCTCACGGCCGCCCCTCCGTCGATCACATATACGATTCGAGCACCGATAGAGAGAGATTTGGTAATTTTATATTAAACCTTATAAAACTATAATCTTATTTTTACGAAATTCATCATCTTATTCACCATCAATATAGATGCAAACCATATACGAGTTAAAAGATATCGCTGATGAGGGGATTCGTGGCACTAGGGAGCTAAAGAGTGCATGTATGAACATCAAGTCCCTCATCAGGAGTGTGTTCGCGAAGCACAGATTTACACGTCCACCTATCATGCGTACACCATCCTCACATATTCACGTAGAAGATGCGGACAGGCACAAGCAGAATCATCTCAGTCACCACCGTCTCAGCATCCCGATGAGTACGTGCATGCACCATCCTAGCCAGAGCCGTTTCAGTGACTTGGCGCCGACGAAGCCGAACCATCGTAGCCTCCGCTTCGTACGAAAAAGAAGACACCATACGAGTTGAGGCGACTGCGTTAGATTTTACTGTAATGACTTGTTATATGTAATTTTATGTCGTATTGTGTTGTATTTAAATTAAAAAGTCTGAAATCTCTGTGTAAGTTGTAAAGGGCGTATTTGACTGAGACCTTAGACGCTGTATTGTTATTGTAGTCGAATTCGTGTGGAGTCGGCTTGACTTTATTTATATATAGTGTTTATTGCTTTCCGCGTGTTGTTCTTCGCCTTTAGGTCGTATATTTTGCGTAGATTGTCTCCGCCGTGTGGGCGTCGAGTTAGCTCCTATGTGGGGATGCATTTATTTTACTGCTATTGTATATGAATTTTATTCAAAATTTATGAAGGAGGTGTTGTCCGTTTTTCAAACGTTAACTCTTTACAAAACATGCTTTATTTCATTTTATAAATCTTTTCTTAAAACTTCGCCTCTAATTTTTTCTTATAAATGATTTAGATTCATGTCTTAAGCTTACTTAGGTTACGGTGGGGTTCATTGGATTTCACGTGATCTTTATGCTGGTCCACTGGACTGCAGCAGCGAGCTCTCTGTGTAAGTTGTAAGTTGTCAAGTGCGTCCCTTACAAAATAGACAAAGAGCTAGCTGTTTCTAGTGAGTTCTTTGTCTAAGTTGTATGGGGCGCACTTGGCCATTGCGCCCAATACAATTCATAAAGACGTCCCATTGAAAATGTCTGGGCAAGTGCGCCCCATACAACTTTAATGGGACGTCTCATTGTTATATGGGACGCACTTGTCAAGTGCGTCCCATACATTTTCAAAGGAGGATTTGCATGGGGACGCACTTGGCAAGTGCTCCCCCAAGATTTTTTTTTAAAAAAAAAATAGCGCAGCATCGTGCGCTGAGCTGACATGGCAGAAAATGGCCTAAATTTGTAATTATTTTTTAAAGTGGCCTAAATTTAAAAATATTATTAAAAAATAGCCTAAATTGATAATTTGTCCTTAAAAAAATAAATAAATCCACAACATATGACAATTGAGAATTATAATGAGATATGTTTGAAAAAATAATTTCTACAATCTTTGCAAAATATTGATTATGGCCAAGATAAATAATGATCTACTTGCAAGTATTCTGATATTAATATACACTGGAATCTGCAAGTGAAAACAATGACGCATCTCAACAATAAAAAGAGAATCAACAAAGATCAAAAATTTGTTCTTTAATTTCTCATGATCATGGTGAAACAGTAAAGCCTACTCATCATTCCACGAATTTAAATCCTAAATGATCCGATCCCAAAAATATTCTGATCGAAGCAAAACCCTAAAAATTCATTCCGCATTCATTCGATCACAAACACAGCGAAATCCAACGGATCGTTGAAAAAGTTCGAAAACCCCAAAACCCTAGATCTTAATCGCAATAAAAAATCAAACACTTACTGCGTGGAGCTATCGAAGCCAAGGAAAAGAGAATCCTGAGGAAGAGAGGGAGCTGAATCATCGACGGAACCCATGATCACTAGAGGAAAGGAGCTGCCTTTTTCCTTGATTTTAAAGAGAAATTGAAACGGATTAGACTATGAGGAGGAGGATTTGTTTTGGATAACTTACTATAAATAACAACTTCTCAACAAACATTTAACAAAAAAATCATTTTTGAATATTAATTCTAGGGTATAATGGAGGGAAAATAGGTAACAGAAATGTTTGGATACCAATTGAGAATTAGGGGAAAAAGTTAAATCAAATTAATAAAAAAATGCTTTCGTTAAGAGTTGAACTCAAGACCTCCCGCTTTCTAAGCATGTGTAATGACTAATTGAGCTACAAAATCAGTATGAGTTTTTCTTAATTAGGATTTATTTATACATAAAATATAGAAATGGAAACATTTTTATTCTGTCAGATAACCCTAAAAATAGACCTCTCCTAAAGTAGTATAATTATAAGAGTGGGCCTTGACTGTATTACTAGAACCCAATTTTCTCTTGATGGTCAAAGGCCATTTGGATGCATGTAAGTAATTCAAACTATGCGCATATTTAAACTTTCAAGTTTTTTTTAAATATTAACTTGTTGTGTGCAATCTGTATGAAGGTGGAACGTGCCCAGATCATGGGATGTAACACCGGATCACTCTTTAAGCTTCTACCGCAACGAATTCGACGTGATAGAGAAGCCATCTGTTACGTGAACACCGTACACACATGAGATGTTGGCCACTCTACCTCCGTTGTGCATACTTAGGAGCCCACTTTTGGCTTGCGAGGACACCAATAATATGCAATGAGATTATTGAGATGCACATGTCAGACAGTGTCTTTCGCCAGTTCGGCATGAGGCAGCACATACCAGGCGCGGTGGAGCAAACATTGCGTGAAGGTGGAACACTAATTGGAGAAGCTTGGCTCGCGGAATATCAAATTTAGATGGATCGTTGGTACGATCAGGAATACAACATCCAGGTTGAGAGGCAACCAGTTATATCGATAGAGGAATATATTATATGGTATTGGATGATTACCTACAGATTCATCCTCACGGCCGCCCCTCCGTCGATCACATATACGACTCGAGCACCGATAGAGAGAGATTTGGTAATTTTATATTAAACCTTATAAAACTATAATCTTATTTTTACGAAATTCATCATCTTATTCACCATCAATGTAGGTGCAAACCATATACGAGTTAAAGGATTTCGCTGATGAGGGGATTCGTGGCACCAGGGAGCTAAAGAGTGCATGTATGAACATCAAGTCCCTCATCAGGATTGTGTTCGCGAAGCACAGATTTACACGTCCACCTATCATGCGTACACCATCCATCACATATTCACGTAGAAGACGCGGACAGGCAGAAGCAGAATCATCTCAGTCACCACCGTCTCAGCATCCTGATGAGTACGTGCATGCACCATCCTAGCCAGAGCCGTTTCAGCGACTTGGCGCCGATGAAGCCGAACCATCGTAGCCTCCGCTTTGTACGAAAAAGAAGACACCATACGAGTTGAGGCGACTGCGTTAGATTTTACTGTAATGACTTGTTATATGTAATTTTATGTCGTATTGTGTTGTATTTAAATTAAAGAGGCTGAAATCTCTGTGTAAGTTGTAAAGGGCGTATTTGACTGAGACCTTAGACGCTGTATTGTTATTGTAGTCGAATTCGTGTGGAGTCGGCTTGACTTTATTTATATATAGTGTTTATTTCTTTCCGTGTGTTGTTCTTCGCCTTTAGGTCGTATATTTTGCGTGGATTGTCTCCGCCGTGTGGGCGTCGAGTTAGCTCCTATGTGGGGATGCGTTTATTTTACTGCTATTGTATATGAATTTTATTCAAAATTTACGAAGGAGGTGTTGTCCGTTTTTCAAACGTTAACTCTTTACAATACATGCTTTATTTCATTTTATAGATCTTTTTTTAAAACTTCACCTCTATTTTTTTCTTATAAATGGTTTAGATTCATGTCTTAAGCTTACTTAGGTTACGATGGGGTTCATTGGATTACACATGATCTTTCCACTGGACTGCAGCAGCGAGCTCTCTGTGTAAGTTGTAAGTTGTCAAGTGCGTCCCTTACAAAATAGACAAAGAGCTCACTGTTTCTAGTGAGTTCTCTGTCTAAGTTGTATGGGGCGCACTTGGCCATTGCGTCCAATACAATTCATAAAGACGTCCCATTGAAAATGTCTGGGCAAGTGCGCCCCATACAACTTTAATGGGACGCCTCACTGTTATATGGGACGCACTTGCCAAGTGCGCCCCATACATTTTCAAAGGAGGATTTGCATGGGGACGCACTTAGCAAGTGCTCCCCCAAGAATTTTTTTATAAAAAAAAAGCGCAGCATCATGCGCTGAGCTGACATGGCAGAAAATGGCCTAAATTTGCAATTATTTTTTAAAGTGGCCTAAATTTAAAAATATTATTAAAAAATAGCCTAAATTGATAATTTGTCCTTAAAAAAATAAATAAATCCATAACATATGACAATTGAGAATTATAATGAGATATGTTTGAAAATAATTTCTACAATCTTTGCAAAATATTGATTATGGCCAAGATAAATAATGATCTACTTGCAAGTATTCTGATATTAATATACACTGGAATCTGCAAGTGAAAACAATGACGCATCTCAACAATAAAAAGAGAATCAACAAAGATAAAAATTTGTTCTTTAATTTCTCATGATCATGGTGAAACAGTAAAGCCTACTCATTATTCCACGAATTTAAATCCTAAACGATCCGATCCCAAAAATATTCTGATCGAAGCAAAACCCTAAAAATTCATTCCGCATTCATTCGATCACAAACACAGCGAAATCCAACGGATCATTGAAAAAGTTCGAAAACCCCAAAACCCTAGATCTTAATCGCAATAAAAAAATCAAACACTTACTGCGTGGAGCTATCGAAGCCAAGGAAAAGAGAATCCTGAGGAAGAGAGGGAGCTGAATCATCGACGGAACCCATGATCACCAGAGGAAAGGAGCTGCCTTTTTCCTTGATTTTAAAGAGAAATTGAAACGGATTAGACTATGAGGAGGAGGATTTGTTTTGGATAACTTTCTATAAATAACAACTTCTCAACAAACATTTAACAAAAAAATCATTTTTGAATATTAATTCTAGGGTATAATGGAGGGAAAATAGGTAACAGAAATGTTTGGATACCAATTGAGAATTAGGGGAAAAAGTTAAATCAAATTAATAAAAAAATGCTTTCGTTGAAGTTGAACTCAAGACCTCCCGCTTTCTAAACATGTGTTATAACTAATTGAGCTACAAAATCAGTATGAGTTTTTCTTAATTAGGATTTATTTATACATTAAATATAGAAATGGAAACATTTTTATTTTGTCAGATAACCCTAAAAATAGACCTCTCCTAAAGTAGTATAATTATAAGAGTGGGCCTTGACTTTATTACTAGAGGTCCAATACCATAGACCAACCGGTAACTAGGGATGTCAAGGAAACGGATATTAGTGTTATCATATTTGGCTATTAACGGATACACAAACGAATTCGGATAATTATATAAAAGTGAAAATAACTATACGGATTTGGTAAAAATTAGATATATAAATACAGAGTCGGCTTAGATTATTCTTATTCATTTTGGCGCATAGATCCTTCCAATGGGTCCCAACTCTTGCATCATATTCACATGTAAAATACCTTCATTTCAGTATGATTTGCACATACTATGCAGGCATATTGTAAAATCAATCCTGTGTAATTTAGGGATCATGATTTTTATCATGAGGTTCTAAAGATGTCTCTGGAAAAAGGGATGACATGGATATTGATTTTGTTGGGGTTGGTGGTTAACAGACTCAACAAAAATATTTAATGGGGATTATGTTGTGGATTACTTGAAATGGAAGAATTAATTGCAAGATATTTTTCATCTATGAGTTGTTTATCAAAAAAGAAAGGCATACCTCTTCCTTGTAGGGAATTTCAAAATTACGACAATTTTTAAATCAAAATAAATAATTCAACACTCCCTTTTGGACCATAGATTCTTCTATTGGATTCTTATGTCTACATTACATTTTTAAAATTATTATAACTCAAACCCAAAAAATATAAGCTGTCATCTTCTTCTTCTACTTTCAAGCAATATGTTCGATCATAATTCGCAAGATATCACCTCATCTGACTCGATCCGCATTATGTGTCTCTCACTCAATTCCTTGTATTATTTTCATATTCTCAATTCTCCAATATCTAGTTCATTTTTTTTACCGGGAAGCCCACCAGCCCCTTGTGTCCTTCTTAGAAGCACTAGATGAGAGATCCCGGGTCTCCTCCACGAACTTCTATTGCCCACCACAGGACTATGTGCTCCGCACCAACATCTAGTTCGTAATTCCATCATCTAGGGTCTAAGGGCTTGTTTGTTTCCATGAAGTTTTTAAAATCAAGAGTTCGAAGTCCTGAATTTAGGTCAGAGATTGAAATTTTCTGTTTGTTTTGTCAAAGAAGTCAGTGACTTAGAACTCCTAATTCTCTAAATGAAGCGGATGAAGTCAAGAGTTCGAAATCGTAGCTTTTTGGACGGAGCTGGACTAGAGTAGTTTTTCACATCGGTACTATTTGTTTCTTTTAAATATTTATTCTCTTTTAGGCGTTTTACCAAACACAAACTTCAAGCTCCTATTTTCAAGCAAACAAGCACAAGAATTTCAACTCTCGGCTCATTTTATACCGGAGTTTCAATTCTTGATTTTTAACTCCATAGAAACAAGCAGACTTATATGGTAAAAAGATCCAAATGATGTCCCCTTCAGGATCAAAATGTTTAAGAGCTTCCTTCGATAATGAGTGATGGGTCACATGGTCCCTTGACCTCAATCATCCTATTGGGTCCCCATTTATGGACACCACCATCTCATTGTTTTGCTCTCTGTCCTTTTACTCTTATCTATTATCATGCATCGAATTAAATAAAATTGCATAATTTCTCGATGCATACAGACAAAACAATGCACCGAAAGGCTCAAAATCTTAAATCAGTTGAAGGGGGTAAAAGAAAAGTTTATGATATTGTTCAGATACTCATATGAGATCCCAAGGAAAGGAACAGGGAGAAAAAAGATGAAATGATTTTGGAAACATTGTGCAAGTGATTTTGGGATCATATACTGTGTAATATTGTGATGATAGTAAATATATTGAGATGATATTAGATTCATTCACTTATTATTCCTAGGGGTTGTTAGTAGAGATGATAGTAAATATATTGTGATGATAGTAAATATATAACTTTACTCTCCAAGGTGAGAAGTCGGCTGTTCTATTCACGAAGGGCTAGTAACACGCACCCACCCAAACAATTTTTTTTATAAAAAAAAGGCCAAAAAATTAAAAGAAATGCTTGAAGATTGCTGGGCTTATATATATGATCAATTCTGATTCTCTGAAGAAAAAACCCTGCATTGAAGCTCGTGATGCAAAAACTCCAATATAAATGATGTATACATATCATGTACACAGGATCAGTACACATTCATTGTACTCACAAGCATTGCATATGTTACATGTATACGTGGCTTCTTCAATCCTTTTCATGAATGTGCTGGTCAATGAATAATATGCAGACGCTTACAATTGCATTCGATCACTCTCATGATTAATTGATGCCTCTTTATATATAGGCCACCCCTTCTTGCAAACACGCCTTCTATAAAACCCCCCACTCTTCAACTAAAGAAAGAGCAAAACATGGCAAGTGCCAAGGACCTGCAGTTTGCTCCCTGCAAGGCCATCGCCGTCGACGAGGCTTTCGGGATCGACGGGAGAGGCGAAGGTTTCGATGACGACGGACGAGTGAAGAGAACAGGTGATCATCTGGCGCATGGATGCACAATGTGTTCCGTTTCACATTTCGCTCTTGGATCCAATTTATCTTGTGAAACTAGCTACTTTGATGAATGAGAGATAAATTTTGCTTGCAGGGACATTGGTGACAGCAAGTGCACACATCATCACAGCAGTGATTGGGTCTGGGGTGCTCTCGCTGGCTTGGGCCATTGCTCAGCTGGGCTGGGTTGTGGGCCCCACAGTCCTCATGGCCTTCTCTCTCATCACCTGGTTCTGCTCCAGCCTTCTTGTGGACTGCTACAGGTCTCACGGCAAAAGGAACTACACTTACATGGATGTTGTCAGAGCTAACCTAGGTCTTAATTCATCCTTAATTAATTACACAGATTTTGTTAATTATAAGAGATTTCACGTGTTTATTAATTTCAATGACTATATTAATCTAGGTGGGATGAAGTTCAAACTTTGTGGATTAGCCCAGTATGTGAATCTCCTAGGAGTGACCATCGGCTACACAATCACGACAGCGATAAGCATGGGGTAAGCGAATAAATTAATCCACTGTCGCTGCTGCACCGCAGCTCTGAAGTTAATGTATTTTCGGCCCGTTAATTTGATCAGAGCCATTAAGAGATCAAACTGCTTCCATAAGCATGGGCATGATGCAGCATGCAATGTGTCCCACAACACATACATGATCATCTATGCATGCATCCAGATAGTTCTGTCTCAAATCCCAAACTTCCACAAGATTTGGTGGCTCTCCATTGTGGCAGCCATCATGTCCTTTGCCTACTCCTTCATTGGCCTTGGCCTCTCCATTGCCAAGATTGCAGGTGAGCCACAATCATTCAAAAAAACTTTAGCATATGCATGAAATATAATTTTGTATACATATGATTGATTGATTTTGTGATATGTGAATGTAGGGGGCCGGGATCATCAAGTGAGGACCACGTTGACAGGGGTGACAGTTGGGGTTGATGTGTCTGGGAGTGAGAAAGCGTGGAGGACATTCCAAGCTCTTGGAGATATTGCTTTTGCTTATTCTTACTCCAATGTGCTCATTGAGATACAGGTATTATCTCACGAGAGATGCCCTTAGCTTTGTTCTTAATTAGGTAATAAATATTTAGAGGATGTGTTTTGGTAGCTTTCATTTGTTTTCAAGAATGTATAAGGAAATTAAAGTAGGTCTCCGTGAATTCTATCTTTCACTGCACCAAAATTCCGAATTCTAAGATTTTGCGAAGCGGTATTTACTTTTTAATTAATCCGCTTATAAATAAGCACCGGCAAGATTCGAACCTGCGTTGCTTAGAACTTTTCTAAATGTCCCTTCCACTGCACCGCAACTCCAAAGTTATGATGTTGGTTGAGAGAATATATTTTATATTATAACATGCCTCCGCATGTCGAAAACCCCTTGGGCCGAAACCTGGGTTTTTGCGCAGCGGTATCTTTTAATTTAATAAATCCATGATTCTGGGTTGCTCTGATACCATATGAAATGCCCATTCCATTGTGTCAAAACACCAAAGTTATGATGAGAGTTGAGCGTCGTCGGGTATTTTATGTTTTAATAGTCTCAATGCTAGTCTTCTCGGTTTCTAGTCTAGAAAAGTTAAAGCTAACATGTTTCAAGTAATTTTCAGCATAGTATATGCAAATGCATTTGTACCTTTTGATTGTAGGTTTCCTTAAATTGGTTATGCAAATAGCCGTACACACATTGTCGGTCTACTGATTGACTACTTTATAAAAGCAGGCATAGAAATTGACTATGGTAGTGTTTCAAAAGATTCAGAGAAAAATTAACGATAACTTTCAAGCATAAATAACAAAGTGAAAAATCGGAAATAGTGAAAAGATAGGCTGAACATGTACTCTGAAAATCCAGATATACATGCAACTTAACAAATTGGTCTGAAGTCAGAAATACGAAGAAAATATGGTGTTTTGCCAAATCCGAACGAAGAAAAAGGATATACAAACCGACCCTAAGAATTTAGGATAAGATAAAAGATGTGTAGTTGTTGTTTGTTTTGATAATTCAACTTCTTTTATTAATATTTATGAGACGAGATGTGATAGGTTTTGGCTAACAAATGGAATTATACACCATTTTGAAAGCAAAGACAATCTACAAGTCAACAGTTTTTGTCAACAGTTTCTTGCATTATTTGTATCTACTAGCAACACAGAAAACGCAATCACTAGAAGATGACAGAAATGTTGCAGAGGCAATACACATGGCACATTTCTGTTCATTTTTCTAGACTCGGGTATATGATTTGTATCTAGAAAAAAGGCCAATATTTATCAACAGTGTGCACATGTGAGTCACAACTAGCATATTATTGCCATCTCATATTAGCTAATTGATTTATAAGCACTAGATTTATGCTTTCCAAATGGATGGTTTTGAGTTAAAGACCTTTGTTGACCTACTGTATCATGAACAGAGCATTGTCAAATGTAGGGACATATATTATTCCTTCTGTACAGTTTAAGCACTAGTATACTAGGGGTGAATCAGGCAGGGAGGGTGGACGGTTTTTGATAATTTTTATATCAAATCTAAAACGTAAATCCAAAACCTATCCGAACCCGACATGATTACAATATGTTACCCGAACCCGCATATTCGAGCTTCGGGCGGATATTGGGTTTAGGTGGACGGGTTGGTTTTTGCCGGGGTATATTAGGCTTGACCCATTATAATTTATCAAAGACACGTGCAATACTTATACTTTGACAATATCATATTAAATTATTCATTATGGATTTATAATATAAATTTAAAATTTGCATCAACTAAATATCATACAATAAATTACAATATTTAGAATTAAATGCTTGTGATATATATCGAGTCGGATTGTATATTGAAAGTGGATTTGGTTCACGTTGAGTTTAGGGATCGAGGGGACGAGTTTTAAACTACTTGACCAGAAAATTATGTATCTAATCTTCTACCTGCCGGCTAAGTTTGTGAGCATATATGATGCCGAGAAAATCCGGAAAGATCAGATCGGGCTTTGGTCAAATCCGACCGGGCTTGCATCTCTACACCATAGCATTTCTAAGAATTTCAAACGTGGAGACAGCGTTTTAGACTAAAACCTATTTGCGGTAAAAAGAAAACAAGATGTTCTAATTTTTATTATTATTATATTATATTAATTTTGTTTGTTTATTGTAGGACACTCTGAAACCAGATCCCCCAGAGAACAAGGTAATGAAGAAAGCCTCCTTCATAGGAGTGTCTACTACAACCCTCTTCTACATGCTCTGCGGTGTGTTAGGATACGCTGCGTTCGGAAATGATGCACCTGGCAATTTCCTCACCGGATTCGGTTTCTACGATCCTTTCTGGCTCGTTGACATTGGCAATATCTGCATTGCCATCCATCTCATCGGAGCATATCAGGTACGCTACCGATGCAAATTTATAATATATTTGTTATCATCTGACATTCTCGCTAGACAAACATTTCGTTCAAGTATGGAGCCATGACACACTGCTACAACTGTTGCAGGTCTTCTGCCAGCCGATCTTCCAATTCGTCGAAAACTTCAGCCGCAACAAGTGGCCCGATAACGCCTTCATCACCGCCGAACACACAATAAAAATTCCCTTGATCGGCGCCTATCCCTTGAACTTTTTCCGTCTCATATGGAGAACCGCCTACGTTATAGTGACCGCCGTCACAGCCATGATCTTCCCTTTCTTCAACAATTTCTTGGGTTTGATCGGAGCGCTTGCCTTCTGGCCTCTCACGGTGTATTTTCCAGTTGAGATGTACATTGCTCAGGCTAAGATTCCCAAGTTCTCAACAATATGGTCATGGCTTCAGATACTAAGTATGGTTTGCTTGGTTGTGTCTATAGCCGCAGCTTGTGGGTCAGTGCAGGGTATTGTGCATTCTCTTAAGGATTACAAGCCCTTTACAGGTGCTTAAGGTTTGGAGATTGTAATATTAGCTGTGTCCGGGGAAAACTATATATATTCATCCTTGGTCTAATGCATAATCAATGTTCCATGTCTAGGTGATAAATTGCATCAAACTTCCATCATTTCTACATCTATTTTATGATGTCATCCTATCTTTTGACAACTTACACTTAAAATTCCACCTAAAGATATCTAGAAGTATAAGGTTGAAAAATACTGGTTTTGAAAAGAAAGATGCTATACTTCTATACAACCAAAAGCATGAGGGATTTTCCTGCAATTTAACCAGCAAAAAGGATCAGAATTACCATAAATATTGGTTAAATGTAACTCAAACACCTCTCTTCTCCTCTTGAACCGCTTTACAAACATGTTCTACTAAACAAATGAGGCTTGAAGCATGCGATATACATTACAAGTTTTAAGCGATGTTCTTGACCTGAATTGATTGGAAAACAGAAGGGGCAGCAGATAAGCAGCTCAGTTCAGAGACTACAAGAACTACGTCTCCAGATTTTAAGGAACCCCTGCTCTTCATAAGGTTGAGAGTTTTTTTAACATTAGCGTCAATGTCCTCTGACAATGGAACTTCGATTGGGATGAACCCCCATAGCAAATTCATACCCTTTCTGGCACAAGAATGATTGGTGAACGTGAATATTGGAGGATTTGGACGGTTTCGTGATAGAAGCGAAGGCATGTAACCATGCTTGGTGAAAACAAAGATTGCATCCATAGCAAGGCTGTTCGCTGCAGACAAAGATAGTGATTTAGGAAGGGAAAAAGAAACAGATACACGAGATTACATTTAAACTTATAACAGTTATAAATATAAGGGTTTTCTCCGCCGCACTCAACATATACCTATTTTCGTTATTTCTCCCTTAAACTTCATAGTTTTACATATCTCCCATAAAATCTAACCATTGTATTTGCCCAAAGAACCTCAATCGGTAGCTGCCCCTTGCCAAGTAAACTCAATGACAAGGTTCATCTAACCATCATTCATGTTGAGGCAGACGGAAGTCTAGCCGATAATGCAAAATTGAATTTGAGAAAGCAAACTTAATTGAGAGGATTACGTTATAAACACTTTGTGTTTGTAATATAAAGAAATATTATAAGGAGAGACTTTTGGATAAATTTGCCTTTTGTTTAAGGCTTCTCTTTTATTCTTGCTCGATTATATTGCTAGGTGCTAGGTCTCTCTTTATATAGAGAAACAAACCCACTATTGCACCTACCTTTATTACTATTACACCAAAACACCCACTATTCTACCGAACAAGCATATTACATATTTTTCACATATGCTCAAGTTTCATGTAGTCAAATGTGTTGCAAATTTCAAATTGGTTTCCAACATCCCTTCTCAATTTGCAATTTGCAAACTATTTCTTATGTGAATGTGTTTTTTTGTCGTCGCTGCTTTGGTAAAAATATCTGCAAGTTGTTAATTGGTTAGGATGAACTACGGCTTGATCTTTTTTTCTTCCACGAGCTCTCTAATGAAATGATGTCGAATCTCGATGTGTTTGGATCTTACATGAAACACCGGATTCTTTGTTAAAACAATTGCTGACAAGTTGTCGCAGTAGATTATTTTACGAGTGTCTTGTCTTGTTTTTGTTGCAGATTTGAGAGAATTCTTCTAAGCTAGATTGCTTCACATGCGCCGTTTGTAGCTGAAATGTATTCAGCTTCTGCAGACGAGAGTGCTACTGCTTGTTGTTTCTTGGACGACCAGGTTATCACTTTTGAACCGAGAGTGAAAACATATCCTGACGTATTTTTACGATCGACGGAATTGTATTTGGTCTTGTAAATCCGTTTGAGCCTGATTAACTCTTTCCCTTCTGGAAGATGAGTAAGCTCCCATGTTTTGTTTTTCTCGATCATTGCAATTTCTCCATTTATTGCTTTGACCCATTTGCTTCTTCAAATTTCTATGGTTCATAAGAGAGCAATGACATGTCACAAGAATTATAACTATCTTATAATTAAAGCACCTTTCGTAATGATGATTCAGAGTCTGAAGAAGAATATCCAGATCTTGCATTTTAAGAGTCTTGAATGGAAGAACTAGACCCTCTACTTTCTTCTTCAATGATTGTTGGTGCTGTTTGATTTTTCTTTCCAGCTCCGTGCAACTCCTTCATCGAAGATAACATCTCGTGAAATCACAAGCTTATCGGTGTTAGAATCATACAACCTGTAACCTTTAGATTCATCACTGTAACAGATGAAAATATATTTTTCTCCTTTCTCATTGAACTTTTCTTTTGCTGTTTGGCGCTGGAATGTGAGCATAAGCGATACAGCCGAACACCTTCAAGAAATCTATTTTTGTTTTGCGATTGTATCAGGCTTCTTACGGTGTTTTGTCTAGCACGGCTTTTGTCGACGATCTGTCCAAGATGTACACATCCGTATTTACTGCTTCTTTCCAAAACTTGTTTGGAAGATTTTTGCCTTTTGGCATACATCTTCCTATCTCGACATTGATCTGTTTCTTGTTTCGGTTATGCCGTTTTGCTGAGGAGTGTATCTTACTGTCAGCTCTTTCTTGATACCTCGAGCCTTGCAGAAGTTTTGAAACTGTGTAGGAAAAAACTCTCCTCCGCGATCAGTTCTTGGCACCTTCAATTTATGGCCACTTTGTTTTTCTACGAATGTTTTGAATTAAACAAATATAGAAAATACTTCAGATTTTTCTTTTAGAAAATAAACCCACATCATTCTAATATAATCATCAATAAATAGTAGAAAATATGTTTTGCCACTTAATGATGGAGTTTGAGTAGGACCACATATATCGGCATGCATAAATTCTAACGGAGTTTTGGCTCTCTAAGATATTTTTGTAAATGAGAGTCGATACATTTTGCCATAAATATATCCTTCACGAGCTTTTTTCTTTAGTTATTTGTCGGAGACCAATAACCATTATTTTCGTTTTTAGCAAATAGCGGCTTCTAAAATTTAAATGGCAAATCTTAAATGCAACGATAGAGAATCATTATTTTACAGATTTTAGTTCAAGATTCTCATATGACATTTTTAAAGGAAAAAATTTATTTGGTGTCATTTTAATTTCAGCCATCATGTATTTATCGTTGCCATGAATAATCGCATTCATCTTTCACAAAGTTTACTACATATCCTTTTTGTATTAATTGTCCCACTTAGCAAATTTGTTTTTAGTTCTGGAACATAAAGAATATCTGGAATGAACTTTGTGTTGCCTCCCTTTGTTTGCAAGGCTATATCTCCTTTTCCTTCAGCTTTATGCAGATTTTCATCTCCGGGCTTTATTTGAGAATCGACCCCTTTATTTAGGCTCACGAAGCTTTTGTTTACTGTCATATGATTGCTGCAACCGCTATCCAGATACTTAATATCTTTTGCATCCGATTGAGCATTAAAACATGAATAGAATACATGATCTGTTTCTGAAAAATTAGTTTCATCATTTTTCTGAAACTAACAATTTCTTTGGGAGTGATTGGTAGTTTTGCATTTTGTGCATTTGTATCGGCAATTTTCTGATTTGTGATTGAATTTTCCGCAAACTAAACAATTTGAGGAAAATTTATTGCTCGGAAAGTTTTTATTTTGGTCATACCTCTCTTTTTGAGATTAATCAAAGTTTTCATTCTTCTTTTGATATTGATTTTGAAAGCCGTTTTTGAACTGTTGCTTTGGAAAAAAATCTTTCCATTATTTCTTTTTGAAATTGTCCTGATATTGTCACCTTTGACTGAAAAGCTTGCTCCACCTCTTTTGTTGCAGACATGTTCATTCACAACTCTTGTGTCTTCAAACATGTCATTAGTTTCATTGAATGTCAAAGTTGATAAATCTTTTGACTTTTCTATAGCGGCAGCAACATGATCCCATTTTTGTAGTAGATTTCTTAATATTTTTTCTATAATATTTTTTCATCAATAGTATCACCATATTGCGGTAACACTATCAAAAAAAAATACTTCCATCGATTCATTATCTTTCATGACCAAATTGTTGAAATCTCGCCATAAAGACTGTAATTTGATAGAGATAACCTTCGCAGAACTTCTAAATTGTTTGAGAATTTCCCAAGTCTCTTTTGATGTATTAGCGCCCATGATTCTGGGAAAGATTATTCTGCTCACACCTTGCTGAATAAAGAGAAGTGTTTTGCGTATTTCTTTCTATTCTCACGGTACTCTTTTTGTTTTGTATGAGTCCATGATACAAGTGTCTCGGAATCATCGGCTATTTGGCAGCCACCGTCGACAAGTTCCCAAAATTCTTGAGAGATAAAGAGGGTCTTCATTTGGAGACTCCAAAAATCGTAATTCTCGCCATCGAAAACTGGAACGGGATTTTACGAGTAGTTGAATAGGAACGGTGCCGATGGATCGGATGTTGCCATATCGACTGAGATGGAGATGAATAGCTCTGATATCAAATTTGTTGAAGCAGACGGAAGTCTAGTGGATAATGTGGAATTGAATTTGGGAAAGCAAGCTTAATCGAGAGTATTAAGTTATAAACATTTTATGTTTATAATATAAAGAAATATTACAAAGGGAGACTTTTGGATAAATTTGCCTTTTGGCTTCTCTTTTATTTTTGCTGGATTATATTGCTAGGTGTCAGGTCTCTCTTTATATAGAGAAACAAACTCACCATTACACCTACCTTTATTACTATTACACCCAAACACCCGCTATTCTATCTAACAAGCATGTTACATATTTTTCACATATGCTCTAGTTTCATGTAGTCAAATGTGTTGCAAACTTTAAATTGGTTTCCAACAATTCAATGGCTCATAACAAATCCCTTTCAAAAACCATTTACTTCTTGCTCTTCCCTCGTATTCTTTCGTTTCCTCATTTTCTTCTGCAATAGAAACTCTAGGAACTACTTACAAAGTGTGTCCGTCCCATTTCAACCGATAAACACCGATCAACAAGTTTGAAGTTATCGACCAATTAAGAGAAGAGTCCAAATTACATGTGATTGGTTAGTAAGTAAATGAGATTTACTCCCTTGAATGTTGATAACACAAATTACCTTTTTGTTTCTTTTTTTGAGAATCATGTGGATCTTGACTTCACTCTTTTCCTATTTTGACCTTAAAAGAAAGTGTTTGTTGTAACTATTCCATTATAATCACCTCTAAATTCCCAAACCATCGAGGGGATTAAGTTATAAACATTTTGTGTCTGTAATATAAAGAAATATTACAAAAAAAGACTTCTGGATAAATTTGCTTTTCGGCTTCTCTTTTACTCTTGCTGGATTATATTGCTAGGTGCTAGGTCTCTATTTATATAGAGAAACAAACTCACTATTGCACCTACCTTTATTACTATCACACCAAAACACCCACTATTTTACCTAACAAGCATTTTACATATTTTTCATATTTGCCTAAGTTTCATGTAGTTAAATGTGTTGCAAACTTTAAATTGGTTTCCAACAATTCAATGGCTCATAACAAATCCCTTTCAAAAGCCATTTACTTCTTACTTTTACCTCGTATTTTTTCGTTTCCTCATTTTCTTCTGCAATGGAAACCTTAAGAACTACTTACAAAGTGTGCTTGCCCATCTCAACTGACAAGCACCGATCAACAAGTTTGATGTTATGACCAATTGAAAGAAAGGTCCAAATTACATATGATTGGTTAGTAAGTAAATGAGATTTACTCCCTTGAATGTTGATAACACAAATTACCCTTTTTGTTTTTCTCTTTTTGAGAATCATGTGCATCCTGACTTCACTCCTTTTCTCTTTTGACCTTAAAAGAAAGTATTTGTTGTAATTCTTCCGCTATAACCACCTCTAAATTCCTAAACCATCTCCCTTTATCAAATTCCAATTTTAAAACCGTCAATAAATCCAATGAAAGCGGTGGTGCAGCATACCAGTGGTGAAATTGAGCAAAAGAGAACAAGAGAGGGAGTGAGATCTTACGAACTTGGTAATTTGATTATTTGGAGAGTAACATGGCCATGTGCCAATAACCATTCAATTTCTAATGGTAATAGTAAAACCATCTGAAAATATTCTCTTGTATACCCAAGGTTCTAAATATCGTATATCGGGTTCGTATCGGATAGGTGGTTTCAATAGCGGATAGTGAAAACCAGGCGATATCGCGGCTATACGAGTTCATATCAGGCGGTCATATCGGATATCGATATCGGACATATCGGACGTAAATATAAAGCATATCGGACGACAATTTTGGGCATATTAACTTGCAAAATTATGTAATAATGAAATATATTGTATTTTCAAATAAAAATATATAAGTATTGTCTAATTCCGAAAACATGAAACTCAATTTAATAATTACAAATAATAAAAAAAACATAAGCTTAACTCAGAGATATCTAAAGAAGAAGAAGAAGGGGTCCATGCCAGCGGTTGAGAGGATGATGCGATGAGAGGAGCAAGAGACAGCGGCGTCGAGAAGAGGGGACAACGACATAAAGAGGAAGGGGAGAATACGAGGTTGAGAGGAGGATGGGGTGATGATAATGTCGAGAGGATGAGGAAATGGCGTCGTCGAGAGGATGAGGAAATGGCATCGTCGAGAGGAGGATGCTATCGAGCCTAGAATCTATGGCTTTAGCATTTGGGAAGAGAAGATATTTTAATTGGTAATGTTAACGGTTTGGATCAGGTTTAAATTTTAAACCATTAAACCAAATTATTTTTACACCATCTCGGTCCGATATTTAGTGATACGGGAAGCCCGAGACATCACCCGATATTACACCATATTGGCCGATATAGGTTTAAAAAGAGATTTGAGCAAAATTTGATGTATCCAATTGTTGGCGCACCAATACCGATATATCGTCTGAGATATCGTCCGAGATGGCCGATATTTAGAACCATGTGTATACCTTATTTGTAAATCAAGGAAAAGGCTTCAGGTAAACTAACAGATTTTGGGGAAAATTTAGAATTTTAAAAGGGCCGTGTTAGAAAATAGTTAAGTTTTAAGGTGACCTAAAAACAACCAACGGTTCACCCCTTACACTTTTAAGATAGCAAATATAGTTAGATAGGTGTTGGGGTAAAAATTTAGACCCCGGTTGACCAAGTCAAAATCAAAGTCAACCCCAAGCCAAGTGGGCCCAAGCCCAGGTCAAGTGGACTCATGCCCGAGTCGAGCCCGAACAAGAAGCGGCCGGCCTCCCCCATTGCATAACAAAAATTTTTGTAATAAATAATTTTGGTGTTTTTTTATGAATGAATGTAAGAAAAATGGGTATAAAACCAATTTTTTGTAAAACTCATGGCTCATATGCAAAAGAAATGAGCACATGAGACATGAGATAGGAAAAATGCCATTTTGTAAAGCCCAAGGGGCTATATGTAGAATGTGTAGCCTATAAAGGCAACATGATGGAAAAATCAAGAATAACTTTTATTCTCTCAAAAAATTAGGGTATATGCCTCCTTCTTTCTCAAGGTTCTAAACCTTCTTCTTTTTTTAAAATTAAATCAAGAGTTTAACTCTTTCTTTTCCAAAAATAAATAGTTTTTCACCACAAAACCCATAAAGGGAAGCTCGGATTTTCCATCAGATTTCAAAACGGGGAGATTTTTAAATCTCACCCCTCTTTTTCTCCAAGATCCGGGCCAACCGAGAGGAAGGAGACCCACCTCCAAAAACCCCACTTTGGGAAAGATCCAGGGCTCAAGGGAGAAGAAATGGGTCCCCTTTAATCAGCTCCAAAAATATCTTAGGAGTTTAACTCCTCAAAAAAAATAATAATACATATATATATATATATATAAAATAATAAATCTTTCTTTTGAGGAGTACAACTCCCAGTGCAGAGGCTAAGCTCCTTTGTCCTCTTTGTCAGGAGTTTAGCTCCGAAAGTCAAATCGGGAGCACAGCTCCCAGTGCAGGGTCAGTCCCTTTTCCTGGTGACGCCCGGCGCCCGCGTGCCAAGCATGTGGGGCGCTGGCACCCGGCGTCCGCGTGCCAAGCACGTGTGGCGCGTCGTCTGTGCCCGGCGCGGGCGCCGGGAAGCTGGGCGCCCCACGTGCCTGGCACGCGTCCGGCGCTCACGCATCCTTTGGACGCCATTTTCCCCCTCATTTTATATACACTCTGCGGGGCCTCCGATATATCCAAAACCCCTTCAAAACACAACACTGCACATTGAGTTCACATGACCTGTTTAACCCGTCAATCGGAGGTTCTCTCGCTCCAAAGGCGAGGGGTAATTAACGGCAGCTTAGTTCGCGGCTGCCGGAGATTCGGATCCCCACAATCAATAAACCTCCGCCTACCCTATGCAGGGGATCTGTAATGCGCCTGACAAGCGCGCGCGTATTCCCATCTCAATGGGGTGACGAAAAACACCGTACAGATTCTGGCACACCCGGTGGGACCCTTCTCTCCTCCCATATCTCGGGTCAAGTATTCATGCGAACTCATTTAGCATATATGCCGATGTTTGTACTGAAATAATGTTTTTTTCGTGCAGCAATCAACTTTCAACGACGATGTCTCCTAAGATGAATTCAGTTTCCGACGCGACCCCGGTCTCGTACGTAGTCAAGAGCAATGCCCGTGTGGTTCTCCCTGCCAGTCTCAGCCGGCAATGGGAGGAGCCACTCCGTCAATTTGGTTCCGTCGTCATCTACCCTGCCGGAAGCGCTCATCTGGCGGAGGTCACGACAAACCAAGCGGCCAAACCGACCTCAAGGGCCAGGAGGCCGAACGTTGTGGTCACTAAAGCATCCCACCCCAAATGCAAATCTGTATTCGAACGGCTCTCCACTGTTCCAACTGGGGGCAAGGCCGTCAACACCAATGGGGCCACAAAGCAGCTCCAGCAAGCTCAGACGTTGCCCTTGACGATCGTGCGAGCATGCATATTCTCTGGACTCTCTGTCGATCGGTCTACGTTGTCGTCCCGAAGGCCGAAGCCTGCCAAGTGCTTAAAACAGAAAGGTTGAGACGGAAGCGGCTCAGGTATCGTGCCAACAAAAGGGCCAGGACTTCGGCCAAGTGGAATCTTGTGAGGATCCAAGAGCGGGGTCACTCCGTGACGACGGCTGAGTCCGTAAAAGTTAGCAATTCCTTCGAACCTCTGAAATGAGTTCAGAAAAATGCCATGACCGTCAGAATCAAGAAGACATCGGTCCGAACGATGCTACAAAGGGACGTGTCCCGGGCCCAACAGAGAAAGCATGACACTGTCTCTTCAAGAGTCTATCAGGCGCTCTATGCCGCGCGAAAACAGTGGGGCAAAACCAAAAAGGATGTTAGTGTATATGCCCTAGAGGCCATTACTGTATCATACTAGTTTGTATATTACTTGATGGAAGCTTGGGATATTCACAGTTGTATATACAATCTTGCTCGAAATGGTAGTATGCTACTTGGTTTGTCTCTGCT
The DNA here is from genome assembly GCA_030015575.1 of Agapanthus africanus. NCBI lineage: Eukaryota > Viridiplantae > Streptophyta > Magnoliopsida > Asparagales > Amaryllidaceae > Agapanthus > Agapanthus africanus. Next base: position 154,766,357 of record CM057337.1, on the reverse strand, counting down.
TTAATACGTGCATGTGTTTCTTTTAGCATATCGCTGATATACATATTAGTAGAGCCATTAGGATCTTTGCTTGATTACCAGCGTGGTGATGGCGCTCACACTCGTGGGAGCTGGGTGATCTATAAGCATATCCTTATACAGGTCCCTAGTCGTTGGACTATCGAGACAGGGCATCGATACTCCGGAGTAGACTAGCGTATGCGCTTCTCATCCCAGCGTGGGAGACGGTCTGTCCCACAGCCGTCAGTACGTCGTACTTGAGATAGTATGCGGGTGCTCGTTAGGTTACGAGTACACTGGACAGGACTCGTCGGGGACTGTTGGTTGGTATTATACCTCTCGTCAGTTATCAGTTCCCAGGTGACATGAGTACAGCTTAGTCCGCTGACTTGACACTGTCACTTCGCCTCGAGTGTGTTCCCACTGCACTTTGATTACTACCCTACCACGGCTCAAAGGAGTCGTGCAAACAGGTAGTTTTTGGGTGCAGTCCCGAAGCACTTGGAGGCAGTGACGGTTAGACAGGATTCGTCTCTCCCGGTATTGGGGGTTGACATCGCGCTGTGTTTAGGAGAGCCATTACACGAGTAGTCCCTGGCCAGGGCAAGCGGGATATACTGGTAGGTTTCCAGTGTTATCTCAGGGTGTTATGGGCTACACTCCGACACGACTTGTACCGCTATTAGGGGACTGACGTTCACCGCCCCATAGGCTCGCCATGCGATGTATCAGACGAACAGACCGGACTGTACGGAGACTGTCACATTCAGGCTCAGTAGGAGTTCAGATGGGGTTCATCTCGTCAGTCTTCTTATCGACATCTACCTGGGAACCGTTACGTACAGCTAGTGCCGCTTGCGGTCTGTGGTTAAACCCACTGCCAGCGTAGTGTTGAGTGTTTAGAGTCCCACACAGAGAGCTATTCGCCTTTAGGCAAAATGAGTAGAGGTCGCATGGTTTTGCGACAGGGTTCGTTCACATCCGCGCACTTGTGCACGTTTGCTGTCCGGACAGCTTATACTGGCGGGCTTTGGTTTAAGCCAGATCCTAGTATAGATTTGGGATTGGTTTTATCTCATTGTATTCATGTTCCTCGGATCACGAATACGGGTGCGTATGCACAGTTGCTTGAGACAGAGGGAGAGGACTTTGATTAGGGTTAATGACTATTGTCATTTTATTAACCCTAATGCTTATGTGTGTATTATGGTTAATTGATATTAGTTTAAATAATTGTGCATGGTTATGGTTGTTGACCATTTGACCTCCTTGACTTGTTGACCTAGGTTGACACTTTGACCATCATCATTTCATTTGGAAGATGCTCTTTGATCCTTGCAAATTGCATTAAAAATGAAATGATAATGGTCATGTCTTGATTAACCATGACAATTATCTAGCTAATTATCTAATTACAATAATTCACACATATATGAGAGAATACTTCATATTTTCTCTCATTCTATTTTTTACTTTCTCTCTCTTGTTCTTCCTCTCCCTCAAGCTCTCCCCTCTCATGTGTTGAGAAACACTTGAGCTTGAGAAAAACCCTTTCTTGATAATCTCTACTCTCATCTAGGGTTCTAGAATTAGCACTTCTTACACCCTAGTTACTTCTAGCTTGGAGTTGAAGCCAAAGGTTGAGGCTTTCGGGTGGATCATTCTTCGACGTGAGAAGACGACAAAGGTGGCCTCTTTCCACTACTCCAAGGAGCAAGGAGAGAAGGACATAAAGCCCTGGGTATAACCTTTCTAACACTTAGCTAGTTTCTAGTTAGTTTTAGCTTGTTTTTGTTTAGCAAAGATCCCTCTTTGTCTAGTCCATGTTGCCTAAGTTGATAAAAATTTGATTTTTATTCCGTTTTCCGCCTCTCCGTAAGTACCGGGGTGGGCAACGTGGACTTACAGTGGTATCAGAGCCTAACTAAATATAAACTAGCTAGGTAGTAAAGTGTATGGAAGTTCGAATCGGAAAAATCGAAAAACCGAGTTTTCAAAAACCCAACTTTCTGTTAATTTTTTTCCTGCTCAAAATAAAATTTATCATACTCCAAAAATCGTCTCAGGGTTTTTTGAAGAAAGCCACCAAACCCGGTCCAGTGACTCGACCAAGGCGCCGCGGTTCCGCGGCAATAGCAAGCTATTGCCGAGCAACCGCGGCCGAGTTGGCTCGTCTCTGAGTCGAGTTTGGTGCAGTGTTCTTCTGGCATGGTTTTGGGATTTTTAAGATGGTTTATATGTGCCCAGATTTTCCAGAATAGAAATTTGTTTTTGGGGGCCTATAAATCCGTATTTTTATCGAACTTCACTACACTTTGACTATAAGGGTTATATCTGTGATGTTTATATGTATTGAATGTCGGCTAATCGCTATATGTCGATTAGTCGGGGTTATACATATCTGTGATATGTGTTTGATGATGGTATGTGTATATGAATGTGTTGGATTGTCGCGGGTGAATAGCCGGGGTGGATGTGAGATGAGTGTTTCTTTTTCTTTCATTCATTGTAATATGTAAATTGATGTAATAATATTTGTATGGCCGCACAACCGGGTCGGGGTTGTAGCCGTCATTGTATAATTCTTTTTACTGTTTTTGCTCCTAGGATAGACCCATGGAGGGGGTGCACAAACTACCGGGTATCTCGAAGTGCCGAGTGGCCTACTCACGGTGGTGAGGGAGGTTGCTTCGCTTCGGGTACTTGGCGGGTAGTTTGCCGCACCCGTAGGGGTCTTGGGTGCGGTATTGGCTATTCACCGCGACCGTGTAATCCGCTTTTCGTTGCAGGCTCGAACGGATTGCGGATTCCTAGTATATCTAATGTATTCATCTGTGATCTGTAATGTCTATCATTGCTATATATTTATATATGATAACTATTTAGGCGTTGCTTATGTTTTACAGCCGCGCTAGCCCAGCCCCCGTTCTGTCGTTAGTTAAGTAACCTAACGGGTGATGACGGGGCCCCGTGGCGAATGCGAATGGCATAAGCGTACGTCATATTTTGGTTGTTTTCTGCAATGGTAGGATTAAATGATGGGACGCATTAAAAGAACTAATGCAAGAAAATAAACCAAGTAAAAGTCGATTGGAACACTTTGAAAACCACTCGGTTCTTTTCAAAACTAAACTTTTAAACGCGGAGCTTGAACCACTCCTTTTAAAAGCTATCTCGTTCCATCGATTATATCAAGTTCACTACGTTCACGGTTTCGCCAAAACCATTCGTAGCCCTCCGTCATTCCACATGAATGGTCAAAAGTATTCAAGCTGTGTATTTTGGCCAAAGTCAAGGCATAGTGATTGGTAGCTATTGGGTATTCATGTGCAGCATAGATAGATGCGTTGGTTTGGGACAGTCGTGCTGCCATTTTGGCCAAAGTCAAGGGTAGGTATGGGTGGGTCCAAATTAACCAGGAGAATGACGGGTAGAACTTGACATGTGACTTATGATATTTTGGCTAAAGTCAAGGTCATAAGAGCATGGGGCAGAAATCCACATCGGGAGTTTCATAAGTACTGAAACTTGCTAACGCTGCATACCATTTGGAGTGTGATAATTCTGGTAGGATTCCTTCGGTTTTATCACGCGATGATATTTGGATCCCGATCCTACTGTGAGTATATGCTACTCCTCGGGAAAACTCTCACTTAACGATCAATGCTATAAACTTAGTAGGTGTCTAGAAAGGTGTTAGCGGGGCTACGCCCACAGGGAAAAGAGGTTACTTAATTAAGGAACTTCGCGAAAGCGTTGGAAAACCTCCCTCGAAGTACCGACACTGGCCTGGCTGAACGGTTAAGCAAGTATTGTACGGTGAGATTGATCCTAACTAATCCTTTCTTTACGATTTGAGAAGGGATTCGAGAGACAGTGGGAGCCATCCAGTTTAGACAAACTAAAAACCACTCTAAACTTGCAAGAGCATCATGCTAAAGTGTTTCTTTTCTCTCTCCTAATTGCAGCGACCATTCAACATGACTGGACTTAAGTTATTACTAGATAAAAACATATTGACAGGGCCAAACTACAAAGATTGGCTCAGGAATGTCAAGATGGCAATCACTTACGACAAGTTGGGGTATGTCCTTACCACCAAAGCTCCCCCTGTCCCAGGTCCCAAAACCAGTGTCGTAGATAGGGAAATCTACAAGACCTGGGAAATAGATTGCGCGAAGGCCAGATGCCTCGTACTAGCCTCGATGGACAACGAACATCAGAGGAGGCACGAGAATATGGACCTAGAGTCCATATTTCTTCATACAAAAGAACTGTATGGAGAGCAGTCTCGTATCGCAAGATACGAAGTGTCGAAGAAGTTGTTTTCGGCAAGGTTGGCCGTCGGATCATCGGTAGCGGAACACGTGCTTAAGATGATTGGCTACATAGAGGAGCTCACGGACCTTGGGACCACGTTGGAGAATGAACTCTATACTGATTTGATTCTCCAGTCCCTTCCTTCCACTTACGCCCAGTTTATCCTTAACTTCAACATGCAAGGAAAGGAGGTTGAACTTTCCGAACTTCTGAACATGTTGAGGAGTGCTGAGGGCACCCTACAGAAGGGTAGGGAGACATCCACTTTGTTTGTAGGAGGATCTTCCTCTTCTAGATCCAGGGCGAAAGCCAAGGGTAAGAAGAAAGCCCCCGCCAAACCAAGAGGCGGTGTCGGTAAAGTGGATACGAAGGGAAAAGGAAAAGCAACAAAGAGAGCGGGAAAGCTGGTGGGGAAGGAAGAATGCTTCTATTGTCACAAAAGTGGTCACTGGAAACAGGATTGCAAGGCTTGGAAGGCCAGAACACAGGATTTGAAGCGAGTTGCAGCTTCAGCTTCAGGTGTGTATGTTATTGAAAACTGTCTATCAATAAACTCTACATCCTGGGTATTGGATACCGGATCAGGATCTCATATCTGTAATTCTTTGCAGGCGTTGAGAAAGCGTAGAGTTTTGAAGGCAGGTGACATGACCCTCAGAGTTGCAAACGGTGCTAGCATGGATGCTGAGGCCGTGGGGGACTATCACCTGGGATTGTCGGATGGTCACTTTTTGGTTTTGCGTAGTTGTTATTTTGTACCAAATGCAACCTGTAATATCATTTCTGTATCTTTATTATCTAAAGAAGGTTATGAATTTGCATTTGTAAGTAATGTAGTGAACATTCACCTTAATCAAGTTTTGATTGGGTCAGGTACATTAAATGGTATATACGTATTAAACCAACCACAGATTTTCAATGTCCAGAATACACACAAAAGAAAGTCTCCAGAAATCAATAAAACTTTCTTATGACATTGTAGACTGGGTCACATCAATGAGAGAAGATTGACTAAGTTACATACAGAAGGATATTTGGATCCGTTCTAATATCAGTCATATGCAACTTGTCAATCCTGTCTCAAAGGAAAGATGACAAAGACTCCGTTCACTGGACACGGAGTAAGAGCGAGCGAGCTCTTGGGACTCGTACACAGCGACGTGTGCGGTCCAATGTCTACGCATGCACGAAGCGGTTATTCTTACTTCATTACTTTTACGGATGACTTTTCAAGGTACGGATATGTCTTCTTAATGAAACATAAATCCGAGGCTTTTGAAAAATTCCAGGAATATAAGAATGAAGTAGAAAAACAAACAGGCAAAAGTATCAAGGCACTGAGATCTGATCGAGGTGGTGAATACTTGAGTGCCGAGTTCCTGGGTTACTTAAAAGAGAATGGAATTCTCTCTCAGCTTACTCCTCCATACACTCCGCAACATAACGGTGTATCGGAGAGACGGAACCGAACCCTATTGGATATGGTACGGTCCATGATGAGTAACGCTGAGTTGCCGCGATCGTTTTGGGGATATGCGCTAGAATCAGCTGCATACCTTTTGAACCGAGTTCCAACTAAGACTGTGCCTACTACACCATATCAGATGTGGTGTGGGAAGAGACCCTATCTTAATCACATTAAGACATGGGGATGTCCAGCTTTTGTAAAAAAGCAGCATGCGAACAAGCTCGAGGCACGCTCAGTACAGTGCAAGTTTGTGGGATATCCAAAGAACTCCAAGGGATATTTCTTCTATTGCGAAGAGGAACAAAAGGTGTTTGTTTCTCGCCATGCCCACTTTCTAGAACACCAGTTCATAGAAAAAGAATTAAGTGGGAGCACAATAGAACTGGAAGAAATTCCAGAACCACGAGCTATTACTGAAAGCTTAGTAGAACCAGAGGGTTCGAAAGATCAGGACATTCCCATGCCACTCCGCAGGAGTAGTAGGCAATCTCATCCGCCCGAGAGATACTACGGTTTTCTCATTGACGGGGATAGAGAAGATTGCATCATAGATTTTGATGAGCCTACTAGCTTCCAGCAAGCTATTCAGAGCGTCGACTCGGTAAAATGGCTGGATGCAATGCGGACCGAAATGGAGTCCATGTACACCAACAAAGTATGGACGTTGGACATTGCTCCAGATGGGGTAAAACCCGTAGGATGCAAGTGGATCTTCAAAAGGAAGATTGGTGTAGATGGACAGGTTGAGACCTATAAAGCTAGACTGGTAGCAAAGGGTTTTCGTCAGCGACCTGGTTTGGACTATGACGAAACCTTTTCTCCAGTAGCTATGCTGAAATCCATTCGGATCCTTCTTGCCATTGCTGCCTTCCACGATTATGAGATTTGGCAGATGGACGTAAAGACAACTTTTCTAAATGGACATTTAGAGGAGTGTGTTTATATGGACCAGCCAGAGGGTTTCATTCAGAGTGGGAGCAGCGGAAAGGTGTGCAAGTTGCTTAAGTCCATTTATGGACTAAAGCAGGCATCGCGGAGTTGGAACATCTGTTTTGATGAGACGGTCAAGGAATTTGGCTTTATCAAAAATCCAGATGAACCATGCATCTATTGTAGATTTGTAGCGAGAACTGTAGTATTCCTCGTTTTATACGTGGATGACATTCTCTTAATAGGAAATAACATTCCTATGTTACAATCTGTCAAGGGGTTCTTGTCACACAGGTTCTCCATGAAAGACCTGGGTGATACCTCATACATTCTTGGTATCCGGATCTACCGTGACAGATCCAAGAGGATATTAGGACTTTCACAGTCCAGGTACATCGACACCATACTGAAGAGATTCAGTATGGAAGATTCCAAGCGCGGTAATCTACCGGCTTGTCACGGGATCACCCTCTCCAAAGAGATGTCTCCCAAGACTGATTTGGAGAGGGATCGCATGTCTATTTATACCCTACGCTTCTGCGGTAGGCTCTATAATATATGCGATGTTGTGTACCAGACCGGATGTGGCTTATGCACTGAGTGTGGTAAGCAGGTATCAGTCAAACCCTGGGAAGAAACATTGGATAGCAGTAAAGAACATTCTCAAGTACCTGAGCAGGACTAAGGAGATGTTCTTGGTGTATGGCGGAAAAGACCTCCAGATTGAGGCCTTTGCTGACTCCAGCTTCCAGAGTGACAAGAATGATTCCAAATCCATGTCGGGTTTTGTCTTTACCCTCAATGGAGGGGCGGTGTGTTGGAAGAGCTCCAAACAGGAAACCGTTGCTGACTCGACTATGGAAGCGGAATACATCGCTGCATCTGATGCCGCAAAAGAAGCTGTCTGGATGAGGAAGTTCTTGAAAGAACTTCATGTGGTTCCGTCCATTGTTGACCCAATACCTCTGTATTGCGACAACAACGGGGCTATAGCTTTAGCGAAGGAACCCAGGTCCCATCAGAAATCCAGACACATCTTGAGGCGGTATCACCTGATCAGGGAGATCGTGGATCGCCAGGAGATCGAGGTTCGGAGGGTTGCTTCAGAAGATAACACAGCAGATCCATTCACCAAGGCCTTGCCCCAGACTCAGTTCGAGCAGCTGATAGAGATGATAGGTCTTCGATACGCCAGTACATGGCCTTAGTGCAAGTGGGAGATTGTTAGTGTATATGCCCTAGAGGCCATTACTGTATCATACTAGTTTGTATATTACTTGATGGAAGCTTGGGATATTCACAGTTGTATATACAATCTTGCTCGAAATGGTAGTATGCTACTTGGTTTGTCTCTGCTTTAATATGTGCATGTGTTTCTTTTAGCATATCGCTGATATACATATTAGTAGAGCCCTTAGGATCTTTGCTTGATTACCAGCGTGGTGATGGCGCTCACACTCGTGGGAGCTGGGTGATCTATAAGCACATCCTTATACAGGTCCCTAGTCGTTGGACTATCGAGACAGGGCATCGATACTCCGGAGTAGACTAGCGTATGCGCTTCTCATCCCAGCGTGGGAGACGGTCTGTCCCACAGCCGTCAGTATGTCGTACTTGAGATAGTATGCGGGTGCTCGTTAGGTTACGAGTACACTGGACAGGACTCGTCGGGGACTGTTGGTTGGTATTATACCTCTCGTCAGTTATCAATTCCCAGGTGACATGAGTACAGCTTAGTCCGCTGACTTGACACTGTCACTTCGCCTCGAGTGTGTTCCCACTGCACTTTGATTACTACCCTACCACGGCTCAAAGGAGTGGTGCAAACAGGTAGTTTTTGGGTGCAGTCCCGAAGCACTTGGAGGCAGTGACGGTTAGACAGGATTCGTCTCTCCCGGTATTGGGGGTTGACATCGCGCTGTGTTTAGGAGAGCCATTACACGAGTAGTCCCTGGCCAGGGCAAGCGGGATATACTGGTAGGTTTCCAGTGTTATCTCAGGGTGTTCTCGGCTACACTCCGACACGACTTGTACCGCTATTAGGGGACTGACGTTTACCGCCCCCTAGGCCCGCCATGCAATGTATCAGACGAACAGACCGGACTGTACGGAGACTGTCACATACAGGCTCAGTAGGAGTTCAGATGGGGTTCACCTCGTCAGTCTTCTTATCGACATCTACCTGGGGACCGTTACGTACAGCTAGTGCCGCTTGCGGTCTGTGGTTAAACCCACTGCCAGCGTAGTGTCGAGTCTTTAGAGCCACACAGAGAGCTATTCGCCTTTAGGCAAAATGAGTAGAGGTCGCATGGTTTTGCGACAGGGTTCGTTCACATCCGCGCACTTATGCACGTTTGCTGTCCGGACAGCTTATACTAGCGGGCTTTGGTTTAAGCCAGATCCTAATATAGATTTGGGATTGGTTTTATCTCATTGTATTCATGTTCCTCGGATCACGAATACGGGTGCGTATGCACAGTTGCTTGAGACAGAGGGAGAGGACTTTGATTAGGGTTAATGACTATTGTCATTTTATTAACCCTAATGCTTATGTGTGTATTATGGTTAATTGATATTAGTTTAAATAATTGTGCATGGTTATGGTTGTTGACCATTTGACCTCCTTGGCTTGTTGACCTAGGTTGACACTTTGACCATCATCATTTCATTTGGAAGATGCTCTTTGATCCTTGCAAATTGCATTAAAAATGAAATGATAATGGTCATGTCTTGATTAACCATGACAATTATCTAGCTAATTATCTAATTACAATAATTCACACATATATGAGAGAATGCTTCATATTTTCTCTCATTCTATTTTTTACTTTCTCTCTCTTGTTCTTCCTCTCCCTCAAGCTCTCCCCTCTCATGTGTTGAGAAACACTTGAGCTTGAGAAAAACCTTTTCTTGATAATCTATACTCTCATCTAGGGTTCTAGAATTAGCACTTCTTGCACCCTAGTTACTTCTAGCTTGGAGTTGAAGCCAAAGGTTGAGGCTTTCGGGTGGATCTTTCTTCGACGTGAGAAGACGACAAAGGTGACCTTTTTCCACTACTCCAAGGAGCAAGGAGAGAAGGACATAAAGCCCTAGGTATAATCTTTCTAACACTTAGCTAGTTTCTAGTTAGCTTTAGTTTGTTTTTGTTTAGCAAAGATCCCTCTTTGTCTAGTCCATGTTGCCTAAGTTGATAAAAAATTGATTTTTATTCCGTTTTCCGCCTCCCCGTAAGTACCAGGATGGGCAACGTGGACTTACAAAGGAAGCGTCAGCACCATTCAAGAATCCGACCAGGCCAGCTGCCTTCAGTCGACTGCCCGTTACCAAAACAGTGATCCGTGAAAATCAGCCGTCGATAATAAAAATACGGCTGGATATGTTATCCATACGGTCTATATGGCGGGCGGGCGCCCCAGCAACAACCTTCGCAGCAAAAGCAATGATGGGGCCACCACATCCCAAGCCTAATCTGGCTTGAATGTGGTTGCCGCTTCCCAAGAACATCCGCCTCCGCTGGATGATGAAAATTTTCTCGATGCGGATGATAGGCAGAAAGACCCCTCAGTCCATGTAGAGTCAAGCTCGGACAGCGAGGAAAATCCGACTTTCCACCCCAGGACCGCAGAGCAAAAGCTGCTTCAAGAGCTTCGAAAATAGGTCAGGAGAAGATAAAGAAATGGCCAAGCTTTACTCCAAAATAGACGACCTGACGAATGTCGTGATGCAGCTCACAGCTCAAATTGCCCGGACACCTCCCAATCAAGCACAAGTCTCTACTCATGAGCCGAGTGATGAAAACCCGAAGCAACTGATGCCTGTCCCCTTGGGTCCAAGATTGGGCGAGCCGAACGAAAGCTGGCTACATTCTGCTTCCAGGGACACCTTGGCCCCAGATAGCACCATCCCGCTAACATAAGATCGGATAATGGATTTGATCACCAGCAAAGTTAAAATATTGGTGGCCGAAACCGAAGCTCAGAAAGAAATTGGCAGTAGTGGGCGGCCATATCCCGCACAGTACGATCTGATAGAGTTCCCGAGCGATTATGTCATTCCCAAGTTCGGAAGATTTGACGGGACGGAAAATGCAAATCAGAACGTCGCCCACTTTAAAGCGTCGTGCAGAAATACAGGGGACAATGATGCGCTCCTTCTTCGTCAGTTTGTCGACAGCCTGACTAGTGTCGCTTTCGACTGGTACGCAAGTATACCAGACGGGTCTGTCACTATTTTTGCCCAAATGGAGTCTTTGTTTCGGCAAAGATTCATGAGTGTTAGTGACAGAATCTCCATTGCTGACCTCATGAGAACCAAGCCGGGAAAAAACGAAAGCAACACAGACTTTATTGCCCGATGGCGCAACCTCACTGTCAAGTGCGAACCGCCGCTAGAGCAGGACCAGTCCGTCAGCCTCCTCATTGGGAATCTCAGCAATTGGATGGTCCCATTCTTGTGTACAGCAGGCCTCAAGACGTTTCAAAAGTTAACCAAGAAAGTCTAAATGTTGGAACGCTCGAAGCAAAGAGTCTACCCTAGACTCTCAGAGAGACAAGACTTGGAAAAGCAAGCGGGACGACAACCGTAGAAGCAGGAATTCCAGCAATACCAATGTCTTCAATACGTCCGACAATGAAGACAAGTGAAAGGCAGGCGAATCCAAAACCAACCGGTCTCGAAAGCCATTGCTCGGAGGAGAAGGGTCTTCCCTAGAAGAGAAAAGGAACAAGATTTACTCTTTCAGAAGGGATAAGGTCCGCAGGATATTTAAAGATGCCTTGAACAACGGCCTACAATTGCCGGAGTCGAAAAGACCTTAAGAATAAAAAATGACCGACAATTCTCTATATTGCCCGTACCACCGAGTAGTGAGCCATGCGATCGAAGATTGCTATATCTTCAAAGACGGGGTCGAGAAGCAGTACAAGGCTGGAGAGATCGAGCAGTCCAAGAGTGTTAGTGAACAATCAAGTTGCAACCACCAACTTTATACAGACAGAAGCTGAAGCCTTCTGGGAGCAGATTGCTGAACCCGCTGCCCTAAAAAATGAAACTGACTCACCGCAGCCTCTGTGGAGTACGCACATATCTAATAAGACGAAGAAGATGCTAAAGTTACTTCGGAAAGAGCCCAGAACAGAATGGGAAGGGCAGAAGAGGCCCACAATTCCAGCTGCCAAATCGGCTCAATCAAGCTCAAAATCCAAAATGCTCAAGAAGAAGAAAAGTGCAGCTCGACGCAAAAAGGAGTCTGCAGGGAGATCGACCATTCAAAAATATATTGATTCTCTCGAAGACTATGAACAAAAAGAAAGAACTCTAATTCAATTGAAAGAGTTCTTCCTTGTAGAAGCAGCTGAGATTCCGAAGGAGCTAGAAGAAGACTCCAATGAAGAGATCCCTATAGTGACTTACTACGCCATCCATCTGGGCAGCGACTCTGAAAAAGAGCTCTGTTTTCCCGAAGAGGACGAGGAGCTCGCCATAAAGGCCAACCAAATCCAGCTCAGAAGCGGTAGGGCTCTACCGCCGAATCAGGGCAACGCCTCAAAAGGGAAGGAAAAACAAATCACTAATGAAGAAGACGGCGGAGAACCGGCTCATGAAAATTCGAGTCCTTCCTCGGTGGACTATAATGTCTTGGCTCATCTCCGAAAGCTTCTATCTCTCATGAGCATCTATGATGCATTGGCCCTATCTAAAGAGCTTAGAGATGTTCTCATTCACGCTCTACAAAACCCCGAGCGGTATCAGGCCCTTTGCAGAAATTAACATGAAAGAAGCCCAGTACGCTCTACATGCCGCCACAGTCACGTTTAAGGACGAAGACTTGCTACTGGGAACGGCTGAGCATAATCGGCCGCTTTACGTGACCGGGTACCGCGACGGAGATCGGATTAATCGCATATTGATTGATCCGGGATCCTCAGTGAACATCATGAACTTGCGGACTCTGAAAAGTTTGTCAATAGACGTCTGACACCTGTCAAGGGAAAGGATTGCCATTCAAGGCTTCAATCAAAATTGCCAGCAAGTTTGAGGATCCATAGCTTTGCCAATCAAATTTGGGGATCTGCAGACCGAAACTAAGATATACGTGATCGACGCTGACACGTCTTATAAAATTCTCTTGGGATGGCCGTGGCTCCACGATTACGGCATCGTTCCGTCAACTCTCCATCAATGCATGAAGTATACTAGAAATGGCGAAGAAGAACGCATTAACGGAGACATCCAGCCGTTCGATGTGCATAAAGTCCGATATGAAGATTCTCGGTACTTTGTGAATCTCCAAAGTGTTGAGCTACAGCTGACCAATGAAAGAACGGCCCCGAAGCTCAAAAGCAAGTCTGAGCCAGCTGTTACTTTCAAAAGAAAAAAAAACCAAGTGCGTCCGCGTTTCGGCAGTGACACTGATGAGTCCAATGTTGGAAGTCCGTCCTTCCATAAAACACGCCCGCATTTCGGTAGCGATACAGATGAATATGATTTTGAAGGCCCATCCGACAGCAAAATTCGCCATCGTTTAGGCAGCGACACTGAAGAGTCGGAGGAAGAGAACCCGCCTTGCAACAGCCGTGCAGACTGGGCCCCCATGCAACAAGCGAAACTACGAGAGACATTCGAAATTGCAGAAGGGGCCCCTAGCCGTCACAAGGGTGCCGGAGCAAATATGCAAATAGCTCGATGCATTGTCAGTCTATACCGTGGACCAGCTGAAAACTTTCTACGTTTCTGGAAAGAAAAATGGACAGATCGGCATCTTGTTTTATGGGTCAAATCATGTTGTGCACCCGGACGATTTGTCTGTCGCGTGCCTTCCTTATGAGAGAGGCATAAGAGCCATCCTCAATCCCAGATACTATGCGCCCGAGATGTGGGAGTATTTCAAAAGGTGCGAATGCCGGTTATATCAAACGGAGTCCGAAGCAAAGTTTTATGAAGGGCTATGGCATCCACCTCAGATCCGAGCATTCATCGATGGACGAATTCCAGACAGAAGGGGCATAGGTTTCATTCAACTTGACTCCAAAGCATGCTACATGATCCATATTGGGGAAGCCAGCAAAGAGTCAAATGATGAAGACGAGCTGGCCGAGCCAGAAGAAGCCTCTCAAGAGCTCAAAGATGGCGGACAAGCAACCTTCGATGGGCTAGCCGAGATCGATTTGGAAACGCCTGATGATCCAAGGCCGACCTACATCAGCTCACTCTTGTCAGAAAAAATGAAAGAGCAGATAATTGCCCTGCTGCATGAATTTGCCGACTGCATCGCGTGGACATACAAAGAAATGCATGGCCTCTCCCCTGAAGTAGCCGTACATAAGCTGGCTATATCTCCTGATGCCAAGCCTGTCAAACAAGCTCCTCGAAAAATGAGAAGGGAGCTGGAAGAAAAGGTCATCGAGGAAACTAAAAAACTTATCGATACTGGTTTCATCAGGGAAGAGAAATACGCAGATTGGATCGCATGCATTGTCCCAATAAAGAAGAAAAATAGGCAGATTCGGATTTGTGTCGATTTCAAGGACCTTAACAAGACATGCCCTAAAGATGATTTCCCGCTTCCGGTCATGAAAATGATGGTCGATGACACATCAAATTACGAGCTATTCACCTTCATGGACGGTTCGTCTGGGTACAATCAGATAAAAATGTCGCCTGAGGATGAGAGGCATGCAGCATTTCGAACCCCGATCGGCATATACTGTTACAAAGTGATGCCATTCGGACTAAAGAACGCAGGTGCTACATATCAAAGGGCAATGACCAATATTTTTGATGACCTAACCCATAAAGTCGTCGAATGTTATGTTGATGATCTGGTCGTCAAGACTAAAGCCAAGGCCGATCACACACAAGATCTTAAGACCGTTCTCACTTGACTGAGGGAATATGATCTAAAGATGAATCCTCTGAAGTGTGCTTTTGGTGTGTCATCGGGAAAATTCCTGGGCTTCATAGTCCGACATCGAGGGATCGAAGCTGACCTTTCCAAGATAAAGGCCATCATGGAGATGCCCCCTCCGAAGAATCTGACGCGGCTGAGATCTTTTCAAGGCAGGCTTGCTTATATACGAAGCTTTATCTCAAATTTATCGGGAAGATGTAGGTCCTTCTCAAAGCTCATGAAGAAATGAGCTCCTTTTGTCTGGAATGCCGAATGTCAAGGAGCGTTTGAAAGCATCAAACAGTACCTGTTGCACCCTCCAGTGCTTGCTGCTCCTATTTCAAATAAACCGTTGATTCTCTATACTGCCGCGCTAGATGAATCACTCGGTGCACTCCTTACCCAGAATAACGAGGAGGGAAAAGAAAATGCCCTCTACTACCTCAGTCGAACTTTAGTTGGGGCGGAACACAACTATTCCCCGATCGAAAAGCAATGCATGGCTCTGATATTCGCTGTGAAGAAGCTGAGGCACAATCTGCTTGCTCATTTGGTTATACTAATCTCCAAGGTCGACCCGCTCAAACACTTAATGACCAAAGCAAGCCTAGCCGGTAGAATGGCGAGATGGGCTGCCATACTGCTTGAGTTTGACATAGTTTATACTCCTCAGAAAGCAATAAAAGGGCAAGGCTCGCCGATTTCCTCGCTGCTCATCCTCTATCAGAAGGGTCGCCGCTAAATTGTGAATTACTTGATGAACAAGTGCTGCACCTTGAGGATAGTGAGCCATGTTGCGAGCTCTACTTCAGTGGAGCCTCATCAATAAGGACCTCCAGTAAATCAAGCGTCCCGGAGATAAAAGCAGGGATATGATTGGTGTTCATCACGCCATCGATGGGAACTCTACGGCGTTCTTTTGCTCTCACCGAGCCTCGCACAAACAACGAGGCTCAGTATGAGACTTTGATAGCTGGTCTGGAGCTCGCTATAGAAATGGAAATCCTTCGGTTACGAGTCTACGGTGATTCCCAGCTTGTTGTCAACCAAGTAAGTGGCGACTATAAGATATACAAACCCGAGTTAGCTCGGTACACAAGCAGGGTGGTGGAGCTTATGAAACAGTTCACCCATATTGAGCTGATGAGAGTTCCTAGGGCGTTGAATGGAAAAGCTGGCGTACTCGCTCGCTTAGCCAAGGAGCTGGCTGATCCTGACATGAACGAAATTCTGATCACAGTCAGAAGCCGGCAAATTCTATCCCCAGTCTCTCTACGAGAAGAGGAAAGCGCGGAAAAGAAAAGCAGTCCTACCGAAGAAGCTTCGATCGTTCAAGACGAGAGAGCCCTTCATAGGATACCTTCGATATGACAAGCTGCCCGAAGAAAAATCTGCGAGGATTCAACTGAATAAGAGAGCTCTTCGATACGTGTTTGTAAATAATACGCTATACCGCAGATCATATGACCAACTCTAGCTCAGATGTCTGTCATCGGCCGAAGCCCAGAAAGTCATGAAAGAAGTTCACTCAGGCATCTGCGGAGCTCACCAATCCGGTCCCAAAATACGGTTTCAGATCAAACGGCTTGGATATTACTGGCCCCCCATGATAAGGGATTGCAAAGAGCATGCAAAGAAATGTCATCTCTGCCAAATTCGCGGTGATTTCATTCACAAGCATCCCA
Organism: Agapanthus africanus; assembly: GCA_030015575.1. Taxonomy (NCBI): domain Eukaryota; kingdom Viridiplantae; phylum Streptophyta; class Magnoliopsida; order Asparagales; family Amaryllidaceae; genus Agapanthus; species Agapanthus africanus. Next base: position 154,750,063 of record CM057337.1, on the reverse strand, counting down.
ATCCGTTGCATCCTACGGTGGCGTCGTGGCCTTTTAAGATTTGGGACACCGACATAGTTGGCCCAATTGATCCTCCGTCATTCAAAGGCCACCGGTTCATATTGGCCACAACTGACTATTTCTCCAAATGGGCTGAAACTGCCATACTAAAAGAAATCAAGACAGAAAATATTCTGACGTTCTTTCAGCATAATATTCTCTACCGCTTCGGTACATCAAGAAGAATCATTTCTGATAACGGGCCTTCTTTCAAGAGCTTCAAAATCTCAAGGTTCACAACTCAGCACAAGATTGACTGGAGATATTCTTCCATCTATAATCCAAGGGCCAATGGGCTAGCTGAAGCCTTCAATAAGACCCTATGCAAGCTCCTGAGGAAAAATGCTTCAGCCAACAAGAGAGACTGGAATCTCAAACATCATGAGGCATTGTGGGCATATCGTACCACGCACCGTACTCCAACTCAGTCCACTCCATACTCATTACTCTTCAGAGTAGAGGCGATCCTCCTCCTTGAAGTCGAAGTTCCAAGCTTAAGAATGGTCGTTCAGCATGAGTTGACGGAGGAGAAAAACGTGCTCCTTCGACTCGAAGAGCTCGATGCTCTTGAAGAAAAGAGGCTCGCAGTACAGCAAAATCTGGAGCTGTACCGAGCTCAAATGTCATAGGCCTATGACAAGATAACTCGTCTCCGCGCTTTCAAGAAAGACGAATTGGTGTTGGTCCTCAAAAAACAATTATCCCCAATCGACATGCCAAGGGAAAATTCGAGAAAAACTAGGAAGGACCATAAGTTATCGAGAAAGTGTTTGATGGAGGATCCTACCAGCTGATAAATGTCGAGGGAGAAAGGCCCGTGCCACCCATCAATGGCCGATATCTCAAGAAATACTACGCGTGAATGCTCCAAGTCGCAGGTGAATTGAGTACACCGGCCCTACGGTTTGGATCATACATTCTGCAAAACCATATACAATCCACGGGCGTAAAACGATCCCTATCTCTCCCAAGTCCTACCGGCGAGACTACATTTAAAGTCCCACCAGCAATGAAGATTCGCCAATGTAAAAAAAGGGTATGTCCATAAGCAAAACAGGCACGGATGAAAACCCGAAAGGGCTCCGTGAATAAAAACAGCAGAACTGCCGGCGAGTTTGTGAAAACCCGAAAGGGCGCATACTCGTAAAAAAAAGAAGATGAAATACATTCGCAGAGTCCTCTCGACTTTATGAGGAGAAAATCCCTGCGTGAGATCCTTACGAATCACAAAGGAGCAACGCACTTAGGAATCCCTACGATTTCTAGGAAGAAAATACACCTGCGAGATCCTCTCGACTCGTAGGGAGAAAGTGCTTTTATGAGACCCTTACGGCTCATAAAATTGAAAAGCCTTAGGTGATAGGGATCTAAACCTGTCTCCTGAGTCACCGCTCCTTAACGGGCAACGACAAATGATGAGTCGCTTCTGGCATTGCTTCAGTGTTAGCGGTGCTGATGCCGACCAAAAAACCAAATCCTAAATCCTCCCGAGGCAAATGATGAGTTGCTCCTGGCATTATTCCAGTGCAGCAATGCTGATGCCAAACAAGATCCAAATTCTAAGTCCCCAAACAGCGAATGATGAGTCGTTCCTGATACCATATTCCAGTGCAGCGATGCAGGCGCCAACCAAAATCCAATTTCCCAAAATTCTCCCCGCCCTATGGTTGGTCCCCAAGTTGACTACCGTATACAATCTACGGGCTCAAATAATTCTCATCATACCCATACCCCACTGCAATCACCCGTCCAGCGGCTGGTCTCCGCCCTTGAAATTATGCTCCATTTGGGAAGACCCACTCATGTGTCCTCACGATACATGAGAAGAACAAACTTACGGGATCCTCATGACTCATAAGAAAACACTTTCGTGGGATCCTTACGACTCACAAAGAAAAAACACACTTGGGAGTCCCCACGACTCCTAAGGAGAAAGTACACCTATGAGATCCTTTCGACTCGTAAGGAGAAAATGCTTTTATGGGACCCTTACGGCTCATAAAATTGAAAAATCTTAGGTGATAGGGACATAAACCTGTCTCCTAAGCCATCGCTCCCCAACAGGAAAAAGCAAATGATGAATTGCTCCTGACACATGTGCTTCAGTGTTAGCAACGCTGATGCCTATCCTAACCCCAAAATTCCAAACTCCAATCCAATAGACCCATAAGTCTTTAAACTAGGAACAGGTGATCTCTAAGTCGTTAAACTGGGAACAGATGACCCCTAAGTCGTTAAACTGGGAACAAAAGAAGCCCTCTCATGGTAAATGATGATTCGCTCCTGGTACCACATTCCAGTGTAGCGATACTGATGTCAACCCAAATCACATCAAATCAGCAAGATAACCAACGACCTCCTATACCTCCCAGGCGGAATCAAGCTCCACCTCGGAAACAAGTTGAATCGCAAGTCAGTTTCAACCATGACACCGCAAGAAGCGGAGCAAGTCAAATCAAGTACCGACCGTCCAAGTCGCAAAAAGGGCAGCACCGACTGTCCAAGTCGCAAAAATGCAAAAAGGGCAGTACCGACCGTCCATGTCGCTAAAAGGACAGCACCGACCGTCCAAGTTGCAAAAAGGGCAGTACCGACCGTCCAAGTCGCTAAAAGGACAGAGCCGACCGTCCAAGTCGCAAAAAGGGCAGAGCCGACCGTCAAAGTCGCAAAAAGGGCAGCACCGACCGTCAAAGTCGCTAAAAGGACAGCACCGACCGTCCAAATCGCAAAAAGGGCAGCACCGACAGTCCAGGTCGCAAAAAGGGCAGAACCGACCGTCCAAGTCGCAAAAATGGCAAAAAACGACCGTCCATGTGGCAAAAATGGCAGCATCAACCGTCCACGTCGCAAAAAGGGCAGCATCGACCTCCACGTCGTCAAAATGGAAACCAAATTAAATGAACCTCCACGCGAAAGAAGATCTATCAATTTCATGCACACAACCCATATATGTAGTGTGCATTTATTGATGGGGGGCAATTTGTTGGGGTAAAAATTTAGACCTCGGTTGACCAAGTCAAAATCAAAGTCAACCCCAAGCCAAGTGGGCCCAAGCCCAGGTCAAGTGGGCCCATGCCCGAGTCGAGCCCGAACAAGAAGCGGCCGGCCTCCCCCATTGCATAACAAAAAAATTTGTAATAAATAATTTTGGTGTTTTTTTATGAATGATTGTAAGAAAAATGGGTATAAAGCCAAACTTTTGTAAAACGCATGGCTCATGTGCAAAAGAAATGAGCACATGAGACATGAAATGGGAAAAATGTCATTTTGTAAAGCCCAAGGGGCTATATGTAAAATGTGTAGCCTATAAAGGCAACATGATGGAAAAATCAAGAATAACTCTCTCAAAAAATTAGGGTATATGCCTACTTCTTCCTCAAGATTCTAAATCTTCTTTTTTTGAATTAAATCAAGAGTTTAACTCTTTTTTTTCTAAAAATAAATAGTTTTTCACCACAAAACCTACAAAGGGAAGCTCGGATTTTCCATCAGATTTCAAAACGGAAAGATTTTTAAATCTCACCACCACCTCTTTTTCTCCAAGATCCGGCCAACCGAGAGGAAGGAGACCCACCTCCAAAAACCCCACTTTAGGGAAGATCCAGGGCTCAAGGGAGAAGAAAAGGGTCCCGTTTCATCCGCTCCAAAAATGTCTTAGGAGTTTAACTCCTAAAAAAATAATACATATATATAGATATATAAAACAATAAATCTTTCTTTTGGGGAGTACAACTCCCAGTGCAGGGGCTAAACCCCTTTGTCCTCTTTGTCAGGAGTTCAGCTCCAAAAGTCAAATCGGGAGCACAACTCCCATTGCAGGGACAAAGTCCATTTTCCTGCCGACGCCCAGCGCCCGTGTGCCAAGCACGTGGGGCGCCGGCGCCCAGCTCCCAGCGCTCAGCACCCAGCGTCCGTGTACTAGGCACGTGAGGCGCTGGCGCTCACGCGTCCTTTGGACGCCATTTCCCCCTCATTTTATATACACTCTCCCCTCATTTTATATACACTCCACACTAAAAATACCTCCCCGTTAGAAAAAATTCTAACGGGTCCCTGTCCCGCACCCCGCAAGGGGGCTGCTAGCCCTCTTGACCCCCAGCCCGCTATCCGGGTAGCGGGACCCCCGTAAAAAACTATGTGAGGCCCTCGATATATCCAAAACCCCTTCAAAACACAACACTGCACATTGAATTCACATGACCTGTTTGACCCGTCAATCGGAGATTCTCTCGCTACAAAGGCGAAGAATAATTAACAGCAGGGTAGTTCGCGATTGCCGGAGATTCGGATCCCCACAATCCAATAAACCCCAGCCTACCCTAGGCAGGGGATCTGTAATGCCTGACAAGCGCACGTGTATTCCCATCTCAATGGGGTGACGAAAAACACCCTACAATAGGCTTTGCAGAGATGATAGAAATTTAAGTTTTACTTTTGAGAAACTGCCCCCACCAATGGACTTTGAAAATATAATTAAGACTATTGACGGGATATTTATTGCAACTTTTAATATGGTATTATGTGTAATTTTTTTAATACCTTCATATAGTGTCATGTAAAATACGAGAAAAGTTTGGTGTTTCAGGTAGTGTACCCTATGTATTTTTACACAAAGGCCATCAATTAAATATGGTCCTAACTCCTGAAATTCACTTCTCATCCGGTGTTGAGGGTTTTTTGTCTAAAGGTGGATGCACACGTGCATCAGACGTGTACATATTCCCCCTGCCCTTATGACAGGCAGGGGTTTATTGGTCGTGGGATCCAAATCTCAAGCAGCCACGGACAAAACTGCTGTTAATTACCCTCCGCTCTTGATGTGAGAGAACCTCCGATTAATAGGTCATGGTGGTCATGCGAACTTAATGTGAATGTATGTGTACTGCGTTTAAGAACGACTTTTAGGCATCTTTGAATATTTCGGGAGCCTCATATAGTTTTTGAAAGGGGAAGTGTTCCAAGTGCATCGGAGAATTCCGAGAGGGTTAAGAGTAAGGGAGAGGGAAAAGCGGCTATCTCTAGGAGATATCCGCTACGGGTATCTCATTTGGGATATCCACGAGCGGGTATCTTGTTTGGGATATCCGCGAGTAGTTATCTCTTAAGATATCCGCAAGTGGGTATCAGGGATTTCCGAGATAGACATTCCCCTTTGCGGGGATGTCTGTGGCATAGATCCCTTTGGGGATCCCGTCGACGAGCGAAGACGACGCGGCTGAAACAATCATCAAGTTCTTCATTTCGAATATGTTTGCTCAGGATGAAAGCCTCCTCTCTTTTCTTCAAGTTTGATGAAGAAATTTTTCTCCTTTATTGGGTTTTGATCTTGGATCTTGGTTTCTTTGAGATGAAGCTTTCCTCCTAAAGATGGGTCCCTTTCTATTGTATGGGTTCTTTTTAGAGAGGAAGAAGATTGAGAAAATGAGAGAGATCCAAAAGAAACTCTCTTTTCCTTTAGGTCTCTCTTAAAGAAGAAGAGAGATTTCGTCTCAAAAATGAGAGTGGATGCACAAAACTCTAAAGATTGCAAAGGAATCAAAAGTTATTATTTCTCCGCATGTTTGGCCTTTTATACGCTTACACTTTTATATCTTGCTTCTTGGGCTTCACAATTCTGGCTTTTACCCATTCTTTTATATATGTGCACACCTTTTGCACCTTAACCCTTGGGCTTTACAAAATTTAGGTTTTTTGTCCATTTCTTTTACATTTCTCCATTACAAATTACACATCATATAATCGATTAAATTTTCCTTCTCTTTCCTTGGCATAGGGCCAGCCTCCATGCTTGAGCTTGGGCCGGGTGGGACCACATGACTTGGGTTCGGGCTCGGGCCCACTTGACTGACTTTAACTTTTTGATTTTGACTTTGACAATGGGGTGTCATTTTTTACCCCAACAACCAGTTTTCCGATATGCAAGTGAATTTACTTTATCTGATTATTACCTCTTAAAACACACATAGGTCCTTGCTAGTCACAGGATGCAAACCTGGAACTTTCCATAGTTCATTCCTACAACTTTTACTGCATGGAAGCCACGGTACAAGTCTTCTATTATTGACAAGTAGATTTGTAAGCTTGCGAATGTTGATAGGTTGATACTCATGTAAAAGGGGATTTTTATTCATTAAACATGTTGGCTTTCCTCCTAGACTAATTGTTCAGTCAACCGACCTAATCATTGCTAAACGTTTTGCACTAATACGTTTAGGGAACTCGTGATTGTGCTTCATTGACAGCTCTTTGGATGTTTCAAGATAGATAGGAAGGTTGTAATGGAAACTTAGCTATTACAATAGACTATGTTTGAGGCTGAGATTTAATTATGATCGCTCCAGAATGGGTGACATTATTTCGATTTCCAGTTTAATAAAAGACTAAAAGCTTAGATTAATCAATATGAAGAAAAAATATTTACTTTATATGCTCCTTGATGTGAATATGTGGTTATTGTTTAATTTACACATAGCAAAATGGATAGAGAGGTGAAATATCACCAGCAAGTCATCGGCAAACTAAACATTTTTAAAGCCCTTGCCAGTTGCCACTATAGCAGAACTCCAAAGTTAAGGTGAGAGTGCGGGCAATAACTTATATCCTCTGCATTTAATGTTTGAGCATCCTTCATGTATGCCAAAACATACGCTTTTGCGCAGCGACTATTTTTTTTATTGATCCACTAAATATGTACGCCAAGGGATATGTGAACTTGGGTGACTCTGATACCAACTTCAAGTCCCTACCGCTTCACCAAAAGTTCAAAGTGGTGAGAACTGAGGGAGATGTTTTTATTCTCTCTCCCACAGGTTGAAGGCCATTTGAACCTAAACCAGGGCTACTGGACAGCAATCCTTTTTTTCAAAGGTCCGCTCTAAATGCATGCACAGCTGAATTTGAACCTCAATCCACAACTCCAAATTTGTGGTGATGGTTGACAGAAATACTTTCCCACGAAAACAGAAAAAGCACTACAGAAGCAACTAACAAATAAAGATGACCTACCCATTTCGACAGCACTGTTGCAGATTTGCTCAGAGATGCGGTCAGGCAATGAGACTGCGAGCTGCCGTTGAACTAGAAGGCTTCGACGGTTTTCCTCGCGACTTGATAGCGCCATCCGTCCACTGGCCATGCACAATACAGAGAGAGCTTTCTCGGCAAATGATCCAACTGCTGACTCACCCGACAACATTAAGGCATCAGCATACTGCCGAACAGCCTCAGAAACATCTGCAACCTTTCTATGCCCAAATAAGTTTTCCATCAGAAAAGAGGGAAAGGCAAGAAAGTGACAAAGAAGAAAACCAATGGCCGATGGATAGTGAGAAGAATTGATATTCTACAGACACGAAACTAATAACTGTGGTGAAGTATAATAGTGGAATCATTACCCTGCTTCAACCTTAGAAGGATGCTATCCACTAGTTACGAGCGATAAGCCCATAATCATTATATTTCAAAACATAACCAGTCATGAAATCTTCATAAATAAAGTTAAGCTAATTATGTGATATAAAGATTTCATTATATTTTATTTCAATGTCATCAGTATATGGCTAAAGCACTGATATTGAGAGCAAGATGGAAATAGAATTGAAAACCATTAATTAGGATGAGGCCATCAGAACTACTACGAATTGTTTCTAATTATAGATAGCAATCAAGTGTGGTGCATAATATTATTATCTATATGGTCAAGTACGCTGTTGCTGCACAGGACTACTATACGTGTTTGAGGAATACGTACCCCTGAAATACAAATAATGCTTATACATGTAACGAGAACTTTGTGCATTATGTTTTCCCCAAGCATCTTAAAGGTTTATGGCGTTTTACAATAGAAATATCAAGAGCTTCATCAGTATATGCGCCAGTTGTTTCCTTTGGCTCTATATTAGCTTGTACCTTTCAGTGTGTAGGGTTCGGTTCAAGGGTCGCAACGTTTGCAGACCGCGGTGGAATCAATAATAAAAATTTCAATAGGCTTTGAACCAAAACCAACACAAGATCAATCAAATAACAAATAATAGAAGCAAACTAGAAAACTCAAGGGTGCATGTTCGGGGGCTATAAACTTTGTAGCGTGTCCGATCGCCTATCGGAAGACCCTAACTAGACTTCAGAAATCCCGTTTGAGTGTCCCAACTGCCTCTCCGTAGAAGATCCGCGGTGAAAGAGGCCATCCGAAACTTTATCTCTATCTTCAAGTGGAGAAACTCTCACTAAGGACTTGCTAAGTTTAGAGGAAGCGGTGATGTGCAAGAAATGAACTCTCTTTCTCTCTTTTCTTTTCATCTTTTCCATCTCAAAAAAATCAAGAGAGGAAGAAGAAGCCGTGCTCACAAAAAAAAATCAAGAGATGAGAGAATAAATATGAAACTTTTCTTTCTTCTTTTCTTTTCTCTTCTAATCTTCTCTTTAATATATATATTAAGAGTTTCAAAAACTCCTCTCTTTCCCCCTCTCTCCTGTTATGTCATCCAAAGAGAGAGAGTGGGCCCCACATGCATTCTTTATTTTTTTTCAATAACAAAGAGAATGTATTTGTATAAAAAATACGAATACACAATGTATCAAATACATAACATTTATTATATGTATGAAATACATATAAATGAGAGGGTGTATATGTATCCATATACATGCACATATATAATCATAAAGAGAAGAATATATGTATCCTATACATAAACAAATACATCGCTATCATATATTAATGAGAGAGCATGAGAGAGTGTATTATATGTACACATATACTAGAAACCATATCACATATACGGTTATTGAGTCAACACTTGATTTAATATTCCGGTTTATAAATAAACTGGCTAGTATAGCAACCGTCCGATTAAATCATGCATATCACATACACATGTAATCGAACCCTCACAAGTATCCTCATACGTACGCCACATCATCGTTTCGCCTGGGCTCGTCGCGGGACTCTAAAGACCTGTCAATACGCGGGTAGTAGGTTATACAGGATCGTATCCGACTGAATCTTTAACACTTTCACATTCAATCTCCTCACGGGTTAACCTATAAGCTCGTCAGCGGTATTAGCTGCATATAATGGCTACCTAGGTAGATCAAGATAAAGGCAGGTCGACGAGCGAACTCATCCGGAGCCGACAAAATCTATGAGCAATGAATATCATACAGTCCGGTCTCTTCGTCAAAGAGTATCGCATACCGGGTCTGAGGGTGGAAACTGTCAGACCCTCAACAACCAGAGAAGTGCAACAGCAGACTCATAACCAACCGGAGATACAATTGATAATATTTATCAGTTTATCTCCACTGCGGTGGCCACCAACTTCTGGTTATAGTCGTGTTATGCATAGTGCGACATTGACTCCCTATACCGGGAGAGAAGAATCCCTTCGACCGCTCACTGTCTCCAGATACTTTGAGACTATACCCAACTAAAATATGTTTGCACGATTCAGTAGAGCAGTGGTAGAGTAGTAATCAAAATATAGTGGGAACACATATACGATACTTTGGCGATCTCAGGTCGAGGGATTACCATGTACTATCATCACCAGAAAAACCGCTACATGACATTGGTATAATACCATCTAGGAGTTCTTGTTGAGTTCGTCCAGTGAAATTCATACTCTATGAGCACATGTATACAATTCTCGGTGTCAAACACCAATAGTTGTAGGATCAGCTATCGCCCCCGGGTCAGGAAACGTACACACTAGTCTAAACTGGAATACGGATGCCCAGTCTCGATACTCATATGACTAGAGACATTTAAATATGTACTTATAGATTACCTCAGGTCCCACTAGTATGATCCCTATCATTAATCCTGATAGTCAAGCAAAATCCTAAATGCTCTGTCTCATGTATTAGCGATACATGATAACGACTAAAACGTATACACAAGACAGATAAAGACAAACTCAATAGCATACTATCATCTCAAGTAAGATTGTTCTCCATATAGACCCTCCTTCAATTACAATAATTGCTTTGAGGACACCTATATCCAACACGGTGCCCCACTGTCACAACATTTGTTAGAGTTTACGATGCTGGTCTCAGATTTCAATATCTTTTTATAACATTTTGTACTTCAGATTTAGCATCTAACCAAATCAAGTTACTTGCATATCTCAACTTAAAATTAGTCTAGCCAATTGCATCAACCAAACAATACATACGACAATGTCTTCTTATCAAAAGCACGAGAACTAATAAACAATTTCTTTATTGTGGAGGGAAAAAAACAATTTCCAATAATAACATGAAGCCATAAATAATTCAGGACATCATTGTAAGAAATTTATACATGGATAACAATGTAGCATGGATACTTCAAACCGGGTTCAGTGTTGTGTACAAAAAGATTAGACACCAATGTTGCACGACCCCTGTTGAACACGTTGTAGCTACTCCACATACACCACATATGTGATGTATGCTAACATATGTGTGTTGCATGCATGTCATTTAAGTGTTTCTAGTAGAGTAACATGTTAGAATGAAAATTATGTACTAAACTTTGATTGATGTAGGCATCTAGTTGATGTTTCTTACTTTATGTGTTTGTGCGCATGCGCAATACACACACACTTCACACTTGATGTTGTTACATTAGATTCTATCCCATTGCTATTATCGACTTGTTATTAAGCTGTTTTATGAAACATTTTTCTATCTTTTGGATAAACAATGTAACTGATGTTCTCCAACAAAGTAAATTTATTATGTTACATGTAGCAAACTTACAAAAGTATCGCTTATAACGATGTTGGTTGGCCTACATTCATTTTTTTACTATTTAATACCAATAGTTCTTCATGAATGTGGTCACTATAATTCATATTTTAATTAATTATACAAATTAATATATTATAGAAATATTGTATCACCATGTCGCATGTCTTATCTTTCAGAAAACTGTCATTGTTGCATCCCTGTCCATGCTTCATAGATGAATATGCTAAAATGAAAGAGAGAACAGAAATCTACATATTAAAATAAAAAAAATCCAAATTAACCTTCATGTCAAGAGAGAAAAAAGGGGAAAATGATAGGGAGTGAGTAGCTAGCAAACTAAAGGAACTATGTATGTATATGTAACCGAAACATTGTCTCAAGTTTGACAATGAAGCAAACAGCATTATAAGGTCCGAAATCATACATGAAAATTGCATTAAAGTTTTTCATGTAATAACATCATATTCTAAGACTAATTCAAAGTGGTACAGTGAAGAAAACATAAACAAAATATTACCTCAGCCCGTTTTGGGGTTGGATATTCAATCATTGATTCAAGAAGCTGAGAAGCTACAATAACAGGCTTGTTCAATTGCCTGCACGTTCGAGTAATCGCTTCATGGATTGCCGGAATCTGTTCAAGTGATACATTACTCCAAGGTCACCCCGAGCCACCATGACCCCATCAGATGCCTCTATAATGTCAACTAGATTCTGAAGAGACTCCATGCTCTCATCATTGCTAGAACTTTAACGAACCTGTGAGACAAATTATTTGTCTAAAGTAATAGCTAATTATTATTAAAAGTGACGCATACAGATTTTCATTCATAAACCAAGGTAACGGAAGGGGGGGGTGAATCTGCTCCAGTTATCTCAAATACCAAAATTACAATGGACAAATTTGGAGGACTCACATGCCCTTTGATATTAGAAATCGATAAGAAACCAGATGCTCTTATAACAAATAAAAATTAAATTCTCCATCCAACATTGTACGTTAGCATGCATGTCTTCGTGTCCCATAACTTTTTAGCATAGAATGCTTAAAGGGCAAGGTGGATAAATTGAACCAGAAGAATAATGATAGTCTTATTCGCATCCTAGGAATATGCACTTATCAAATACCTAGAAGTCAGGAGCAATAAGAATTTATTTAAAAGTATATAAATGAAAAATATTTTTAAAATTTTAAAAGTTAATGATTGGCTTACTCTGCTGATCTTCTGGAAAGATAACTCTTCAAATGTTTGATATCATCAGCATCCTTTATAAATGAGACGGCGATAAAATCAACTCCCTCAGATATTCCAAATTCAACATCAGCCCAGTCCTACATTTATTATGTGCCCAGGAAAAAATTTGGCATTCAGATGCAACATTAAGTTTTATATCAGTTGAAATAAATATTATCGCGTTGGAAGATATGACAAGAATAATTAGTCAAAGTGCATTATCTAATGTTCTTCTCGTTAAATTGAAACATTTTTCATGTGTTCCTATAATGATTTAGATAATAAGCGTCTCTGGACAAGGTATCTCCCATTATCAGGTATCTCAAATGCCATGGAACTGAGTTCTTCATCTGACTTTTCATAAATATAACCATGGATGGCAAGCCCTACATCTAGCAATATTGTGCAAAAGTTAAAACCTAAAGATACAATAGAAGAAAGATGAAATATGCACTTGCTGAGGCAGAACATGTTATACTCACTAAATCGAATTTAGGCCATCAGTTAAAACATATTCTCTCTCTATCATGACCAATTTGTTTCAGTCAGACCATTCTCCCTGAACTCAAAAACACCTTAACGGTTAGAAGTGTATATTCTGGAGAAAGATTAAGGTTGAATTCAAATTCTGAAGCTCTACACTCTCTCTTAAATATAAGCTTGAAAAGCTTCGTTTAAGTTAACTCCATAAAACTGACTTTTTCTTTTTTCCTCACATCAAGGGACTGCATCTGACGGAAAAGGCCATTCTACAATTGACTAGAGGAAATCAGAGGCAAGCTTCTAACTTTTTGCACACCTAATGATGTCATACTACAGTACTATTAATTATAAAGCATTGGCGAGCTCCAGATAAAAATTAAGTCCTATGAAATCAAAATGAAGATTCCATGATCTAAGATTCTGAGAAAATTCAAAAATTTTAAAAATCATATATAGAAATAAGAAGGTAATGTAACTTGAAATATATAGAGAGACTATGCAGAATTCTCAGGGCTACGGGCATGAACTCCATGCAGAGAGAAATTATGACCTTCATTGAAAAAGTTGGAACCGCAGAATTCTTCCCAAGAAGTTCTCCATTTCTCCAAAATGATAATTTAGCTTGAGGCAGAAGTAGACCTGGGTCTGTGCACCTGCAACGCAAATTGACCCCAACCTTCTCCACAACTTCAAATGTTGCCATACCACCATCTATGACAAGTTCATCTCCCACCATGGTGCCTGCACAGATAAACACTTAGCTGAAGAAACAGATAATTGAAAAACGAACCGAGTTTAGAGTTCAAGACTATAACAATCCGCCAGATACAACAAAAATCAATATGGTACCTTCAGAAAATCCTTCAAAGTTCACTTGAACTGTGAATGGACGAGAACCTTTGAGCTTCTCAATAGTAAATAACCACATCGATCCATCCTATTAAAACAACAACGATAATAATTCATAGTCCATACAAAGCACATATATCAAACAAACTGGCATGGCCTAACTATGTGTGGTTTACATACCCTCAGCCGAAAGGATCCCCACTTAAACATCAAAAGCAAAATAATCCACCCTTTTTTACTGTTCACACGAAAATTCCAATTCATGTTCTCATATATGAAAAGCTTATGAAACATCTAAGTAGATTCTATTAAAGATGTCACCAATCACCATTGTGTTCGTATTTCAAATAGTTGTAGGGTCAAAAGCAAGACTTTCTACATTACTATTAGAATCATGGAATCATGGATTGTTCGGATGATCTATGTAAATAAGTAATGCTTCCCTTGTCCAGTCTGCCGAGTACCTCTTCGCTCTTTCCTTCGACACATTAATGCAATACCAACAAAAATTTCATCCTTAATACCATTCCATCAGCTGCTTTCAGTTATATGAAATAAATCTGCATAATTTCACAAAATCATGCACAAGTTTACCCTAAATTACCCACATTGATCAAACCAATCACCGTAGATCAGGCAAAATTACCTCAGCTTTGATCGACGATTCGCTCCTATGATCGATGACATGCATCTGACTCCGCTCGGTATCAATCATCAACGAAACACAGAACCCCTTCTCTCGATTCAGCCTCTTGACCGCCCTAATCACGTCCCGATGCCACTCCCTCGAATTATGGCACATGTTCAGCCTTGCCACATTCATCCCCCCCATCGCCACCCTCTCCAGCTCCCCGTCGTCGGAGCAAGCGGGCCCCGCCGTGCAAACGAGCTTCGTCTTCCTCAGACCCATGAACCCCTTCCTCTTCAGCTCCAGCTCCGACACTGCATCGAACCCGATCACAGAGTCCGGACCGGGGACGGGATCCGCCTGCAGCGATGACCGGATCGCGAGCCGAACCCTAACCCTAACCCTAGGCCTCTCACGGCGAGGGGCGATCGAGGGAGAGAGGTAGGGCTTGCTGGGGATAGTCGGAGCCGAGAAGAGAGATCCGATCATGGTAGCCATTGATGAATGGGGTTAGGGTTAGGGTTTGTGATGGAGATTATTATCTGGCTCAAATGTTGTCCACCGTCGATCTTGCGAGCGGTTTGTACGGCTGAGATTTGGTCTAAGGGCTAAGCGTGTGGATCTTAATGGGTTGATACTGACGCCAAGCTATCTGCAAAGGAAGTCCCGGATGGGTGACCACCGTAGGACCCTCCGACGATCAAATTAGCACCATAGAATAAGAGCAGAGTAATGGCGTATTAGGATGAATTCCCGTTACCTAAGTCGTCTGAAAGAGGGGTTTATATAGTGGTCGCGTGGAGCGAGTAGGCGCGAGATTCTCGCCGTTAGTTACGCCTCCTCATTACGCCTGCGTTGATGGCGGGATTCGCTCATTAATGGAGGTACGCGCCCGCGTGGGACGCGGAACGTGGGGCGGCGGATATCTCGCTTTGGCGAGATACGCGAAGCCGTTGCGGAGGCGCTTGGGGTCCGCACTCTCAGTTGATCAGGGAAGCCGAGGAAGCTCGGCCTGTCAGATGGCTTGGAGGCCGAGGAAGCTCAATTGTAGGATTGCTCGAAGGTGAGCTGATGACTCATTATTAGATGAATATGGAAGGTATTCCGGGGAGGTTTCCGAAAGGCCGGATGTAACCTCGGAGGCGAGGTGCCAAGGAACGCCATTAATGCATGAGGCTCATTCCAGCTCCGTACCCCCCGGGACATGTCATCCGCTACGTGTCGTGATCTGGGGAATTCCCACTTGTGAGTATCATCATTAGCCCCCCACTCTCGTTTCGATCTATTTATGGGTCAGGTTGAGAGTGGTCTGCTTGGGTTTTTCTACTCAGCTTGGTGCCGAGATTTCTTCGTGGTGGATTGTCCGGAAACGACATGGCGTTTGGCAATCGCGTCGTTTCGATTTTCAAGCCCACGCGGCGTCTCACCGTGCGTCTAAATTTTCGCGCGTATCCCCGATGACGTCAGCGGATCGGTGAAATGATTGCGTTTTAAAGAGGGGGCGCCGTTTCACTCGATCGTCAGTTGGGCTACGGGCCACATGTCCGACGTTGGTTGGCGAGCGCGACAGGCTGTCTCTGACTCCTGCCATGAAGAGACGTCCCCAATGGTCGATCGCCACGTGGAGCCTCGACGGCCGCTAGGTGCGATGCTTCGTTTTGGCGGGAATCGATCTGGGGCGTAGAATGTTCTCTTTGGAGTGTATAAATAGGAGGGGACCATCCTAGGGCCAACACTTTGCCTTAGTTGTCTTTCAACGTTTGAAGATTGCCCGGCGAATCTCTGCTTATTTCGGATCTTCTGCTGGATTTTCCTCGGCAAACCCTTTCCTTGAATCAGGTTAGATGTCTTCCTCCGAAGTGTCTGTAGATGTAGTAGGGGTAGAGTTAGGCGATGAGGCTCCAGTTTCTGGGGCCGAGTCCAGTGGGTCTTCCTCCTTTTCGGCTTCAGATAGCCGAGAGGATTCTTCTTCTGCGTCTTCTGTGTCGAGCTCGCCCCCCAGAGTCAGGGCTACCCTTGTCACTCGCCCTCGGGCGGTGACAAGGGCTCCCAAGGTGCGCATCGGGAATACCCGCGATGCGCCCTCCGTCTTGAATCATCTGGACGAGCTTTCCGACATCCAGACTCGATTCCATATCCCCTCTAGCTATTCACTCCGTTTGGCCAAAGAGGGAGAGCGGGCAGACCAGGTGCGGGGCAAGGAGATTGCCATGTATCTGGAAGCATTCCGGGCAGGGATGTGTCTTCCCTTCTCATCCGAGGTTTGTGCGGTGCTCTATTGTTTCCGTCTTGTCCTGGGCTGATAGCGCCGAACTCGTGGAAGATCCTCCTCGGGTTTCTGGTCTGGTTAAAATTTGATCGAATCCCCTTCGATTTGAACCTCCTCCTGTCTTTTCTTTGTTATAAAAATCACCCCGGGACTAGTAAAGAAGAGTCGAGCTGGGTGTATCTGTCGTTTAAAAAACGTAAGGGTATGGCGGCCGGGTCTGGGGTAGTGGTCGTCCCTTCTTCCATTTATGAGTGGAAGGAGAAGTTCGTTTTCGTCGGTCCTCCGGAGGGTGAGAATTGGCCTGTGCCCACCCAGTGACACAGGGCCGACTGTCCGAGGGTGAGGCAGTCGAACGCCCCCGAGGCGAAGATGGTGTCCCAGTGGAAACCGATTCAGCGGACTGATGTCCTGCTCTCCGAGCAGGTACTGAGTTGGGCCGGGCTTAGTCCTGCGCATTTTTTGGGTAAGTTAGGGCTCCCGACGATCTGTTTAGACTTTACCAAAATTCTTTTGTCGTTCATGTGTTGCTGACCCTTTCCTTATGTTTTTTTCCTTTTTGCAGAGCCCATGGACTGATAAAAATTATGGCCGCTATGGCTGCCAAGGCCCAGGGAAGAAAGACCGGTGGCGCCAGCTCATCCCGACCAGGTTCGAGCGCTGCTCCTAGGCAAACTCCTCCGACCAAGACCCTCGCAGCGCCAACTGTCCCGGAGGAACGCCGCGGGGGGACAGAAACAAGCACAGGACCCGGCGCCTCGGGTCGGGCGGAGGTGACTCCCCCCGCCGAATCCCCTCTTAAGAGACAGAAGCGGGTGGTTTCTCAGCCACCCCCCACCGGGATTCAAGTGCAGGAGGGTGACTTCTGCATCGAGGTGTCCTCGGGGCTATCCGTGGCCGACAGCTTGCTGGCGGACATAGAGAAAGCGGCTGGGGCCAAGATTCCCCGAGGCACCATGAAGGCCCAAGTGGCTGCCATAGCTCAAGAGGCGGTCCAGGTCGATAGCTTTCTTTGAAAATTTCTTAAGTTTTATTTCTTCAGTTTTAGTTCTTTAACACGTTTGTTGTTTTCCTCAGGTCCTTCAGCACTGCGCTCTCCTTGTCGCCATGGAGTCTGAGGAGATCGCCCCGGCAATGAAGAAGGCGGGCGGATCCTCTTCGCGAGAGGAAGGGCTTCTTCTTCAATTGAAGCAAGCGGAAGAAAATGCGGCCCTTTTTGACTCGAAATTGGTCGCCGAGGGCCTGACGGTCTCCAAGCTGAAAGAGTCCCATCGGCTCTCGTAATATGATTGGATAGGTCTGCCAGCTAGCTAGCTTACTAAGCCTCCCCTCGAAGCTTCAAAGTCATCTGACCGGGATATCCAGGTCCAGATGGAGGAAATGAACGACCTTTTCAACGTCATGAAAAGGTCGAGGGACGCCATCAAGAAGGATGCCCAGGTAGCTTGTAATGCGGCGAAGCTTGCTGAGAGCAAGGTGGAGAGGGCCGTGGAGGAGTACAAGGCGTCTGATCGGTTTTACCTCAATCTCGCGGACTTTGCGGCCGTCGGGTGGCACAATGCCCTCTACGCCGTCAAAGAGTCTATGCCCGAGTTCGTCGACCACGAGCTCCGAGCAAGGTTTCCCATCGCCGAGGAAGCGCCACAGGGCTGCGGCGCCGAGCTGGTTGTGGAAGCCGTGGTGGCCGGCAGAAGCGCTGAGCCCGAGGTCGCCGTTGTGGTCCCTGGTGGAGGGGCGAAGCTAGGAGAGGTGGCGGCCGAGCGGGCAGCCTGAGCTATTCCCCCTTCTTCTTTTTCTCTTTTTAGAATTTTTGTAAGTCTCCGGGCATTTTTTGTAAGGCTGAGGAGCCCACAATACCTCGTGTATAATTTTGATTTTTGTAAGTCTCCAGGCATTTTTGTAAGGCTGAGAAGCCCATAATACCTTGTATATAATTTTGATCGTAAATAAAGTATATACATTTGCTCAAGCCAAAAGTTTTTCCCCTCTCCTTCTTTTTAGCTCGTAAAACTTCTCTTCTTTATCTTGCAAGTATTGTAGGGTTGCTAGGCACTGCCACAAGGGTCTACGAGCCATCAATCATGCCCGATTAAAAATTAGCCGTGCCGAACAACCCAAAGCCGGATATTTAAACTAGAGTTTATGCGAAAACAAGCATGTTAAACACTTTAACACTAAGTGAGAGGAATTACAACCTTTGTAGATCCAGTCCTTCACTTCAATAGCTCCGTGTAGATGTCCCCTTCGCTGCGATCGTGAACTCCGGACTCTAGAGAAGCTCCACAAGAAGAACGGACGTGCTTGCTTCGATGACTTCGAGGCCGAAGATGATCTACGTCGGGGAGACACTAACTCAAGCTATTCCTTCACTATGTCATGAACTTTGTGAAGAGAACACACTCTACTACATGGCAAGTGGTAGAGGATGAAGAAGTAGGAGGTGGGCTCACTTTAGAATTGATTTCCTCACATTTTTCCTCATAGCACCATTAGAGCTTGAAAGCTTTTTCAAGGAGCTTGATGAAGAAGAAGAAGAAGGAATAATATCATCATATGAATTATATCCACCTCAATAATGTAACCATGGGTGAGTTAAGCTATCATGCTTAACTCATGTAGAGAATTAACCAAGGTATGAGGTTAAGGGTTGGGTTAACTAAATATCCTAAAGAATGACAAAAGAGTTGACTTTGTCAATGTTTCCACAAGCTTCATGAAAGCTTGAGAACTTTGACAAAGTCTTTCTCTTTTATTATTCTTAAGATATAAACAAAACCCTAATCTTTACCCTAATCTTGGTATAAGTCGCATACACCCATCTTTGATGTATCATCAAGCATGACACAATCATATGTACACAAATATATATCACATATACACTTATGCACAATCAAGCGAGAAAATAAATCTTAAGTGAGCTAATACTAGTTAATGTAATGTAATATATCAAATATATAATTATACATTAAATTATTAAATCAACTCTTGATTTAATAACCCGGCTATAACCGACTAATATTTTGTGTAACAACTTATCGAATCAACACTTGATCCGATAACCCGGTTATATCGCATACAACCGATCAATATTACAAATCGCGAGAATAGAATACGATATCTCATATCGTATCAATCTTGGTCCCGCACATATCACATATGTGCTCCTACTCCGTTTCGCTTGAGCCAGGAAACCCCTGTGTTGGACTCTAAAGACTCGTCAATACGCCGGCAGTAGGTGATGATCATATCAAACACCCACAAGCCGCAAGCGGTCTGCTAAACGTAACGGCCACTCGGGTATTGAGCGATCAGAAGATCAACAAGCAAGCCTGTACATTCTCCTGTGAATCCAATCAGTAACACTCCCGTACAGTCCGGTCTCGTCGTCTGATGTGTTGCATATCTCGCCTAGGGGTGGTAAACGTCAGACCCCAGTAGCTCGATAAGTCATGTCGATATGAGGTCTATAACAATTCGAGAAACTACTGATAACACTTACCAGTAAATCTCAGCAACCCTGGCCAGGGATTTCCGGTCATAGCCAATCGAACACAGCGCAACATCAATCCCTATACCGGGAGAGACGAATCCCCTCCTATCGCTCATTGCCTCCATATGACTCGGGACTGTACCCAAAAATCACCGTTTTGCACGCCCTCTTGGACGTGGTAAGGTGGAAATCAAAGCATAGTGGGAATCACATAAGACTCTATGACGATCTCGGGTCTACAGACTAATCTGTACGCGTGTCACCAGAGAACTGCCATTTGACGTAAGGTATAATACCATCTGGGAGTTCTCGGCGAGTCCGTCCAGTGTACCCAGTCTCTACTGAGCACCCGTACACCATCCTTGATGTCAAACACCGATGGATATGGGATCATCCATCGCCCATCATATGGGTCAAGATGCGTATACGCTAGTCTACTCTGGTGTATCGATGCCCTGTCTCGATACACCCTCGACTAGGAATAGTTATAGGATGTACTCGCCGACTACCGTGGCCGCACTAGTATGATCTCATCATAGTCCCAGTAGTCGAGTACATATCCTAAGGGCTTTATCAACATGTAATATAGAGACAATCAGAGCACATGTTAAGATAAAGTACAACCAGATAGCATACTATCATGTCGAGCAAGAAAGTCCTCCCTATATATGTCCAAGCATCCATTACAATATACATCGTATGTACAGTAATGGCCTCTAGAGCACACATATAACTAACAATCTCCCACTTGCACTAGGGCCATCTGTTGTGGTATCACATACCCAACAATTAGCTGTGGTTGAAGTATCTCATACTCAACCATCCCATAAAAGTCTCTACTGGGAAAAAGGCCTTTGTGAGTGGATCCGCGCTGTTGTCCTCTGTGTCTACTCTCCAAATCTCGATCTCCCTGGAGATCAACCATCTTCATGATCAGGTGATACTGCCTAAGAATTATATCTGGATTTCTGATGGGATGGGGGTTCCTTGGCAAAAGCCACAACTCCATTGTCACACAATGGTAGGAACGAAGTTCATCTCATGAACTAATATATATCCAGACTGCCTCTTTGGTAGCATCTTTGGTAACGATGTATCTTGCCTTTAATCGTCTAGGATGTCACGGTATCTAGCTTGGAACTCTTCCAACATACCGTCCCTCCACTGAGGGTAAAGACAATGCCTGCGACTGACATTCAGTCGTCCTTATCACCCTGGAACCTTTCCAGTGATTCTCTCCAAGATCGATTGATACCATCTCACTACAACTAGTGAGTATCCTAACATCTAATTCGATCTGTCTCATAGATCCAAACCCAGGATTTAGGTGGTATCAATTTGATCCTATATGGAGAATCCTTGTGATAAGCGGAGATTAACCGAGCGTAGCATAGGAAACTACTTCTCTATCAAGAGTATGTCATCCACATACTCTACGAGGATCACCACCATACTCTCTACTACCTTTTTGTATATACAAGGTTCATCTACCATTTTGATGAAGTCAAACTCTTTGACTACCACATCAAAACAGACGTTCCAACTCCGCGATGCCTGCTTTATCACATAAAACATCTTGCACACGTTTCCGCTGCTCCTACTATCTACGAAGCTCTCTGGCTGTGTACTTATAGACGCTCTCTTCTAAAACATCATTTAGAAAAGCAGTCATGACACCCAACCGCCAGATATCGTAGTCATGGTATGTAGCAATGGCAAGTAGGATCTGGCTGGACTTAAGCATAGGCCCCAGAAAAGGTTTCATCATTAGCCACAACTGGTCTATGATGCAAACCTTTAACAAGTCTAGCTTTGAAAGTCTCAACTTTTCCATGTACACCAAGTAATCTTCTCAAGATATACTTGCTCCTGATGGGAATTTAACCCTTCAGATAAAGCAACCAAAGTCCATACTTTGTTGGTGTATAAGGATTCCATCTCAGATCGCTAAGCATCCAGCCAATCTTACAGAGTCCCACTCCTGATAGCCTTCTCGAAACTAGTTGGGTCATCATCTCATGATGCACTCCTCGCTCCCACTGTCATAGAGAAACCGAAGTATCTCTCAGGTGGGTGAGGAACCCTACTAGATCGGCGGAGAGGCTGAGGTTCGTTGGTTACTATTGAATCCTTCGGTTCTACCAAATCTTCTGCTGTAGTTTGCATAGTTGGAACTCTTTCCAGTTCTACCTCATGACCACTGATTTTTCCATAAGAAATTTCCTTTCACAAAGATAGCATGTTGAGAAATAAAACACTTTTGTTTCTCGGTTTGGTAGAAGATATTCCCTTGCGAATGCTTGGGATATCCAACAAACTTCCACAGATCTGACTTTATCTCGAGCTTGTCCGGATTTTGCTTTTCAGACATAGGCCGGACAACCCCAAATCTTAACATACTTAAGATATGGGCTCTTCCCATTCCATATCATATATGAAGTGGTAGTCAACTGATTTGATTTGAACCCTATTCAATAGGTATGCAGCTTCTCAAGTGCATAACTCCCAAAAGGAAATAGGAAACTCAGTAGTACTCATCATAGAGCATACCATATCGCATAGGGTGCTATTGCTCCGCCCCGATACACCGACGTGCTGTGGTGTATACGGAGGAGTAATGCTGAGAGAGAATCTCATTCTCCTTTAGAATAGTCCAGGAATTCCGTGCTCAAGTATTCTCCTCATTGATCTCATCAAAGGACATAATACTTATACCCGTATTTTGGTTCTCTACTTCTAACTTACATTCTGTGAATATCTCAAAAGGTTCGGACTTGTGTTTCAACAGGAACATATGTCTGAATCTTGAGAGATCATCAGAGAATGCAATGAAGTACAAAGAACCGGTCCTGGCATATGTAGACAGGGGACTTTCATACATCAACATGTATCAATCCCAAGAGTTCACTAACTTTTTCTCTGTTTCCAATAAACAGAGCTGTGGTCATCTTATCTCTGTGACATGACTGGCAAGTTTCACAAGATATAAATTCAAACTAATTTAAATATGCATCTTTATGGAACTTCAGCTAGTCGGGTCGCATTGATATGACCTAGTCTACAATGCCTCAAGAAGGATTCGTTCATTTCTGAACTCTTCCTCTTGTGTGTGTTCTGTATACTAAGATCTGTGGTTTGATTTAGAACGTCAATTCTTTTAGATAACGTGCCTGAACCGATCAACTCTTGATATAGGAAATGTTCAAAACATTATCCAACAATACAAAATTATATCCTTCTTTACTAATAAAGAGATTGATATGATATTGTATATCAGGTTCGGTATCTAATAACATTCGTTCAGAATCAATGTATTCTGGTAATACAGGATGATAGTGACCAACAGACTTGGATGCAACACTTGCACCGTTTTCTATCTCATGAAACTTATCACCCGTTCTCAGTTCTCTACCTATCTGTAGCCCATGTAACAGATTACATATACGGGATCCTGATACGGTATCACATACCCAGGACGTAAAGGATACTGAGAAACAGTTCTCTGTAATGAACACACCCGAAGATGATGCATCAACATGCACTTTCTTCGTTTGGGCGGCACGGGAAATCTGGTATTCCCCAATTTCCTGCTCTGTCTTATAACAACTATAAGTTGAAGCGGGACCAACGTTCCCCAGCTCAGTATAACAAGCGGGTTCGGTCAATATATCCGTATTATTATCTTGATTAAGACATGATATGGTCGCTACCTGGAGAGAGAGAGAAGAAAACACTCAGCGTATGCTCTTGCAAGATTAGATTGGTTATCTAATATATCTAATCAGGATGTCTCCCACTGTTTTAATCAAATCTTCCTTCAAACCCTAAAAGGAAAGACTAGCCGGGATTAATTACACGCTACAAGTTCGCCAATCTTTCAGCCAGGCCAGTGTCGGTACTTTGAGGGAGGTGCCCCGTGCTTTTGCACGGACCTAATTAAAGTAAACCTCGTTTTCCCAGGGGCGTAACCCCGTTAACACCTTTCTAGACACCTACTTGATCGGCTAATTGTAATATGTAAAACTCTCCCAGGAGTAACTCTTACTCGCAGTGGGTATCGAGATCCAACTATCTCATAGAAAGTATGCAATCTCATTGCAAATTTTAACGCTTGAAATTCCCGATAATATTTTGCCCCTAGCGTCCCATGACTTTGACGCAGGCCAACAAACCATAGTGCGCTAGTCAAGTTCAACCCATCATTTCTTGATTGAATTAAACCCACCCGCACGACCCTTGACGCAGGCCAACAAAGTCGCGCGACTACCCTAATCCAATTTGCATCATATGCATAAACAGATAAATACTAGTTAGCTACCGCACACTACGCCTTGACGCAGGCCAACAAACGTAGCATGAATACTAAGTAGGACTTATTTGAAATGACGGAGGGCTACGACAGGTTTTTCTGAAAACCTATTGCGTAATGAACTTGATATCGTTGTTGAATCAAATGATTTTAAAATGGAGTGTTTTTGAGGCTTTTACTAGTTTCGCTAAAAAGGCCACTCCCGGTGAAGGGATCTCGGCTCTTTCCTTATGGAATAAGGTGCAGGATATATCATATATATCGCTATGCAAAGCAAAAACTCCAAAAGCAATCAAAAGACAAACCGAGTGTTGTAGCATCTGCTAGTTATTGCTAAAGGGGCCACTCCCGGTGAAGGGATCTCGGCCCTTTCCTTATCAAATAAGGTGCAGGATATTCTACAAGGAACACCGCGATGCAAAGCAAGAACTGTAGCTACATTTTTTTGAAAATTCGATTCCACAACATCTTTTAGGTTTCTTTTCTTTTATTAATCACATTAATGAAGCCCTATCATTTAAGTCACCTAAACATCACAGATAAATACGACGTACACTTATGCCATCTGCATTCGCCTCGATGTCCCCTCATGCACCGTTAGGTTAGGTGACTAACGGCAGAGCGGGATGATTGTTCGTTTTCTGATGTGTAAAATAAACTTGTAAAGAAATTACAATCAAAAACTTATATTGACCGCAATCAAACTACGGTGTCGGATGTAGTTAATGAATGAGTGCGGATCGTCCACAGGGATTGCACAATTCAATTGTATTTTGATACGTTTGAAATGAAAAGTTAAGCAACAATAAAAGAAAACATGATTCAAGAATGATTTGTATTCGAGTGTCACTATTCTTACTTCAAGAATCAAGAAACTATAAACAATCATTTGATAATATTTCCAATCAACAATCAAGAATCTAAAGAGGCTCGTAGGAATCGATCGGGTCTATAGACGTGATGTAATCTAAAGATTTCGTATTCTTGTCCTTCGAAGGATTGATACTAGATCGATGATGATCGACAAGAGTTAGGGTTTTCTCGTGAAACTAGGGTTTCATCTTATCCCTTGTTCTGTTGTCGATATCATTCACATTCTAGCCTCTAGCAATTTCAAGAAACGATCCTAACTCCCCAATTTCGAGCGATATCATTCAAGAAAGCATCGTAACGAAATGGGTTGTCGGTTCTTGAACTTGCTAGGGTTTACAAACCATCGTAGGAATCAAGAATCGATTAAAGCTATGTCACATCATCATTCTATTAACCATCTCGACTCCTCGACGAGCGGAGTTTTATTCACACATCACCACACATAAAAGATTCACAGATTGTAAAGATATCATGATGCGGAAATTAAAGAAAACAAGATAAAAGAATATCACCTTTATTGATCTCAACAATTTTGATTACATTTGCTTCAAGAACTACAAGAAGAAGAATCTAGATTGTTGATCGGGCGTCGCTCGGCTTCATGAGTCGTGGATCGGCTCGGATCGCTTGCTCTGTTGAAGATCGGCTCCGCTCCTAAAGGTTGTCGGGCTTCTTGCTTAATGGGTACTCGGGATTCTTGATTTCAATTGGAATTAGGGTTAGGGTTTCCTACAAGCCCTGTCACTAGACTTGAGGAGGAAGAAGATGAAGAGAGGAGATAGATTGGGGATAGATTCACTAATTGGATGAATAATTTCCAAGGTTCAATAATGTTGGATCATGAGCTTAGGGTCTTATTTATAGAACTCCCAAAACCTAGGTTTGAGTTTGAATTTCCCTTTCCCTCCAAAAGTTTGTTGAGGAGTTTCTAGAAGGAGTTTGTTAGGAGCTAGCTTAGGGTTTAAGCTAGGGTTTAGGGAAAGTTCTAGAATAATAGGCTAATTAAGTGAAGCTCAAAGTGTTTGCTGATCTGGTAGAAGTTCCTGGAGTCTTCTGGAAACTGAGATACATTTCTGAGCAGTGGCCCCTGGCAGAAGCATACTGGGCTAAAAATTAGCTGATGACGTCACCTCTTAGCCGCGGATGCGCGGCACAATCCAGCCTATGGCCGCTGATCCGCGGCTCATTGAGGAGCTTGGGCTCTGTAGATTCTTCAGTGGTCTTGGGCTTCTGTTTGTGGCTTCTTCTGATATTTAGATTTGTATTTTCCTTTCTGTATTGATACCAGATCTGAGCTAGTGAGTTTACGAGCGATGTAATGGTCGAGCAAGCTAATGATCGAGCAAGCTTCTTTTCCTGCACAGACTTCGAAACACGGGTTGCAAGATATAGAAAATATGCCATGTGATGAAATGCAGTCAATTTCCCTAGAAATGCCGGTTTTAAGGTTGAATACATGTAATTTGATATTTTGCGACCGATTTGCTAATATGTGAATTATGAATACCGTACACTTCTATATGGATGCAAATGATAAGGAAATTGCCGGTTAAAATATGCAATATTTTCGACTGATCAAATACCCCCAAACTTAATTTCGATCGTCTCGAGCGAATGTTTTATTAAAAATAGAGAAGGAGAAAATAAAGAAAGAGAAAAACTAACTAGCACACTTTCGTAGGCAACACGATTGCACTGAGCACGTGCAACAAGCCTTTAAACCTCTAGGTGTCCCTAGTAGGAGGAGTGTTGTCTCCTGAGGGTTTTCAGCGGATTGCACCCACAAAATCCAATAATAAAAGGAAGATCATGAATATTACATTTAAAGAAAAGAATCGTAAAAGAAAAGCCTTGAAAATTAGGGTTTCCAACTAAGCTAGCTTTTCGGTTGTCATGAGCCCTATCTTAATGGTCATGAAAAGATGTCAGAAATCACGTCCTCCCTCAATAAAACATCGTCTTATTCTTCATTCCTATCTTTCTTCCAAACATCGATCATATAACCCTGCGTGTGTGTAAAGACATCCCTACACCCGGAGAATTCAATTCAAGCTATCATACTCTTGCCCTTCAGCCTCAGTACTTTTTAATCAATGAATATTTAGACGAAATTGCTCACACACTTTCATGCGACCGTTAATACTTCTTGAGGTACTAACCGACCGATTACTCCTGTGCTTGCTTACTTGGTGTATTTTCCTCGTCTTGCACCACCTTAGGCATAGCAGTGACTCCCAGACCAGTTGGCCTTAGGGCACTAGGTGAAGAAGCACCCTCGCTATACATTTTTCTTGCCCTTGGTGATAACAAAACCAGTGTCCATTTTTCTCACCACTTTATATTTTCTTTATTCATTTTTTTTTCTTCATACTTTTGGCTTTAAGACAAGAGCATTTCAAGGTATCCTCTACTATCCCAGACTTCAAGACGTGTGTAAGTGCGAATAGCAGGGTGTCAATGTTCAAAATGTTTGGCTTTCAGAATAGAAACTATTTTTCAGACTTATTTTTATCCTCAAGATTAGTGACGTCTTTCATCTTACTAACCCTTGGGACAACGGCTCATAACTACTTATTACTAGTTCGTATAAGAAAACTTCTAATTTTCTTAGTTTTCTTAAATTTTTCTAATCTCATGGATGTAATTTTTCACTATCTAATCTTTTATTATCTTATTTATGTACAAAAATATTTTTATCTTTTGAAAATTTTTAAATTTTTATAGGTTTTCAAAAAAAATGTTTTGTGCTTATGCAAATGATATGCAAATGATGCGAAAAATAAGCACAAACCTCCCCCAAACTTGTTTTCAACAGTGTCCTCACTGTTGCCTTCTGCTAAATCTCGAAAAACCTGTAAGCTTGGAAGGAATTTATTAGTGGGGGCAAAATATTTAAGTGAAGAACCTCCCCCAAACTTATTTTTAGCTCAAAAGTTTGTAAAAATTTTCTTTTCAGGAGCCCGAAAATATACCCCCCAAACTTAAGCAATGTTAATCTTTGAAAATCATATGAGGGGGTCAAAAATCATTGGTCGATGCCAAGCTTTGCAAAGACCGAAGGTTAACACCAACCATTCAAAAATTTTATCAATGCAGTGCTCGGGTTGGTGGAAGAAAAAGTGGGGAAAAGGTAAGTGGTGGAAGAGAGTGTGTGCGCGTCTCATTTTGGAGAGACGATGCAGTGAGTGTGATGGATTACTCGCATTCTTATTACATTTCAGAAGAAGGGGTGGAGGTTCAATTTCAGTGAGTTGGATATGATTCATCTCAACACCCGTGTTATTCAGAAATGCGAGTTCATCAGCGAAGATCTCCTCAAAAGTTTCATCTATACCCCGAAGAATAATGTCATCACAAAGTGCGGGGTGATCTTCAGACTCTAAAATCAGTTCATAATCCGTGTTAATTGTTGACCCGGACATCTCGGTGGAAGAGTCCGTATGTGTATGATACATAGTTGGGTCAAACAACAACGTATGAAAAGAGTCTAGATCGGTATCAGGAGGATTATCTAATTTGCTGCTGTCGATATCCATTAAGTCGACAGAACAGACCTGAACAGTAGGTTCGGAGGGTACACTTCCTAACTTGTAAATGTTCATCTCAATTGTCCTGTTTCCAAAGGATAGGGTCATGGAACCGTTACGACAATTGATGATAGCATTGGAAGTGGCCAAAAAGGGGCGACCTAAAATCACCGGAATTTGATTCCGTGAGTTCGCTACAGGCTGTGTATCAATTACAATAAAGTCCACAGGGAAAATAAATTCCCCGATTTTTATTAACACATCCTCTAGTTCACCCCTAGGTCTGGTGATTGATCGGTCAGCCATCTGGAGAGTGCAAGGAGATGGTTTCAACTCTCCGATACCTAACTGCTCATAAACTGAGAAAGGAAGCAGGTTAACACTTGCCCCAAGATCTAGTAGAGCACGGTTAATGTGTTTCTCCCCAATAGAGATGGAAATCGTAGGATATCCAGGATCCTTACGTTTCCTCGGTAATTGTTGGGGGAAAGCTGTGTCTACTGTCTTAGCCATGAATATCTTCTTGGGCATTTGTTTCTTCCTCTTTCTAGTGCAAAAATCTTTAAGAACTTTAGCATATGCAGGGACTTGTTGAATTGCATCTAGAAGAGGGATGTTGATGTTAACCTGTTTAAACATCTCAGTGATCTTCTCCATCTGTGGACTTGGTGTGTTAGCCCTTAACCGATTAGGATAAGGTGCTTTAGCAATAAGCGCTGGGTCCATCATAGGAGAAGAAAGTGTGTGTGGAACCGATCCCAGTATAGAAGTGGGGATCGTCCGTGGAGGGGTAAAAGAGGTGGGCTGTAGTGGCGAGCCTTTTGGGAAATGGAGAATAGGCTCGGAAGAGGGTGGTGGGGTAGAAGAAGTAGGGTCAGAAGTGTGTGTGTGTGGAAAGGTCTCAGCCGGGGTGTTGACATGATTTTCAGTATCATCAACTTCTTCCCCAACATGATTGTCAAGCACTCTTCCAGATCTCAACGTGGTGATTGCATTCACGTGATGTGAATAGCCAGGATTGGGTAAGGGTTGAGCTGGAAGTTTCCCTTTCTCTCTTGCACTTAGTTCGGCTTTTAATCTTGCAATTTCTTCTTCCATCGATTTAATACTCTCGTTTTGGGACGCAGAGTTTTTCTTCATGTCATCGACGGAAGATTTCATTTCAGCCGAAACTTGCATGATATTTGTCAAGACCAAATTCATGTATTGTGCAAAAGAAGAGAATTCATCAGTTCCGGTCAACTGTAAAGGACTAGACAGTGCAGGTGTGTTGACCGTATTTTGAAAATTATGTGCTTGAAAGGGGTGCTGACTTAATTGAAGTTGTGGCTGCTGTTGTGGTGGAGGGACCCTTTGGAAGTTGTTTTGGTTTGGAACCGTGTTTTGTGATTGTGATTGGTTCCAAGAAAAATTAGGGTGATTCCTCCAACCCTGATTATATGTGGAAGAAAAAGGATCGTTTCTCGGTCTTTGAAATGTGGCATTGGTATGCTCACGACCTTGAAACGGACATTCTTCCGTCAAGTGATACGGATCAGAACAGCAGCTACATACAGTTTTGGAAAGTGACATTTGATTAAGGGAGGCGGCTAAAAATTTGTTTTCCATAATCTCGAGTTTCTTTTGTATAGCTGAAATGTCAGCTCTAACTCCTATGGAAACATCTGATTGGTTGTTGCCACTCCTAAATGATGGACTTTCCCACTGTAAAGACTTCTCAGCGAACTCTTCTAAGTATCGCCAAGCTTCCCCATCATCCTTAGACATAAAAGTACCTTGACACATGTTTTCAAGGCTCTGTTTAGTATTAGGGTTACTGCCCTCATATATGATTCGGCAAAGCTCCCATCTCGGGATGCCGTGATGAGGACATTGAACCAATAGATCCTTGAAACGTTCAAAGCATTTAGAGAATGGTTTAGCGGGGAGCTGGGCAAATTGATTCAGTTCGCTACGGATTCGAGCTGTCTTTTGGATTGGGTAAAATTTCTTAAGGAATGCCGCGACGAATTCTCCCCAATTTGTAATAGAATGTGCGGTAGTGTTATATAACCACTTCTCGACTATATCGCACAAGGTAAATGGGAGAAGTCGTAGACGCATAGCATCCACTGAAAGTTGTGACGTACCCATCATTGCGCATACGTTTTCAAATTTGGTAATGAAAACGTAAGCGTCCTCAGTCTCGAGTCCGTGGAATTTAGGTAAAAGATTGAAATACTGGGGCTTAATCTCAAAGTTATCCCCATTGGCTGGTGGTGTGGATAAGCAGGTCGAAAGAGGACCTCTAAGTGGATAGCACCTCTCCTGGAGAGAAATGTGGGGTGGATTCTGCGCACCAACGGACGGCGGCAGATTAGGGTCAAAGAAGTTCGATGGATTCGGATCCATCGGTGTGGGTGTGGTAGTGGGTAGAGAAAAGGTAAATGGAGAAATATCGACTTCGGAGTCGATAAAGGGTACGCGGACTAAACGGGCACTAGAATCCCGTGTCCAGCCTATCTTGCACTAAATAGGGTTAGTACAAGTGGCAGCGTTGACTTATAATTAGGGATAAATGAATGTGGTGCTTGCTTTTGAAAAAGGGACGGATTTTGAAAAAATGATGCGACAAAACAAATGCAGCACACAACCCTAGAATCTAATGGTCACCTAGGTCCGGCTCTAGACCGCTCCTAACTGCCAAAAGACAAGCCGCAGGATAGAATCCTCCACTGCCTCTTTGTCCCCCTGTGGCGGATAAGTGCCAGGTAAGTGGGAAGGTACTCCACTACGTAGTAGTGGGCCTAATTAAAAACCACTAGCCTTAGACACACTCGCCTTAGGCACCACAAGAAAACGCGGATAAGCAATGAATTACCTACGACCTTCTCTTGTCCTAATTGAGCGCGACGGTCCTTAGAGTCTTCTCTAGATTTCTTTTAGTTAATGAGGGTAATGCGGATGCAAGTTTTGCGATTTTCGGGGCCTAGGAAGGGTAATGAAATCCCCACCTAATTTGGATTTGGCCGTGCCCCTTAAATTTCCGTATTAGAATGCAAACAACCAAGAAATCAAAAATCACATACAAATTTTTATTTTGCTTTTGCGCGCTGCGATTTTATTTGCAAAGAATCCTGCAGCAAAGTGTTAGTTGGAGCTAAAAAGAGGAGAGGGGAGAGAGCAAGAAATTACCTGCTGGAAAAATTTTCCAGAGATCCCTCAAGGTGGCCGCGTTTCCGCCGCGATAACACCCAAAATGCCGCGCTTCCGCGCCTCAACTGTGGGTTCACTTGATCAAATTTCTTCAGGGAGCTTCTGTGAACTCCCTCAGCTCTCTGGTATATCCCAAATAATTTTTCCACAGCACAGAATGCTCCAGATCACCTTGCAGTCAATCACAACATACGTATAAGAGTTTGTACGAATTTTGATTTCAAGAAGTAGAATGTAATAATTCTTTCACTTCAAACTAAAAATGTAAATGAATTAGCGCGATCCCCGGCAACAGCGCCATTTTGATTGTTCGTTTTCTGATGTGTAAAATAAACTTGTAAAGAAATTACAATCAAAAACTTATATTGACCGCAATCAAACTACGGTGTCGGATGTAGTTAATGAATGAGTACGGATCGTCCACAGGGATTGCACAATTCAATTGTATTTTGATACGTTTGAAATGAAAAGTTAAGCAACAATAAAAGAAAACATGATTCAAGAATGATTTGTATTCGAGTGTCACTATTCTTACTTCAAGAATCAAGAAACTATAAACAATCAAGAATCGGTGTTTTGATAATATTTCCAATCAACAATCAAGAATCTAAAGAGGCTCGTAGGAATCGATCGGGTCTATAGACGTGATGTAATCTAAAGATTTCGTATTCTTGTCCTTCGAAGGATTGATACTAGATCGATGATGATCGACAAGAGTTAGGGTTTTCTCGTGAAACTAGGGTTTCATCTTATCCCTTGTTCTGTTGTCGATATCATTCACATTCTAGCCTCTAGCAATTTCAAGAAACGATCCTAACTCCCCAATTTCGAGCGATATCATTCAAGAAAGCATCGTAACGAAATGGGTTGTCGGTTCTTGAACTTGCTAGGGTTTACAAACCATCGTAGGAATCAAGAATCGATTAAAGCTATGTTACATCATCATTCTATTAACCGTCTCGACTCCTCGACGAGCGGAGTTTTATTCACACATCACCACACATAAAAGATTCACAGATTGTAAAGATATCATGATGCGGAAATTAAAGAAAACAAGATAAAAGAATATCACCTTTATTGATCTCAACAATTTTGATTACATTTGCTTCAAGAACTACAAGAAGAAGAATCTAGATTGTTGATCGGGCGTCGCTCGGCTTCATGAGTCGTGGATCGGCTCGGATCGCTTGCTCTGTTGAAGATCGGCTCTGCTCCTAAAGGTTGTCGGGCTTCTTGCTTAATGGGTACTCGGGATTCTTGATTTCAATTGGAATTAGGGTTAGGGTTTCCTACAAGCCCTGTCACTAGACTTGAGGAGGAAGAAGATGAAGAGAGGAGATGGATTGGGGATAGATTCACTAATTGGATGAATAATTTCCAAGGTTCAATAATGTTGGATCATGAGCTTAGGGTCTTATTTATAGAACTCCCAAAACCTAGGTTTGAGTTTGAATTTCCCTTTCCCTCCAAAAGTTTGTTGAGGAGTTTCTAGAAGGAGTTTGTTAGGAGCTAGCTTAGGGTTTAAGCTAGGGTTTAGGGAAAGTTCTAGAATAATAGGCTAATTAAGTGAAGCTCAAAGTGTTTGCTGATCTGGTAGAAGTTCCTGGAGTCTTCTGGAAACTGAGATACATTTATGAGCAGTGGCCCCTGGCAGAAGCATACTGGGCTAAAAATTAGCTGATGACGTCACCTCTTGGCCGCGGATGCGCGGCACAATCCAGCCTATGGCCGCTGATCCGCGGCTCATTGAGGAGCTTGGGCTCTGTAGATTCTTCAGAGGTCTTGGGCTTCTGTTTGTGGCTTCTTCTGATATTTAGATTTGTATTTTCCTTTCTGTATTGATACCAGATCTGAGCTAGTGAGTTTACGAGCGATGTAATGGTCGAGCAAGCTAATGATCGAGCAAGCTTCTTTTCCTGCACAGACTTCGAAACACGGGTTGCAAGATATAGAAAATATGCCATGTGATGAAATGCAGTCAATTTCCCTAGAAATGCCGGTTTTAAGGTTGAATACATGTAATTTGATATTTTGCGACCGATTTGCTAATATGTGAATTATGAATACCGTACACTTCTATATGGATGCAAATGATAAGGAAATTGCCGGTTAAAATATGCAATATTTTCGACTGATCACGGGGCAGGGCTAGCGCTGGTGTAAAACATAAGTAACGTCTATATAATATATCATATATACTATATACAGTATCTATCAACACATATCAAATGATCACATCACAGATATTGCAGCAGAAGAAACATATGAAACATTGGATATACTAGGACGTCCGTGTTTTATTTTGAGCCACTATAAAACACGGATTCCACGGGCGCGATGAATAGCCAAACCCACACCCCTAGACCCCTACGAGAGCGGCAAGCAATCCTGCCAATTCTAGAGTTAGGAGACGCGGACTCGACTCCTTGAGTTGGTCTTCCACTGGACCCTAGAACCCGGTTACTTGTGCTCCCCTCCTTGGGTCTATCCTAGTGCGGAAAAGTAAATAATATACAAACGGTGACATCAACCTCATCCCAGAAGTGCCCCAATAAAAGAATATTACATACAATGAATTTTACATGAATGAAAATAAAAACCCTCATCTCACATAAAACCCCCGGCTATTCAAAACGCGACGATCCAATTTAACATATCCAGCAACTCATAACATCACATGTCATCAACGTAAGTAAATATGCGCATCCCAAATATCGTTGACATATAGCAACGAAACCGACGATATCACATATTACACTTACGGTCGCAGAAAAGAAAGTGTAAAGCTACAACAGTTGGAATCCGCAACATCCTTAGACATCACATGCCTAACAATTATAAACCCCGCATTTTAGTCTCTATATCGAAAACACTTTTCAATATCTAGTCGGGCAATTCAATAAGATTCCCGATAAGTGATCGAATGCTCGTCGCAAGTTTTAGTAGACGGCCGCACCCCCGGATGCCATCGACGAAGTGCACTAAGGCGGAACACCGCTGCCGCGAGCACCCAAACGGATGCTTTTGGCGACGGGGTTCTCCTACAGTCACTTAGTCGGGGCTTTGGGGTGTGGCTGTTTATTAAATTTACCCGGCGAGTATCCGTGTACGCTACGTGATTGCGACGGACTTTTGATCGCATCAAAATTCCGTGGCAACCGATCATTTGAGACTAAACTGCTATGTTTATAACATTCAAATTAGTTATCTCATAACTACTTGTGGATTCCAAATATTGTATTACATTCCAGATAAATAGACAATGTTAAACTTTCCGATCGAATAATCAAACACCCAAGTTTTCCCAAATAGTTCTCAACACTTGAGGGGAGTTTAAAAACATCCATCACATGCCACAGTACCAATGGTCCAGCCGTAGAAGGGTCAAGCCAACGCTTCACATGTGGCAACGCTGTACTGCTCTAAACCCTAAGGTTCAAAAGGCAGTTCAAGACGGTCACATAATCGAGTTAAGGTTTGTTGTCTTCTAGAGTGTCCATTGCGTAACTTGCACGATTTAGACGTTCTTAAACTATGGAAAAATCCAACACTAGGAAATTTTCCGGGTCGGGAAAAAGTGAGTTATTGATATCCGTTCGAACTTTTTAATACTTTCTAAATATCCGGAAAACATAACGAAATTAAATATTCCGATCGAATCAACGAATACAAAATAATCCCCAGAACACTCAACACTTGAGTCAGTTTAAAAATACCCAGAAAATATAACATACAGAAATAGAGATTACAGTGCAAAAACGAGTACATAAATCCTCTTTACTGCCGCGGATCCGCGGCCCAAGCGCAGTACGGCCGCGGTTCTGCGGCGGTTAGTACGGATCATGTGCTCGTTTTTCACTACAATGCTTATATTTCCCTGCTTATTTTTTTAGGCATTTTTAATTCAGAAAAATCACAGTTTTTAAAAAATGTACAGAGAGGGGGTTAAATTGACATTTCCGGGTTCGATCCGGGTTTTAACTTTGTATACACGTCGCCTAATGCTCTAGCTAGGCTCTGATACCACTGTAGGGTTGCTAGGCACTGCCACAAGGGTCTGCAAGGCATCAACCATGCCCGATTAAAAATTAGCCGTGCCGAACAATCCAAAGCCGGATCTTTAAACTAGAGTTTATGCGAAAACAAGCATGTTAAATACTTTAACACTAATTGAGAGGGATTACAACCTTTGTAGATCCGGTCCTTCACTTCAATAGCTTCGTGTAGATGTCCCCTTCGCTGCGATCGTGAACTCCGGACTCTAGAGAAGCTCCACAAGAAGAACGAACGTGCTTGCTTCGATGACTTCGAGGCCGAAGATGATCTACGTCGGGGAGACACTAACTCAAGCTATTCCTTCACTAGGTCATGAACTTTGTGAAGAGAACACACTCTACTACATGGCAAGTGGTAGAGGTTGAAGAAGTAGGAGGTGGGCTCACTTTAGAATTGATTTTCTCACATTTTTCCTCATAGCACCATTAGAGCTTGAAAGCTTTTTCAAGGAGCTTGATGAAGAAGAAGAAGAAGGAATAATATCATCATATGAATTATATCCACCTCAATAATGTAACCATGGGTGAGTTAAGCTATCATGCTTAACTCATGTAGAGAATTAACCAAGGTATGAGGTTAAGGGTTGGGTTAACTAAATATCCTAAAGAATGAAAAAAGAGTTGACTTTGTCAATGTTTCCACAAGCTTCATGAAAGCTTGAGAACTTTGACAAAGTCTTTCTCTTTTGTTATTCTTAAGATATAAACAAAACCCTAATCTTTACCCTAATCTTGGTATAAGTCTCATACACCCATCTTTGATGTATCATCAAGCATGACACAATCATATGTACACAAATATATATCACATATACACTTATGCACAGTCAAGCGAGAAAATAAATCTTAAGTGAGCTAATACTAGTTAATGTAATGTAATATATCAAATATATAATTATACATTAAATTATTAAATCAACTCTTGATTTAATAACCCGGCTATAACCGACTAATATTTTGTGTAACAACTTATCAAATCAACACTTGATCCGATAACCCGGTTATATCGCATACAACCGATCAATATTACAAATCGCGAGAATAGAATACGGTATCTCATATCGTATCAATCTCGGTCCCGCACATATCACATATGTGCTCCTATTCCGTTTCGCTTGAGCCAGGAAACCCCTATGTAGGACTCTAAAGACTCGTCAATACGCCGGCAGTAGGTGATGATCATATCAAACACTCACAAGCCGCAAGCGGTCTGCTAAACGTAACGGCCACCCGGGTATTGAGCGATCAGAAGATCAACAAGCAAGCCTGTACATTCTTCTGTGAATCCAATCAGTAACACTCCCGTACAGTCCGGTCTCGTCGTCTGATGTGTTGCATATCTCGCCTAGGGGTGGTAAACGTCAGACCCCAGTAGCTCGATAAGTCGTGTCGATATGAGGTCTATAACAGTTCAAGAAACTACTGATAACACTTACCAGTAAATCTCAACAACCCTGGCCAGGGATTTCCAGTCATAGCCAATCGAACACAGCGCAACATCAACTCCCTATACCGGGAGAGACGAATCCCCTCCTATCGCTCATTGCCTCCATGTGACTCGGGACTGTACCCAAAAACCACCGTTTTGCACGCCCTCTTGGACGTGGTAAGGTGAAAATCAAAGCACAGTGGGAATCACACAAGACTTTATGACGATCTCGGGTCTACAGACTAACCTGTATGCGTGTCACCAGAGAACTGCCATCTGATGTAAGGTATAATAACATCTGGGAGTTCTCGGCGAGTCTGTCCAGTGTACCCAGTCTCTACTGAGCACCCGTATACCATCCTTGATGTCAAACACCGATGGATATGGGATCATCCATCGCCCATCATATGGGTCAAGATGCGTATACGCTAGTCTACTCTGGTGCATCGATGCCCTGTCTCGATACACCCTCGACTAGGAACAGTTATAAGATGTACTCGCCGACTACCGTGGCCGCACTAGTATGATCTCATCATAGTCCCAGTAGTCGAGTACATATCCTAAGGGCTTTATCAACATGTAATATAGAGACAATCAGAGTACATGTTAAGATAAAGTACAACCAGATAGCATACTATCATGTCGAGCAAGAAAGTCCTCCCTATATATGTCCAAGCATCCATTACAATATACATCGTATGTACAGTAATGGCCTCTAGGGCATACATATAACTAACAAGTACAAGTCTTTTTATCTTGCAAGTGATTTTAGCTCGCAAGTGTAAAGGTTATCCAGTGGGCGTGACGTAATCTTCCTGTTGGCCGGAGCCCTCCCTTTCCCCAGAGTTAAGGATTCGATTGTGCATCGAGTATGAATCGTGCGATAGCTAAGTGTAGGAAGGCCGGTATCCTCCTTTTCCCCGGAATCGAGTACGGATCGTGCGTTAGCCAAGTCTGGATAGGCCGCATCCCTCAACTCTTTCTTGGTGCGGGTCTTGGACCCTTGTCTTCATAGGGCAGGAAGATACTCGGCGGCCTCGTGACGAGGGATTTAGATCCACTTCTTTGTAGGGCAGGAAGCTACCCGTTGTTGATGGACCGAGTAGGAATCTGCTCGGTGGCCTCGTGATGAGGGATTCGGATCCACGCCTTTGTAGGATAGAAAGCTACCCGTTGTGGATGGACCGAGCAGAAATCTGCTCGGTGGCCTCGCGATGAGGGCTTTGGATCCACACCTTTGTAGGGCAGGAAGCTACCCGTTGAGGATGGACTAAGCAGGAATCTGCTCGGTGGCCTCGTGATGTGGGCTTTGGATCCATAGCTTTGTAGGGCAGGAAGCTATCCGTTGTGGATGGTCCGAGCAGGAATCTGCTCGGTGGCCTCGCGATGAGGGCTTTGGATCCACACCTTTATAGGTCAGGAAGCTACCCGTTGTGGATGGACCGAGCATGAATCTACTCGGTGGCCTCGTGATGAGGGCTTCGGATCCACACCTTTATAGGGTAGGAAGCTACCCGTTGTGAATGGACTGAGCAGGAATCTGCTCGGCAGCCTCCCAATGAGGGCTTCGGATCCAGACTTTTGTATGGAAGAAAGCTACCCATTATGGATGGACCGAGCAGGAATTTTCTCAGTGGCCTCACAATGAGGACTTTGGATCCACAGCTTTGTAAGGAAGGAAGCTACCTGTTGTGGATGGTCCGAGCAGGAAGGTGCTCGGTGGACTCATGACGAGGGCTTTGGATCCACTTCTTTGTTGGGTAGGAAGCTACCCGTTGTGAATGGACCGAGCAGGAAGATGCTCGGCGGCCTTGTGATAAGGGCTTCAGATCCACACCTTTATAGGGCAGGAAGCTACTTGTTGTGAATGGACCGAGCAGAAGTCTACTAGGTGGCCTCACGATGAGGGGTTCGGATCCACACCTTTGTAGGGCAGGAAGCTACCTATTGTGGATGGACCGAGCAGGAGTCTGCTCGGTGGCCTCATGATGAGGGCTTCGGATCCACACCTTTGTAGGGCAGGAAGCTACCCGTTGTGGATGAACCGAGCAGGAATCTGCTCGGTGGCCTCTGTTGGATATGTATGCCCTAGAGGCCATTATTGTATATGTATACATTTGGATGCTAAGGGTATGTATGTACATGACATTCTTGCTCGGATATATAGTATATTATTTCAGTTGTCTTCATCAGGATATGTGTATTTGTTTTTTATTGATACTTTATCCAGCTTGCACATATTGATAAAGACTCGATATAGTAGTATACTATTATGGTTTGAATTTATCTTAACATGGCATATGTTATACATGTTATTACATATTGCGGTTACATGTTGATAAAGCCCGTAGGATCTTACTTGACTACCTGCGTTGTGATGGCGATCATACTTGTGGGAGCAGGGCAGTCTATAAGCACATCCTTAAATGGTCCCTAATCACATGAGTCTCAAGACTGTGCATCGATACTCCGGAGTAGACTAGTGTATACGTTTCTAGACCCCGATGAGGGGCGATGGTTGATCCTGCAGCCATTGGTCTGATGCACCTAACATCGTATATAGGTGCTCACTAGGTGTGAGTATACTGGATGGACTCACGGAGAACTTTCAGATGGTACTTGTTCACTTCGTCTTGCCTGAATTTGGGGGCAGATGCTATTTGATTTTATCCATCCACCTCTCCGAAGAT
The DNA here is from genome assembly GCA_030015575.1 of Agapanthus africanus. Lineage (NCBI taxonomy): Eukaryota > Viridiplantae > Streptophyta > Magnoliopsida > Asparagales > Amaryllidaceae > Agapanthus > Agapanthus africanus. The sequence goes on along the minus strand of CM057337.1, from coordinate 154,710,258 downwards.
GCCAAGTTGATTTATGGCATTGTGCATCGGAGGTTTGGACAGATGCGGCCGATGTAGCAGACTTCGTCAGATTCACTCTCATTAGGAGGGGTTTTTGATTGTGGGGACGCTCTTCCCTGCAGGCGCAAGCCCCTGCAGTTAATTACGCTACCGCATCGCGGTAACCACTTTCTCCTTCTCCAGATGGTCACCTCGTGTCGTGTGTGTTTGTTTTGTTTTTGGTTTCCCGTGGATTGTATACGGAGACTAATTTATGTTGTCACCCGTAGGGCGTGGATTAGTCCATATCCATATTTTCTTAGATTTGGGTTTGGGTTGGGTTTAAGGATCGTTAATCTCATTTGAGATTAAGATCAACTTAAACGTTTGTTGAGGATACGTTAATCTAATTTTTAGACTAAGATCTACTCAACGGGATCATTTAGATCCAACAAAAGAGCATTTGGGCTCTATTGTTTTAGTTTAAGGACTTTGCGGTCCAAAGGTTTAAGGACATCATAGTCCATGAGTTTAAGGACCCCACAGTCCGTAGTTTAAAGACATCATAGTCTATGAGTTTAAGGACCTCACAGTCCGTAGTTTAAAGACGTCATAGTCTGAAAGGTTTAAAGACATCATAGTCTATGAGTTTAAGGACCACACAGTCCGTAGAATGTCTGGTTGTCGGGACCCGTCACCTCTCTGAAGACGTTGAAGGATTACAATGACAAATATCAGAGCAGTGAAGAGATGTACCCTTGAACCAATTTTGGTTGGGAGATCTGTAGTCCAATTTGGGACTAAGATCAAAGATTTATGAGCATATAGGCTCAATTAATCTGAATTAGAGATCTATGGCCAACTTGGGCTCGACCCATTCAGTTAAAATGTTGGATATTTAATTAGGCTCGCTCCTTTTTCATTTAACAATGTTGAGCATTGGTTTGGGTTCTAACAACCGTTTTTGTCTTTTATTGAGTGCTGAGCACTCATTATGGCTCTAGGCTTTTTTTATAGAACAGTTTATGTCCTTTTAGCGCACATGTGAGGAGCACATGGCGCGCTTGGCGCTGTGCGCCAGTCAATGAGCGCAGAGCGCTTCTGTTGGGTTTGCACACGTGAGGAGCACGTGGCACGCTTGGCGCTGTGCGCCAGTCAATGAGCGTAGAGCGCTTCTGTTAGGTAGCGCACACGTGAGGAGCACGTGACGCGCTTGGCGCTGGTCACCAGATTTGGAGCGCTAAGGCGCTTCTTATGAAGTAACGCACACGTGAGGAGCACGTGGCGCGCTTGGCATTGAGCACTAGTCAATGAGCGCAAAGTGCTTCTGTTAAGTGGTGCACACGTAAGGAGCACGCGGTGCGCTTGGCGCTATGCGCCAGACAATGAGCGCAGAGCGCTTCTTGTGAAATTTAGAGCGCTAAGGCTCTGCAACGCTATGCGTTAGTTTTGGAGCGCTGAACCGCTTCTTTTGATTGGAGCGCTGGAGCTCTTTTAGGCAGTTTTGCGCCCTGAGAATTAAATTCTCTCTCTTATAAGAGACTTTGTCTCATGGATCTAAGAACAAAGTTCTTATTTTTTATAGAAGATGTTTCAATCTCTTATATTTTTGGTGAAAAGCTCTGCCTTTATGGATCTATGATCCTAAGAGAATTGAATTATCCCCCCTTTTATAATGAGATGTTATGATTTCTTTTGTGAAACAAATGCCCCTCACCGTTGCGCTCACGTGGCCTACACGTGAGTGCACCGGTGATAGCATCTCTGTCATTGGATCAACTCAGAAGTTGAAACGGCTCTTTATGCCAATAAATAGGACTCTTGGCCCTTGAGATGACCTCTGCTCATCTCCTTCCTTATTTTTTCTGAGAATTAATTCTCTTTCAGAGCATATCTCTTTCCCTTAAGAACTCTTAAGAGTCAAGACCCTGCCCATCTTTTTGGTAAGATTTGAACTTATGAATAGAGCTTTGCTCTTCTCAGATCATAGATCTAAAAATATTTTTAGGGTTTTACCCATTAACAGAGCCACGCTCATCTTTAGATCATAGATCTAAAAATATATCTTTAGAGTTTTATCCATTAACAGAGCCATGCTCATTTCCAAGATATAATCTTTTTAGGGTGATTTTAACCTATGAACCGGAATATTGTTCATGAAGAACTTCAGGGTTTATTCACAGATCTTGAAGATCTTGGATTTTTTAGTAAAAGCTTTGCTTTTAGGGTTTTTGATGGATTATTCCATCTTCTTCGCAAAGCATGGCTCTTAGAATTCTCGGGGAATTTTTTTATTCCCCTCATAATTGATTTTGACAGGTGTCACTTCTATCTGCAGAGCGTTGCTCTCGAGGAGTTTAACTCCTTGACCCGAGGAGTTTCTCATTAAATGAGAATCTTTTTTAGGATTTCTCCTTTTTTTGCACAAATTTGACTTTGTTGGGTCTCTTAATCTGAACTTATTTTCTCCGTGAGGATATCAAGAGTTGTTTAAATCACCGTATCTATTTCAATAAACTTTTTCTTAATCAATATGCCCCACTAAACTCTTACTGACTTTCCTTTTCAGACGTTATGGCCGCTCATCTGTACGATCTCGACGAGATTATTTCTTATGGAGACATTCGCGCACTAGGCAGCTGCCAGAACCAGAAGTTTACAAACACTCAGTGCACCGAAATCATGCGTCGCTTTGATGAATACAATGGTCGACTGCTTCCTCGTCATTCTGCTCTTTTGAAGCTCATTGTGAGAGCGATCTGGGAAGCACTTCTTTTATTCTATGACGGCATGCCGCTTAAAGCATTGGATGACGCCGAAGATAAGGTACACTCAGTGTATCTGATGGGCCTAATCTCAAAGAAAAGGCGAGACAATCTTGTTGATATTCTGCATCAAGCTTTTCAACAGGCGACGATAATCGCTGCCTATCGAAGGGTGGAGGACATCAGTGAGGACCCTGATACTTGTGATCGTGGGAAGAAGCATATGAGAATGGTACGAGAGGCCCGAAACATTTTAGATGGCCTAACTTTTGAATTTCTCAATCCATGTCCTGGATTTGATGTATTGCCATTGTAAACATTTTAATGATGTTTTTGTTTACCGTTTTCATCACTGTAAGAATTTTCTGAAGTATGAATAAGCAATTTTTGTTTCCGCGTGTTTATTTTATGCACTAAACTTTTTCTGCACACACATAAATGGGTACGCTTCGAACGCTTAACTGGATGCGAATCAAATGTCCTTCTTACTGTCATTCATAATATGCGGTTGACGTCCGTAGGTTACGCCTTTTCATTTCAATTTGACGCAGAGCAATTTACGCACTCTTGAGTAGCACCTCCATTTCTCTGGCATGTAATTTTGGCAAATGTGGCCTGTAGATAATAAAGAACATTTCATCTTAGCCTCCTTGTAGGGTAGCGATGGCTTAGGAAGCAGGTTCAGGTCTGCTGCCTAAGACTTTTCAACTTTATGAGCAGTGAGGGTCTTATAAAGAATTTTCTCCCTACAGGTTGAGAGGATCCCGTAGGTGTATTTTCTCCTTAGGAATCGTGAGGATTCCTAAGTGTGTTTTTCTCTTAAGAGTCGTAAGGATCTCCTAAGAGAATTTTCCCGCTTATAAATCGAGAGGACTCGTAAGTGGTTGTTTCCCTCCTTATCGATATTCGACTTGGGAGAGTATGGCCCGTGAATAGTCCATCTTGACCTCTTTGCAGGGCAGTAATGGCTTAGGAGACAGGGTTAGGATCTGCCACCTAAGACTTTTCAACTTTATGAGCCGTGAGGGTCTCATAAAGATTTTTCACCCTACGAGTCGAGAGGATCTCGTAGGTGTATTTTCTCCTTAGGAATCGTGAGGATTCCTAAGTGTGCTTTCTCTTGAGAGTCGTAAGAATCTCACAAGAGAATTTTCTCCTTACAAGTCGAGAGGACTCGTAAGTGATTGATGAGTAGACATGCTCTCGCGTCAAAGCATTGCTTTGACGGGGAGGTCAAGGGTTGACTTTGGCCGTTTTCCATGGGGTCAGGATTGACTTTAGCCGTGTTCCACCGGGTCAGTGGTTGACTTTAGCCATATGGGGTCAGGATTGACTTTAGCCATACGGGGTCAGGATTGACTTTAGCCATACGGGGTCAGAGATTGACTTTAGCCATACGGGGTCAGGATTGACTTTAGCCATACGGGGTCAGGATTGACTTTAGCCATATGGGGTCAGGATTGACTTTAGCCATACGGGGTCAGAGATTGACTTTAGCCATATGGGGTCAGGATTGACTTTAGCTATACGGGGTCAGGATTGACTTTAGCTATACGGGGTCAGGGGTTGACTTTAGTCATATGGGGTCAGGATTGACTTTAGCCATATGGGGTCAGGATTGACTCTCGGTTGTCTGTGCACCGCCGAGTCATGGAACTGGGAACTTTGCCGCGGCTCCGCTTTGCTGATGTTGCGTCTACTGTAACGAGATGAATGTCGAGATGGTTTCTAGGTTGTCTGTGAACCGTCGAGATTTGGAACTAAGCACTTTACCGTGGCTCCGAGATTGATTGTCTCGTCCGGATCCTGCTGGAATGAGGAGGAACGCTGTTGTGGGTCTCTAGGCTGTAGATGTGGCCATCGAGACTTGGAACTAGGGACTCTGTCGTGGCTCCGTGATTGATTGTCGCATCCGGATCCCGCTGGAATGAGGATGAACGCTGGTTGTGGGTCTCCAGGCTGTAGATGTGGCCATCGAGACTTAGAACTAGGGACTCTGCCGTGGCTCCGTGAATGATTGTCGCGTCCGAACCCCGCTGGAATGAGGAGAAACGCTGTTGTGGGTCTCCAGGTTGTAGATGTGGCCGTCGAGGCTTGGAACTAGGGACTCTGCCGTGGCTCCGTGGTTGATTGTCGCGTCCGAACCCTGCTGGAATGAGGAGGAACGCTGTTATGGGTCTCCAGACTGTAGATGTGGCCGTCGAGACTTGGCTCTCTTTATGATGGAGCCTGGTGGGATGATATGGTTTCCTCTTTGTTTGTGCCCCTGGATTGTATACATGGATCGATGTGATCTCACCTGTAGGGCAAAAGTTTCATTTCATATATTTTTTTTGTTTTCTTTCCGCGATGCTCTACATTTCAGCTTTTGTATCGCGAAAGTCGCGATTGCCCAATCATTTCGGTTATTTTTCGCGGTGCCCAATCATTTCGGCTATTTTTCTTTTTTACTCGCTGCTTTTTATTGCGAGTTGCCCAAACATTTCGGCTATTTTGTATGCATATATTTTTACTTACTGATTTTGTTGCAAGTTCCCCATCATTTCGGCTATTTCATATGCATTTCTTTTACTTGCTGATTTTGTTGCAAGTATAGAACTTGGAACCTGATGCCTCGGCATCAGCATCGCTACGACTGGAATATTGCCAGGAGCTCATCATTTGCCGTGAAAGGACTTGGGATTTGATACCGATTTAGGCATCAGCATCGCTACAACTGGGATATTGCCAGGGGCAAATCATCATTTACCTTTGTCGGTTCAAACAAAGATGGCTTAGCAAACAGGGTTAAGATACTGCCAACTATGGCTTTTGACTTTATGAGCCGTAAGGGTCTCATAAAGATATTTCTCCCTACGAGTCGTGAGGATCTCGTAGGTGCGTTTTCTCCTCAAGAATCGTGAGGAGTCTTAAGTGTATGGTCTCTTATAAGTCGTAAGGATCTTACAAGAGTGTTTTCTCCTTATAAGTTGAGAGGACTTACAAGGGTCGTTCACCATGTGAGCATATCCCTAGTCGCTGATGGGACTTTGTTAGAGAAATATTTATTCGTGCCCGTGGATTGTATATAAGGGTCAGCATTGAACCGCTTGTAGGGCAATCTGGGGATTGTGATGGCTTAAGAATAGGTTCAGATCCCTGTAGCTTAAGGCTTTTGAATCTTATGAGCCGTGAGGGTCCCATAAGAGGGTTCTCCTTACGAGTCATGAGGATCTCGTAACTGTAATTTCTCCTTAGGAATCGTGGGGATCCCTAAGTGTGTTGCTCCTTTGTGAGTCGTAAGGATCTCACGCAGGTGGTTTCTCCTTACAGGGTCAAGAGGACCTTACAAGTGTCTTTTAACGATATTGCGCCCTTTCGGGTTTTCACAAAACTCGCCAGTAATCCTGCCGTTTTTACTCACGGAGCCCTTTCGGGTTTTCATCCGTGCCCATTTCGCTTGTGGACGTACCTTTTTTTTAACGCATCAGCCCTAGGATGCTGCGGTTTGTAGTAGTTTATCGACGTTTCGGTCAATTGTTCATAGGTCCGAGATTTTTCGGGCAACGTACGATTACGCAGCTAGATTTTCTCGCAAATCTTCGCATTTTGTGTCGGAGGTGGATTCCTTGAAGAGAGGGCTGAGGGCGATTTCTTCGTCAGAGTCGCTTCCAAAGATGATAACTTGCGATCCCTTGGTGTCGACTATGTGACAGTTTCTAGCAGCTCTTTTGTGCTCATCTGTCGTGCTTTTCTGCTCTCGACGCGTTTTGCGCTTCTTTCGCTTGAAATGTTGCCGATGAGCAACGTATCCCTGCCACCAATTCTTGAAGGCCGTGCATTCCTCGGTAGGGTGTGTGATCCTCCGATGGTATAAGCAGAAGTTAGGATGTATGTCCTCTTCGTTAAGGTGTATCCTGTCGGGAGTGTTTCCTTCGGAGGGTGGCAGCTTCATTCCCATCGATATGGCTTTAGCGAACCTTTTCCTTATCTTGAACCTGATTTTATTTGTGGCAGATGTGCTTTGATCTGGTGGGAGTGTTTTAACCCTTTCGTCCAGTCGTCGGTGTTTGGCTTTTTCAAATATGGTCATTTCGCGCTCTCGATCAGCTTTGCTTTTCAGAAGAGCTTTGTTCAGGAATACGTTAATCATCTCGTCTGACGGTGCTAGGAGTTCCGGTTTGGGATCTGCCCCCAGTTTCTCTACATTAGGAGCATTTTCACCATCTACGGCGAGTGAGAGATCACATGGTAGCTTGCCACATAATCCTCAGGTTCATCTGACGAGTCTTCTCCTTCATCTTTGTCGATATCTCCGTCTTCAAGGATGTGGTTGAGAAACTCCTGAAGCATGACCGGGGTTCGCGCCTTCTGGTTATATTCTTCCAACGCGTCAATCTGTTTTTGCAGGTCCGTGCGCTTGTCCCCATGCTTCACAGGCTTTTTGGTCTTCTTCTTTTTCGAAGACTTTGACGGCTGGGCCTGAGCGTTTTGATTATCGCTACCAATTCTTGGAGTCAGGCGCGGCTTCAGCATTCCCTCGATGACCTTGGGTTCTAGCGGATTTTTCCACCTGATCGCCGGGCATGTTTGGAGATCCTTCAGCATTCTTTTCGTCTTGACTAAAAGAGCAACCTCCTGTGGAGCTTCTTCTACAAAAGAGCATGATGCCCCCGGCGTGTCCATCTTTTTAGTAGCGTGTGGCTAGGGCGGGATCACCTTCCAATTCTCAGACAGCACGAATTTGACCTGTTGGTATTGGTCCTCAATCCAGCCTTTGAAGACGAAGCAATCTTCAATTGGATGGCCTACTACTCGGTGATAGGGGCAATAATTAGGATTGTTGGCCTCACCGGGTTGCAATGGGCATTTCGGATCCGGCAAAGTGATGAGCCTATTACGCACCGCCAGCTCGAACAGTCTCCTCATTTTATCCCGGGGAAACGAATAAGGGCGCTTCGGTTTCTCATTGAAGAATCGCCGTCCTTCATCTTGGCGATCGGTTGGCTTTGGACCACTGGGCTGGTGCTGAGCATTGGCGATGAAGGTCACTTTCCCTTTCCCTTTTTTATTTCGAGATTCCAGCTTCGAAGAAGATGGTCTATGACCTATCTGATCCATTTGGGCCAGCTTGTCAATCAAGGCCTGGAAAGTAGTTGGCTTGAAGAACATCATGAACTGGGATATGGTCGCCTGCGGATCAAGAGTACCCACGAACATGCCTACCGCAGGAACTTCTTCGATGCGCTTCTCGCACTACGACCATAGATTCCGCCACCGTATCGCGTACTGCACCCATGTTTCGCCTGGCTTCACTCTGGCGTTAATTAATGCTATAATTGGGGTGCGTTCGCTAGCGCTTGCGAAACGTTGGGTGAACAGTAATTCCATCTCTGTAAAAGTTTTGACGGAGTCGTTGGGAAGCTCTGAGTACCATTCGAACGCCGTCTCCGCCAAGCTGCCGATGAATTGGCGAAGCAGTAGCTTATCATCCCCTCCAGTGTTGCCGCAGAGAGCCCTGAACTGAGCGACTTGTTGATGGGGATCGCCTGTCTCCTTATACACATGGAATTCAAGAATCGTGTATCCTGGTGGGTACTTTATTTGATCGTACCAACCCGGATAGGGCCGTCCAGTTCTGACGACTTGGCCAGCCGCTTCATTCGCTTGATGAGCTCGTATTTGTTGAGCTATATAATCATCGAGCGTGGCTTTGGAGATGGTCTCCTCCTTGGCTGCTGACAGAGCCGGCAGAGGACTTGATGTCCCTCCTCTATCATCTTCAATTATTACTGGAGGATCTTCGGCTGGAGGGTCCGGCTGAATCATCATGCCCACCATATCTTGGAATAGAAGGGCCATTTGTTTTATGTTGGCCGCTTGTTCCGCGGCCTCTTTTTCCTTTTTCTCAAGCATTCTCCGAAGAAATTCGGCATCAGTTTCCTGCTCATGACGCTGTTCTGAGGACGTCTCTGGGGTTGCTTTTGGTCCTGTAAGTGCGGCCATGGCTGTTAGCATCTCTTGGAGCTTTTGTTGTTGTTACTCCTGAGCCTTAGTCACTGATCGCGTAAGCGGTCGATGACCTGTGGAGATACGGCTATCCTCTTTTCCGGATGCCATATAGACGGTATGCACCACCATGCCCCCAGACTTAAGGCGTTTAGGCTCAGTGCCCTTGACATTTGTCGCAGATACGGGGATTTTCTCCGGCCTTCTCTTTTTGTGGGTGGTCGAAGTTGAGGGGGCCGTTGCAGCGGGTGTTAGATATAGTGCCCTCAGAGTCAATTATTGGATCACAGGCATGTGATTACAATGATTGAGGGAGGACCTATACCGGTAGGACAGTCTTACTCAAGATGATAGTATGCTATCTGGTTTATCTTTATCATCGTGTACTGCTTTAGGTGACCTTACAGGTCGCTATTACACATTGATGGAGCCCCTAGGATTCTTGCTTGACTACCAGCAGTATGATGGCGATCATATACGTGGGAGCTGGGGTCTATAAGCACATCCTTAAAAGGTCCCTAGTCGTGGGAGTTTTCGAGATAGGGCATCGATACTCCAGAGTAGACTAGTGTATACAGTCGAGACCCCGACGAGGGGCGGTGGCCGGTCTCACAAGCCATTAGTGTCAGTTGGTTCACTTAATATATATACAGGTGCTCATTGGGTTATGAGTACACCGGATAGGACTCGCCGGGAACATGCTAGTTGGTATTATACCTGACGTCAGATAGCAGTTCCCTGGTGACATGTGTGTAGGTTAGTTCATCGACCTGAGATCGTCATTTGTCTCGTGTGAGTTCCCACTGTACTTTGATTACTAACCTACCACGGCTCAAAGGAGTCGTGCAAACAGATTTTAGTTGGGTACAGTCCCGAGCCACATGGAGGCAGTGAGCGGATCGGCAGGGGTTTCGTCTCTCCCGGTATTGCGGGTGAGATCGCGCTGTGTCTAGGAGAGCCATTACACGAAGTCCTTGGCCAAGGCAGGAGATTTACTGGTAGGTATTCCAGTAGTATCTCAGGGTGTTCTGGGCTACACTCCGACAAGACTTATACCGCTTTTGGGGGTCTGACTTTTACCAACCCCCTAGGCCCGCCATGCGATGCTCATAGACGAACGGACCGGACTATACGGATATTGTCACTGACAGGCTCAGTAGGGTGTCAGGATGAGTTCGCTCATCGACCTCCCTTTTGGTCAATACTTGGTAGCCCGTTACGTACGGCTAATACCTCTGACGTGCTAGTGGTTAAATCCACAGCCAAAATATTGACGAGTCTTTAGAGTCCCCCACAGACAGTTTCTCAACTTTCGGGCGAAACGTTGTAGAGGCCGTATGGATTTATGGCAGGGTTCGAACGTACGCGTGCATTTGTGCACGTGTTATGGTTCGGACGGATAATACTAGCGGGCTTTGGTTTAAGCCGGATCCTAGTATTATACAGTGTAGATTTTGTCTCGTTACATTTGTATTCGGTCGGAATACAAATACGGGTATGTATATACAGTCGCGGGGTTTTCCTGTAATTTATTACGGGATCGCTTTCTGAAATTGACAGCTTGCTTTCCCTTTTCGGCCATTTTCCTTTCTTTTGTTTGTTGGCTGAATTTTACATGGAGGGGCTAATTTGCAAATGTGCAAATTAGCAAATGGGTTTTTTTTGTGGCGCTGGGGCTCCAGCAATTTTCTGGAATGATCTTGGATTAGATTGGATTATTTGTGCTCATTGTGTGCATTTATTGTGAGAGGATTGAGTTGGACTTTGGTGTGACATATATTTCTCATTATCATCCATTTTGCTTTATGCTAGATACCCTCATCTCTCTCCTCTCAAAGAGTGGCCGAGCCCCCCTCTTGGACAGCCCCTATTCATTTTGTGTGTGAGGTTTTAGGTATCTCATTTTTCATTCATGCAAAAGAGAGAGCTCCATTTCAAAGTTCATTTTTCCTCTTCCCTCCTTCAAGGCAACTTCTAATAACCCCTTGAGACAAAGGTTTCTACGTATATTCTACAGCAATCTTGGACACGTCGGCTAGCCAACTTCATATCCGAGTTGCCTCAGTTCAGAGGTGGGAGCCCGTAAAAAGACTTCTCGATGTGGTGCCCTTTCCGATGAGGAGATCGAGACCGGAGATGCTGCGAGGAGCTTAGGATGGTGGCCGAAGACCGAAGGACACGGATCGCTCGGTATAGCCTCTCTACCCTTTCTCTAGTTAGCTAGTAGTAGGTTAATGGTCCGATCCGGGTTTTAAGCATACAATAGCACCGTTTTTCTAGTTAAAGAAAAGTTTTTGTTTCTGCATTTTGGCCTCGGACAGACGGCCGGGGCGCTACCGTAGACTTACATGGTATCAGAGCCATGCCATTAACCTTTACTAGCTTGTTCTAATGTATTTAAAATATCGATCGGCCGAATTTTCAAAAAACCGCAATTTCAAAGTCACAGTTTCTGTCGAATTTTTTCTGTGGTCAAAAAATTATTTAGTGTGCTGCAGAAAAACAGGCAGGGTTTTTAAAGTATTCTGAGAAAATTTGGTAACACGAAGCTACAGTGACGCCGCGGAACCGCGGCCTTACCCTTACTTTGGCCGCGGTTCCGCCGCTATTTTGTGCCTTATCTGCACCAAAATTTCTACATTGCTCTCAGACTTGGAATTGGGGTTTCTGGAATGTTTTGTTTAGGCCCAGATTATTTTGAGTACTGGATTTGTGCTTGGGGCCCACTTCAGGAAATTTTGTCGATCAAAAATTTTAAATATGTTAGTTCACAGTATTTACATTATATCTGCGACCGTGAATGTCATTTGATCAGTAAATCCTGTCTAATTGCTATAGCCCTTTTAGACGGATTTGCGAACGTGACATTCACGTTGATGTTCTGTGTTGTGCTGTGATGTTGCGGATTTGTCGTGGTGAATAGCCTGGATGCAATGATAGTACAGTTTGGTTGTATATGTACATTTGATATTGCGAGGCGAGCATCTGACATGGGGACTGCCGTTACTGCCTGTTTGTATATTATTCTTTTGGGGCACGACCGGGATGAGGTCGATGTACCCGTTGTATATATTTTTACTTTCTGTACTAGGATTACCCCGTGGAGGGGTGCACGGGTAGCCGGGTTCTAGAGGACAACGGGCCCGCATCTCATAGCTTTGAGATGGAGGGGGATTTACTCTAGAATTGGCGGGCTATTCGCCGCACTCGTAAGGGGTACAGGTTGACCCAAGGAGGGGTGCTCAAGTTACCGGATTCCGTGAAGTGCTGGGTAGTCCATTCACGTTGATGAAAGGGGCTGTCTCGCTTCAGGTTTTGGCGGGTAACTTGCCGCACCCGTAGGGGTCTAGGATTTCATTGCACAGGCTATCCACACGACCAGGGGAACGTCGGGTTTCAGTAGCGGCTCTGTGAAACCCGGGGCTTCCAGATTATCTGTATTATTCTGTGATGCTTATTGCATTTCCGTGATGTTGCATTTTATCACGCCTTGAGCGAATATTATATATTGATATATATATACTAGTAGATGTTGTATATGTTTTGCATCCGCGCTAGTCCAGTCCCCGCTCTGTCGTTAGTTAAGTAACCTAACGGGAGATGACGGGATCCAGAGGCGAATGCGGATGGCATATACGTACATCATTATTTTCGTTCTTTATTGGTGTGAGCAATTGAAGGAACTGTTTTAATTCGGATCAATGCAAGCTAAACAAACCTATTCTGATGTTGTTGGAACATTTTTCAAAAAAAAGCTGTTATTGTAAGGACGTTCTCTTTTGTTTTGCACAGTGGTATTCGGTTATGAATATCCAGCACCTCAGTCGACGAGGCAAGGGCCGAGATCCCTTCACCGGGAGTGACCCCTTGGACAGAAGTTTGCGTCAGGGTAATAACTTCACTATAGCCGATTGCCTTCTGCTTTGCATGGTGGTATTCAGTTGGAATATCCTGCATCTCATTCTACGGGGAAAGAGCGGAGATCCCTTCACCGGGAGTGACCTCTTTAGCAAAAGTTTTCGCCACTATATTTTTATAAAAAGCTATCCGGTTCCTTCAACGATATCAAGTTCATTAGGTTAAAGGTTTTTCGCCAAAAACCATTCATAGCCCTCCGTCATTTCAGAAAAGTAGCACTTAGTATTCATACTATGTATGTTGGCCTACGTCAAGGCATAGTGTATGGTAGCTACTTGTTACTTTTCTGTTGCATAGATAGATGCGTTAGTTTGAGACAGTCGTACTACTATTTTGGCCTTCGTCAAGGGTATGTACGGGTGGGTTCAAATTAACCTGGATAATGACGGGTAGAACTTGACATGTGACTTATGATATGTTGGCCTACGTCAAGGTCATAAGAGCATGGGGGTAAAAATCACATCGGGAGTTTCTAAAGAAACTGAAAATTGCCAGGCATGCGCATACCTTCTGGAGTGTGATAACGTGAGTGGATTCCATCACATTATCGTGCGATGATTGTTGGATCCGGATTCTCACTTGTCACGCCCCACTTCCCAGAGTACGCTAAGATAGGCACGTGACATAGCCAACCATGCTACTTGTGGATAGGAAAGATCCTTCCACAGTCACATTACGGCTGTAGAGATATCAAGAACAAGAAAGTAAACTAAACTATCTAGTACATGTCCATGAGCCAGAATAAATGAGTCGAGAAATAATAATATGCGGAAGCAAAAGATCCAATAAATAAAACACCTGGAAAGTAAAACTGGATACCAACAGGATATTCCAACTGATCAGTCTGCAACAAAGGTAGAGGATCTGGGCTATGAAAAACCCAGACGTCAGCGCGTCATAACATCAAGCAATAATATATAAACAGGGTAGCAAGACATGCAAGTATGATCATAAAAGGTAAAACAGGTGTAACAACAATATAAATCAGGGCAGTGAAAGGTAGTGTGCAGTGAGTAATCTAAACTGGTCTATTGGGTTAACTACTCTCAAGTCTTTGAAATCAATTTGATGAATTATCGATGTAACTCAATAGTATCCCGTGCGTGCCCGGGATCACGGTGAAGATTCTCGGGCTGAAACCGAGACATGCCGCTAGGCACTAAAAGGAAAAGGGTAAAGATGAATGATGTCCATGGCATCATCCCAAGGCTGGCCTAGCCTCTAAAAGGTAATGGATAACGATGGATGATGTCAGTAGCATCACCCCAAGGCTGGCCTAGCCTCTAAAACTGATCAGTAAAGGTAGCACACTGTCGAGTTACAAGTCAGGTTTCATCATTGATTTCCCCATACCCCCAAGTTATATATGTTCAAGTCAAGTATTAAATAATCTAGAGCTAATACAAACCCAGGATCAGGCAGGTACAAGTTTGTCTGGATAGACAACAGGAACGGTCCGTAAGGACAACAGGTCAGGTTTGTTGGCATTAGACACAAGATCAGGTAACAGGTAAAGCCATGGTACATCAGGTCTAGTTAAGTAATGTATATAGGTGTCATGTCATGTCAAGAGTGTACGGTACCATGTCATGTCAAGTAGGAAGTGTAACAGGTCATGTCAGGATGCACAAGATGTCATGTGGGTGCTCATAATCAAACTAACATAAGCATGAGTATAAATAAACAAGCATGGGTACTAACAGAACAATAAACTGGAACATGTAATATGATATGCAAATAGGTAAAAAATAAACTAGATAGATGTACGGCTATCGATTAGAGTTCGGTTTATGGTTCCAACATTAAGTATCATACACTTAAATAAATATGGATTGTTAAAAACACATTAACATGTATTAAATGGCCTAGGGATGCAATTATATATATAAAACATGTTAGATGCACACGGGTGTCCAATAGGGTAAAACTATAAAGGGTACCATGGACCATGCAAATAGTTATTATGTGATTTTAAATATAGATGTGGTTACTAGCAATAGTAAGACAGAATGCAACATGATAGAGTTCAGTCGTAAATCTAAAATGATATAACCGGACATCAAAATGTAAATTGTAATATAGGGCATTAGATTCAAACTTCATGATTACTATGTATCTAAATGAATATGGAATAACATAAAATAGCATGTAGCAAGTTTTACTTGCCTCGACGGATCGCGATACGGATACGCACGGCAATGTCCAAACTCGGTAAAAGTCTCGATGCACGCTCGGTACAAGGAACGATTCCAAACAACGCACAAGGGTGATCATGCAAGAAAGGCACGTTCGCTGGGCCGTCTGGATCGTCGGCGGCGGCAAATCTTTCAAATCTCTCGGTTTCACTCCTGACTAGGCCCACGAAATGCTTTTCAGCTCATATATTAGGAAATAGAATGCTAGCCAAACTCAATTCCGAAACTTCAACAAATTTGATTTCATTCTCAGTAGTTGCTGCTTTTACAAATTCTTCATGTTTAGGTCCAGCATATGACTGGTTCCACTATTCTACAAACAAGTTCTGCGAATATCTCAACATGAACTCATACTTCTCAAAGAGACCAACAACATATGTCTGATGATTTTTAACAAACTCTTCGGCACCAGCAGTTGAAGACAATCTCACAACAGGGTCACCAGTTTTCTTTCTTACCTAGATTACAATTTCTTCCCTACTGAATCCACCAGTAAAAGCCAATGCACTCCCATTAACAAGCAGAAGAATCGTGGGATACCCTTTAATACCCAACGACCCCACGGCCTTCCCGTGCCTCTCCGCATCGATTTTCGCCATCAAGATATCTTGCTCCCCATCTCTTTCAAAGCCATGGCAGCCTCCGCGAACCTCGGCATCAGCTCTGCGCTTCTTGGGCACCAGGGAGTGTAGCCCAAAACCATCACCAGCTCATTTTAGTCAATCACTTTCTTGGCATTCTCATTGCTGAGCTCAAGCACAACTCTTTGTGTTTTTTTTTCAGCACCTCAGACTCCAATGGCTTCTGGGTTTTCACCAAGCTGCTCTCTTCCTCCTCATCGATGGCTAACAGCTCATCAAGGTCGTCCAAATCGTCGGTAGAGACCGCAGCAGGGAATTGAGATTGGAAGAGGAGGAAGATGAGGGTCAAGATTAGGAATTTGGAAATGTGGGCATTTAGGGATTTGGGTTGAGAATAGGGTTTGGATCTGAGAGAGGAGAGTGCAGAGAGATAGAAAGAGAGAGAGATAGTCTGTTAAAATAGATTAGGATTTTATTAAAATATAAAATATATTTTATAGTTATAAACACTTTTATATATATATATATATATATATATATAGAATATTTTTTTAAAGAAAACTTTAGAAGAAAAATAAAGAATATAATATTATAATATGAGTCCGTTTTGAGATTTTTGGCAAATACAAACTTCTCCAAAACACGCCCGGGTCGGGTCTAAAATTCAGATTTAAAATACGAAAAATATAAGCGACTTCCAAATTTAAAAATGAAAGCCCAGGTAACAAAAATGCATACCCCCAAGAACGGATGCACGTACGTGCGCGTAGCCATCCAAACACGTCTGTTTCACTGAACGGGATGAGAACAAGATGCGCGGATGCTACTACGGGGTTAGGGGTATCATGCAGGCTATGAAATGTATTTTTAAAATATTTTACGTGACTTAAAATGTTATAGGGTAGAAGATACCATGCCAGACAAAATGTCAGTATGCGATAAAGTTGAAAATGCACAAGTCTACATAACAAGTCAGGGTGACTCATAAATATGAATCAAACAAGTTTCAAACAAGCGGGTCGGTCGAATGCAATGTAAAGTGTAAAATACCATTCGCACCCAAAATACGTTAAATCAAGAAATATCACGAATAAAGAATTACAAGAACTGGAATTGGTATAAATGAACTCGGGTGTTACATTATACCCAACTACAAAAAGAATTTCGTCCTCGAAATTCCAAGAACAAGAAAGGGTAAACAATCAAGAATTGCAAGAATAGATGTAGAAACTTCTGCCGGATTTCATTTTCTCGTTCCCAAGTTGATTCTCCATGCGAGCGATTTCCCCAAGAAACAAGTACGAGAGGGATAACCTTGTTCTTAAGAATATTTTTCCTTCGATCCACAATTGACATCGGTCGTTCCTCAAAGGTTAAATCTTCTCGTACAGTCAGTTCCGAATGATCCAACACGTGTGTTTCATCTCGAATAAATTTACGGAGTTGAGATACATGAAACACGTCATGAACATTCGCCAAAGATTGTGGTAACACCAATCGATAAGCCACTTCTCCAACACGCTCCAAAATCTCGAAAGGCCCAACGAATAAAGGACTAAATTTTCCTCGACTCCCAAAACGAATCACTCCTCTAGTCGGTGATATCTTCAAGAATACTAGATCACCAACAACGAACTCTAGAGGTCTTCTCGATATATCGACCCAGCTCTTCTGCCGATCTTGCGCAGCCTTCATATGATTCCGGATAGTGTTAACTTTCTCCACTGTTTGCACGATCAAATCCGGTCCCAACAATCTTCGTTCTCCAACATAGTCCCAATAAACAGGTGAATGACACTTGCGACCATATAATGCTTCGAATGGAGCCATCTGAATAGTCGCCTGAAAGCTGTTGTTGTACGAAAACTCCACTAAGTGTAGATGATCCTCCCATGAACCCTTGAAGTCTAACATGCAAGCTCTCAACATGTCTTTAAAAGTTTGGATCGTTCTCTCCGACTGGCCATCTCTTTGAGGATGATAAGCTTTGCTAAACTTCCATCGAGTCCCCAAACTTTCCTGTAAGCTCCTCCAGAAGTGTGATAAGAATCGGGTGTCATGGTCGGACACGATGCTCACAGGTACTCCATGCAATCTCACAATCTCCTGCATGTACCGTTCTGCTAACGCTTCCGTTGACTAACCAACTCGAAACGGTATGAAGTGAGCTGCCTTGGTCAATCGATCAACAATCACCCAAACTGTATTGTTGCCCTTTGGACTCCGTGGTAAAGTTGTCACGAAATCCATGGTTATATGTTCCCACTTCCATTGAGGAATCGGAAGTGGTTGCAATAAACCAGCAACCCTTTGATGTTCAGTCTTAATTTGCTAACACACCAAGCACTTTGCTACAAAGCGAGCAATCTCCCTTTTCATACCTCCCCACCAGAAATGCTGTCGTAGATCACGGTAAATCTTCGTGCCTTCTAGATGTACGGAATACGCAGAACTGTGTGCCTCATTCATAACTTCTTCGCAAATATCTTCTTTTGGCACACACAAACGGCTACCATACCGTAACGAACCATCTTCATGAATCAATAAGTCCGTTCGAAGTCTAGCTTCAACCTGTTCTCGAAACTTTTGCAATCTTGGGTCCTTCGATTGCGCTGCTTTAATACTCTCGATCAATGACGATTGTTCTTGCAGCTGCATCAACTGTCCTGAAGAATGCGGTAGCACGATCTCCGACTCGAATCTCCGAAAGTCTTCCATAATCTCCTTCTGTGTGAACACATACTTCAGACTTTTGTGATCGGTGAATACTTCGACCCTTTCGCCCAATAAGTAGTGTATCCAAATCTTTAAAGCGAAAATCACAGCTGCTAGCTCCAAATCATGAGTTGGGTAATTCTTCTCATGGGTCTTCAACTGTCTCGATGCATAGGCTATAACCTTCCTCTGCTGCATCAAAACACATCCCAATCCTTTTCCAGATGCGTCGCTGTGAATCACCAATCCTCCGGAACTGTCTGGTATGATCAAAATAAGAGCGGTTATCAATCTCTGCTTCAACGCCTCAAAAGATGACGCACACTTATCCATCCACACAAATGGTACTTCCCTAGGCGTAAGCTTAGTCAAAGGCTTAGCCAAACGAGCAAAATTCTCCACGAACCTTTTGTAATACCCGGCAAGTCCAAGAAAGCTTCTGATTTCAGCAACGTTCTTCGGAATCGGCCAATCTCGAACTGCTGCAATCTTTTCGGGGTCAACGGCGATTCCATCTCCGGATACGACGTGCCCCAAAAACTTCACTTCTTCAAGCTAAAACTTGCACTTGCTCATCTTTGCATATAATCTTTCTTGCCTCAATGTCTGCAGTGCGATCTTCAAGTGTTCCGCATGCTCTTCAATGCTCCTCAAGTAGACCAGAATATCATCGATGAACACCACTATAAACTGGTCCAAGATCGGTGAAAAGATTCGGTTCATCAAGTCCATAAATATCGCCGGTGCATTCGTGACTCCGAATGGCATCACTAAATACTTGTAATGTCCATATCAAGTTCGGAACGCAGTCTTGCAAACATTTTCTGATTTAACTCGAACCTGATGATATCCGGACCGCAAATCCAGCTTCGAGAATACCCTCGTGCCACTAAGCTACTCGAACAATTCGCCAATGCGAGAGATCGGGTACTTGTTCTTAATAGTCACCCGGTTTAATTCTCGTTAATCGATGCACATCCTCCTTGTGCCATCTTTCCTCTTTACTAGAAGAACTGGAGCTCCCCAAGGTGAATTACGCGAATTCAACCCTTCTCTAGCAATTCGGTAACCTGCTTCTTTACTTCTTCCAACTCCACTGGTGCCATCGGATAGTACGCCTTTGAGATTGGCGCTGCACCAGGAACAAGATCGATCGCGAACTCCACATCTCGTTTTGGCGGTAAACCCGAGATGTCCTCGAACACGTCCATGAACTCTCAAACTGCAACTGGCGCTTCCTCCTTATCAACTTCCATTGATGAAAGAACATTGCTTGTCGGCCTAGCCCTAAACTCGACTAGCCCGACAGAACTGCTACCTCCAGCAAAACAAACTCCGGATGTCCGGAAATCTGGAAAATCAGTTTCTTTGCCCTACAATCAATGTGAGCGTGGAAAGTGCCGAGAAAATCCATTCCCAAGACAACAACAAACAAAGGGATGCACCAGAATTGAATAATTCTAATGCGGGGAAGACATGATCAAGTAGGATACCTGAAACGATTTCACCTGAAGCCAAACACTGAAGAAGATAAGCACGGTAAACAGAATTCAAGCTTGCAATAAAACATGAACTGGAAAGCAAGAGAAACAAGGCAATATAACGACCATGAAACAAAGAAGTGAATCAAGACTAGGACTCCAAGTTACTTAAATAGAGTACCACATTATAACCATGCTGGAGTTCATGGGTACAATTACATAACTCCACTCAAGTCGCCCAAATCCTAGTATCAGAATCAAAGAACAGGGATGAACAATAGAGAACCAAAAAGGTTTCAAGTCGAGATACAAAGTGGTTTGCATATCGTCAAGGCAAAGGATAAGAGAAAGATACGATTCAAGAATCACGATAACAAGGTGACAGAACATGTTCATAATCACGAGTATTCTGATTCGTGTATTGGGTCCAATACCCAACTACAAAAGAATCAAACTCGGTTAACCTATATCCTATGGCTCTGATACCAAACAAACCATGTCACGCCCCGCTTTCCAGAGTACGCTAAGATAGGTACGTGACATAGCCAACCATGCTACCTGTGAATAGGAAAGATCCTTCCACAGTCATATTACGGCTGTAGAGATATCAAGAACAAGAAAGTAAACTAAACTATCTAGTACATGTCCATGAGCCAGAATAAATGAGTCGAGAAATAATAATATGCGGAAGCAAAAGATCTAATAAATAAAACACCTGGAAAGTAAAACTGGATACCAACAGGATCCTCACCGTTCGGTCTAACAGCGGCAATACTCCTGATCAGTCTGCAACAAAGGTAGAGGATCTGGGCCATGCAAAACCCAGACGTCAGCGCGTCATAACATCAAGCAATAATATATAAACATGGTAGCAAGACATGCAAGTATGATCATAAAAGGTAAAACAGGTATAACAGCAATATAAATCAGGGCAGCGAAAGGTAGTGTGCAGTGAGTAATCTAAACTGGCCTATTGGGTTAACTACTCTCAAGTCTTTGAAATCAATTTGATGAGTCATCGATGTAACTCAATAGTATCCCGTGCGTGCCCGGGATCACGGTGAAGATTCTCGGGCTGAAACCGAGACATGCCGCTAGGCACTAAAAGGAAAAGGGTAAAGATGAATGATGTCCATGGCATCATCCTAAGGCTGGCCTAGCCTCTAAAAGGTAATGGATAACGATGGATGATGTCAGCAGCATCACCCCAAGGCTGGCCTAGCCTCTAAAACTGATCAGTAAAGGTAGCACACTGTCGAGTTACAAGTCAGGTTTCATCATTGATTTCCCCATACCCCCAAGTTATATATGTTTAAGTCAAGTATTAAATAATCTAGAGCTAATGCCAACCCAGGATCAGGCAGGTATAAGTTTGTCTGGATAGACAACAGGAACGGTCCGTAAGGACAACAGGTCAGGTTTGTTGGCATTAGACACAAGATCAGGTAACAGGTAAAGCCATGGTACATCAGGTCTAGTCAAGTAATGTATATAGGTGTCATGTCATGTCAAGAGTGTACGGTACCATGTCATGTCAAGTAGGAAGTGTAACAGGTCATATCAGGATGCACAAGATGTCATGCGGGTGCTCATAATCAAACTAACATAAGCATGGGTATAAATAAACAAGCATGGGTACTAACAGAACAATAAACTGGAACATGTAATATGATATGCAAATAGGTAAAAAATAAACTAGATAGATGTACGGCTATCGATTAGAGTTCGGTTTATGGTTCCAACATTAAGTGTAATACACTTAAACAAATATGGATTGTTAAAATCACATTAACATGTATTAAATGGCCTTGGGATGCAATTATATATATAAAACATGTTAGATGCACACGGGTGTCCAATAGGGTAAAACTATAAAGGGTACCATGGACTATGCAAATAGTTATTATGTGATTTTAAATATAGATGTGGTTACTAGGAATAGTAAGACAAAATGCAACATGATAGAGTTCAGTCGTAAATCTAAAATGATATAACCGGACATCGAAATGTAAATTGTAATATAGGGCACTAGATTCAAACATCATGATTACTATGTATTTAAATGAATATGGAATAACATAAAATAGCATGTAGTAAGTTTTACTTGCCTCGACGGATCGCGATACGGATACGCACGGCAATGTCCAAACTCGGTAAAAGTCTCGATGCACGTTCGGTACAAGGAACAATTCCAAACAACGCACAAGGGTGATCACGCAAGCAAGGCACGTTCGCTGGGTCGTCTGGATCGTCGGCGGCGGCAAATCTTTCAAATCTCTCGGTTTCACTCTTGACTAGGCCCACGAAATGCTTTTCAGCTCATATATTAGGAAATAGAATGCTAGCCAAACTCAATTCCGAAACTTCAACAAATTGGATTTCATTCTCAGTAGTTGCTGCTTTTACAAATTCTTCATGTTTAGGTCCAGCATATAACTGGTTCCACTATTCTACAAACAAGTTCTGCGAATATCTCAACATGAACTCATACTTCTCAAAAAGACCAACAACATATGTCTGATGATTTTTAACAAACTCTTCGGCACCAGCAGTTGAAGACAATCTCACAACAGGGTCACCAGTTTTCTTTCTTGCCCAGATTACAATTTCTTCCCCACTGAATCCACCAGTAAAAGCCAATGCACTCCCATTAACAAGCAGAAGAATCGTGGGATACCCTTTAATACCCAACGACCCCGCGGCCTTCCCATGCCTCTCCGCATCGATTTTCGCCATCAAGATATCTTGCTCCCCATCTCTTTCAAAGCCATGGCAGCCTCCGCGAACCTCGGCATTAGCTCTGCGCTTCTTGGGCACCAGGGAGTGTAGCCCAAAACCATCACCAGCTCGTTTTGGTCAATCACTTTCTTGGCATTCTCATTGCTGAGCTCAAGCACAACCCTTTGTGTTTTTTTTCCAGCACCTCAGACTCCGATGGCTTCTGGGTTTTCACCAAGCCGCTCTCTTCCTCTTCATCGATGGCCAACAGCTCATCGAGGTCGTCCAAATCTTCGGTAGAGACTGCAGCAGGGAATTGAGATTGGAAGAGGAGGAAGATGAGGGTCAAGATTAGGAATTTGGAAATGTGTCTTCCTCTGATGAGGGGAATTTAGGGATTTGGGTTGAGAATAGGGTTTGGATCTGAGAGAGGAGAGTGCAGAGAGATGTAGGGTTACTAGGCACTCTAATAAGGATCTACAAGTCATCAACCATGCCGGATTAAAATTTTAGCCGTGCCGAATAACTCTAAACAAGATCGTTGCTAGAAAATTAGGGTTTCATATGCAAGTTAAACTCATTAACTCTTAGTGAATACGAAATACAATCTTTGTAGATCGGTCCTTCACTTCTTAAGCTCCTTGTAGTAGTCCCTTCGCTGCGATCATCGAACATCCGGACTCTTGGACGGCTCCATGAGAAGAGGCAACAGTATTGCTTGAAGTCTTCGAGGCCGAAGATGATCTACGTCGAGAGAATACGAACTCAAGCTTCTACTTCACTAACCAAAGAATTAGTGAAGCAAACACCCTAAACTAAAGTGCTAGTCTAGTAGAGGATGGTGAGATAGGAAATGGGTACACTTTAGAATTTCTTTTCTCACTTAGTTTCACTCTATTTTCAAAACCCTAGCAAGCTTTTTCTTTTGCTCAATAAAGAAGAAGATGAACGAAATAAAAGAATGAGGATAATGATCAAGAGAGAGAGTGAACTAACCATGGTGAGTGAGTATCATATACTAACTCATGTAGAGACATTACGATGGGTAATCATAGTGGTTAGGTTAACTAATATCTTAAGTAAAATAAAACTAGTGGACTAAGTCAAATGCAAAGATAAGCTTCATGAACCTTCATGCATTTGTGCTCATTATCCATTTGTTTTAGAATTACTTTAAATAAAAAACCTAACAAATATAATTAGTATGGTATAAGTCTTCTACACCCATGATAGTTGTATCAACAACCATGATACAAAAATGCACACAAATAAATATATATCACATATATATTAAGTTGTGCACAAGTGAGAAAAATAAATGCTTAAATGAACCAATGTTAGTTAATGTAAAGTGAGAAAAATAAATGCTTAAATGAACCAATGTTAGTTAATGTAAATTAGTATATCACATATACAATTATACACTAAATAATTAAATCAACATTTGACTTAATAATCCGGTTATATCACATATAACCGACTAACATCCAATGTATCGATTTATCGAATCAACCCTTGATTCGATAACCAGGTTATATCGCATACAACCGATCGATACAAACATCGCGAGAATAGAATACGGTATCACATACACGCATTATTCTCGGTCCCGCACATATCACATATGCGCTCCTATCTCGTTTTGCCTAAGCCAGTACAACCTCTATGTAGGACTCTAAAGACTCGTCAATACGCCGGCAGTAGGTGATGATCATATCAAGCACCCACAAGCCGTCAACGGTACTAGCTGGACGTAACGGCTACCCGGGTATTGAGTGATCAGAAGATCAGCAAGCAAGCCCGCTCCAACTACTGTAAAAGCATGACAGTGACACTACCGTACAGTCCGGTCTCCTCGTCTGATATGTCGCATATCAAGTCTAGGGGTGGTAAACGTCAGACCCCAATAACCGATAAGTCATGCCGATATGAGGCTCATAACAGGTCGAGAAACTACTGGTAACACTTACCAGTAAATCTCTAAACCAGCCCTGGCCAGGGACTTCCCTGTTATGGCCAATCGAGCATAGCACAACATCAACCCCCAATACCGGGAGAGACGAAACCCCTCCTATCGCTCATTGCCTCCATGTGATTCGAGACTGTACCCAAAAACCACCGTTTTGCACGCCCTCTTGGACGTGGTAAGGTGGAAATCAAAGCACAGTGGGAATCACACAAGACTCTATGACGATCTCGGGTCTACAGACTATCCTGTACCAGTGTCACCAGAGAACTGCCATCTGACGTAAGGTATAATACCATCTGGGAGTTCTCGGCGAGTCCGTCCAGTATACCCAGTTTCCACTGAGCACCTGTATATCATCTCTGATGTCAAACACCAATGGATATGGGATCATCCATCGCCCATCTATATGGGTCGAGAAGTTATACGCTAGTCTACTCTGGTATATCGATACCCCGTCTCGATACACCCACGACTATGGACCTTGAAGGATGTACTTATGGACTACCATGTCCCCACTAGTATGATCCGCATCATAGTCCAGGTAGTCAAGTACACATCCTAAGGGCTTTACCAACACGTAACAGAGAGACAATCAGTATACACGTTAAGGTAAAGTGTAACCAGATAGCATACTATCATGTCGAGCAAGAAAGTCTTCCCTATATATGTCCAAGCATCCACTACAATATACATCACATGCATAGTAATGACTCTAGGGCATACATATAACTAACAATCTCCCACTTGCACTAGGGCCATCTGATAACAGTGGTTGTCGTATCTCATACTCAACCATCCCATAACAGTCTCTCTCTGGGAAAAGGCCTTTGTGAGTGGATCCGCCGTGTTGTCCTCTAAGTCTACTCTCCTGATCTCGATCCCCTGGAGATCAACCATCTCCATGATCAGGTGACACTGCCTTAGAATATGTCTGGATCACTGATAGGACAGGCATTCCTAGGCATAAGCCACTACTCCATTGTCTCACAATGGTAGGAACGAAGTTCATCTCATGAACTAATATACACCCAGACTGCCTCTTTGGTAGCATCTTTGGTAGTGATGTATCAAGCCTTTATCGTCTAGTATGCCACGGTATCTTGCTTGGAACTCTTCCAACATACCGTCCCTCTACTGAGGGTAAAGACAATGCCTGTGACTGACATTCAGTCGTCCTTATCACCCTGTAACCCTTCCAGTGATTCTCCCCAGGATCGATTGATACCATCTCACTACAACTAGTGAGAATCCTAACATCCAGTTACATCTATCTCATAGATCAAAACTCAAGATTTAGGAGGTATCATTTTGATCCTGTATGGAGAATTCTTGTGATAAGCGGAGATTGATCGAGCGTAGCATAGGAAACTCCTTCCCTATCTAGAGTATGTCATCCACGTACTCTACGAGGATCACTACCATACTCCCTACTACCTTTTTGTTTATACAAGGTTCATCTACCATTTTGATGATGTCAAACTCTTTGACTAACACATCAAAACAGACGTTCCATCTCCGCGATACCTGCTTTATCACATAAAACATCTTGCACACGTTTCCGCTGCTCCCATTGTCTACGAAGCCCTCTGACTGTATACTTATAGACTCTCTCTTCTAAAACATCATTTAGAAAAGCAGTCAGGGCACCCAACCGCCAGATATCGTAGTCATGGTATGTAGCCGTGGCTAGTAGGATCTGGATGGACTTAAGCATAGGTACTTAGAAAAGGTTTCAACATAATCCATACTTGGTCAATGATGCAAACCTTTAACAAGTCTAGCTTTGAAAGTCTTAACTTTTCCATGTACACCAAGTAATCTTCTCAAGATATACTTGCTCCTGATGGGGATTTAACCCTTCAGATAATGCAACTAAAGTCCATACTTTGTTGATGTATAAGGATTCCATCTCAGATCACTAAGCATCTAGCCATTCTTACAGAGTTCCGCTCCTGATGGCCAGCTCGAATCTAGTTGGGTCATCATCTCATGATGTAATCCTCGCTCCCACTGTCATAGAGAAACCGAAGTATTTCTCAGGTGGGTGAGGAACCCTACTAGATCGGCGGAGAGGCTGAGCTTCGTTGGAAACTATTGAATTCTTTGGTTCTACCAAATCATCAGCTGCAGTTTGTATAGCTGGAACTCTTTCTAGTTCTACCACATGTCCACTAATTTCTTCTCAAGAAATTTCCTTTCACAAAGGTGGCATGTTGAGAAACAAAATATCTTTTGTTCCTCGGTTTGGTAGAAGATATTCCCTTGCTGATGCTTGGGATATCCAACAAACTTCCATAGAACTGACCTTGCCTCTAGTTTGTCCGGATTTTGCTTTTAGACATAGGCCGGACAACCCCAAATCTTAACTAACTTAAGAGATGGGCTCTTCCCTTATCATATCTCATATGAAGTGGTAGGCACCTGATTTGGTTGGAACGCCATTCAATAGGTATGCAGCTTCTCAAGTGCACGACTCCTAAAAGGAAATAGGAAACTCAGTAGTACTCATCATAGAGCACACCATATCATATAGGGTGTGATTGCTCCGCCCCGATACACTGACGTGCTGTGGTGTATACAGAGGAGTAATACTGAGAGAGAATCTCATTCTCTTTTAGAACAATCCAGGAATTCTGTGCTCAAGTATTCTCCTCCTTGATCGCATCAAAGAACGTAATACTTATACCCATTTTGGTTCTCTACTTCTAACTTATATTCTGTGAATATCTCAAAAGGTTCGGACTTGTGTTTCAACAGGAACATATGTCTGAATCTTGAGAGATTATCAGAGAATGTAATGAAGTACAAAGGACCGGTCTTGGTATGTATAGACAGGGGACCTTCATACATCAGTATGTATCATCCCTAGAGTTCACTAACTCTTTCTCTGTTTCCAATAAACAGAGCTATGGTCATCTTATCTCTGTGACATGACCGGAATGTTTCACAATATGTAAATTCAAACTAATTTAAATATGCATCTATATGTAACTTTAGCTAGTCTAGTCGCATTGATATGACCTAGTCTACAATACCTCAAGAAGGATTCGTTCATTTCTGAACTCTTCCTCTTGTGTGTGTTCTGTATACTAAGAACTGTAGTTCGATTTAGAACATCAATGCTTTTAGATAACGTGCCTGAACCGATCAACTCTTGATATAGGAAATGTACAAAACATTATCCAACAATACAAAATTATATCCTTCTTTACGAATAAAGAGACTGATATGATGTTGTATATCAGGTTCGGTATCTAATGATATTTGTTCAGAATCAATGTATTCTGGTAATACAGGGTGATAGTGACCAACAGACTTGGCTGCAACACTTGCACAGTTTTCTATCTCATGAAACTTATCACCCATTCTTAGTTCTCTACCTATCTATAGCCCATGTAACAGATTACATATGCGGGATCCTGATCCGGTATCTCATACCCAGGACGTAAAGGATACTGAGAAACAGTTCTCTGTAATGAACACACCCGAAGAAGATGCATCAGCATGCACTTTCTTCGTTTGGGCGGCACGGGAATTCTGGTAATCCCTAATTTCCTGCTCTGTCTTATAACAATTATAAGTTGGAGCGGGACCAACGTTCCCCAGCTCAGTATAACAAGCGGGTTCGGTCAATTCATCCGTATTATTATCTTGATTAAGGCGTGATATGGTCGCTACCTGGAGAGAGAGAGAAGAAAATACTCTGCGTGCGCCCTTGCAAAATTAGATTGGTTATTTATTTTATCTAATCAGGATGGCTCCCACTGTTTTTATCAAATCTTCCTTCAAACCCTAAAAGGAAAGACTAGCCGGGATTAATTACACCCTACAATTTCGCCAATCTTTCAGCCAGGCCAGTGTCGGTACTTTGAGGGAGGTTCCCCGTGCTTTCGCACGGACCTAATTAAAGTAAACCTCGTTTTCCCAGAGGCGTAACCCCGTTGACACCTTTCTAGACACCTACTTGATCGGCTAATTGTAATGTGTAAAACTCTCCCAGGAGTAACAATTACTCGCAGCGGGTATCGGGATCCAACTATCTCATAGAAGGTATGCAATCTCATTGCAAATTTCAACACTTGAAATTCCCGATAATATTTTGCCCCTAACGTGCTATGACATTGACGAAAGCCAACAAACCATAGCCCGCTAGTCAAGTTCAACCCGTACATTTCTTGACTGAATTAAACCCACCCGCACGACCCTTGACGAAAGCCAATAAAGCCGTACGACTACCCTAATCCAATCGCATCGTATGCAGCAGATAAGCAGCATATAGCTACCGCACACTACACCTTGAAGAAAGCCAACAAATGTAGCACGAATACTATATACAACTTATCTGAAATGACGGAGGGCTATGACAGGTTTTTCTGAAAACCTATTGCGTAATGAACTTGATATCGTTGTAGAATTAAATGATTTTAAAATGGAGTGTTTTTTAGGCTTTTGCTAGTTTCGCTAAAGAGGTCACTCCCGGTGAAGGGATCTCGGCTCTTTCCTCGTCGAATGAGGTGCAGGATATATCATGTATATCACTGTGCAAAGCAAGAACTAGAAAAGCAATCAAAAGACAAAACCGAGTGTTGTAGTATCTGCCAGTTATTGCTAAAGGGGTCACTCCCGGTGAAGGGATCTCGGCCCTTTCCTTATCGAATAAGGTGCAGGATGTTCTACAAGGAACACCACGATGCAAAGCAAAAACTGTAGCTACCTGTTTTTGAAAATTCGATTCCATAATATCTTTTAGGTTTCTTTTCTTTCATTAATCATATTAATGAAGTCCCATCATTTAAGTCACCTAAACATCACAGATAAATACGACGTACACTTATGCCATCCGCATTCGCCTCGATGTCCCCTCGTGCACCGTCAGGTTAGGTAACTAACGGCAGAGCGGGGCAGGGCTAGCGCGGGTGTGAAACATAAGTAACGCCTATTTAATATATCATATATACTATATACAATATTTATCACAGAACATCAAATGATCACATCACAGATATCGCAGCAGAAGAAACATATGAAACATTGGATATACTAGGACGTCCGTGTTTTATTTTGAGCCTCTATAAAAAACGGATTCCACGGTCGCGATGAATAGCCAAACCCACACCTCTAGACCCCTACGAGAGCGGCAAGCAACCCTTCCAATTCTAGAGTTAGGAGACTCGGACTCGACTCCTCGAGTTGGTCTCCCACTGGACTCCAGAACCCGGTTACTTGTGCTCTCCTCCTTGGGTCTATCCTAGTGCGGAAAAGTAAATAATATACAAATGATGACATCGACCTCATCCCGGAAGTGCCCCAATAAAAGAATATTACATACATTTAATTTTACATGAATGAAAATAAAAACTCTCATCTCACATAAAACCCCCGGCTATTCAAAACGCGACGATCCAATATAACATATCCAGCAACACATAACATCACATGTCATCAACATAAGTAAATATGCGCATCCTAATTGTCGTTGACATATATCAACGAAACCGGCGATAACACATGTTACACTTACGGTCGCAGAAAAGAAAGTGTAAAACTACAACAGTTGGAATCCACAACCTCCTTAGACATCGCATGCCTAACAATTATAAACCCCGCATTTTAGTCTCTATATCGAAAACACTTTTCAATATCTAGTCGGGCAACTCAACAAGATTCCCGATATTTTGATCGAATGCTCGTCGCAAACTTTAGTAGACGGCCGCACCCCCGATGCTGTCGTCGAAGTGCACTAAGGCGGAACACCGCTGCCGCGAGCACCCGAACGGATGCTTTCGGCGACGGGGTTCTCCTACAGTCACTTGGTCTGGGCTATGGGGCATGGCTGTCTATTAAGTTTACCCGGCGAGTATCCGCGTATGCTACGTGATTGCGACGGACTTTTGATCGCATCAAAATTCCGTGGCAACCGATCAAAGGAGACTAAACTGCTATGTTTATAACATCCAAATTAGTTATCTCATAACTACTTGTGGATTCCAAATATTGTATCATATTCCAGATAAATAGACAATGTTAAACTTTTCGATCGAATGATCAAACACCCAAGTTTTCCCAAATATATCTCAACACTTCAGGGGAGTTTAAAAACATCCATCACATGCCACAGTACCAATGGTCCAGCCGTAGAAGTGTCAAGCCAACGCCTTACATGTGGCACGCCGTACTGCCCCAAACCCTAAGGTTCAAAAGGCAGTTCAAGACGGTCACATAATCGAGTTAAGGTTTGTTGTCTTCTAGAGGGTCCATCGCGTAACTTGCACGATCTAGACGTTCTTAAACAAACGGAAAAATCCAACACTTGGAAATTTTCCGGGTCAGGAAAAAGTGAGTTATTGATATCCGCTCGAACTTTTTAATACTTTCTAAATATCCGGAAAACACAACGAAATTAAATATTCCGATCGAATCAACAAATACAAAATAAACCCCAGAATACTCAACTCTTGAGTCAGATAAAAAAATACCCATAAATTAGAAGGAATGTTATAGGAGTATTACTGCACAAAAATCTACCCACATTTCACCTTTTCTGCCGCGGAACCGCGGCCTGAAGTGGGGTGGGACCGCGGTTCCGCGGCGGTTGTACGAAAATAGGGGGTCGAATTTTGTGGTAATTCTTATAATTCCCTGCTGAATTTTTTAGGCATTTTTAATTCAGAAAAATCCCAGTTTTGAAAAATTTTCCAGAGAGGGGGTTAACTTTGACATATCGGGTTCGATCGGGGTTTTAACTTCGTTAACACATCGCCTAATGTTCTAGCTAGGCTTTGATACCACTGTAGGGTTACTAGGCACTCTAATAAGGATCTACAAGGCATCAACCATGCCGGATTAAAATTTTAGCCGTGCCGAATAACCCTAAACAAGATCGTTGCTAGAAAATTAGGGTTTCATATGCAAGTTAAACTCATTAACTCTAAGTGAATACGAAATACAACCTTTGTAGATCGGTCCTTCACTTCTTAAGCTCCTTGTAGTAGTCCCTTCGCTGCGATCATCGAACATCCGGACTCTTGGACGGCTCCATGAGAAGAGGCAACGGTATTGCTTGAAGTCTTCGAGGCCGAAGATGATCTACGTCGAGGGAATACGAACTCAAGCTTCTACTTCACTAACCAAAGAATTAGTGAAGCAAACACCCTAAACTAAAGTGCTAGTCTAGTAGAGAATGGTGAGATAGGAAATGGGTACACTTTAGAATTTCTTTTCTCACTTAGTTTCACTCTATTTTCAAAACCCTAGCAAGCTTTTTCTTTTGCTCAATGAAGAAGAAGATGAACAAAATAAAAGAATGAGGATAATGATCAAGAGAGAGAGTGAACTAACCATGGAGAGTGAGTATCATATACTAACTCATGTAGAGACATTACGATGGGTAATCATAGTGGTTAGGTTAACTAATATCTTAAGTAAAACAAAACTAGTGGACTAAGTCAAATGCAAAGATAAGCTTCATGAACCTTCATGCATTTGTGCTCATTATCCATTTGTTTTAGAATTACTTTAAATATAAAAACCTAACAAATATAATTAGTATGGTATAAGTCTTCTACACCCATGATAGTTGTATCAACAACCATGATACAAAAATGCACACAAATAAATATATATCACATATATATTAAGTTGTGCACAAGTGAGAAAAATAAATACTTAAGTGAACCAATGTTAGTTAATGTAAATTAGTATATCACATATACAATTATACACTAAATAATTAAATCAACACTTGACTTAATAATCCGGTTATATCACATATAACCGACTAACATCCAATGTATCGACTTATCGAATCAACCCTTGATTCGATAACCAGGTTATATCGCATACAACCGATCGATACAAACATCGCGAGAATAGAATACGGTATCACATACACGCATTATTCTCGGTCCCGCACATATCACATATACGCTCCTATCTCGTTTTGCCTGAGCCAGTACAACCTCTATGTAGGACTCTAAAGACTCGTCAATACGCCGACAGTAGGTGATGATCATATCAAGCACCCATAAGCCGTCAGCGGTACTTGCTGGACGTAACGGCTACCCGGGTATTGAGCGATCAGAAGATCAGCAAGCAAGCCCGCTCCAACTCCTGTAAAAGCATGACAGTGACACTACCGTACAGTCTGGTCTCCTCGTCTGATATGTCGCATATCAAGTCTAGGGGTGGCAAACGTCAGACCCCAATAATCGATAAGTCATGCCGATATGAGGCTCATAACGGGTCGAGAAACTACTGGTAACACTTACCAGTAAATCTCTAAACCAGCCCTGGCCAGGGACTTCCCTGTTATGGCCAATCGAGCATAGCGCAACATCAACCCCTAATACCGGGAGAGACGAAACCCCTCTTATCGCTCATTTCCTCCATGCGACTCGGGACTGTACTTAAAAACCACCATTTTGCATGCCCTCTTGGACGTGGTAAGGTGGAAATCAAAGTACAATGGGAATCACACAAGACTCTATGACGATCTCGGGTCTACAGACTAACCTGTACCAGTGTCATCAGAGAACTGCCATCTGACGTAAGGTATAATACCATCTGGGAGTTCTCGGCGAGTCCGTCCAGTGTACCCAGTCTCCACTGAGCACCCGTATATCATCTCTGATGTCAAACACCAATGGATATGGGATCATCCATCGCCCATCTATATGGGTTAAGAAGGCATACGCTAGTCTACTCTGGTATATCGATGCCCCGTCTCGATACACCCACGACTAGGGATCTTGAAGGATGTACTTATAGACTACCATGTCCCCACTAGTATGATCCGCATCATAGTCCAGGTAGTCAAGTACACATCCTAAGGGGTTTACCAACATGTAACAGAGAGATAATCAGTATACACGTTAAGGTAAAGTATAACCAGATAGTATACTATCATGTCGAGCAAGAAAGTCCTCCCTATATATGTCCAAGCATCCACTGCAATATACATCACATGCATAGTAATGGCCTCTAGGGCATACATATAACTAACAAGAGATGGAAAGAGAGAGAGATAGTCTGTTAAAATAGATTAGGATTTTATTAAAATATGAAATATATTTTATAGTTATAAACAGTTATATATATATATATAGAATATTTTTTTTAAAGAATACTTTAGAAGGAAAATAAAGAATATAATATTATAATATTAGTCCGTTTTGAGATTTTTGGCAAATACAAACTTTCTCCAAAACACGCCCGGGTCGGGTCTAAAATTCAGATTTAAAATACGAAAAATATAAGCGACTTCCAAATTTAAAAATGAAAGCTCAGGTAACGAAAATGCATACCCCCAAGGACGGATGCACGTACGTGCGCGTTGCCATCCAAACACGTCCGTTTCATTGAACGGGACGAGAACAAGATGCGCGGATGCTACCACGGGGTTAGGGGTATCATGCAGGCTATGAAATGTATTTTTAAAATATTTTACGTGACTTAAAATATTATAGGGTAGAAGATGTCATGCCAGACAAAATTCCAGTATGCGATAAAGTTGAAAATGCACAAGTCTACATAACAAGTCAGGGTGACTCATAAATATGAATCAAACAAGTTTCAAACAAGCGGGTCGGGTCGAATGCAATGTAAAGTGTAAAATACCATTCGCACCCAAAATACATTAAATCAAGAAATATCACGAATAAAGAATTACAAGAACTGGAATTGGTATAAATGAACTCGGGTGTTACATTATACCCAACTACAAAAAGAATTTCGTCCTCGAAATTCCAAGAACAAGAAAGAATAAACAATCAAGAATTGCAAGAATAGATGTGGAAACTTCTGCCGGATTTCATCTTCTCGTTCCCAAGTTGATTCTCCATGCGAGCGATTTCCCCAAGAAACAAGTACGAGAGGGATAACCTTGTTCTTAAGAACATTTTTCCTTCGATCCACAATCGACATCGGTCGTTCCTCAAAGGTTAAATCTTCTCGTACAGTCAGTTCCGAATGATCCAACACGTGTGTTTCATCTCGAACATATTTACGGAGTTGAGATACATGAAACACGTCACGAACATTCGCCAAAGATTGTGGTAACACCAATCGATAAGCCACTTCTTCAACACGCTCCAAAATCTCGAAAGGCCCAACGAATAAAGGACTAAACTTTCCTCGACTCCCAAAACGAATCACTCCTCTAGTCGGTGATATCTTCAAGAATACTAGATCACCAACAACGAACTTTAGAGGTCTTCTCGATGTATCGACCCAGCTCTTCTGCCGATCTTGCGCAGCCTTCATATGATTCCGGATAGTGTTAACTTTCTCCACTGTTTGCACGATCAAATCCGGTCCCAACAATCTTCGTTCTCCAATATCGTCCCAACAAACAGGTGAACGACACTTGCGACCATATAATGCTTCGAATGGAGCCATCTGAATAGTCGCCTGAAAGGTGTTGTTGTACGAAAACTCCACCAAGTGTAGATGATCCTCCCATGAACCCTTGAACTCTAACATGCAAGCTCTCAACATGTCTTTAAAAGTTTGGATCGTTCTCTTCGACTGGCCATCTATTTGAGGATGATAAGCTGTGCTAAACTTCCATCGAGTCCCCAAACTTTCCTGTAAGCTCCTCCAGAAGTGTGATAAGAATCGGGTGTCATGGTCGGACACGATGCTCACAGGTACTCCATGCAATCTCACAATCTCCTGCATGTACCGTTCTGCTAACGCTTCCGTTGACTAACCAACTCGAAACGGTATGAAGTGAGCTGCCTTGGTCAATCGATCAACAATCACCCAAACTGCATTGTTGCCCTTTGGACTCCGCGGTAAAACTGTCACGAAATCCATGGTTATATGTTCCCACTTCCATTGAGGAATCGGAAGTGGTTGTAATAAACCATCAACCCTTTGATGTTCAGTCTTAATTTGCTGACACACCAAGCACTTTGCTACAAAGCGAGCAATCTCCCTTTTCATACCTCCCCACCAGAAATGCTGTCCTAGATCACGGTAAATCTTCGTGCCTTCTAGATGTACGGAATACGCGGAACTGTGTGCCTCATTCATAACTTCTTCGCAAATATTTCCTTTTGGCACACACAAACGGCTACCATACCGTAACGAACCATCTTCATGAATCAATAAGTCCGTTCAAAGTCTAGCTTCAACCTGTTCTTGAAACTTTTGCAATCTTGGGTCCTTCGATTGCGCTGCTTTAATACTCTCGATCAATGACGATTGTACTTGCAGCTGCATCAACTGTCCTGAAGAATGCGGTAGCACGATCTTCAACTCGAATCTCCGAAAGTCTTCCATAATCTCCTTCTGTGTGAACACATACTTCAGACTTTTATGATCGGTGAATACTTCGACCCTTTCGCCCAATAAGTAGTGTATCCAAATCTTTAAAGCGAAAATCACAGCTGCTAGCTCAAAATCATGAGTTGGGTAATTCTTCTCATGGGTCTTCAACTGTCTCGATGCATAGGCTATAACCTTCCCCTGCTGCATCAAAACACATCCCAATCCTTTTCCAGATGCGTCGCTGTG
Source organism: Agapanthus africanus (assembly GCA_030015575.1). Taxonomy (NCBI): domain Eukaryota; kingdom Viridiplantae; phylum Streptophyta; class Magnoliopsida; order Asparagales; family Amaryllidaceae; genus Agapanthus; species Agapanthus africanus. The sequence continues at coordinate 154,674,432 of CM057337.1, read as the reverse complement.
AATCACCAATCCTCCGGAACTGTCTGGTATGGTCAAAATAAGAGCGGTTATCAATCTCTGCTTCAACGCCTCAAAAGCTGACGCACACTTATCCATCCACATAAATGGTACTTCCTTACGCGTAAGCTTGGTCAAAGGCTTAGCCAAACGAGCAAAATTTTCCACGAACCTTTTGTAATACCCGGCAAGTCCAAGAAAGCTTCTGATTTCAGCAACGTTCTTCGGAATCGGCCAATCTCGAACTGCTGCAATCTTTTCGGGGTCAACAACGATTCCATCTCCGGATACGACGTGCCCCAAAAACTTCACTTCTTCAAGCCAAAACTTGCACTTGCTCATCTTTGCATATAATCTTTCTTGACTCAATGTCTGCAGTGCGATCTTCAAGTATTCCGCATGCTCTTCAATGCTCCTCGAGTAGACCAGAATATCATCGATGAATACCACTATAAACTAGTCCAACTGGCCAAATCTTAGCACTTCACATCCAAAGGCAACCATGTCAAACTGCGATTTGTTCGCGAAACATGACACACGAAATATGGAGTGGAAAGAGGAAAAGGTCCTACCAGGCGTGCCAAAATCTTTCCATCGCTGAATACAGAGACGAAACCGCGTAGGTCGTCTTACCTGAATTTGGGGGCAGATGCTATTTGGTTTTATCCGTCCACCTCTCCGAAGATGCCAAGTTGATTTATGGCACCGTGCATCGGAGGTTTGAACAGATGCAGTCGATGTAGCAGACTTCGTCAGATTCCCCCTCATTGTGAGGGGTTTTTGATTATGGGGACGCTATTCCCTGCAGGCGCAAGCCCCTGCAGTTAATTACGCTACCGCCTCGCGGTAACCACTTTCTCTTTCTCCAGATGGTCACTTCGTGTCGTGTTTTTTTTTTTTTTGGTTGCCCGTGGATTGTATACGGAGACTAATTTATGTTGTCGCCTGTAGGGCGTGGATTAGTCCAAATCCGTATTTTCTTAGATTTGGGTTTGGGTTGGGTTTAAGGATCGTTAATCTCATTTGAGACTAAGATCAACTTAAACGTTTGTTGAGAATACGTTAATCAAATTTTTTGACTAAGATCTACTCAACGGGATCATTTAGATCCAACAAAAGAGAATTTGGGCTCTATTGTTTTAGTTTAAGGACTTTGCGGTCCAAAGGTTTAAGGACATCATAGTCCATGAGTTTAAGGACCCTATAGTCCGTAGTTTAAAGACATCATAGTCTATGAGTTTAAGGGCCTCACAGTCCATAGTTTAAAGACGTTATAGTCTGTAAGGTTTAAAGACATCATAGTCTATGAGTTTAAGGACCCCACAGTCTGTGAAATATCTGGTTGTCGGGACCCGTCACCTCTTTGAAGACGTTGAAGGATTACAACGACAAATATCAGAGGAGTGAAGAGATGTGCCCTTGAACCAATTTTGGTTGGGAGATCTATAGTCCAATTTGGGACTAAGATCAAAGATTTATGAGCATATGAGCTCAATTAATCTGAATTAGGGATCTATGGCCAACTTGGGCTCGGCTCATTCAGTTAAAATGTTGGACATTTATTAGGCTCACTCCTTTTTCATTTAACAATGCTGAGCATTGGTTTGGGTTCTGACAACCGTTTTTGTCTTTTATTGAGTGCTGAGCACTCATTATGGCTCTAAGCTTTATTTATAGAACAGTTTATGTTCTTTTAGCGCACACGTGAGGAGCACGTGGCGCGCTTGGCGCTGTGCGCCAGTCAATGAGCGTAGAGCGCTTCTGTTGGGTAGCGCACACGTGAGGAGCACGTGGTGCGCTTGGCGCCGTGTGCCAGTCAATGAGCTCAGAGCGCTTCTGTTGGGTAGCGCGCACGTGAGGAGCACATGGCGCGCTTGGCGCTGGTCACCAGATTTGAAGTGCTAAGGCGCTTCTTATGAAGTAGCGCACATGTGAGGAGCACGTGGCGCGCTTGGCGTTGAGCACCAGTCAATGAGCGCAAAACGCTTCTGTTAAGTGGCGCACACGTGAGGAGCACGTTGTGCGCTTGGCGCTATGCGCCAGACAATCAGCGCAGAGCGCTTCTTGTGAAATTTGGAGCGCTAAGGCTCTGCAACGCTATGCGTTAGTTTTGGAGTGCTGAAGCGCTTCTTTTGATTGAAGCGCTAGAGCTCTTTTAGGCAGCTTTGCGCCCTGATAATTAAATTCTCCCTCTTATAAGAGACTTTGTCTCATGGATCTAAGAACAAAGTTCTTATTTTTTTATAGGAGATGTTTCAATCTCTTATGTTTTTGGTGAAAGGATCTGCCTTTATGGATCTATGATCCTAAGAGAATTGAATTATTCTCCCCCTTTTTATAATGAGATATTATGATCTCTTTGTGAAAGACAATTTGTCTTATAGATCTATGATCTGAAGAAGATTACGTTCTTCCCCTTATTTTTTATGATGAGATACTTTGATCTCTTTTTGTGAAAGATCTTGGTCTTATAGATCTATGATCTTAGAAAAAGAAGTAAATTCTTCTTTTTATATGAGATAATTTCATCTCGCTGTTCTTCTTTTAGCTTGAAGAAAATCTTCTTCTTCTGAGAACTTGCTCTTTGTCTTTGAAATTTCTCAAAGTTTATGGGGGGGGTTCCTCTATATGAGACTTGAAGTCTTGGGACCTTTATATAGGACAAGCTGATTTGTTGAATAAGTTGAAGAGATCTTTTCTTTAATTGATTTGGGGATTTCCCCACCGTTGGATCTTTGATCTTAGGGCTTCTGTTTTACAGAAGGCAATCTTCTTGTTTTTAAAAAGATTGAGAAATCTTTTCTTATACAGAATTTATTATGTATCTTGGTGATTTTTAATCACCATTGGATCATTGATCGAACGGTGCTCTGATTTTCAGAGCATAATCTTTCCTGTTTGGAAAGATTCTGAGAAATGTTTCCTTAACAGAATTTTATTTTGGTCAATTGATAATTTTTAATCATGTTCGTTGGATCTTTGATCCAAGGGCTGAGAACATTTTGTTCTATCACTAGCGCTCACGTGCTTTGCACGTGGTGCGCTGCTTAGGGTGCAACACACTTAGCGCCAGCGCTTACGTACTTTGCACATGGTGTGTTGCTTAGGGTGCAGCGCTCTTAGTGCCAGCGCTCACGTGCTTTGCACGTGGTGCGCTGCTTAGCGTGCAGCGCTCTTAGCTCCAGCGCTTACGTGTTTTGCACGTGAAGCAGCGCACTGATTAGTCCAAAAATTTGTAGTTTACCGTAATCAGAAACGGCGTCGCTTCGCAGCTAGCCGGTGAATACGGGTCGATCCGCAGGGATGGTTAATTTCTGATTTTGTGTTATAACGAGTTGATTCAAATCGTTGTTGGTTTTTTTATCGATTGAGTTTAAGACGAATTTATGTGATGAGAAGGAACTCATTAGGGTTAGGTCGAAGGTAGGAGTGTTGAGATCAGTATGTTCACCTCTTTCAATGTCGTGATTTAAGCTTTTAGGAAAGTCACAACAATCAATAGGAAAAGGGATTAGGATGATCGGGAAGAAACAAAGTTTCTTCCTCTAGATCCTTGTCCGTCTTTTCTCATTCATTGATGTGAGCTTCATGGACATCATATAAGTCCGGCCTTTTATACTACGGAACACCGTTACCTTATAGGTAGGGTGCCGTAGGGGGCGGATCGTATATGTGTGCATGAAGGTTTCGTTTAAAAATAAGTTGACATTGAAAGAGGCGAGAGACATCCGTCTCTCACTCACTCCCTTGTTCCTAACCCTAACGAGCGAGAATTTTTACTCGCACATTAGGGAATTATTGCAAAGAGACATTTTTATGTTTATGTTTTAAAGGTTAACTACTTGGTGCAATTAAGGAGGATTACACTAGAGCAAAAATTAAATAACTAGGGCAAGTAAAAGATTATGCTAAGGCAAGAATTAAAACTAAAGACTTACAAGAAGAGATGATGCTCTGAATTCTTCAACAAATCTCACTTTTATTGATTATAAAGAGGCATACAATTTTTAAGATCTAGATTACAATTTATAAGTAACTAGTGAAGCTAGGGTTACAGACTTTCGTAGACATGATTTTACTGATTTAACCCCTGAAAATCCCAACAATGAAACGACACACCGACACAAGAAGTCGGTGCCAACACGGGCACGATATGGCCGCGGTTCCGCGGCAGATACATGCATTTGGCCGCGGATCCGCGGCCATTTAGTGGGATTGGCCCACCAGTTTTCTGTGGTTGACTGATCCTCTCTTGGGCTCTCTTCTTTTACTGCTCTTTTCTCTGTTGGGCTTTCTAGTATTCTCCAGGTTCTCAGTGAATCTTGTAAGGATCTTTTCGACCGTTTCTCTTGACGTTCGTCTCGGCTTGAGTAGGATCCGTGTGCTGTTTGGTCAAAAATCCATTTCCTGTATCATCTTTGTCTTTTCACTGTAATTTCTTCAAAAGTCTGTATCCTGTATCATGTAACAAACGATCGTCAAAAGCACCTGTTTACTTATAAATTGCACAAAAAATGGGGCGTATGAATTGCAATATTATGATGTGAACAAATACCCCCAAACTTACCTTTTGCTCGTCCTCGAGCAAATTTATTAGTTTATTCTAACCTAGCCACATTTTCGCAGGGAAACGCGATTGCACTGAGCACGTGCAACAAGCCGTTAAACCTCTAGGTGTCCCTAGTAGGAGGAGTGTTGTCTCCTGAGGGTTTTCAGCGGATTACACCCACAAAATCCTATCAATTTGGTTTCTCAACTTTTGTTCTCCAATCAGGTTTTCTAACAAGGAAATCTATTATCGTTGACCCGCAAATTATCCACCCATATTCTTCACGCTTGCTCATTATTTAACTTAAGATTACACATATCCTGTAGAATTACCTAGCTTTCGGCATTTCTTAAGTTTTCCTTCTAGAGTTCCATCTCCACTTAGGAATTTCTATCAACTCTATTAAAGACACAAGTTCTATTCTTCATTCCTTTCTCTTATCTAAACTCTAATCACATATCCCCACGTGTGTGTAAATATCACCCCTACACTTGGAAATTCAAATCAAGCAATCATACTCCAGCCCATTGTCCAAAGCACTTGTGAGACTTCGCTTTCACATCCTTCATGCGATTGCTAATACTTCTTGAGGTACCAACAACCGATTACCAGATGCGTTAGCACTTTAAGGCGTACTTCCTAGTTTTGCAACACCCAAGGCTTTTAGCAGTGGCTCCCAAACCAGTTGGTCTAAGGCACTAGGTGATGAAGCACCCTCGCTAAATATTTTTCTATTTTTTACAGCCTTAAGTAATCACAAAAACCAGTGTCCATTTTTTTTTTCTTTATTCATTTTTTTCTTTTTATTTTCATTGTGCTAAGGACTTTAGACAAGAGTATTTCAAGGTTTCTTCTACTAATCCAAGTTTCAAGGCGCGTGTTTGTGCATTTTGTAGGGTATATGTTTTCAGAATCTAGACTTAAGCTAGGAATTATTTTTCAAACTTATACTCTAATAAAAGCTTTAATACTTTTCCTTCGTTTCGACTTAGCCCAAGAACTGAACCCAAGATTTGCCTATTTCTAAATAGCCTACAAAGACATATGCTTTCCACAGTTAAACTTTAAGGAAGGTTATTTTTAGGGTTTTTAATTTGCTAAGTCTAAGATTTAGTTTTTCCTAGCCAGTTAACCTATTTATCAAACTCAAGTCAATTAACCAAAATTGAATACATCAATTTTTTTTACTTTTTGAAATTTTTCAATTTTTTTTTTTTATGGGTTTTACTGTTTTCTAATTTTTTTTTTTTTTCAAATTTTCAAAATTTTTATGATTTTTTTTTTATAAAAATGCAATGCAGAAATTAAATATGCAAAAGGAAAACAAAGATATATACAATATGCAATGCAAGGATAACTATATACATCACCTCTAATACCCCCAAACTTGAACCAAGCAGTGCCCTCACTGCCCGGCCCCACGTCGCGCTCGTGAGCGTGAACGTGATCTCTCCCCCCTAGCCAACAGTGTTTGTATCCCCCTCTCAATCTCCGTCAACCGACGGTCGTGTTCTCGTGCCGTTTCCCGAAACTCATCCCGCAAAGAGTCTAATCTCCTCACTGTTCTTCTCATTAAACGCGCATGTTCTTGGGGAGTTAGTTCTTCCCCGATCGAAGTTGAGCTCGAGCTGGGGGTGTGTGCAGGTATGTTTTCTCCCGGCTCAGTCCGTGTCCAAATATCCGTCAGTCTAGAGTAAGACGACGAGACACCCTCTAAAAGTGGTCGAACTGCGGTACCTTCTGTCAAATGAGAGTCAAATTCTTCGGCCGGGAGGAAATAACGGCAGAGTTGGGTCACAAGCATGGGACATGGATATACACTCCCTCGTTTACCCGAACCTATGGAATATAGCAAAACTGTGCACATGTCGAATCTAGGGTTTTTCGTCATTAACGTATGAACGACATGTAAGGAAGGGGTGAAAAAGGTTGTGTTGTGAGAACTTCCAAAAATATTGTTTTGTGCCCACCGGCACACAGTTAAAACATTTGCGAAGAGGGTCCGTGCTTGGATCCCCTTGCGCGGTTCTCGCGCACAGTCATTACCCATTAAAGGAATATAGTCTTCAAAGCGAAGGGGTTGTTCGTGTGCCGGTACACGTGGTATTAGTGTCACCTCGTGTATCATCTCCCTATCAATGCGAATTTCATTATTTCCCCAAATCAGTTTAATATAACCTAAGTTGTCTAGGCTATTTTCTTCCATTGACTCATAAAATCGGGTAACTAAGCTAGGGACGGCAAATGCAGATCCATGGTTATAGAGGAGGAAATTCCATCCCCTTTGTGCAATTTCGTGTGGAAAGTATGATCCATAGATCTCGTGTGCAAACACCGGTGAAAAATCTCTCTCGTACTGCATTTTGTGGGCCATTTTAAATTTACAGAGAAAGTTCTATGAAGAAACAGAGATAAAGGGTTCAGGTTTACCTCCCCTGAAAATTTCAGGGGGTGAAGAGGCAGATCGGCGGCGGTTGCGCGGCGGGAGACGGCAGGCGCGGCGGTTGCGCGGCGGTCTGGTGGCGGCGCGTCTCGAGATTTCTGCAGAGGACAGGAGCGGCGCCTAGGGTTTTTATGAGGGGAAAATGTTTTAGGGTAAACAGAGGAAAGGGCTCGGTTCCATTATATAGGGTTTAGAAAGGGATATTTACACAAAACACCCTATAAGATGAGGGTTTTATTTGTAAAAACAGCTTGTAATCTGCAAATTTGCAATTTGGTCCAAAAAATATTAAACCCCCCCCATTTTTTTATTTTTATTTTTTATTTTTTATTTTTATTTTTTTTTATTTTTTTTTTTATGTTTATGGTATTTGGAAATATATATATGAATGATACACACACACCCCCAAACTTATCTGAAATAGTGTCACTGGAAAACAAAGTTTGGGGATGAAAACGGAGGAAAATCAATCGGTGTAAATCGGCTCCTGCAAAAACAAGAGCTCCTCCGAAGGATCCGCAGTGAAGAACGGTTTTAGTCGATGCCCATTTACCTTAAATAAGGTACCGTCTTCAGGGTTCTCAAGATCAACCGCACCGTGCGGATAAACGGTGCGGACCACAAAAGGTCCTCTCCATCTGGACCTGAGCTTACCAGGATGCAAGTGTAACCGAGTGTCATAAAGTAGAACCTGTTGACCAGGTTCAAAAGTTTTTCGTAAAAGGTGTTTATCGTGGAACACCTTAGCTCGGTTTTTAGCAGTTATGGCATTGTCATATGCCTCATCCCTTAGCTCCTCCAACTCATTCAGTTGCAACTTTCTGTTGCTGCCCGCATCTCCTAAAGACAAATTTAGCTCTTTGATAGCCCAGAAAGCTTTGTGCTCGATCTCCACTGGGAGGTGGCAAGCCTTCCCGTACACAAGCCGGTAAGGAGACATACCCAGATCGGTTTTATATGCAGTACGGAAAGCCCATAGTGCATCTATCAATTTAAGCGACCAATCCTTACGGTTTTTGGAAACCGTTTTCTCCAAAATTTGCTTTATCTGCCGATTTGAAACCTCGGCTTGCCCACATGTTTGGGGGTGATATGGCGTTGACAATTTGTGGGTGATAGAGTATTTACGCATTAAGGACTCGAAAGTCCTATTGCAGAAGTGAGAACCATTATCACTTATTATCGCTCGAGGGTGCCCGAATCGAGAAAATATGTGTTCTTTAAGGAATCGAACGACAACTTTATTATCGTTCGTTCGACTGGGCACAGCCTCGACCCACTTAGAAACGTAGTCAACCGCCAACAGAATATACACATTTCCAAAAGAGTTAGGAAATGGTCCCATAAAATCTATACCCCAAACATCAAAAATGTCCACTACCAAAATGGGTTGGAGTGGCATTTCGTTTCTCCGCGAAATCCGGCCCAAATGTTGGCACCGGGAGCAAGTTTTGCAGTATTCAAATGAATCCTTGAAGAGTCGTGGCCAATAGAAACCACACTGCAAAACTTTTTCGGCTGCCTTCTTTGGGCCAAAGTGCCCGCCACATGCTTGATCGTGGCAGAAAGACAGCACGCTCTTGACCTCACTCTCAGGCACACACCGACGAATGATTTGGTCGGAACAGTATTTGAAAAGATAGGGTTCATCCCAGTAAAAATGCTTTACTTGGGACAAAAATCGAAGCTTATCTTGTTTCGACCAATCATTAGGAATAAGGCCGGTGGCTAAATAATTTACAATATCGGCGAACCATGGTTCGCAAGAAACGGTCAAGAGCTGCTCGTCGGGAAAAACGTCAGAGATTGGAAGATCGAGCGTGGGCGAAGAAGGAAGTCGTGATAGGTGATCAGCTACTACGTTTTCACATCCCTTTTTGTCCTTAATGACAAGGTCAAATTCTTGCAATAAAAGGATCCAACGTATTAGCCTAGACTTAGCATCCTTCTTCGCAAAGAGGTGGCGAAGAGCCGAATGATCAGTATAAACAACGACTGGAGAGCCGATTAAATAAGGCCGAAATTTCTCGAGTGCAAACACAACAGCTAAAAATTCTTTCTCTGTTGTTGTGTAATTAAGTTGGGCCTCATTTAGTGTTCGGCTGGCATAATAAATCACGTGCGGCATCTTATTAATGTGCTGTCCAAGAACAGCTCCAATTGCAAAGTCTGATGCGTCGCACATGATTTCAAAAGGGTGCGTCCAGTCGGGAGATGAGAGGATGGGTGCAGTGATGAGTGAATGTTTTAAAGACTCAAATGCTTCAGTGCATGTGGAGTCAAAAGCGAAGGTTGTGTCCTTGGCCAGTAAAAGGGTCAAGGGTCTAGCAATCTTGCTAAAGTCCTTGATAAACCGTCTGTAAAAACCGGCGTGGCCAAGGAAGGCTCTAATATCTTTGACGCATTTTGGGGGAGGTAGGTTAGAAATCACTTCGATTTTAGCCCTGTCTACCTCGATGCCGTTTTGAGAGATAACATGTCCTAAGACAATGCCCTCTCGTACCATGAAATGGCACTTTTCCCAATTTAATGTTAGGTTCTTATCCCTGCAGCGGGTAAGAACAGCGTCAAGATGGCGTAAACACTCGTCGAAGGAGTCGCCAAAGATGGAGAAATCGTCCATAAAAATCTCCAAGAACTTTTCGACCATGTCTGAAAAGATCCCCATCATACACCGCTGAAATGTAGCGGGAGCGTTGCATAACCCGAAGGGCATGCGACGATAAGCAAAGGTGCCAAAGGGACAAGTAAAGGTTGTCTTGTCTTGGTCCTCTTTGGCGATGGGGACTTGATTGTAACCAGAATAGCCATCGAGAAAGCAATAGAATTCGTGCCCTGCCAATCGCTCGAGCATTTGGTCAATGAAAGGTAAAGGAAAGTGGTCTTTCCTTGTAGCGGCATTGAGTTTCCTATAGTCTATGCAGACTCGCCACCCAGTTTGGGTGCGAGTGGGAATCAACTCATTTGCCTCGTTTGCAATGACCGTAATGCCCGATTTCTTGGGCACGACGTGGATTGGGCTAACCCATTGGCTATCCGAGATAGGGTAAATGATACCGCTATCCAGACATTTGACAATTTCCTTCTTAACCGCCTCTTTCATGATGGGGTTGAGGCGCCTTTGTGGATCTCGTGCTGGCTTGGCATCATCCATTAAGTGTATATGATGTTCGACTATGAGGGGACTAATCCCCTTTATGTCCGCCATAGACCAGCCGAAAGCTTGCCGATTATTAAGTAAGACCGTCAAGAGAGCCTTCTCTTGCTCAAGAGCTAGAGAAGTTGATATAATGACAGGTAAGGTCTCATTATCACCTAGATATGCATATTTTAGGTGTGTCGGCAAAAGCTTTAATTCGAGTTTAGGGGGTGAAACAATAGATGGTAGCAAAGGGGTAATTGTTTCAAACTCGAATGATTCCATCAAAGGTTCGTACCGAGTGTACGCAACAGTGTCGGATGGTTCTACTAACTCATCCGGAAAAGCAAAAGACTCCAAATCAGGTGATGAGTCTTCGAAGTTGTCGACGAATGTAAAACATTCAAAATCATTATCCGCCGCGAAAACTGAGTCGGATTCTAGGAGGAACGCACTAGTGGCGTTAACATTGCTGTGGTCGAATAAAAAGTTCTCGAACTCACAGTCCTCCTCCGCGATCTCATTGATCGAACAAACGTCTAGTACGCTAGCATTGGGCTCAGCAGGCTGACTTCCTAACTTGAAAATATTGAGCTCAATTGTCATATTGCCGAAAGATAAGTTCATTGAACCGTTACGACAATTGATCACTGCGTTGGAAGTAGCCAAAAATGGTCGACCTAATATAACCGGAATTTGGTTCCGGGGGTTCGCAACAGGTTGTGTATCCATCACTATAAAGTCTACGGGGAAAATGAAATCCCCTACTCTTATTAACACATCCTCGAGCTCTCCCCTAGGATGAGTGATCGACCGGTCGGCCATTTGGAGAGTACAGTGAGTGGGCTTAAGCTCTCCAACGCCCAATTGCTCGTACACAGAATAGGGTAGCAAATTGACGCTCGCACCAAGATCCAATAGTGCTCTATTGATGTTCTTGTCCCCAATTGTTATCGAAATGGTGGGACACCCGGGGTCCTTTTGTTTTGGGGGAAGGGAATTTACAAGAGCATCACTAATAGCACTGGCCACAAAAACTTTCTTTGGCACTTGCGACTTCCTCTTTTTGGTGCACAAGTCCTTTAAAATTTTGGCATATGAAGGAACTTGCTGAACTGCATCCAAGAGAGGGATGTTTATGCTAACCTGTTTAAACAGCTCGACAATCTTCTCCATTTGAGGAGTTGGTTTATTGGATCTCAACCTATTAGGAAAAGGAACATTTTGAAAAGTGGTTGAGTCCAACTTGTGTGGATCAGATTGTCGAGTTGGAACGGTACCTCGTGTAGATGTGTTCGTGTCGTGAGAATTAGGTCCGTTCAAGCTAGAAGAGGTAGAGCCATGTGAAGGGTGGAGAATAGGCTCTACAGAAGAAGAAGATGGTGAAGAAGAAGAAGAAGAAGAAGTAGTAGTCCCACCGGCAGGGGTGTCATTGTTAATGCCCACACTGTTCCGCAACACTTTTCCCGATCTCAATGTGGTCACCGCATTCACATTATGATTTTGCTGATTTTGGGCAGCATGTGCGTGACCGGGGTTGGGCAACGGTTGAGACGGGAGTTTTCCTTTTTCGCGCTCGCTCAAAGCTGCATTAAGTTGTGCAATTTGTGCCTCAATAGATTTGATACTCTGATCGTGGGAGGCACTGTTTTGCACTAAAGATTGAATAGAAGTCTCAAGTCTTGCTGTAGACTGTGTAGATTGCTTAAGGAATGCATCTAGACTTCTCTCGAGCGAGCTAACCTTATCATTATTAGGTTGAACATAATTGTTTGGCTGGTAAGCATTGTTCGGCACAAAATTGTTCACCTGGTTAGGGTAAGGTTGTTGTTGAAATTGTTGCGGTTGATATTGAGTTTGCGAGGGTGCTTGTTGTTGTTGTGGAGGAGGAGGTCTTTGAAAATTATTATTATTTCCTTGGAATTGTTGATTTTGGTTCCAAGCGAAATTTGGGTGACTCCTCCACCCCGGATTATACGTCGAAGAGTACGGATCGTTCCTTTGTCGTTGCTGAAATGCAGCATTGACTTGATCCTGTCCTTGAGTGGATGCATTATAAGGACACTCTTCAGTTAAGTGCGATGGATCCGCACAACAAGCACAGACAGTTCGTGGGGGCATAGCAGGGGCAGGAGAAGACGACGAGATTTTGGTCTCGATCGCTTCTAGCTTTTTCGTAAGAGCGGCCATCTCGGCCTTCATAGCAATCGACATCTCTATTTGATGTATGCCCGCCCTAGATTGACCACTAGAAGTTGATGTGGTCTTGGTGCTCTCCCACTGTATTGTCTGCTCACTAAGATCCTCAAGAAACTGCCACGCCTCATCATTAGACTTAGAGAGAAAATGACCTTGACAGATGGTTTCTAGCAACTGCTTCGTTGCCGAGTTCAATCCCTCATATAATGTTTGGCAAAGTTGCCAACTTTCTATCCCATGGTGAGGGCATTGAACTAGTAGGTCTTTAAATCTCTCGAAGCACTTCCAGAATGGTTCGGAAGGAAGTTGTGAAAATTGAATTATTTCATTTCGAATTCTGGCAGTTTTATGGTGAGGATAGAACTTTTTCAGAAAAGCCTTCACAAACTCATCCCAATTTCTTATGGAATGTGACGCGGTGCTATATAGCCACTTCTCGGCTAGGTCACATAAGGTGAAAGGAATGACCCTTAGCCTTATAGCATCGTCACTTAATTGGGTTGTCTTCATCATGCTGCAAACGTTTTGGAATTTATTAATGAAAATATATGCATCTTCGGATTCCAAACCATGAAACTTAGGCAGCATATTGATGAAGTGTGGTTTTATTTCAAAATTATCCCCATTCGCCGGTGGGGGTGAAAGACAAGTGGGTAAAGAAGTGCGAACGGGGTAGAAGAGATCCTGGAGCGCAACTCGTGCGGGCGCTACAACAGGCGGTAGATTCGGGTTATTCGCACCTGGCGGAGGTGGAATCATTCCCGTCGGTAAGGTATCGTTGGGGTTGAATCCCGACATACCTTCGAATGAAGAAATTGAATGTGGAGGTAAGGAAGTGGACGGAAGATCGACAAAGGGTTCGTCGAAGGGTTCGTTGGTCGGTATCAACGAAACGCGGACTAATCGGGCGTTAGTATCCCTAGTCCAAAATGACATACACTAAAGGGTAGTGCAGTCAGAAAAAAGAGAAAAACAGAAGGTGGGGGTAAGATAACGTCAGTGAGAAGAAGTGGTGGAAGTGAGGTTTCAAGTTTCTTTAGCGGCAAGTTGCAAGTTTTTTTTTTAAAAGATTTTATTTATTTTTTTTATTTGTGAATTTTTTTTTTTTTGGAAGTTTTTTGAAAACGGACTCGTGACACAAAAAGTATCAACCACACATGCACAATCAGGCCTAGATCTAGGGTCGCCTAGGTCTACTAGACAGCTCCTAACTAGGGCTAGAAATAGACCTCAAACCGCCTCTTCACGGACAAATACGGCCAGGTAAGTGGAAAGGAACCACCACTACAGTGGGCCTAATTAAAAACCACTAGCCTAGACACCGCAATGTCGGTTAGGATAAACGGCCGATGCCTACCCTAGTCCTTTTCCTACTGAGCTCGCTGTCCTTAGGTCTGAGTCTAATCTTTTTTAATTAAAGGTGGTCGATGCAAAATGCTTATGTGTTTTCTGGGGTCCTGGGAAGGGTGATGAAATCCCCACCCAATCTGAGTTTGGTCAAATAGCCCCTTAAGTCCGATTAAAATATGCAAAACAACAATTCACTTGCAATCAATTTTTTAGTGCGGCGCAAAGAAACCTGCAGAAATCTGTTATTTAGAAGGGGGAGAAAGACTCTTTACGCAAAGAACCCTGCAGAAAATTTTTTAACAGTGGATATATGGAGGTTGCAGAGGGGAAGAAAAGAGAGCAAACCCTGTAAAAATTATGTGCTGACGTGTCAGTAGAAGCGCGGATCCGCGGCCTGGGGCCTCCTACTGCGGCGGAAACGCGGTTGAGTAGAGGGATCAGCCTCTGGAAAAATTTCTGGCGCTCTGTACTTTCAAGTCCTCTCTGTTTTTATGCCTCCTTTTCTGTTTTGACCTTCTGTAAAACTCCAGATCCAAAATTCCTTGTCGTTCCTGCAAGATTCAAACGGGAAACCCTTCAAACAGATAAAGATAATGAAAAGAATTTTTTTTTTTTTTATATATTTTGTATTTTCAGATTTTTATAATTTTAAAATTTTATATCAACCCGAAATCCTACAAAAAGAGAAAATTACGCCATCCCCGGCAACGGCGCCATTTGATTAGTCCAAAAATTTGTAGTTTACCGTAATCAGAAACGGCGTCGCTTCGCAGCTAGCCGGTGAATACGGGTCGATCCGCAGGGATGGTTAATTTCTGATTTTGTGTTATAACGAGTTGATTCAAATCGTTGTTGGTTTTTTTATCGATTGAGTTTAAGACGAATTTATGTGATGAGAAGGAACTCATTAGGGTTAGGTCGAAGGTAGGAGTGTTGAGATCAGTATGTTCACCTCTTTCAATGTCGTGATTTAAGCTTTTAGGAAAGTCACAACAATCAATAGGAAAAGGGATTAGGATGATCGGGAAGAAACAAAGTTTCTTCCTCTAGATCCTTGTCCGTCTTTTCTCATTCATTGATGTGAGCTTCATGGACATCATATAAGTCCGGCCTTTTATACTACGGAACACCGTTACCTTATAGGTAGGGTGCCGTAGGGGGCGGATCGTATATGTGTGCATGAAGGTTTCGTTTAAAAATAAGTTGACATTGAAAGAGGTGAGAGACATCCGTCTCTCACTCACTCCCTTGTTCCTAACCCTAACGAGCGAGAATTTTTACTCGCACATTAGGGAATTATTGCAAAGAGACATTTTTATGTTTATGTTTTAAAGGTTAACTACTTGGTGCAATTAAGGAGGATTACACTAGAGCAAAAATTAAATAACTAGGGCAAGTAAAAGATTATGCTAAGGCAAGAATTAAAACTAAAGACTTACAAGAAGAGATGATGCTCTGAATTCTTCAACAAATCTCACTTTTATTGATTATAAAGAGGCATACAATTTTTAAGATCTAGATTACAATTTATAAGTAACTAGTGAAGCTAGGGTTACAGACTTTCGTAGACATGATTTTACTGATTTAACCCCTGAAAATCCCAACAATGAAACGACACACCGACACAAGAAGTCGGTGCCAACACGGGCACGATATGGCCGCGGTTCAGCGGCAGATACATGCATTTGGCCGCGGATCCGCGGCCATTTAGTGGGATTGGCCCACCAGTTTTCTGTGGTTGACTGATCCTCTCTTGGGCTCTCTTCTTTTACTGCTCTTTTCTCTGTTGGGCTTTCTAGTATTCTCCAGGTTCTCAGTGAATCTTGTAAGGATCTTTTCGACCGTTTCTCTTGACGTTCGTCTCGGCTTGAGTAGGATCCGTGTGCTGTTTGGTCAAAAATCCATTTCCTGTATCATCTTTGTCTTTTCACTGTAATTTCTTCAAAAGTCTGTATCCTGTATCATGTAACAAACGATCGTCAAAAGCACCTGTTTACTTATAAATTGCACAAAAAATGGGGCGTATGAATTGCAATATTATGATGTGAACACGCACTTGGCGCTGCTTAGAATGCAGCGCACTTGGCGCTGCTATGAAGCGCTGCTTCATTTCAAAGTTTGAAATTTGAATAGAGCTTTGCTCTGATCGGGGGAAACAGGACTATACCTATCGTCAGATAGAAGTTCTCAGGTGACTTGTGTACATGTTAGTTTTTGGACCTGAGATCGTCATTTGTCTCGTGTAAGTTCCCACTGTGCTTTGATCACTACCCTACCATGGCTCTACTGAGTCGTGCATACAAGTTTTGGTTGGGTACAGTCCCGAGCCACATGGAGGCAGTGAGCGATTGTTGGGGATTCGTCTCTCCCAATATTGGGAGTCGATATCGCACTGTGTTCGATTGGTCAGGACCATAAGACCTTGGCCAAGGCAGTTAGGATTTACTGATAGGTTGATTGGTAGTTTCTCGGATTGGTCCTGAGCCATATCAGCACGAATTATCGGGTTATTAAAGTCTGACGTTTACCACCCGCTAGACCCGGTATGCGATACTCTCAGACGAAGAGACCGAACTGTACGAAGATTGTCACGGATAGGCTCAATAGGAGTTCGGACGAGTTTGTTTTTCGGCCTTCCTTTTTGACAGGTACCTGGGTAGCCGTTACGTACAGCTAGTGCCGCTGACGTGCTTGTGGTTAAACTTACTGCCAGCGTACTGTCAAGTTTTTAGAGTCCCACACAGAGGGTTTTCCTGCTTCGGACGAAACGATGTAGAGGCCGTATGGTTTTACGGCAGGGGTTTGATCACATACGTGTACTTGTGCACGTATGATGTTCGGGAGGATAATACCAGCGGGCTTTGGTTTAAGCCGGATCCAAGTATTATATTCTTGGATTATTTTGTCTCTTTGTATTTGTATTTTTCGGAATACGGATACGGGTATGTATATACGTTGATGGGCATTCTTGTAATTGTGCAAGATGCTTCTAGAAGAAGACACCTCATTATTTGTTTTAACCATTATTGTTAATGGTTAATGAGGTGGAGAAATGAGGTGTTCATTTGCATTAAGTGAAGCATGGCTACATGGTGACTAATGGCATGACTCATTCTTTACTATTTGAGTATGCTTGATATTTTCTTTTGTTGTGAATTATTAATGCAAGGTAGCTCCTCGCGTCAAAGATGAGGTAACTAGAGTACTTAGCTTGCTAATCTAAGTAGCCTAGATGAAGTAGGAGCTCAAAGTAGGCATTCTCGGGTGGATCATCTTTGACGCAGGAGGCCGAAGTTCAAGTACGATCCGTACATTTTTTGAGGAGCCAAAGGAGAGGAGTGAAGACCCGAAGGACTTGTTTTCTTTAGGTATGATTTCTATCATAGTAGATTGAGCTTCTTATGTTGCTAGTTAGGTTTATGGTTAGATCTGGTTTAGGGTTATTCTAGCGCCAAGTTTCGTATCGTATTAAAAATTTTGTTCTGAAAACGGCCACGGATGATGGCCAGGGCGTTAGTATAACCTTTCATGGTATCAGAGCCAGCCCATAAACCCTACACTAGCAGGTTTAAACAATGTTAAAGTAACGAAACCGAAATAACTCCGAAACACGAAACGAAAATTCAAGTTTCTGTCGAAATTTTCAGAGGCTCTAAATTTTTTTTAAACAATTGCAGAGTGCTTCTTTAGTTGTTAGATGAACACAGAACAAAAATGAGACAATTCCATCATGTTGTGGCATGCCAAAACCCTAAAATAACCGGCCCCACCGGTTTTGTCATGAGGAATTGGCTTGAATTTTGTTTTGGCTTCTTGTCTCTTGGATTTAAGGTTTTAGGTGTTGTTTGATTTTGCCGAGGATGGATATTCTGTTATTTTTGAGTATGAGGCAATACAGAGTATTTCAAAGTCGTTATTTTTAACACTGTTTATATGTTTTCAGTACATTCACTTCTATCTGCGACCGTGAATGTCATTTGATCGGTATAACTTGTCTAACTGCTATATGTTCCTTTAGACGGGTTTGCGAACATGACATTCACGTTGATATTCTGTGTTTGTGCTGTGGTTATGGTTGGATTGTCGTGCGGGATAGCTTGATGTTGCAATGATAGTAGTACAGTTAAGATTCATTTTTATATTCTTATTACGGGGCGAGCGTCTGACATGTGGACTGTCGTCTTTGCTGTGTTGTATATTATTTGTTGGGGGCACGACCGGGTTGAGGTCGATGTCACCATTGCACATATTATTTTTCTTTTTTGTAATAGGTTTACCCCACGGAGGAGTGCACGAATAGCCGGGTTCTAGAAAGCAACAAGCCCGCATCTCATGGCGTTGAGATGGAAGGGGCTTCACTCTAGAATTGGCGGGCTATTCGCCGCACTCGTAGGGGGTATAGTTTGACCCACGAAGGTGCGCCCAAGTTACCGGATTCCGTGAAGTGCTAGGTGGCCCATTCACTTTGTTGATTGTGGTTGCCTCACTTCTGGGATTGGTGGATAACTTGCCGCGCTCGTAGGGGTCCAGGTTTTCATTGCACGGGCTATCCACACGACCGGGAACGTCGGGTTTTATTTGTGGCTCAAATGAAACCCGGGGCTCCAAGATTATCCACCATTCTATGTTGCTTGCTGAGATTCTGTGATGTTGCTTATTATCATGCCTGTGATGAATGTTATATATATTTATATATGTTAGTGTATATGCCCTAGAGGCCATTACTGTATCATACTAGTATGTATATTACTTGATGGAAGCTTGGGATATTCACAGTTGTATATACAATCTTGCTCGAAATGGTAGTATGCTACTTGGTTTGTCTCTGCTTTAATGTGTACATGTGTTTCTTTTATTATATCACCTATACGCATTAGTGGAGCCCTTAGGATCTTTGCTTGATTACCAGCGTTGTGATGGCGCTCACACTCGTGGGGGCTAGGTAATCCATAAGCACATCCTTATACAGGTCCCTAGTCGTAGGACTATCGAGACATGGCATCGATACTTCGGAGTAGACTAGCGTATGCGCTTCTCATCCCAGCGTGGGAGACGGTCTGTCCCACAGCCGTCAGTACGTCGTACTTGAGATAGTATGCGGGTGCTCGTTAGGTTACGAGTACACTGGACAGGACTCGTCGGGAACTGTTGGTTGGTATTATACCTATCGTCAGTTATCAGTTCCCAGGTGACATGAGTATAGCTTACTCCGCTGACTTGACACTGTCACTTCGCCTCGAGTGTGTTCCCAGTGTACTTTGATTACTACCCTACCACGGCTCAAAGGAGTCGTGCAAACAGGTAGTAGTTGGGTGCAGTCCCGAAGCATTTGGAGGCAGTGACGGTTAGACAGGATTCGTCTCTCCCGGTATTGGGGGTTGACATTGTGCTGTGTCTAGGAGAGCCATTACACAAGTAGTCCCTGGCCAGGGCAAGCGAGATATACTGGTAGGTTTCCAGTGTTATCTCAGGGTGTTCTGGGATACACTCCGACACGACTTGTACCGCTATTAGGGGACTGACGTTTACCGCCTCCTAGGCCCGCCATGCGATGTATCTGACGAACAGACCGGACTGTACGGAGACTGTCACATTCAGGCTCAGTAGGAGTTTAGATGAGTTCACCTCGTCAGTCTTCTTATCGGCATCTACCTGGGGACCGTTACGTACAGCTAGTGCCGCTTGCGGTCTGTGGTTAAACCCACTGCCAGCGTAGTGTCGAGTCTTTAGAGTCCCATACAGAGAGTTATTCGCCTTTAGGCAAAATGAGTAGAGGTCGCATGGTTTTGTGACAGAGTTCGTTCACATCCGTGCACTTGTGCACGTTTGCTGTCCGGACAGCTTATACTAGTGGGCTTTGGTTTAAGCCAGATCCTAGTATATGATTTGGGATTGGTTTTATCTCATTGTATTCGTGTTCCTCGGATCACGAATACGGGTGCGTATGCACAGTTGACTGAGACAGAGGGAGAGGACTTTGATTAGGGTTAATGACCATTGTCATTTTCTTAACCCTAATGCTTATGTGTGTATTATGAATAATTGATATTAGTTATATATAATTGTGCACGGTTAGGGTTGTTGACCATTTGACCATACTTGACTTGTTGACTTGGGTTGACATGTTGACCATCATCATTCCATATGAAAGATGCTCTTTGATCCTTGTAATTTGCATTTAATATGAAATGATAATGGTCATGTCTTGATTAATCATGACAATTATCTAGCTAATTATCTAATTTACATAATTCACACATATATGTGAGAATGGTTCTTTATTCTCCTCATTCTATCATATTGATTCTCTCTCCTCCTCTTCCTCTCTCTCAACCTCTCCCCTCTCATGAGTTGAGAAACACATGAGCTTGAGATAAACCACTCTAAAGTAATCTCTACTCTCATCTAAGGTTCTAGGATTAGCACTTCTAGCATCTTAGTTACTTCTAGCTTGAAGTTGAAGCCAAAGGTTGAGGCTCTCGGATGGATCCTTCTTCGACTAGAGAAGGCGACAAGGTGATCTCTTTCTTTCACTCCAAGGAGCAAGGAGAGAAGGACATAAAGCCCAAGGTATAACCTTTCTTCCATGTAGCTAATACTAGTTAGCTTGTAGTTAGTTTTTGTTTAGCAAAGATCCTCTTTTAGTTAGTCCATGTTGCCTAGTTCGATAAAAATCCGATTTTTATACCGTTTTCCGCCTCCCCGCAAGCACCGGGGTGGGCAACGTGGACTTACAGTGGTATCAGAGCCTAACTAAACATAAACTAGCTAGTTAGTAAAGTGTATAGATGTTCGATCGGTAAAAATCGCAAAACCAAAATTTCAAAACTCTAAGTTTCTATTGATTTTTTTTCTGCTAAAAAAATAATAAATCATACTTCAAAAATCGGCTCAGGTTTTTTTAAAGAAGCACACCAAAAACGATCCAGTGAATCGCTCAAAGCGCCGCGCTTCCGCGGCAAGAACATGCCTTTTGCCGCGGAACCGCGGCCGTTTTGACTCGGTTCTGGACCGAGTTTGGTGCAGTATTCTTCTGCTGAGGTTTTGGGATTTTTAAGATGGTTTCTTTCTGCCCAGTTTTTCCAGAATAGGAATTTGTATTTGGGGTGCCTATAAATCCATATTTTTTTATCGAACTTCACTACACTTTGACTAATGGGTTATATCTGTGATGTTTATATGTATTGAACGTCTGTTAATCGCTATACGTCGATTAGTGGGGGTTATACATATCTGTGATCTGTGTTTGTTGATGGTATGTGTATATGAATGCGTTGGATTGTCGCAGGTGAATAGCCGGGGGTTTTGTGAGACGAGAGTTTTCTTTTCTTTCAATTTATGTAACATGTAAATTGATGTAATATTATTTGTTTGGCCGCACAACCGGGTCGGGGTTGTAGCCGTCATTGTATAATTCTTTTTACTGTTTTTGCTCCTAGGATAGACCCATGGAGGGGGTGCACAAACTACCGGATATCTCGAAGTGCCGAGTGGCCTACTCACGGTGTTGAGGGAGGTTGCTTCGCTTCGGATACTTGGCGGGTAGTTTGCCGCACCCGTAGGGGTCTTGGGTGGGGTATTGGCTATTCACCGCGACCGTGTAATCCGCTTTTCGTTGCAGGCTCGAACGGATTGCTGATTCCTAGTATATCCAATGTATTCATCTGTGATCTGTAATGTCTATCATTGTTATATATCTATATACGATAACTATTTAGGCGTTGCTTATGTTATACAGCCGTGCTAGCCCAGCCCCCGCTCTGTCGTTAGTTAAGTAACCTAACGGGTGATGACGGGGCCACGTGGCGAATGCGAATGGCATAAGCGTACGTCATATTTTGGTTGTTTTCTGCAATGGTAGGATTAATTGATGGGACGCATTAAAAGAACTAATGCAAGAAAATAAACCAAGTAAAAGTCGATTGGAACACTTTGAAAAACCACTCGGTTCTTTTTCAAAACCAAACTTTTAAATGCGGAGCTTGAACCACTCCTTTTAAAAGCTATCTCGTTCCATCGATTATATCAAGTTCACTACGTTCACGGTTTCGCCAAAACCATTCGTAGCCCTCCGTCATTCCACATGAATGGTCAAAAAGTATTCAAGCTATGTATTTTGGCCAAAGTCAAGGCATAGTGATTGGTAACTATTGGGTATTCATGTGCAGCATAGGTAGATGCGTTGGTTTGGGATAGTCGTGCTGCCGTTTTGGCCAAAGTCAAGGGTAGGTACGGGTGGGTCCAAATTAACCAGGAGAATGACGGGTAGAACTTGACATGTGACTTATGATATTTTGGCCAAAGTCAAGGTCATAAGAGCATGGGGAAAAAATCCACATCGGGAGTTTCATAAGTACTGAAACTTTCTAACGCTGCATACCATTTGGAGTGTGATGATTCTGGTAGGATTCCTTCGGTTTTATCATGCGATGATATTTGGATCCCGATCCTACTGTGAGTATATGCTACTCATCGGGAAATTTCTCACCTAACGATCAATGCTATAAACCTAGTAGGTGTCTAGAAAGGTGTTAGCGGGGCTACGCCCACAGGGAAAAGAGGTTACTTAATTAAGAAACTTCACGAAAGCGTTGGAAAACCTCCCTCGAAGTACCGACACTGGCCTGGCTGAACGGTTAAGCAAGTATTGTACGGTGAGATTGATCCCGACTAATTCTTCCTTTATGGTTTGAGGAGGGATTCGAGAGACAGTGGGAGCCATCATGTTTAGACAAACTAAAAACCACTCTAAACGTGCAAGAGCATCATGCTAAAGTGTTTCTTTTCTCTCTCCTAATTGCAGCGACCATTCAACATGACCGGACTTAAGTTATTACTAGATAAAAACATACTGACAGGGCCAAACTACAAAGATTGGTTCAGGAATGTCAAGATGGCAATTACTTACGACAAGTTGGGGTATATCCTTACCACCAAAGCTCCCCCTGTCCTAGGTCCCACCTCCAGCGTCGCGGATGTAGAAATCTGTAAGACATGGGAGATCGATTGCGCGAAGGCCAAATGCCTCGTGCTTGCCTCGATGGACAACGAACATCAGAGGAGGCATGAGAATATGGACCTAGAGTCCATATTTCTTCATACAAAAGAACTGTATGGAGAGCAGTCTCGTATCGCAAGATATGAAGTGTCGAAGAAGCTATTTTCGGCAAGATTGGCCGTCGGATCATCGGTAGCGGAACACGTGCTTAAGATGATTGGCTACATAGAGGAGCTCGCGGACCTTGGGACCACGTTGGAGAATGAACTCTACACTGATTTGATTCTCCAGTCCCTTCCTTCCATTTACGCCCAGTTTATCCTTAACTTCAACATGTAAGGAAAGGAGGTTGAACTTTCCGAACTTCTGAACATGTTGAGGAGTGCTGAGGGTACCCTACAGAAAGGTAGGGAGACATCCACTTTGTTTGTAGGAGGATCTTCCTCTTTTAGGTCCAGGGCGAAAGCCAAGGGAAAGAAGAAGAAAGCCCCCGCCAAACCAAGGGGCGGTGTCAGTAAAGTGGATACGAAGGGAAAGGGAAAGGCAACAAAGGTAGCGGGAAAGCTGGTGGGAAAGGAAGAATGCTTCTATTGTCACAAAAGTGAACACTGGAAACAGGATTGCAAGGCTTGGAAGGCCAGAACCCAGGATCTGAAGCGAGTTGCGGCTTCAGCTTTAGGTGTGTATGTTATTGAAAACTGTCTATCAATAAACTCTACTTCTTGGGTATTGGATACCGGATCAGGATCTCATATCTGTAATTCTTTGCAGGCGTTGAGAAAGCGTAGAGTTTTGAAGGCAGGTGATATGACCCTCAGAGTTGCAAACGGAGCTAGCATGGATGCTGAGGCCGTGGGGGACTATCACCTAGGATTGTCAGATGGTCACTTTTTAGTTTTGCGTAGTTGTTATTTTGTACCAAATGCAACCTGTAATATCATTTCTGTATCTTTATTATCTAAAGAAGGTTATGAATTTGCATTTGTAAGTAATGTAGTGAACATTCACCTTAATCAAGTTTTGATTGGGTCAGGTACATTAAATGGTATATACGTATTAAACCAACCACAGATTTTCAATGTCCAGAATACACACAAAAGAAAGTCTCCAGAAATCAATAAAACTTTCTTATGGCATTGTAGACTGGGTCACATCAATGAGAGAAGATTGACTAAGTTACATACAGAAGGATATTTGGATCCGTTCTAATATCAGTCATATGCAACTTGTCAATCCTGTCTCAAAGGAAAGATGACAAAGACTCCGTTCACTGGACATGGAGTAAGAGCGAGCGAGCTCTTGGGACTCGTACACAGCGACGTGTGCGGTCCAATGTCTACGCATGCACGAAGCGGTTATTCTTACTTCATTACTTTTACGGATGACTTTTCAAGGTACGGATATGTCTTCTTAATGAAACATAAATCCGAGGCTTTTGAAAAATTCCAGGAATATAAGAATGAAGTAGAAAAACAAACAGGCAAAAGTATCAAGGCACTGAGATCTGATCGAGGTGGTGAATACTTGAGTGCCGAGTTCCTGGGTTACTTAAAAGAGAATGGAATTCTCTCTCAGCTTACTCCTCCATACACTCCGCAACATAACGGTGTATCGGAGAGACGGAACCGAACCCTATTGGATATGGTACGGTCCATGATGAGTAACGCTGAGTTGCCGCGATCGTTCTGGGGATATGCGCTAGAATCAGCTGCATACCTTTTGAACCGAGTTCCAACTAAGACTGTGCCTACTACACCATATCAGATGTGGTGTGGGAAGAGACCCTATCTTAATCACATTAAGACATGGAGATGTCCAGTTTTTGTCAAAAAGCAGCATGCGAACAAGCTCGAGGCACGCTCAGTACAGTGCAAGTTTGTGGGATATCCAAAGAACTCCAAGGGATATTTCTTCTATTGCAAAGAGGAACAAAAGGTTTTTGTTTCTCGCCATGCCCACTTTCTAGAACACCAGTTCTTAGAAAAAGAAATAAGTGGGAGCGCAATAGAACTGGAAGAAATTCCAGAACCACGAGCTATTACTGAAAGCTTAGTAGAACCAGAGGGTTCGAAAGATCAGGACATTCCCACGCCACTCCGCAGGAGTAGTAGGGAGTCTCATCCGCTCGAGAGATACTACGGTTTTCTCATAGAGGGGGATAGAGAGGATTGCATCATAGATTTTGATGAGCCTACTAGCTTCCAGCAAGCCATTCAGAGCGTTGACTCAGTAAAATGGCTGGATGCAATGCGGACCGAAATGGAGTCCATGTACACCAACAAAGTATGGACGTTGGACATTGCTCCAGATGGGGTAAAACCCATAGGATGCAAGTGGATCTTCAAAAGGAAGATTGGTGTAGATGGACAGGTTGAGACCTATAAAGCTAGACTGGTTGCAAAGGGTTTTCGTCAGAGACCTGGTTTGGACTATGACGAAACCTTTTCTCCAGTGGCTATGCTGAAATCCATTCGGATCCTTCTTGCCATTGCTGCCTTCCACGATTATGAGATTTGGCAGATGGACGTAAAGACCGCTTTTCTAAATGGACATTTAGAGGAGTGTGTCTATATGGACCAGCCAGAGGGTTTCATTTAGAGTGGGAGCAGCGGAAAGGTGTGC
This sequence comes from Agapanthus africanus, assembly GCA_030015575.1. Classification (NCBI taxonomy): domain Eukaryota; kingdom Viridiplantae; phylum Streptophyta; class Magnoliopsida; order Asparagales; family Amaryllidaceae; genus Agapanthus; species Agapanthus africanus. The sequence goes on along the minus strand of CM057337.1, from coordinate 154,649,135 downwards.
AAGTTGCTCAAGTCCATTTATGGACTAAAGCAGGCATCGCGGAGTTGGAACATCTATTTTGATGAGACGGTCAAGGAATTTGGCTTTATCAAAAATCCAGATGAACCATGCATCTATTGTAGATTTGTAGCGAGAACTGCAGTATTCCTCGTTTTATACGTGGATGACATTCTCTTAATAGGAAATGACATTCCTATGCTACAATCTGTCAAGGGGTTCTTGTCACACAGGTTCTCCATGAAAGACCTGGGTGATGCCTCATACATTCTGGGGATCCGGATCTACCGTGACAGATCCAAGAGGATTTTAGGACTCTCACAGTCCAGGTATATCGACACCATACTGAAAAGATTCAGTATGGAAGATTCTAAGCGCGGTAATCTACCGGCTTGTCACGGGATCACCCTCTCCAAAGAGATGTCTCCCAAGACTGATTTGGAGAGGGATTGCATGTCCATTATACCCTACGCTTCTGCGGTAGGCTCTATAATGTATGCGATGTTGTGTACCAGACCAGATGTGGCTTATGCACTGAGTGTGGTAAGCAGGTATCAGTCAAACCCTGGGGAGAAACATTGGATAGCGGTAAAGAACATTCTCAAGTACCTGAGAAGGACTAAGGAGATGTTCTTGGTGTATGGCGGAAAAGACCTCCAGATTGAGGCCTTTGCTGACTCCAGCTTCCAGAGTGACAAGGATGATTCCAAGTCCATGTCGGGTTTTGTCTTTACCCTCAATGGAGGGGCGGTGTGTTGGAAGAGCTCCAAACAGGAAACCGTTGCTGACTCGACTGTGGAAGCGGAATACATCGCTGCATCTGATGCCGCAAAAAAAGCTGTCTGGATGAGGAAGTTCTTGAAAGAACTTCAGGCGGTTCCGTCCATTGTTGATCCAATACCTCTGTATTGCGACAACAACGGGGCTATAACTTTAGCGAAGGAACCCAGGTCCCATCAGAAATCCAGACACATCATGAGGCGGTATCACCTGATCAGGGAGATCATGGATCGCCAGAAGATCGAGTTTCGGAAGGTTGCTTCAGAAGATAACACTGCAGATCCATTCACAAAGGCCTTACCCCAGACTTAGTTCGAGCGGCTGATCGAGATGATAGGTCTTCGATACGCCAGTACATGGCCTTAGTGCAAGTGGGAGATTGTTAGTGTATATGCCCTAGAGGCTATTACTGTATCATACTAGTATGTATATTACTTGATGGAAGCTTGGGATATTCACAGTTGTATATACAATCTTGCTCGAAATGGTAGTATGCTACTTGGTTTGTCTCTGCTTTAATGTGTACATGTGTTTCTTTTATTATATCACCTATACACATTAGTGGAGCCCTTAGGATCTTTGCTTGATTACCTGCGTTGTGATGGCGCTCACACTCGTGGGGGCTGGGTAATCCATAAGCACATCCTTATACAGGTCCCTAGTCGTAGGACTATCGAGACAGGGTATCGATACTCCGGAGTAGACTAGCGTATACGCTTCTCATCCCAGCGTGGGAGACGGTCTGTCCCACAGCCGTCAGTACATCGTACTTGAGATAGTATGCGGGTGCTCGTTAGGTTACGAGTACACTAGACAGGACTCGTCGGGAACTGTTGGTTGGTATTATACCTATCGTCAGTTATCAGTTCCCAGGTGACATGAGTACAGCTTAGTCCGCTGACTTGACACTGTCACTTCGCCTCGAGTGTGTTCCCACTGTACTTTGATTACTACCCTACCACGGCTCAAAGGAGTCGTGCAAACAGGTAGTAGTTGGGTGCAGTCCCGAAGCACTTGGAGGCAGTGACGGTTAGACAGGATTCGTCTCTCCCGGTATTGGGGGTTGACATCGCGCTGTGTCCAGAAGAGCCATTACACAAGTAGTCCCTGGCCAGGGTAAGCGAGATATACTGGTAGGTTTCCAGTATTCTCTCAGGGTGTTCTGGGCTACACTCCGACATGACTTGTACCGCTATTAGGGGACTGACGTTTACCGCCCTCCTAGGCCCGCCATGCGATGTATCAGACGAACAGACCGGACTGTACGGAGACTGTCACATTCAGGCTCAGTAGGAGTTCAGATGAGTTCACCTCGTCAGTCTTCTTATCGGCATCTACCTGGGGACCGTTACGTACAGCTAGTGCCGCTTGCGGTCTATGGTTAAACCCACTGCCAGCGTAGTGTCGAGTCTTTAGAGTCCCACACAGAGAGTTATTCGCCTTTAGGCAAAATGAGTAGAGGTCGCATGGTTTTGCGACAGGGTTCGTTCACATCCGTGCACTTGTGCACGTTTGCTGTCCGGACAACTTATACTAGTGGGCTTTGGTTTAAGCCAGATCCTAGTATATGATTTGGGATTGGTTTTATCTCATTGTATTCGTGTTCCTCGGATCACGAATACGGGTGCGTATGCACAGTTGACTGAGACAGAGGGAGAGGACTTTGATTAGGGTTAATGACCATTGTCATTTTCTTAACCCTAATGCTTATGTGTGTATTATGAATAATTGATATTAGTTATATATAATTGTGCATGGTTAGGGTTGTTGACTATTTGACCATACTTGACTTGTTGACTTGGGTTGACATGTCGACCATCATCATTCCATATGAAAGATGCTCTTTGATCCTTGCAATTTGCATTTAATATGAAATGATAATGGTCATGTCTTGATTAACCATGACAATTATCTAGCTAATTATCTAATTTACATAATTCACACATATATGTGAGAATGGTTCTTTATTCTCCTCATTCTATCATATTGATTCTCTCTCCTCCTCTTCCTCTCTCTCAACCTCTCCCCTCTCATGAGTTGAGAAACACATGAGCTTGAGATAAACCACTCTAAAGTAATCTCTACTCTCATCTAAGGTTCTAGGATTAGCACTTCTAGCATCTTAGTTACTTCTAGCTTGAAGTTGAAGCCAAAGGTTGAGGCTCTCGGGTGGATCCTTCTTCGACTAGAGAAGGCGACAAGGTGATCTCTTTCTTCCACTCCAAGGAGCAAGGAGAGAAGGACATAAAGCCCAAGGTATAACCTTTCTTCCATGTAGCTAATACTAGTTAGCTTGTAGTTAGTTTTTGTTTAGCAAAGATCCTCCTTTAGTTAGTCCATGTTTCCTAGTTCGATAAAAATCCGATTTTTATACCGTTTTCCGCCTCCCCGCACGCACCGGGGTGGGCAACGTGAACTTACAATATATATACTAGTAGATGTTGTATATGTTTTGCATCCGCGCTAGTCCAGCCCCCGCTCTGCCGTTATTTAAGTAACCTAACGAGTGATGACGGAGCCCAGTGGCGAATGCGGATGGTATATACGTACATTGTATTTTCGTTCTTTTCTGGTGTGATAGGTTTAATTGATGGGACCGTATTAATTTTGATTAATGCAAGAAAAGGAACCTAAAAAGATGTTGTTGGAACAAATTTCGAAAAACTACAGTTATATTCTTTCGCTTTGCATAGTGGTATTCGGTTGTGAATATCCAGCACTTCATTCCAGGAGGCAAGAGCCGAGATCCCTTCGTAGGGAGTGACCTCTTGAGCAAAAGTCTATACTGTAGATTACTCGTTTTTTTTCAAAACCAGAAATTTTAAAAAGCGGAGCCTAAACCATTCCTTTTCAAAACTGCTCAGGTTCCTTCAACGATATCAAGTTCATTACGTTAAAGGGTTTTTCGCCAAATAACCAGCCGTAGCCCTCCGTCATTTCAGAATAGTAATATTTAGTATTCGTGCTGCGTTTGTTGACCTAGTCAAGACGCAGTGTACGGTAGCTAAGTAGTACTTTTTTGTGCATTGTAAATGCGATTGGTTAGGACAGTCGTATGGCCTTGTTGACCTAGTCAAGGGCACGTATGGGTGGGTTTAATGCAATCAAGAAAATGACGGGTTGAACTTGACTAGCGTTTTATAGTTTGTTGATCTAGTCAAGGTCATAGACCGCTAGTAGCAAAAACCACATCGGGAGTTTCAAATATACAGGAAACTTGCAGATTTAGAATACCTTTTGGAGTATGGTGACCAGAGTGGATTCCATCTAGGTCATCACACAATGATAGTTGGATCCTGATCCCACTGATCAGTAGGATTACTCTTGAGAGATTATTTCACTAAACAATCAATGCTATAAACCAAGTAGGTGTCTAAAACGGTGTTAGCGGGGCTACGCCTCCAGGAAAAAGAGGTTACATAATTAAGGAACTTCGCGAAAGCGTTGGAAAACCTCTCTCGAAGTACCAACACTAGCCTGGCCGAAAGGTTAAGCAAGTATTGTAACATGTGATTAATCTCGACTAATTCTCCTTTTAAGGTTTGATGGAGAATTCGAGGAAACAGTGGGAGTCATCCTGATTAGGTAAACTAATAACCAATTTAATATTGTAAGAGCGCACGCTAAGTGTTTCTTTTCTCTCTCTCTCCAGGTAGCAACCATTTCATACCCTAATCAAGATAATAAAATGTATCGCTTGACCGATCCGAATTCTTATTCGGGATTGGGGAACGTCAGTCGGCTCTAAACTATGACAGCTGTCATGAGTATGAGCAAGGGAAAGAGGATTGCATGAATTCCTTGATAACCACAATGAAGAAGAAACACACTATTGCGTCTTCTTCAGATGTTCTTGTTATTGAGAACTGTTTTTCGGTCAGTCTTACCTCCTGAGTACTAGATACCGGATCGGGATCTCATATCTGTAATTTATTACAAAGACTGAGAAAAAGTAGGATGGTTGGACCCGGTGATATGTCCCTCAGACTAGGGAACAGAGCACAAGTTGATGCTGCAACCATCGGTGAATATCACCTAGTGTTGCCAAAAGACAATACTATGATTTTGAACAATTGCTACTATATACCTTCCATGGTTTGCAACATCATATCAGTTTCTTTACTTGAAAAAGATGGATATACGTTTGTTCTTGATAGAAATATCATGAACATTTACCTTAATCAGGTATTGGTTGCAGAAGGTACACTGTATAATGGTATCTATATTCTAAATCAAAACACGGTTTTCAACGTACGAAACACATGCAAGAGAAATAGTCCAGAAATGAACGAATCCTACTTGTGGGATTGTAGACTTGGTCATATCGGAGAGAAAAGACTAAGTAAGTTGCATAAAGATGGACTTTTGAATACGTTCGAATTTTCATCTTATGAAACTTGTTAGTCTTGTCTCAAGGGAAAGCTGACCAAATCTCCGTTCACCGGACACGGAGAAAGAGCAACAGAGCTCTTGGGACTCATACACAGTGACGTATGTGTTCCAATATCTATACATGCAAGCGGTGAGTTCTCGTACTTCATCACATTCACTGACAATCTCTCCAGATTCGGATATGTGTATCTTATGAAACATAAATCTGAAGCTTTTAAGAAATTCAAAGAATACAGAAACGAAGTAGAGAACCGGACTGGCAAAAGTATCAAGATCCTCCGATCTGATAGAGGAGGGGAGTACTTAAGCACAGAATTCCTAGAATACTTAAAAACGAATGGAATTCTCTCTCAGCTTACTCCTCCGTATACACCACAGCATAACGGTGTATAGGAGTGGAGGAATCGTACCTTATTAGATATGGTTCGCTCCATGATGAGTAGCGCCGAGTTGCCTCTTTCATTTTGGGGACATGTGCTTTTGACATCAGCATTTTTGTTGAATGATGTTCCATCCAAATCAGTGCCTAAGACACCATTCGAGATATGGAATGGTAAAAGTCCATATCTTAAAAGATTTAAGATATGGGGTTGTCCGGCTTATGTTAAAAAGTATAAATCGGATAAACTAAATGCACGGTCAATTTTATGTAAGTTTGTGGGATATCCAAAGAATGGTTATGGATATCTATTCTACCATACCGAGGAACAGAAGGTGTTTGTTGCTCAGCTTGCCGTTTTCTTAGAAACGGAGTTTCTTGCAAAAGAAATTAGTAGGAGCACGGTAGAACTAGAAGAAATTCAGCGACCGCAAACTGAAACTGAAGATTTGGTGGAACCTCAAGATTCAATAACCCTAAATAAGCCTCAGCCACTCTGCAGATCTGGTAGGATTTCTCATCCGCCCGAGAGATACTGCGGTTTTCTCATAGACGGGGATCGAGAGGATTGCATCTTGGAAGAAGATGATCCTACTATTTTCAGGCAGGCCATTATCAGTAGGGACTCTGATAAGTGGCTGGATGCTATGCGATCCGAGATGGATTCCATGTACACCAATAAAGTGTGGACCCTGGATATTGCTCCACCTGGGGTAAAACCCGTTGGATGCAAATGGATCTACAAAAGGAAATTTGGTATAGATGGGCAGGTGGAAACCTATAAGGCTAGACTCGTTGCAAAAGGTTTTCGTCAAAGATCAGGAGTGGACTATGACAAAACCTTTTCTCCAGTGGCTATGCTCAAATCCATTCGAATCCTACTTGCCATTGCTGCCTTCCATGACTATGAAATCTAGCAGATGGACGTAAAAATAGCCTTTCTGAACGGAAGTTTGGAAAAGTGCATTTATATGGATCAACCAGAAGGTTTTGTAGACAGTGGGAGCAGCGGGAAGGTGTGCAAGTTGCTTAAATCTATTTATGGATTAAAGCAGGAATCACGAAGCTGGAACATCTGTTTTGATGAAACAGTCAAGGAATTTGACTTCATCAAGAACGAGGATGGGCCATGTATATATAAGAAGATTGTAGGAAGAACTGTCATATTCCTAGTCTTGTACGTGGACGACATTCTTTTGATAGGAAATGATATTCCTATGTTACAATCGGTCAAACTGTTCTTGTCAAAAAGGTTCTCCATGAAGGACCTGGGTGATGCTTCGTGCATTCTGGGGATCAAGATCTACAGAGATAGATCTAAGAGATTATTGGGACTTTCGCAGTCCAGGTAAATTGAGACCGTACTAAAGAGATTTAGTATGGAAGATTCCAAGCGAGGTAACATACCCGCACTACACGGAATCGTCCTCTCCAAAGAGATGTCTCCCAAGACTGATGAGGAGAGGGTTCGCATGAGCATTATACCCTATGCTTCGGCGGTAGGATCTATAATGTATGCGATGCTGTGTACCTGACCAGATGTAGCTTATGCGCTTAGCGTGGTGAGCCGGTATCAGTCAAACCCAGGTGAGGATCATTGGACGGCTATGAAGAACATTCTCAAGTACCTGAGAAGGACTAAGGAGATGTTCTTAGTGTACGGTAATGGAGACTTCAGGGTCGAGTCCTTTACCGATTCCAGCTTTCAGAGTGGCAAGGATGACAACAAGTCTGTCTCGGGTTTTGTCTTTACCCTCAACGGAGGGGCGGTGTGTTGGAGGAGTTCCAAACAGGACACTGTCGCAGACTCGACGATGGAGATTGAATACATTGATACAAGCGATGCCGTAAAAGAAGCGGTCTGGATGAAGAAGTTCATTGCTGAACTTTAGGTGGTTCCATCCATTGTTGATCCAATACCTTTGTATTGCAATAACAATAGGGCTATAGCTTTAGTGAAGGAACCACGGTCCTATCAGAAATCCAGACACATCTTAAGGCGGTATCACCTGATCAGGGAGATCATTGATTGCCAGGAGATCGAGGTGTGGAGAGTGGACACTAAAGAAAACACGGCAGATCCATTTACAAAGGCCCTCCCTCAAACGCAGTTCGAGCGACTTTTTGAGATGTTGAGTATGCGGTACGCCAGCAGCTGGCCTTAGTGCAGACGTTGGGTATTCGGTACACCAATTACTGGCCTTTAGTGCAAGTGGGAGATTGTTGGATATGTATGCCTTAGAGGCCATTATTGTATATGTATACATGTGGATGCTAGGGATATGTATGTACATGACATTCTTGCTCGGTTATATAGTATATTATTTCAGCTGTCTTCATCAGGATATATGTATTTGTTTTTTATCGATACTTTATCCAGCTTACACATATTGATAAAGACTTGATATAGTAGTATACTATTATGGTTTGACTTTATCTTAACATGGCATATGTTATACATGTTATTACATATTGCAGTTACATGTTGATAAAGCCCGTAAGATCTTGCTTGACTACCTGTGTTGTGATGGCGATCATACTTGTGGGAGCAGGGTAGTTCATAAGCACATCCTTAAATGGTCCCTAGTCGTGTGAGTATCGAGACCGGGCAATGATACTCCAGAGTAGACTAGTGTATACGTTTCTAGACCCCGACGAGGGGCGATGGTTGGTCCCGCAGCCATTGGGCTGATGCACCTAAGATAGTATACAGGTGCTCACTGGGTGTGAGCACACTGGACGGACTCTTGAAGAACTTCCAGATGGTACTATACCTATCGTCAAATAGAAGTTCTCAGGTGACATGTGTACAGGTTAGTCTTCGGACCTGAGATCGTCATTTGTCTCGTGTAAGTTCCTACCGTTCTTTGATCACTACCCTACCACGGCTCTACTGAGGCGTGCAAACATGTTTTGGTTGGGTACAGTCTATGTTCCCTTATAAAAAAATAAATAATGAACAAAAAGCGATGGGAAAAATTCCCCAAATGGAGCATCACGTGCCCGCACGTGATGCGTCTTGGGGCAAAGATTATAGGCATTGCGCTCAACAAATAAGGCTGAAATTTGAAGGCACGTGAGCATCTGTATACAAAGTATATAGGCGCCTTCCTAAAACAAATAACAGGTCAGAAAAGCTCACGTGCCAACACGTGATTCTTTTCTCTTGGACTGCTGCATATAAGCAAACCAGTTTAATGCTATAGGTCACGTGCTACACGTGAGGGTTACTAATGCTTTCTGAGCCGATAGAATTAAATTCTAAATAAGAGGGATCAAAACCTTATTTGGAAAATATTTCCTTGAATCTTTCTAAATAAGAAAGATTACGCTCTGTAAAGCAGAGCACCGTTGGATTAAAGATCCAATGGTGATTAAAAATCACCAAGCTACAGAATAAGCTCTGTATGGGAAAATATTTCCCCAATCTTTCTAAACAAGAAAGATTATGCTCTGTAAAGCAGAGCACCGTTGGATTAAAGATCCAATGGTGATTAAAAATCACCAAGCTACAGAATAAGCTCTGTATGGGAAAATATTTCCCCAATCTTGTTAAAAACAAGAAAAATGTCTACTGTAAAACAGAAGTCCCTGGATCAAAAATCCAACGACGGATAAAATCCCCGAATCAATCAAAAAATCTCTCAATGAGAGATTTCCTTAACTAAATCAACAAACATGCCTCTACTATATAAAGGACTCGAGACTGAAAAGAGAAACAGAGGAGACTCCCCATAAGATTTGAGAAAACAAAGAAGAAGAGGAGTTTTCTTTGAAGAAAAAGAAACCCTAGGTGAGAAAAAAAGACCTAGAGATCATTTTATCCCCTCTTACAAGAGTTTAACTCTTACAAAAAAGAACTTAGTTCTTCCTCTGGTTGAGATCTGCAGAAACAGATCTCCCCACAAATTGAGAATTTAATTCTCATCAGGGAGATTCTGTTATGCAGTCTCAAACTTAAAGGAAAGAACTAGGTTTGAAAAATTTAATTCTTCCAAAGACATAGGAATTTAATTCCTCTGATAAAACTAAGGTTTAACCCTGCATAAGAATTTAATTCTCATAAAACAAAGGAATTGAAATTCTCAAGACTTAGATCAAGAGCTCCATGCATATTAGCGTTCAACACTATAACGACAGATCACGTGTTCCCACGTGAGCACCTTTAAGGACCAAAAAGGAATGACTGAGTTCGAGTCACGTGATCCCACGTGACCCTTAATAGTGCTCATCACTTGTAAAAAGGGAAGGGGAATAAATTAAGACAGTTCTTATTTTGGGGCGCCTCACGTGATCCTACGTGACCCCTAATAACGCTTAGCACCTAGAACAGAATAGGAAGATAAATCCAAAAGAGGCAGTGCCCAACTCTGGAGCACCTCACTGCCCACATGTGATGGCCATAAGGACTAAGTGTTTAACACTTATATAAATATGAGGATTTAGACCCAAGTGCATAACGCCCAATTTTCAGGTGCTTCATGCGCCGCACGTGAGCACTCCAAATTTCAGTGTCTAACACTACCTATGAGTCTCACGTGGGAGCACGTGAGAGCCAAGCAGATATCAGTGTCTAACACTGTGAGAGGCCAACCTTAGCCAAAATTAGCCAAGTCTCCCGAGGCCAAAACCTTTCGACCATCAATCAACCGAGCCCTCCTATACTCAGGTCTTTCCAAATCGACCTTAGTTCCAAAGATGGCCGATGATCTCCTGACACATGGCATCTAAAATGATGTTCGTTCCACCATAATCTCTCCCTTCAATTTTGAGTTCGGTTCATCTCTCCACACCTCTGATGCATGTCGTTGTAATTATTCAACGATGTCAGAGAGGTGGAGGGTCCCGACAACCAACAGCTCTTGGATGCACTCTCAAACCTATGAGCATACCCCAATGGACCGTAATGTCCTTAAACTAATAACGGACCGCAACGTCCTTAAACTAGCTACGGACTGTAATGTCCTTAAACTAGTTGCGGACCGCAACGTCCTGAAACTAAAACGAAAGTGCCCAAATGCTCTTTCGTTGGATCAAACATGATCCTGAACCCCCGTTAAGTAGATCTTAGTCCAATATCGGATTAACATATCCTTAACAAATATTTAAGTTGATCTTAATCTCAAATAAGGTTAACGATCTTTAAATCAAACCAAACCCAAATCTAAGAAAATATGGATTTGGACTAATCCACGCCCTACGGGCGACAACACAAATTAGTCTCCGTATACAATCCACGGGCAACCAAAAATAAAACAAACACACACGACACGAAGTGTGTTAGTTATATGTATGCCCTATAGGCTATTATTGTACATGTGATGTATATTATAGTGGATGCTTGGATATATATAGAGAGGACTTTCTTACTCGACATGATAGTATGTTATCTGGTTGCACTTTGTCTTAACATGTTGGCTTGTATTGTGATATCTCATATATTGATAAAGCCCTTAGGATGTGTACTTGACTACCAGGACTATAATGGAGATCATACTAGTGGGGCCAGGGTAGTCCACAAGTTCATCCTTTAATTGTTCCTAGTCGTGGGTGTATCGAGACAAGGCATCGATATTCCAGAATAGACTAGCGTATACGCTTCTTGACCCATATGATGGGCGATGGATGATCCCACATCCATTGGTGTTTGACATCAAAGATGGCATATGGGTGCTCATTGGATACTGGGTACACTAAACAGAACTCACCGAGAACTCCTAGATGGTATTATACCTATTGTCAGATAGCAGTTCTCTGGTGACACTGGTACATGTTAGTTTGTAGACCCGAGATCGTCATAAAATCTTATGTGATTCCCACTATGCTTTGATTTCCACCTTACCACATTCAAGAGAACATGAAAAACGGTGGTTTTTGGGTACAGTCCCGAGTCACATGGAGGCAATGAGCGATAGGAGGGGATTCGTCTCTCCCGATATTGGGGGTTGATGTTGCGCTGTGCTCGATTGGCTATAACAGGAAGTCCCTGGCCAGGGCTGATACGGAGATTTACTGATAAGTGTTATCAGTAGTTTCTCGACCCGTTGTGAGCCTTACATCGGCACGACTTATCGGTTACTGGGGTCTGATGTTTACCATCCCTAGACTGGATCTGCAACATATCAGATGAAGAGACCGGACTGTACGGTAGTGTTATTGACAGGCTTTTCAGGAGTAAGAGCAGGTTTGCTTGTTGATCTTCTGATCGCTCAATACCTGGGTAGCCGTTATGTCCAGCTAGTACCGTCGACGGCTTGTGGGTGCTTGATATGATCATCACCTACTGCCGGCGTATTGACGCGTCTTTAAAGTCCTACACAGAGGTTTTACTGGCTCAGGCAAAACGAAGTAGGACCACATATGTGATATGTGCGGGACCGAGATTAATACGAGTATGTGATATCGTATTCTATTCTCGCGATTTTTGATATCGGTCGATTATATAAGATATAGCTGGGTTATCGAATCAAGTATTGATTCGATAAGTTGATACAAATAATTTTAGTCGGTCATATGAGATATAACCGGATTATTAAATCAAGTATTGATTTAATGATTTAATGATTTAATGTATAATTATATATTTGATATATTAATTTACATTAACTAATATTAGCTCACTTAAGCATTTCTTTTTCTCACATGTGCACACTTGATATATATGTGATATATATTATTTGTGTTTTCTTTTTTGTGTCATTCTTGATGATACACACTACATGGGTGTATGAGACTCACACCATGCTCATGATACTGCAAGGTTTATTTATTTAAAGTAAATCCAAATTAGTTGGAAATTAGTCACATGGTATGAAGTTTGTGGAAGCTTGTAGATGCATTGACTTAGTCCACTAATTTTGTTTTACTTAAGATATTTATTAACTCAACCATTATCTAAACTCATGGTTAAGTCTCTACATGAGTTATATGAGATATTTCTCACCCATGGTTGCCATTCACTCTCTCATCCATTATTTGCTTCATCTTCATCTTGCTCATGAGAGATCTCTCTAGATTTTTGAGAGGTAAAGTGTCATGCCCCGCTTCCCAGTATACGGGCAGAGGATGCGACTGGCCGCTACGTATTTACTCTGAAGTAAATACGCTAAGCGTATCTAAGCAATATAAATAAAAATACATAAGAGACAAAGATAGTAGGTATAACTGAACAACAACTTTATTTATTAACATTCTTTGGTACAATGCATGGAAAAGTAAATACATCTGAATGAAAGCAATGCCTAAACAGTGGCATAACAGAAATGAAAAGTATTGAAATAAAATGTATACAATGAATCTAGAGCTCTGGGTCGTAGGTAAGCTGATCCAAGTCCTCGCTGGTAGGCTCGATCTCCTGAGTGTCCAGATCACCTAACAACATTCCAAAGAAGAAAGAGAAGAAATGTCGTCAGCGAACAATCACTCGGTAAGTCCCAAAGACAAGGGAGAAATAGAATAGACAGAGAGAGAAAGTAGCTTTTAAAGTTGTATTATATGGTTAACGCTGTTGTTTGTAACTTAGTACAGAAGGATGCCAGTGTATACGAGAGGAGTCTCTATATGACAGAGACTAATGTAAATGGAAGTACAAGGCTCCGTTGATAATACTACGGAACAACGGTATGGATGTAATTACATCTTATGGTTGCTGTCTCGTGCCACTTCTAACACTTTCCGTACCAATCTACCCCTTAAACCCCGTGATGTCTTGTTTGTATTGTTTGTATTGTATTGCAACTTGTATTGTCTTGTAATATAGATTGTATAATTCGATGACTTGCCGAAATGATGATATCAGTAAATGGATGTAACTGGAGAATCATGGATGTAATTGGAGAATCATGTAAATGGAAATATATTCATGGTCCGATTCAGTCAATATAGATTGAATAGATTGAATATATGGATTCATGGATTCATATTGAATAGTAGTTTGTAGATTGTACTTGAATCATATTCAAGTCAGGTTAATTATAATGAGACTCAGTCTGAGTCAGAACAATTAGAAAGAGAAATTGAAATCCTGAATTAAGTTTTGATGTTATCGGTAACCGCTGCACATGGGCGGCAGGATTTATGTCTTTTTCAAAGACGATTACCGTGTTGATAACACCGTTTGTTAAGTTGTCTACCTTAAAATAGGCAAGCACCCACTTCTCCGGCTCCCTGAGGCTCAAGAGATTGGTCCCGCTTACACCTATGTTTACTAGGGTCCTTATTGTAATTTAGTATAATTTGAGGGGTTTTATGTAAAAATAATTTTGTATAGTTTTAAAAATACAACTCAAGTATTTAATTATCGTCTTTATGTACATACAGCAATTTAATGATCAAAATAAATATGTATACATGTTCGAATAGCATAAAATGAGTCAAGTATATTAATCGAGTAATTACCATAAACAATGCTGTAAAGAAATATTATGTACGGCTAATTAATCAAGTCGAAAGAATGCGGAATATAAACAGAAATATGTCTCTAAGTGTTTTTCATGCGTGAGTTCCATTTTCACCTAAAGACGACTACCGGTTTGAGATGTATATCTGTTTTCGTATCGTTGCGCAAAACAGATCAGAATCTGTTCAACACCGTCACATATTTTTAAAACCCAGTTTGAGTTAATTTTTATCGGGTTTTAGGTTACGAAGATTGTTAGAAAATTGTAGGTATTTCGATATACTAATCCAAAATACTAATATTCGCACGATTTGGATTTCTTAAACTCTAGTTATGATCATTTTAATATCAACGTTTAAAACAGAAATTCAGATTTCTGGACAGCAACTATATGTTATATTGCAAAGCCTATATCGGGTTGTTTTATGAATTTCTAAGTAATCTAATATACAGAAAATTATAGATTTATCAATTATGCATCTACACATCTAAAGTATGTCATGAACGGACATCGGTAGTTTGAGTTATGTCTAATTTAAAAACAGTGTGCGAATCAGGACAGATTCTGTCCAGATTCGTCACTTAATATTGTAACGCAGTTTTCTATATTTTACGTCGGTTTTAAGTAAAAACATAAAAGTAAGAAAATATAGATAATTCGATGTAGATATTCAAACCATCTGAAAACACTTAATTTGGATTAATGATTATAGAGTTATGGTCTCTCGAAGAAGACCCTTATTGGCAGTTTTCTAGTTTTAAAAACAGTGAATAAAAATTACGTAACTTCTAAATCGTTATTCGGTTTGATATGAAATTTTTACCGTAAACCTGAAATTCTATCTATTATTTATCCTAATTTTCCTAGGATTTCCAGATGTGAAAATTAATTTTTAAAAATTATTTTAAAGATAAAAGTATTGATATGTCATATGTGAGAATGAGGAAATCATGGTATTTATTCGTAACTTCATTTTTTATACAAATTTAAATAAAGTAATTTAATAACAAATGATGCAATCCTAATCGGTCACTATGAAATTTTAACATATGGATTGAGAGTAATGAAAATGACTTTACAAACTATATATGTGTATGTTTGTGTGTATTCATTATTTATATATGTATCCATTTAATTAATTATTTAGGGACTATGATATGACAAGGGAAGTTTTTCATGGCAATATAAAAAAATAAAGATAAAGAGAAAGAGATGGAGGGAGGGAAAGAGAGAAGGGACTTATATACACAAGCCGGTATTGTCACCGGGCATGTCTATCCCCCGATAGCCTTGCGTTACTAGCAAGACCTTCTTGAGAATTTTTTCATGTTCTTCGGGGAATTTAGATGAAGAGGGATATGTGAAATGATAGAAAGATATGATGATGAAAAAAAAGAGTAGTGAGATATAAAAAGGTTTATGGCCATCATAATTCTAATAAATCATGGCCCATAACCATTCTAATTATTTTGAGAGTTAAAAAGAAGATGAAATGAAAGGTCTCATTTGTATGTTATGAGAAGAATAAAAAATTGATAAATTTTTTTTGCAAGAATGGGAATTTGAACATGTGATCTATGGAATAAGAATACAAAGACTTAACCAAAGAGCTACAAAGTTGTTCATGAACATATTTAATTAGATTAAATATATGCTGTTGCTTGAAAAGAAAGTGTGCTTTTGGGCTCATATTTTTATAAAAGAAAATAAAAATGATATTGGATTTGGGTTATGGGCTGAGTCATGTCTAGCATTTAATTTTGAATAGGTTAAGATTTAGTTTAAAGAAATGGGTTTGGGAAAAAATAGATGGAATAATAAAATAATATATTTAATAGAAAACAAAAAATACTAAGAATAAATAAATACAATATTTTACTAAAGAAAGAAAACTCGAAGGTATAGTAACATTATGGTCGTTACATAAATAAAAATACTGAGAAAAAGATTTCTAAAGTGAGCAAAAATCATACTTCATCATCCTCTACTAGATTAGCCATTTAGTTTAGGGTGTTAGCTTCACTAATCCTTAATTAGTGAAGAGATAGCTTGTGTTAGTGTCTCCTTGACGTAGATCATCTTCGGCCTCGAAGACTTCGTGCAAGCTCGTTCCTTTCATCTTGTGGAGTCATTCTTGAGTCCGGAAGATCACTACTTGGAGCGAAGAGACTACTACACGAAGCTATTGAAGTGAAGGACCGGTCTACAAAGCTTGTATTCCATATTCACTTAGTTGTAAAGTTGTTTACATGTTGTATTGTCTAAGTCTCTAGTTAAGATTCTAGGGTTAGGGATGTTTAGCATGGCAAAATTTTGAAAATGGCATGGACGATGCCTCCCGAAACCTTGCTTTTGTGCTTGACATTCCTACATAGTGACCTTCTAGAGCAAGAGAAAGTGGTTACTGTGATGCGGTAACATAATTAACCGCAGGAGCTTGCGCCTGTAGGGAAGAGCGTCCCCACAATCAAAAACCCCCTCACAACGAGGGGAAATTTGACGAAGTCTGCTATAACGGCCGCATCCGTCCAGACCTCCGATACACGGTGCCATAAATCAACTTGGCATCTTTGGAGAGGTGGACGGATAATAACAAATAGCATCTGCCCCCAAATGTAGGTGAGACGTTTGTCTTTCCTGGCTTTCGGCGGTAAACAGATTCTGGCACGCCCGGTGGGACCTTTTCCTCTTTCCACTCCATGTGTCGTGTTCGCGAACGAATCACAGTTTAATATGGTTGCCCCTGGATTCGAGGTACTAAGATTTGGTGCCTTGCTCCGTGCAGAAGAGAAGATAACATCGATGGCTTCCAACTGCACTAATTGCAACAGCAACTCCCACTCCATCCCTGCTGGAGGAGTGACTTATGGGCCCCAAGCGGCCTCCATCTTCGCAATGCCAGTGGAACAGGTGACTCAGGCCACCATTGGACTATTCTTCGGGACCCTGCTCCCGCCAATGAGCTTCAATATCATCACAGGAGGCTCCAAAGAAGTCGGTCTTCGATCGGCTTGCAACTACCACGGCCCCTCTCAACGGGTCGTCCAAGTCCCCCGCCTCAGTCTTCGATAGGCTGAGCCAAAGCTCAAGTGGGCCCGCGAAGAGGCCCGCGATACCTGAAGGGGTTATCCCGAAGTGGATAGCCATTCCAGCTCTGTCAGACGAAGTCGTCAAAGGGGCTTCTCCTTTTAAGGGATCAGTCTTCACAAGACTGGCCATTCTAACTCCTGCTACGGGTGAGGTCGTTACAAGTCCTTCCTCTATTCGAAAGTCAGTTTTCGACAGGTTAGACGTTCCCTCTCAACGAACGTCAGTCTTCGACATGTTGGCACCAAAAGCAGCCTCTCGTCAATGCAAGGGGCATGACGAACCCACTCCCGTAACTGAACCATGCTCATCTGCACGACATGCTCAACGTCGCCACTGGCGCTGAGTAAGGAAGGCTAGGGGCAGTTCCCCCTCTGAACTTATCCCACCAGCTCCAATGGTGGAAATTGATGCTGCTGTTCCAACTGGGAACAGCTTCGAGCTGCTCAGGAGGGTGCCCAAGAACTCTCCAACCACCATCTTGAAGAAGTCTCCTCCGCCTGTCGAAAACACAACCCAGGTGAAGCCGGAACAGCCTCCTCAGCGGTTGTCCTCCAAGATCCATAGAGTTTGGCAGAAAGTCCAAGACTCTGTAATTGACAAAGAATACTCTCGCTGACTGAAGAAAACAAAGGCTCGACAAGGGGAGGACCATCCTGCCATCATGCCACGGAAAGTATCGTCTGCACGAGTGCTCGCTGCAACGGCTCCCTCAACTTCGGCCTCCCATAAAAGGAGAAGGCCAAAGAATCAACCACCACCGGTGACAAATTCTGAGCATGATGGATCCAAACGCCCCAAGTCTGGGGGCATGGTAGTGCACACGGTGTGCATGGCTTCCAGCAAAGAGGAAAGCCGTACTTCCGCGGGTTATCGACCACTTACACGGTCTGTGACAAAGGCTCAAGAGCAACAACAAAAGCTCTAGGAGATGTTGATAAGGATGTCCGCACTTACTAGGCAGAAAGAAAGCCCAGAAGCATCGTCGGAATAACGCCAGGAGCAGGAGACCGACACCGAATTCCTACTGAGGGTGCTTGAAAAGAAAGACAAAGAGGCCGCGGAATAAGCGGCTAATATAAAACAAATGGTGCTTCTGTTCCAAGACATGGTGGGGATGATGATCCAGCCAGATCCTCCAGCCGAAGACCCTCCAATAATCATTGAAGACGACAGAGGGGAGACATCAAACCCACCTCCGGCTTTATCAGCAGCCAGGGAGGAGACGATCTCCAAAGCTACCCTTGATGACTACATAGCTCAACAAATACGAGCTCATCAAGCGAGCGAAGCAGCAGGTCAGGTCGTCAGAACTGGATGACTTTATCCAGGCTGGTACGACTAAATTAAGTACCCACCAGGATATACGATCCCTAAATTCCATGTGTATAAGGGAACGGGCAATCCGCACCAACATTTTGCTCAATTCAGAGCTCTATGCGGCAATACTGGAGGCGATGACAAACTATTGCTTCGCCAGTTTGTTGGCAGCTTGTCGGAGACGACATTTGAATGGTGTTCTCCACCGAAAGACACGACCGGGACGTTGGGACGTCTGGCCTGAATTTTGGGGGCGGATGCTATTTGGATTTACCCGTCCACCTCTCCGAAGATGCCAAGTTGATTTATGGCACCGTGTATCGAAGGTTTAGACAGATGCGGCCATTGTAGCATACTTCGTCAGATTCCCCCTCATTGTGAGAGGTTTTTGATTGTGGGGACGCTCTTCCCTGCAGGGGCAAACCCCTGCAGTTAATTACGTTACCGCATTGCGGTAACCACTTTCTCCTGCTCCAGAAGGTCACTTCGTATCGGGTGTGTTTGTTTTATTTTTGGTTGCCCGTGGATTGTATTTGGAGACTAATTTATATTGTCACCCGTAGGGCGTAGATTAGTCCAAATCTGTATTTTCTTAGATTTGGGTTTGGGTTGGTTTAAGGATCGTTAACCTCATTTGAGATTAAGATCAACTTAAATGTTTGTTGAGGATACGTTGGTCTAATTTTAGACTAAGATCTACTCAACAGGGTTTTGGGATCATTTAGATCCAACGAAAAAGCATTTGGGGTCTATCGTCTTAGTTTAGGGACGTTACGGTCCATTGGGTTTAAGAACATCATTGTCTATGGGTTTAGAGACATCATAGTATGTAAAGTTTAAAGACGTCACACTCTATGAGTTTAAGGACCTCATAGTCCGTAAAGTTTAAGGACATCATAGTCCATGAGTTTAAGGACCTCATAGTCCATAAAGTTTAAGGACATTATAGTCCATGAGTTTAAAGACATCATAGTCCATGGAGTGTCTGGTTATCGGGACCCATCACCTCTCTGAAGACGTTGAAGAATTATAACGACACATATCAAAGGAATGAAGAGATGTATCCTTGAACCAAGGTTGGTTGGGAGTCTGTAGTCAGACTTGGGACCAAGACTAATTGTGAGCACATGGGCTCAGCTGGTCTGAGCTAGGGACTTGTGGCCAACTTAGGCTCAGCCCATTCAGTTCTGGTTAAACTGTTGAACATTTGTTTGGGTGTTAAATATTTGTTTGGGCTTAGCCTCTTTTGTTCAATAATGCTGAGCATTAATTTGGGTTCCGACACCCCTTTTCTTTTGTTTTTTATTGAGCGTTGAACACTCTTTGTAGCGCAGAGCGCTTTATGTACAGAGCCTTTATGTATAGAGCACTTGGCGCTGAGTGCCAGACTTGGAGCGCTGAGGCACTTCTTACGAAATAGCGCACACGTGAGGAGCACGTGGTGCGCTCGGCGCTGAGCGCCAGACTTGGAGCGCTAAGGCGCTTCTTATGAAATAGCGCACACGTGAGGAGCATGTGGCGCGCTTGGCGCTGAACACCAGACTTGGAGCACTAAGGCACTTCTTATGAAATAGCGCACACGTGAGGAGCACGTGGCGCGCTTGGCGCTGAGCGCTAGCCAATGAGTGCAGAGCGCTCTTGATCAATTCTATGCTCTGAGAATTAAGTTTTCATTTATAAGAGATTTTGTCTCGTGGATCTATGAACTAAGTTCTTATTTTAATAGGAGATGTTACAATCTCTTTTGTTTTTTGTGAAAGACTTTGTCTTATGGATCTGTGATCTATATAAAGAACTGAGTTCTTATGATGTGAGAGTTAAACTCTAAAAAAATTCAGGAGATATTATGATCTCTCTTCTTTACCTTGAAGAAAATTTCTTCTTTCGAGAGCTTGCTCTTCTCTTTGAAATTTCTTAAAATTTGTGTGTGTGTGTGGGGTGGGGGGGTTCCTTCTATACGAAGCTTATGGGGAGTTTCTTTTCTCTCCTTTCTTAAGACTTGAAGTCTTGAGGCCTTTATATAGTGGAGGCTGATCAGTTAAGGCAATCTTTTTCTGATTGATTTGGGGATTTTCCCACCGTTGGATCTTTGATCTTAGGGCTTCTGTTTTACAGAAAACAGTCTTCTTGTTTTTACCAAGATTGGGATTATTTTCCCATACAGAATGTATTCTGTATCTTGGTGATTTTTAATCACCATTAATTCTTTGATCCAACGGTGCTCTGATTTACAGAGCACAATCTTTCCTGTTTGGAAAGATTTTAAGGAGTATTCCCTCAACAGAATTTAATTATTTACTTTAGTGATTTTTAATCATCTCCGTTGGATCTTTGATCCAACGGTAAAGAACTTTTAGTTCAGCGCGCTCGTGCTTTGTACGTGAGGCGCTGCCTCAGAGTCTTTGACTGTTAGCGCTTAGCGCTCTTGGCGTGCTTTGCACGTGAGGCGCTGCCTCAGAGTCTTTGACTCTTAGCGCCGGCGCAGCTAGCGCTCTCGTGCTTTGCACGTGAGGCGCTGCCTCAGATCTTTGACTCTTAG
The DNA here is from genome assembly GCA_030015575.1 of Agapanthus africanus. Taxonomy (NCBI): domain Eukaryota; kingdom Viridiplantae; phylum Streptophyta; class Magnoliopsida; order Asparagales; family Amaryllidaceae; genus Agapanthus; species Agapanthus africanus. Next base: position 154,628,242 of record CM057337.1, on the reverse strand, counting down.
TGCTGGCGCTGCTAGCGCTCTCGTGCTTTGCACGTGAGGTGTGTAGGGTGTTTTTCGTCACCCCATTGAGATGGGAATACGCGCGCGCTTGTCAGGCGCATTAAAGATTCCCCCTGCCCAGGGTAGACTAGGGTTTATTGATTGTGGGGATCCGAATCTCCGGCAGCCGCGGACTAAGCTGCCGTTAATTACCCCTCGCCTTTGGGGCGATAGAACCTCCGATTAACGGGTTAAACTGGTCATGCGAACTCAATGTGCAGTGGTGTGTTTTGGAGGGGTTTTTGATATATCGGGGGCCCCACAGAGTTTTTACTGGGGTCCTGCTACCCGGATAGCGGGCTGGGAGTCAAGGGGGCTAGGAGCCCCCTTGCGGAGTGCGCGGTAGCACCCCGTTAGAATTTTTTTTCTAACACGGACAGTGTCGTGGAGTATGTGTGTGTGTATATATAAGGGAAAATGGGCATCCAAGGGATGAGTGGGAGAAAGCGCTCGGGTGCTAGCGCTTTGGGCGCTAGCGCTTTGGGCGCTAAGGTGCTAGCGCCTCACGTGCCAGGCACGTAGGCGCTAGAGCTTTGAGCGCCAGGGCGCTAGCGCCTCACGTGCTAGGCACATGAGCGCTCGGGCGCTAGCGCTTTGGGCGCTCGGGCGCTAGCGCTTTGGGCGCTCGGACGCTATCGCTTTGAGCGCAAGAGCGCTTGCGCTTTGAGCGCTAAGGCGCTAGCGCCCCACGTGCCAGGCACGTGGGCGCTAGCGCCTTGAGCACAAGGGTGCTAGCACTTTGGGCGGTAGCGCCTCACGTGCCAGGCACGCAGGCGCTTGGGAGGCAAAAGGGACTTGGTCCCTGCAATGGGAGTTGTACTCCCAGAAAGGAACACTTATTATTATTATTATTATTTTTTTTTTGTATGTGTGTGTATGAGGAGTTAAACTCCTAGGATATTTTGAGGCTGATGAAGGGGCTTCTCCTCTTGAGCCCTGGATCTTCCCCAAAGTGGAGTTTCTAGAGATGGGTCTCCTTCTTCTTCCTGTCGTTTGGCCGGATCTTGGAAAAAGGGGGTGAGACTTAAAAATCTCCCTTTTTTGAGATCTAATGGAAGATCCATGTTCCCCTTTGTGGGTTTTGTGGTGAAAAACTATTTGGTTTTGTGGTGAAAAACTATTTAGTTTTGGAAAAGGAAGAGTAAAACTCTTGATTTAATTCAAAAGAAAGAAGGTTTTAGAACCTTGAGGAAGGAGAAAGAGGCACATGCCCTAATTTTTGGGGAATGAAAAGTATGTGTTTTATTCATCATCATGTTGCCTTATATAGGCTTACATATTTACATATAGCCCCTTGGGTTTTACAAAATGGTATTTTGCCCATCCCATGGCTCATGTGCTATTTCTTTTTGCACATAAGCCATGAGCTTTACAAAAATTTGGCTTTATGCCCATTCATGCATAAAAAATTACATAAAAATTATTTATTATATGACTTTATTGTTGGCATGGGGAGGCTGGCCGCGGGCTTGACTTAGGCATGGGCCCGCTTGACCTGAGTTTGAGCCCACCTGGCTTGGGGTTGACCTTGACTTTGACTCGGTCAACCGGGGTGCAAATTTTGACCCCAACAAAATACCCTCCATCAATAAATGCACACCGCACATTTGAGTTGTGTGCATGAAATTGATGGATCTTGAAGCTAGACTTCGAGGTGGAACATTATTCCGGGTGCGGAGAATCCCTCGGGGAGCATGATTCCCGGGGATCGGAGCATCATTCCGATTTGCGGAGCATAATTCCAGGGTCGGAGTATCATTCCGAAGAGTCGGAGCATAATTCCGAGGGTTGGAGCATAATTTCGGGATCAGAGCATCATTTTGAAGAGCAGAGCATGATTTCAGGGATCGGAGCATCATTCCGATGAGTGGAGCATGATTCCAGGGATCGGAGCATCATTCCGGAGAGCGGAGCATGATTCCAGGGGATCGGAGCATCATTCCGAAGAGCGGAGCATGATTCCAAGGATCGGAGCATTATTCCGAAGAGCGGAGCATGATTCCAGGTATCGGAGCATCATTCCGAAGAGCGGAGTATGATTCCAAGGGCGTCGAAGCATAATTCCGTTGAGCGGCAGACATTGTGACCGAAGCATAATTTCGATGCAGAGGTTGATTCCCAGGCGAAGTATAATTCCGACAGGGAAGGCAAATACTCTAAGGTGAAGCATGATATCGACACGGGGTACATTCTGAGATGAAGTATGATTCCGACACAGAGCTGGTTGGTTGATTTGATTCCGAGGCAAAGCATAATTTCGACAGGGGAAGGCAGGTACACCGAGGGGAAGCATGATTTCGGCACGGGGTGTACATTCTGAGACGAAGCATGATTCCGACGCAGAGCTTGCTGGTTGACTTGATTCTGAGGCGGAGCATAATTCCGACGAGGAGGTCGTTGGTTGATTTCGAGCCGAAGCATAATTCCGACAGGGAAGGCAGATACACCGAGGCGAAGCTTGATTTTGACGCGGGGTACACTTTGAGACGATGTATGACTCCGACGCAGAGCTGGTTGGTTGATTTGATTCCGAGGCAGAGCATAATTCCGGCAGGGAAGGTAGATATCCCGAGGCGAAGCATGATTTCGACACGGGGTAATTTCTGGGACGGAGCATGATTCCGCCGCAGAGGTTGTTGGTTTGATTTGATTTGGGTTAACATCAGCATCGCTATACTGGAATATGGTACCAGAAGCGAATCATCATTTGCCATGAGAGGATTTGGGAATTGGTTTTGGTTTGGCATATGCATTGCTGCACTGGAATAATGCCACGAGGAACTCATCATTTGCCCTGGGAGGATTTGGAAATTGGTGGCTTAGGAGACATGTTTAAATCCCTATCACCTAAGGCTTTTCAATTTTATGGGCCGTAAGGGTCCCATAAAAATATTTTCTCCCTATGAGTCGAAAGGATCCCGTAGGTGTATTTTCTTCTTAGCAGTCGTGGGGACTCCCAAGTGCGTTGCTCCTTTGTGAGTCGTAAGGATCTCACGTGGGAATTTTCTCCTCACAAAGTCGAGAGGACTTTGTGAGTGCATTTCATCTCTTTTTCATGAGTTTGCGCCCTTTCGAGTTTTCAGAAACTCGCCGGCAGTCCTGCTGTTCTTACTTACGGAGCCCTTTCGGGTTTTCATCCGTGCCCATTTTGCTTGTGTAAATACCTTTTTTTTTAATCTTCATCGCCGGTGGGACTTTGAATGTGGTCTCGTTGGTAGGACTTGGGAGAGATTGGGATCATTTTACGCCCGTGGATTGTATACGATTTTGCTGGATGTATGATCCAGACCGTAGGGCCGGAAAAATTTCGGGACTTTGTTGGCGTCTGCATCGCTGCACTGGAATATGGTACCAGGAGCGACTCATCATTCACCGTTGGGGTATGGGATTTGGAATTTGGTTGGCGTCTGCATCTCTGCACTGGAACATGGTACCAGGAGCGACTCATCATTCGCCACTTGGGGTATAAAGTTTGGTTGGCGTCTACATTGCTGCACTGGAATATGGTACCAGGAGCGACTCATCATTCGCCATTGGTATTTGGAATTTGGTTGGCGTCTGCATCGCTGCACTAGAATATGGTACCAGGAGCGACTCATCATTCGCCATTGGGATTTAGAATTTGGTTGGCGTCTGCATCGCTGCACTGGAATATGGTACCAGGAGCGACTCATCATTCGCCATTGGTATTTGGAATTTGGTTGGCGTCTGCATCGCTGCACTGAAATATGGTACCAGGAGTGACTCATCATTCGCCACTGGGATTTGTAATTTGGTTGGCGTCTGCATCGCTGCACTGGAATATGGTATCAGGAGCGACTCATCATTCGCCATTAGAATTTGGAATTTGGTTGGTATCTGCATCGCTGCACTGGAATATGATACCAGGAGCGACTCATCATTCGCCATTTATTTATTTTTATTTTTTTTATACCGTGATTGCTCTATCATTTCAGCTTTTCTTATCGCGAAGGTCGCGATTGCCCTATCATTTCGGCTTTTTATTCGCGGTTGCCCCATCATTTCGGCTTTTTAACATTACATTTTTTTACTTACACTTTTTTTTACTTACAAATTTTTACATCCCCAGTTTAACGACTTAGAGGTCGATTATTCCCAGTTTAATGACATGGTGGTCAGTTGTTTTCAGAGATAGGCAGATATTTGAGAGAATCGGTTTCACGAAGGACTTCGGTCTCTGTTTGTATGAAATTGGCTGTCGCGACTTGAATGTTTGTTAACACGCCTTTGGACAGTTCTATCTCTCCTTCCTTGTATTGCTTTTCGACCCAATCTTTGAAGACGAAGCAGTCTTCAATGGCATGACCTATCACTCTGTGATAGGGGCAGTATTTGGGGTCGTCGGTCATATTCGCTTTCTGCGGTCTTTTTGACTCTGGCAGTTGTAGACTGTTCCTCAGCGCGTCTTTGAATATTTTACGGATTTTATCCCTTCTGAAGGAATAGACCTTATCTAGCTTCTCTTTCAGTGGAGATTCTCCCCCCTATCCGAAGACTGGCTTCCGAGGCTGGTTGGCGCTAGGCCCACTCATCCCTCGCTTATTTCGGTTAGCCGAAGTGTTGAAAGATTCAGAATCGTCGGGATTTCCGCCTTTGTGATTATCGTCCTTTCGGTTTCTCCAGCACCTATTGTTATTTTGGGAATCCGGGGAGGACTCCTGCTTTGAGCGTTCCAACATTTGAACTTTTCTGGTCAGCTCTTGGAATGTTTTGAGACCAGCGGTGCATAGAAACAGGGTTATCCAATTGTTGAGATTTCCGACAAGGAGACCGACAGATTGGTCCTGCTCTATCGGCGGTTCATATTTGATGGAGAGATTGCGCCATAGGGTTATAAAATCCGTGCTGCTTTCGTTGTTCTTTGGCTTGGTCCTTACAAGGTCGGCGATGGTGATCTTATCGCTGACGCTCATGAACTTCTGCCGAAACAGAGACTCCATTTGAACGAAAGTTGTGACGGAGCCATCCGGTATGCTCGCGTACCAGTCGAAAGCAATATCGGCCAAGCTATTAACGAACTGGCGGAGGAGAAGCGCATCATTATCTCCAGTATTCCCGCATGAGGCTTTAAAGTGGGCGATATGCTGATTCGCATTTCCCATCCCATCAAATCTTCCGAATTTGGGGATGACATAACCGCTAGGAAATTCTACCAGATCATACCGAGCAGGATATGGTCTCCCACTACTGCTGATATCTTTTTGCGCTTCGGCTACCAACGTTTTGACTTTGTTGGTAACCAAATCCATGATTTGATCTTGAGTTAGCGGGCTACTATCATCGGTAGCCAAGACATTTCCTAAGATAGGATGCGACTGGCTTTCGTACGGTCCGCCCACTTTTGGATTTGAGGGAATAGGCGTCAGCTGCCTTGGGACACCGTTTCCCAGTTCATGAGCAAAGCCCTACGCTTGATTGGGCGGCTGAGAGGAAATTCGGGCCGTGAGCTGCAAGACGACATTCATCAAGTCGTCAATTTTGGAGTAGAGTTTGGTCATCTCCTTGTCTTTGTTTCTGAGCTGCTTTCGGAGCTCTTGAAGCAGCTCTTGTTCTGTGGTCCTGGGGCGGAAAGTCGACTCTTCCTCGCTGTCTGAGCTTGACTCTACATGGACTGAGGGGTCTTTCTGCCTATCATCCTCATCGAGAGGGTTTTCATCATCCAGCGGAGGCGGCTGTTCTTGGAAAGCGGCAACCACATTCAAGCCAGATTGGATTTGAGATGTGGTGGCCCCGTCCTTGCTCTTGCTACGCGTGCCCACCATGTAGACAGTGTGGACCACATATCCAGCCATTTCCTCATCTTTGGAGGGGTAACCCTGTTCTTTGAACCTCATGAGGTTCAGCCCAGCAGGAGCCCTAGACCTTTTGTTGGCTCTATATCTGAGCCTTTTCTGCCTTAGCTTCTCAATTTTAAGGGCTTGGCGGGCATCCATTTCCTGGGAAGCCACCATGAGTCGATCAATGGGGAGCCTAGAGAAGACACCTAATCGAGCAGTTGTCAGGGGCACCGCCGGAGCTTCCTCGAGAGACCTTGTTGCTTTGTTGATGTTGATGGCCTTGCCTCCAGCTGGGGCCAAGGAGAGTCGTTCAAACACCGACTTAAGTTTGAGTTGGGGCGCCTTCGAGACCACCACATTTGGCCTCTTGCCTTTCGAGATCGGTTTGTCTATCACCGAGTCTTGAGGAGCTGGGATGGCATTAGCTGACACGAACAGAATAGAGCCAAATGGTAGCGGCGGCTCTTCCCATTGTCGCCTGAGACTGGCCGGAAGGACCGTCCTGGCGTCCATCATCATCATGTAGGAGATGAGAGCCGTGTTAAGAGCCGAGCTGGTCCTTGGAGACATGGTCGAGGCTTGATCGCTTGAAGTCCTGCATGAAAAAGCATTATTTTAGTATAAATATAGATGTGTATATTAATTGAGTTCGCATGAATGTTTAACCCGAATATGGGAGGAGAGATGGTCCTACCGGGCGTGCCAGAATCTGTAGGGTGTTTTTCATCACCCCATTGAGATGGGAATACGCGCGCTCTTGTCAGGCGCATTACAGATTCCTCCTGCCCAGGGTAGGCTAGAGTTTATTGATTGTGGGGATCCGAATCTTCGGCAACCACGGACTAAGCTGCTGTTAATTACCCCTCACATTTGGGGCGAGGGAACCTCCGATTAACGGGTTAAACTGGTCATGCGAACTCAATGTGCAGTGGTATGTTTTGGAGGGGTTTTGGATATATTGGGGGCCCCGCAGAGTTTATACGGGGGCCCCGCTACCCGGATAGCGGGCTAGGGGTCAAGGGGGCTAGCAGCCCCCTTGCGGGGTGCCGGGCAACGCCCCGTTAGAAATTTTTTTCTAACAAGGACAGTGTCGTGGAGTACGCGCGGGCGCGCGTGCGTGTGTATAAGGGAAAAGGGGCATCCAAGGGATGCGTGGGAGAAAAGGCTCGGGCGCTAGTGTTTTGGGCGCTAGGGCGCTTGCGCCTCACGTGCCAGGCATGTGGACGCTCGGGCACTAGCGCTTTGAGTGCCAGGATGCTAGCACTTTGGGCGCTAGCGCTTTGGGCGCCCGTGCTTTGGGCGCCAGCGCTTTGAGTGCCAGGGCGCTAGCGCCTCACGTGCCAGGCACGTGGATGCTCGGACGCTAGCGCTTTGGGCGCTTGCGCTTTGTGCGCAAAGGCGTTAGCACCCCATGTGCCAGGCATGTGGGCGCTCGGGCGCTAGCGCTTTGGGCGCTAGCGCTTTGAGCGCAAGGGTGCCAGCGCTTTGGGCGGTAGCGCCTCACGTGCCAGGCACGTGGGCGCTCGAGAGGCAAAAGGGACTTGGTCCCTGCAATAGGAGTTGTACTCCCAGAAAGGAACACTTATTATTTTTTTTTGTGTGTGTGTGTGTATGAGGAGTTAAACTCCTAGGATATTTTGAGGCTGATGAAGAGGCTTCTCCCCTTGAGCCCTGGATCTTCCCCAAAATGGGGTTTTTGGAGATGTGTCTCCTTCTTCTTCCTGTCGTTTGGCCGGATCTTGGAAAAAGGGGGCGAGACTTAAAAATTTCCCCTTTTTGAGATCTAATGGAAGATCCAAGTTCCCCTTTGTGGGTTTTGTGGTGAAAAACTATTTAGTTTTGGAAAAGGAAGAGTAAAACTCTTGATTTAATTCAAAAGAAAGAAGAAGGTTTTAGAACCTTGAGCAAGGAGAAAGAGGTACATGCCCTAATTTTTGGGGAATGAAAAGTATGTGTTTTATTCATCATCATATTGCCTTATATAGGCTTACATATTTACATATAGCCCCTTGGGCTTTACAAAATGACATTTTGCCCATCCCATGGCTCATGTGCTATTTCTTTTTGCACATAAGCCATGGGCTTTACAAAAATTTGGCTTTATGCCTATTCATGCATAAAAAATTACATAAAATTATTTATTACATGACTTTATTGTTAGCATGGGGAGGCTGGCCGCGGGCTTGACTTGGGCATGGGCCCGCTTGACCTGAGCTTGGGCCTACCTGGCTTGGGGTTGACCTTGACTTTGACTCGGTCAACCGGGGTGCAAATTTTGACCCCAACAAGGTGCTGCCTCAGAGTCTTTGACTCTTAGCGCTGGCGCTCTTGGCGCCAGCACTTTTATGAAGTGCTGCTTCATTTCAAATTTCAAAATTTGAACAGAGTTTTGCTTTGATTGGGAAAACAAATGCCCACCATTGCTCTCACGTGGCTTACATGTGAGTGCAGCGGTGGCAGCCTTTCCGCCGTTAGATTGTCTTGGAAGTTGGATCGACTTCCAACGCCTATAAATAGGGCCTTTGGCTCTTGAGATGACCTCTGTTCATCTTCTTGCTTTCTTGTTTTCTGATAATTTTATTCTCTTTCAGAGCCAAGCTTTCTGCCCTTAAGAAATTTCTCAGAGTTGAAACTCTGCCCAAATTCGGTAAGAATTGAACTTATTAACAGAGCTTTGCTCTTTTTAGATCACAGATCTTAAAGTTTTTTAGGGTTTCTCAACCCGTTAATTAAAAACCAGAGCTTTGCTCTTCTTAGATCATGGATCATAAAAGAAATCCTTTTTAGGGTTTCTTTAACCCATTAATGAAGAACTCTTAGAGTTCGCTTTACAGATCGTAAAGATCCTGAAGTTTTTAACTTCTGTAAAAAGCTTTGCTTTTAGGGTTTTTGATGGATTGTTCCATCTTCTTCGCAGAGCACAGCTCTTCAGAATTTTTGGGTGAATTTTTATTCCCTCATAATTAGAGTCGACAGATATCACTCCTATTTGCAGAGCGTTGACCCCCGAGGAGTCTAACTGCTTGACCTGAGGAGTCTCTCATTAAATGAGAATCCTTTCAGGATTCCCTCCTTAATTGCACAAATTTGAATTTGTTGGGTGTCTTAATCAGCACTTGTTTTCTTCATGCGGATATCAAGAGTTGATTTAAATCCCCGTGTCTGTTTCAATAAGCATTTTCTTGATCAGTCTGTCCACTAAACTCTCACTGGTTTTCATTTTCAGGCGTTATGGCCGCTCATCTGTACTGTCTTAACGAAATCATTTCTTATGAGGACATTCGCGCATAAGGCCATTGTCAAAACCAGGAGTTTACAAACGCCCAATGCGTTGAAATTATGAATCGTTTTAATGCACACAACGGTCGACTATTTCATCGTCGCTCCGCTCTCTTGAAGATTATAGTGAGAGCAATTTGGGGAGCACTTCCTGGATTTTATGAAACCATGCCGCTTAATGCACTGGATGACGCTGAAGATAAGGTGCACTCAGTGTATCTGACGGACCTAATCTCGAAGAAGCGGCGGGATAATCTCATTGATATTTTGCATCAAACTTTCCAACAGATGACGATAATCGCTGCTTATCAGAGGGCGGAGGACATCAGCGAAGATCCTGACACTTGTGATCGTGAGAGGATGCACACAAGAATGGTCAGAGAGGCCAGAAATATTTTAGACGGCCTCATTTTCGAATTTCTCAATCCGTGTCCCGGATTCAATATTTTGCCATCGTAAACATTTTAATAACGCTTTTGTTTACTGTTTTCATCAATGTAAGAACTTTCTGAGGTATGAATAGCAAATATTTCCTTTCCATGCATTTATTTTATCCTTTTCGCATATACATGAGTGGGTACGCTTCGGACGCCCAATTGGATGTAAATCAAATGTTCTCCTTATTGCCTTGCATAATATGTGATTGACGTCCGTGGGTTATGCCTTTTTGTTTTGACTTGGCGCAAAGCAGTTTACGTACTCTTGAGTAGCACCTCGATTTCAATGGCTTGTAATTTTGGCAAGTGTGGCTTGCAGGGTAGTGATGGCTTAGGAGGCAGGGTTAGGATCTGCTACCTAAGACTTTCCAACATTATGAGCCGTAAGGGCCTCATAAAGAATTTTCTCCTTACGAGTCGTGAGGATCTCGCAGGTGCATTTTCTCCTTAGGAGTCATGAGGATTCCTAAGTGCGTTTTCTCTTGAGAGTCGTAAGGATCTCGCTGTTAGTGTATATGCCCTAGAGGCCATTACTGTATCATACTAGTTTGTATATTACTTGATGGAAGCTTGGGATATTCACAGTTGTATAGACAATCTTGCTCGAAATGGTAGTATGCTACTTGGTTTGTTTCTACTTTAATGTGTGCATGTGTTTCTTTTAGCATATCGCTTATACACATTAGTGGAGCCCTTAGGATCTTTGCTTGATTACCAGCGTTGTGATGGCAGTCACACTAGTGGGGGCTGGGTAATCTACAAGCAGATCCTTATACAGGTCCCTAGTCGTTGGATTATCGAGACGGGGCATTGATACTCCGGAGTAGACTAGCGTATGCGCTTCTCATCCCAGCAGGGGAGATGGTCTGTCCCACAGTCATCAGTACGTCGTACTGGAGATAGTATGCGGGTGCTCGTTAGGTTACGAGTACACTGGACAGGACTCATTGGGAACTGTTGGTTGGTACTATACCTATCGTCAGTTATCAGTTCCCAGGTGACATGAGTACATCTTAGTCTGTTGACTTGACACTGTCACTTCGCCTCGAGTGTGTTCCCACTGTTCTTTGATTAATACCCTACCACGGCTCAAAGGAGTCGTGTAAACAGGTAGTAATTGGGTGCAGTCCCGAAGCACTTGGAGGCAGTGACGGTTAGACAGGATTCGTCTCTCCCGGTATTGGGGGTTGATATCGCGCTGTGTCTAGGAGAGCCATTACACAAAGTCCCTGGCCAGGGTAAGTGAGAATTACTGGTAGTGTTTCTAGTAGTTTCTCAGGGTGTTCTGGGCTACACTTCGGCATGACTTGTACCGCTATTAGGGGACTGACGTTTACCGCCCCCTAGGCCCGACATACGATACTCTCAGACGAACAGACCGGACTGTACGGAGATTGTCACATTCAGGCTCAGTAGGAGTTCAGATGGGTTTACCTCATCGGCCTTCTTATCGACATCTACCTGGGGACCGTTACGTACAGCTAGTGCCGCTTGCGGTCTGTGGTTAAACCCACTGCCAGCGTAGTGTCGAGTCTTTAGAGTCCCACACAGAGAGTTTCCCTGCACCGAGCAAAAGGTGTAGAAGCCGTATGGTTTTATGGCAAGGCTACGATCACTTACGTACACTTGTGCGCGTATGCTATTCGGGCAGACAATACTAGTGGGCTTTGGTTTAAGCCGGATCCTAGTATTGTATGGATGGATTAGTTTTGTCTTCTGTGCATTCGCATTCTACGGAATGCGGATGCGGGTGTGTATGCACAGTTGTGAGGAGCGAAGAAGAAGGAGGTGCCTCATTAGAGTTTTGACAGACGGTTCGGTCAAAACCATTATGAGGCGGGGACATTATTTACTAATCTTTTTAATAATAATTATGTTATGGCTAATTGCTTTGACCATTTGACCATACTTGACTTTGTTGACCATTTGACCAAAGTTGACTAGGATCTTCATGTGAGATCTAGAGTCTTCTTTTGGTTTTGATTTTATTTTTGTGATGAAAATGGTCAAATCAAGGTAGCTATCAACTTTATCATGAAGAGATTAGTAATGATGATGTTTATGGATTATTATTCCATGGTTCATTATTCTTGGTTCATAATTCTATTCTCATTCTCTCTCTTGAAATGAGAAGCTCCATGGTTGCTCCTTCATCTTCCTCCTCTTGATTTTTCCTTTGCTCTCATGTGTTGAGAAAATAAGGATCTAAATTGACAAACACATCCATCCTCTTCTTCTACACAACCTAGGACATCAAGCTTAGCAACTTCGTTGCCCTAGTTACCTCGGCTTGAGGTGGAGCTCGGAACACAAACTCTCGGGTGGATCGTCTTCGACTCTAGAAGGCCGCGGAGGTGACCAAGATCCGGATCGATCCTCGAAGCTTGGATGGACAAGGAGGACAGCGGAGAGAAGACCCGAAGGACCGGTTTCGTGAGGTATAATCTCTATGACATAGTAGATAGAACCTTATGTAGTTTGCTAGGTTTTTGTTTAGCAAAAATCCTCTTTTTAGTCCATGTTGCCTTGTGTCAAAAAAATCGTTTTTTACCGTTTCCGCCTCTCCGTAAGAACCGGGGTGGGTAACGTGGACTTACAGTGGTATCAGAGCCTAGCTAAAAAACAACTAGCATGTTAGCAAAGCATTTAGAATTTCGATCCGAGAAAAAAATCGCGAAACACGTCCGAAAAATGAACTTTCTGCCGATTTTTAAACCTGCTCCAAAAATAATTTGACATACCTTAAAAATGAACGACGTACACTTATGCCATCTGCATTCGCCTCGATGTCCCCTCGTGCACTGTTAGGTTAGGTAACTAACAGCAGAGCAGGGCAGGGCTAGCGCGGGTGTAAAACATAAGTAACGTCTATATAATATATCATATATACTATATATAGTATCCATCACAACATATCAAATGATCACATCATAGATATCGCAGCAGAAGAAACATATGAAATATTGGATATACTAGGACGCCCGTGTTTTCAATACGAGCCAGTATAAAACACGGATTCCACGGTCGCGATGAATAGCCAAACCCACACCCCTAGACCCCTACGAGAGCGGCAAGCAACCCTACCAATTCTAGAGTTAGGAGACCCGGACTCGACTCTTCGAGTTGGTCTCCCACTGGACTCTAGAACCCGGTTACTTGTGCTCTCCTCCTTGGGTCTATCCTAGTGTGGAAAAGTAAATAATATACAAATGGTGACAGCAACCTCAACCCGGAAGTGCCCCAATAAAAGAATATTACATACAATTAAATTTACATGAATGAAAATAAAAACTCTCATCTCACATAAAAACCCCCGTTGTTCATAACGCGACGATCCAATATAACATATCCAGCAACACAGAACATCACATGTCATCAACGTAAGTAAATACGTGCATCCCAATTGTCGTTGACATATAGCAACGAAACCGGCGATATCACATATTACACTTACGGTCGCAGATAAGAAAGTGTAAAACTACAATAGTTGGAATCCACTACCTCCTTAGACATCGCATGCCTAACTAAATGAATTCCTTAAACATCGCATGCCTAACAATTATAAACCCCGCATTTTAGTCTCATTATCGAAAACACTTTTCAATATCAAGTCGGGCAATTCAACAAGATTCCCGACATCCAGAACGAATGCTCGTCGCAAACTTTAGTGGACGGCCGCATCCCCGATACCGTCGACGAAGTACACTAAGGCGGAACACCGCTGCCGCGAGCACCCGAACGGATGCTTTTTGGCGACGGGGTTCTTCTACAGTCACTTGGTCGGGGTTATGGGGCGTGGCAATCGATTAAGTTTACCCGGCGAGTATCCGCGTACGCTACGTGATTGCAACGGACTTTTGATCACATCAAAATTCCGTGGCAACCAATCAAGTGAGACTAAACTGCTATGTTTATAACATCTAAATTAGTTATCTCATAACTACTTGTGGATTCCAAATATTGTATCACATTCCAGATAAATAGAAAATGTTAAACTTTCCGATCGAACAATCAAACACCCAATGTTTCCCGAAACAGCTCAACTCTTGAAATAAGTTTAAAAACATCCACTTCATGCCACAGTACCAACGGTCCAGCCGTAGAAGGGTCAAGCCAACGCCTCACATGTGGCACGCCGTACTGCCCAAACCCTAAGGTTCAAAGGGCAGTTCAAGACGGTCACATAATCGAGTTAAGGTTTGTTGTCTTCTAGAGGGTCCATCGCATTACTTGCACTACTTAGAACGTCCTTAAACCACGGAAAAATCCAACACTTGGAAATTTCCCGGCAGGGGAAAAAGTGGGTATTTATATCCGGTCGAACTTTTTAACATGTTCTAAAATTACCCGGAAAAACACATAGACAAAGTTAAACAATCCGATCGAATCATCGAGTTCCCAAAACAACCCCAGAAAACTCAACTGTTGAGTATATTTTAAAAATTCCCAGAAAACACAGGAAATTCATATGGGCATTACTGTGCAAATCACGTGCCAAGAATCACCATTATGGCCGCGGAACCACCGCACAAGCTAGGGTGGGGCCGCGGTTCCGCGGCGCTTTGGTTGACTTGGGCTCACGTGCTTCACAGTAACTCCTATAATACCCTGCTGTATTTTTTGGATATTTTTAATTTGGAAAAATCCACATTTTCAGAAAATGTACAGAGAAGGGTTTGAGTTAGGGTTTCGGGGTTCGATCGGATTTCTAATATCGTCTACACTTCACCTAAAGCTCTAGTTAGGCTCTGATACCACTGTAGGGTTACTAGGCACTCTCAAGAGGTTCCATAAGGCATCAACCATGCCAAATTCAAAAATTTAGGTGCCGAGAAACCCTAATATAGATCGTTAACTAGAGGATAGGCGAAACTTTAAGCTAGCAAACAACTTTACTAACAAGTGAAAGAGATTACAACCTTTGTAGATCCGGTCCTCCATTTCTTTAGCTCCGTGTTGACGTCTCTCCGCTGCGATCATCGGAATCCTGGACTCTAGTGATGGTTTCGTCGGAGAAATAATCGGGCTAGGTCGTTGACTTCGAGGCCGAAGATGATCTACGTCGGGGAGACTCAAACTCAAGCTATTCCTTCACTTGGTCAAAAACTTTGCGAAGAGAACACCCTATACTACATGGCAAGTAGTAGATGATGAAGAAATAGGAAGTGGGTTCACTTTAGAATTGGATTTCTCACTCTTTTTCTCATGACACCATTGGAGCTAGCAAGCTTTTGTGGAGCTTGATGATGAAGAAGAAGAAAAAAGAATCAATAGAATAAAATGAAACTTATCCTTTTAATTATGGCACCATGGTTGAGTTAAGCTCTCATGCTTAACTCATGTAGAGAATTAACCAAAGCATTAGGTTAAGGGTTGGGTTAACTAATATCCTAAGGAAATGACAAAAGATTTGACTTTGTCAAAGTTTCTTCAAGCTTCATGATGCTTGATAACTTTGACCAAAGTCTCACTCTTTTGTTATTTGTTAGGAAAATAGTAAACCCTAATTTAACCTTGATTTGGTATAAGTCTCATACACACAACTTGTTTGTATCATCAAGCATGATACAAACATGTACACTTGCATATATCACATATAAACAATGTGCACAATCAATCTTAAGTGAACCAATACTAGTTAATGTAAAGTAATATATCAAATATATAATTATACATTAAATCATTAAATCAACACTTGATTTAACGATCCGGTCATATAGCATATAACCGACTAATATTAATAGTAACAACTTATCGAATCAACACTTGATCCGATAACTCGGCTATATCGCATACAACCGATTAATATTACAAATCGCGAGAATAGAATACAGTATCACATACTGGTATTATTCTCGGTCCCGCATATATCTTATATGCGCTCCTATTTTGTTTCGCTTGAGCCTGGAAACCCCTGTGTAGGACTCTAAAGACTCGTCAATACGCCGACAGTAGGTGATGATCATATCAAACACCCACAAGCCGCAAGCGGTCTGCCAAACGTAACGGCCACCCGGGTATTGAGCGATCAGAAGATCAACGAGCAAGCCCGCTCACACTCCTGTGAATCCAACCAGTAACACTTACCGTACAGTCCGGTCTGTTCGTCTAATATGTCGCATATCTCGTCTTGGGGTGGTAAACATCAGACCCCAATAACTCGATAAGTCGTATCGATATGAGGCTCATAACGGGTCAAGAAACTACTGGTAACACTTACCAGTAAATCCCTAAAGCAGCCTTGGCCAAGGACTTCCTGTTATAGCCAATCGAGCACAGCGCAACATCAACTCCCTATACCGGGAGAGACGAAACCCCTCCTATCGCTCATTGCCTCCATATGACTCGGGACTGTACCTAAAAACCACCGTTTTGCATGGCCTCTTGGACGTGGTAAGGTGGAAATCAAAGCACAGTGGGAATCACACAAGACTCTATGACGATCTCGGGTATACAGACTAACCTGTACCAGTATCACCAGAGAACTGCCATCTGACGTAAGGTATAATACCATCTGGGAGTTCTCGGCGAGTCCGTCCAGTGTACCCAGTCTCCACTGAGCACCAGTATATCATCTCTGATGTCAAACACCAATGGATATGGGATCATCCATCGCCCATCTATATGGGTCGAGAAGCTACACGCTAGTCTACTCTGGTATATCGATGCCCCGTCTCGATACACCCACGACCAGGGACTTTGAAGGATGACTACCATGTCCCCACTAATATGATCCGCATCATAGTCCAGGTAGTCAAGTACACATCCTAAGGGCTTTACCAACATGTAACAGAGAGACAATCAGTGTACACGTTAAGGTAAAGAGTAACCAGATAGCATACTATCATATCGAGCAAGAAAGTCATCCCTATATATGTCCAAGCATCCACTACAATATACATCCTATGTATAGTAATGGCCTCTAGGGCATACATATAACTAACAATCTCCCACTTGCACTAGGGCCATCTGATAGCAGTGGTTGTAGTATCTCATACTCAACCATCCCATAAAAGTCTCTCTCTGGGAAAAGGCCTTTGTGAGTAGATCCGCCGTGTTGTCCTCTGAGTCTACTCTCCTAACCTCGATCCCCTGGAGATCAACCATCTCCACGATCAGGTGATACTGCCTAAGAATATGTCTGGATCACTGATGGGACGGGCGTTCCTAGGCATAAGCCACAACTCCATTGTCACATAATGGGAGGAACGAAGTTCATCTCATGAACTAATATACACCCAGACTGCCTCTTTGGTAGCATCTTTGGTAGCGATGTATCCAGCCTTTATCGTCTAGTATGCCACGGTATCTAGCTTGGAACTCTTCCAACATACCGTCCCTTTACTGAGGGTAAAGACAATGCCTGTGACTGACATTCAGTCATCCTTATCTCTCTGGAACCTTTCCTGTGATTCTCCCTAGGATCTATTGATACTATCTTACTACAACTAGTGAGTGTCCTAACATCCAATTAGATCTATCTCATAGATCCAAAACCCAGGATTTAGTAGGTATCACTTTGATCCTATATGGAGAATCCTTGTGATAAACGGAGATTGACCGAGTGTAGCATAGGAAACTCCTTCCCTATCAAGAGTATGTCATCCACGTACTCTACGAGGATCACCAGCATACTCCCTACTACCTTTTTGTATATACAAGGTTCATCTACCATTTTGATGATGTCAAACTCTATGACTAACTCATCAAAACAGATGTTCCAACTCCGCGATGCCTGCTTTATCACATAAAACATTTTGCACACGTTTCCGCTGCTCCCGCTGTCTACGAAGCCCTCTGACTGTGTACTTACAGACTCTCTCTTCTAAAACATCATTTAGAAAAGCAGTCATGACACCCAACCGCCAGATATCGTAGTCATGGTATGTAGCTGTTTTTGCAAGTAGGATTTGGATGGACTTAAGCATAGTTACTTAGAAAAGGTTTCATTATAATCCATACCTGGTCAATGATGCAAACCTTTAACAAGTCTAGCTTTGAAAGTCTTAACTTTTCTATGTACACCAAGTAATCTTCTCAAGATATACTTGCTCCTGATGGGGATTTAACCCTTCAGATAAAGCAACCAAAGTCCATACTTTGTTGGTGTATAAGGATTCCATCTCAGATCGATAAGCATCCAGCCATTCTTACAGAGTCCTACTCCTGATGGCCAGCTCGAAACTAGTTGGGTCATCATCTCATGATGCAATCCTTGCTCCCACTGTCATAGAGAAACCGAAGTATCTCTCAGGTGGGTGAGGAACCCTACTAGATCGGCGGAGAGGCTGAGGTTCGTTGGTTGCTATTGAATCCTTTGGTTCTACCAAATCATCAGCTGCAGTTTGTATAGCTGGAACTCTTTCCAGTTCTACCTCATGTCCACAAATTTCTTCATAAGAAATTCCCTTTCACAAAGGTGGCATGCTGAGTAACAAAACATCTTTTGTTCTTCGGTTAGGTAGAAGATATTCCCTTGCGTATGCTTGGGATATCCAACAAACTTCTACAGTACTGACTTTGACTCGAGCTTGTCCGGATTTTGCCTTTTAGACATAGGCCGGACAACCCCAAATCTTAACTGACTTAAGAGATGGGCTCTTCCCTTTCCATATCTCATATGAAATGGTAGGCATCTGATTTGATCGGAACCCTATTCAATAGGTATGCAACTTCATAAGTGCAAAACTCCCTAAAAGGAAATAGGAAACTCAGTAGTACTCATCATAGAGCACACCATATCACATAGGGTGCTATTGCTCCGCCCCGATATACCATCGTGCTATGGTGTATACGGAGGAGTAATGCTGAGAGAGAATCTTATTCTTAGAATAGTCCAGGAATCCCGTGCTCAAGTATTCTCCTCCCTGATCACATCAAAGGACATAATACTTATACCCGTTGTTGGTTCTCTACTTCTAACTTATATTCTGTGAATATCTCAAAAGTTTCGGACTTGTGTTTTAACAGTAACATATGTCTGAATCTTGAGAGATTATCAGAGAATTTAATGAAGTACAAAGAACCGGTCTTAGCATTTGTAGACAGGGGACCTTCATACATCAATATGTATCATCCCAAGAGTTCACTAACTCTTTCTCTGTTTCCAATAAACAGAGCTATGGTCATCTTATCTCTGTGACATGACTGGCAAGTTTCACAAGATATAAATTCAAACTAATTTAAATATGCATCTTAATGTAACTTCAGCTAGTCGGGTCGCATTGATATGACCTAGTCTACAATGCCTCAAGAAGGGTTCGTTCATTTCCGAACTCTTCTTCTTGTGTGTGTTCTGTATACTTAGAACTGTAGTTTAATTTAGAACATTAATACTTTTAGATAACGTGCCTGAACCGATCAACTCTTGATATAGGAAATGTTCAAAACATTATCCAACAATACAAAATCGTATCCTTTCTTTACTAATAAAGAGACTGATATGATTTTGTATATCAGGTTCGGTATCTAATAACATTCGTTCAGAATCAATGTATTCTGGTAATACAGGGTGACAGTGACCAACAGACCTGGCTGCAACACTTGCACCGTTTTCTGTCTCATGAAACTTATCACCCGTTCTCAGTTCTCTACCTTTCTGTAGCCCATGTCATACACTACATATCTGGGATCCTGATCCGGTATCAGATACCCAGGACGCAGAGGATACTGAGAAACAGTTTTGTGTAATGAACACACCCGAAGATGATGCATCGGTATGCACTTTCTTCGTTTGGGCGGCACGGGAATTCTGGTAATCCCCAATTTCCTGCTCTGTCTCATAACAATTATAAGTTGGAGCGGGACCAACGTTCCCCAGCTCAGTATAACAAGCGGGTTCGGTCAATATATCCATTTTATTATCTTGATTAAGGCGTGACATGGTCGCTACCTGGAGAGAGAGAGAAGAAAACACTCTGCGTGCGCTCTAGCAAGATCAGATTGGTTATTATTTTATCTAATCAGGATGGCTCCCACTGTTTTTATCAAATCTTCCTTCAAACCCTAAAAGGAAAGACTAGCCGTGATTAATTACACGCTACAAGTTCGCCAATCTTTCAGCCAGGCCAGTGTCGGTACTTTGAGGAAGGTTCTCCGTACTTTCGCATGGACCTAATTAAAGTAAACCTCGTTTTCCCAGAGGCGTAACCCCGTTGACACCTTTCTAGACACCTACTTGATCGGCTAATTGTAATGTGTAAAACTCTCCCAGGAGTAACAATTACTCGCAGTGGGTATCGGGATCCAACTATCTCATAGAAGGTATGCAATCTCATTGCAAATTTCAACACTTGAAATTCCCGATAATTTTGCCCCGAACGATCTATGACCTTGACAAGGTCAACAAACCATAGACCGTAAGTCAAGTTCTACCCGTCATTTCTTGATTGAATCAAACCCACCCGCACGACTCTTGACAAGGTCAACAAGGCCGTACGACCACCCTAAAACAATCTGCATCATATGCATAAGCAGATAAATACTGGTTAGCTACCGCACACAGCGCCTTGACAAGGTCAACAAACGCAGCACGAATACTAAGCAGGACTTATCTGAAATGACGGAGGGCTACGACAGGTTTTTCTGAAAACCTATTGCGTAATGAACTTGATATCGTTGTAGAATCAAATGATTTTAAAATGGAGTGTTTTTTAGGCTTTTCTAGTTTTGCTAAAGGGGTCACTCCCGGTGAAGGGATCGTCGGCCCTTTCCTCATCGAATAAGGTGCAGGATATATCATATATACCACTGTGCAAAGCAAAAACTCCAAAAGCAATCAAAAGACAAACCGAGGGTTGTAGCATCTGCCAGTCATTGCTAAAGGGGTCACTCCCGGTGAAGGGATCTCGGCCCTTTCCTGATCGAATAAGGTGCAGGATGTTCTACAAGGAATACCACGATGCAAAGCAAGAACTGTAGCTACCTGTTTTTGAAAATTCGATTCCACGACATCTTTTAGGTTTCTTTTTCTTTCATTAATCATATTAATGAAGTCCCATCATTTAAGTCACCTAAACATCACAGATAAATACGACGTACACTTATGCCATCCGCATTCGCCTCGATGTCCCCTCGTGCACTGTTAGGTTAGGTAACTAACAGCAGAGCGGGGCAGGGCTAGCGCGGGTGTAAAACATAAGTAACGTCTATATAATATATCATATATACTATATATAGTATCCATCACAACATATCAAATGATCACATCATAGATATCGCAGCAGAAGAAACATATGAAATATTGGATATACTAGGACGTCCGTGTTTTCAATACGAGCCAGTATAAAACACGGATTCCACGGTCGCGATGAATAGCCAAACCCACACCCCTAGACCCCTACGAGAGCGGCAAGCAACCCTACCAATTCTAGAGTTAGGAGACCCGGACTCGACTCCTCGAGTTGGTCTCCTACTGGACTCTAGAACCCGGTTACTTATGCTCTCCTCCTTGGGTCTATCCTAGTGCGGAAAAGTAAATAATATACAAATGGTGACAGCAACCTCAACCCAGAAGTGCCCCAATAAAAGAATATTACATACAATTAAATTTACATGAATGAAAATAAAAACTCTCATCTCACATAAAACCCCCCGCTGTTCATAACGCGACGATCCAATATAACATATCCAGCAACACAGAACATCACATGTCATCAACGTAAGTAAATATGCGCATCCCAATTGTCGTTGATATATAGCAACGAAACCGGCGATATCACATATTACACTTACGGTCGCAGATAAGAAAGTGTAAAACTACAATAGTTGGAATCCGCAACCTCCTTAGACATCGCATGCCTAACTAAATGAATTCCTTAGACATCGCATGCCTAACAATTATAAACCCCGCATTTTAGTCTCATTATCGAAAACACTTTTCAATATCAAGTCGGGCAAATCAACAAGATTCCCGACATCCAGAACGAATGCTCGTCGCAAACTTTAGTGGACGGCCGCACCCCCGATACCGTCGACGAAGTGCACTAAGGCGGAACACCGCTGCCGCGAGCACCCGAACGGATGTTTTTGGCGACGGGGTTCTTCTACAGTCACTTGGTCGGAGTTATGGGGCGTGGCAATCTATTAAGTTTACCCGGCGAGTATCCGCGTACGCTACGTGATTGCAACGGACTTTTGATCACATCAAAATTCCGTGGCAACCAATCAAGTGAGACTAAACTGCTATGTTTATAACATCCAAATCAGTTATCTCATAACTACTTGTGGATTCCAAATATTGTATCACATTCCAGATAAATAGAAAATGTTAAACTTTCCGATCGAACAATCAAACACCCAATGTTTCCCGAAACAGCTCAACTCTTGAAATAAGTTTAAAAACATCCACTTCATGCCACAGTACCAACGGTCCAGCCGTAGAAGGGTCAAGCCAACGCCTCACATGTGGCACCCGTACTGCCCCAAACCCTAAGGTTCAAAGGGCAGTTCAAGACGGTCACATAATCGAGTTAAGGTTTGTTGTCTTCTAGAGGGTCCATCGCGTTACTTGCACTACTTAGAACGTCCTTAAACCACGCAAAAATCCAACACTTGGAAATTTCCCGGCAGGGGAAAAAGTGGGTATTTATATCCGGTCGAACATTTTAACATGTTCTAAAATTACCCGGAAAAACACATAGACAAAGTTAAACAATCCGATCGAATCATTGAGTTTCCAAAACAACCCCAGAAAACTCAACTGTTGAGTATATTTTAAAAATTCCCAGAAAACACAGGAAATTCATATGGGCATTACTGTGCAAATTACGTGCCAAGAATCACCATTATGGCCACGGAACCGCCGCACAAGCTAGGGTGGGGCCGCGGTTCCGCGGCGCTTTGGTTGACTTGGGCTCACGTGCTTCACAGTAACTCCTATAATACCCTGCTGTATTTTTTGGATATTTTTAATTTGGAAAAATCCACATTTTCAGAAAATGTAGAGAGAAGGGTTTGAGTTAGGGTTTCGGGGTTCGATCGGATTTCTAATATCGTCTACACTTCACCTAAAGCTCTAGTTAGGCTCTGATACCACTGTAGGGTTACTAGGCACTCTCAAGAGGTTCCACAAGGCATCAACCATGCCAAATTCAAAAATTTAGGTGCCGAGAAACCCTAATATAGATCGTTAACTAGAGGATAGGCGAAACTTTAAGCTAGCAAACAACTTTACTAACAAGTGAAAGTGATTACAACCTTTGTAGATCCGGTCCTCCATTTCTTTAGCTCTGTGTTGACGTCCCTCCGCTGCGATCATCGGAATCCTGGACTCTAGTGATGGTTTCGTCGGAGAAATAATCGGGCTAGGTCGTTGACTTCGAGGCCGAAGATGATCTACGTCGGGGAGACTCAAACTCAAGCTATTCCTTCACTTGGTCAAAAACTTTATGAAGAGAACACCCTATACTACATGGCAAGTAGTAGAGGATGAAGAAATAGGAAGTGGGTTCACTTTAGAATTGGATTTCTCACTCTTTTTCTCATGGCACCATTGGAGCTAGCAAGCTTTTGTGGAGCTTGATGATGATGAAGAAGAAGAAAAGAATCAATAGAATAAAATGAAACTTATCCTTTTAATTATGGCACCATGGTTGAGTTAAGCTCTCATGCTTAACTCATGTAGAGAATTAACCAAAGTATTAGGTTAAGGGTTGGGTTAACTAATATCCTAAAGAAATGACAAAAGATTTGACTTTGTCAAAGTTTCTTCAAGCTTCATGAAGCTTGATAACTTTGACCAAAGTCTCACTCTTTTGTTATTTGTTAGGAAAATAGTAAACCCTAATTTAACCTTGATTTGGTATAAGTCTCATACACACAACTTGTTTGTATCATCAAGCATGATACAAACATGTATACCTGCATATATCACATATAAACAATGTGCACAATCAAGTGAGAAAATCAATCTTAAGTGAACCAATACTAGTTAATGTAAAGTAATATATCAAATATATAATTATATATTAAATCATTAAATCAACACTTGATTTAACGATCCGGTCATATAGCATATAACCGACTAATATCAATAGTAACAACTTATCGAATCAACACTTGATCCGATAACCCGGTTATATCGCATACAACCGATTAATGTCACAAATCGCGAGAATAGAATACAGTATCACATACTGGTATTATTCTCTATCCCGCACATATCTCATATGCGCTCCTATTTCGTTTCGCTTGAGCCAGGAAACCCCTGTGTAAGACTCTAAAGACTCGTCAATACGCCGGCAGTAGGTGATGATCATATCAAACACCCACAAGCCGCAAGCGGTCTGCCAAACGTAACGGCCACCCGGGTATTGAGCGATCAGAAGATCAACGAGCAAGCCCGCTCACACTCCTGTGAATCCAACCGGTAACACTTACCGTACAGTCCGGTCTGTTTGTCTGATATGTCGCATATCTCGTCTAGGGGTGGTAAACGTCAGACCCCAATAACTCGATAAGTCGTGTCGATATGAGGCTCATAACGGGTCGAGAAACTACTGGTAACACTTACCAGTAAATCCCTAAAGCAGCCTTGGCCAAGGACTTTCTGTTATAGTCAATCGAGCACAGCGCAACATCAACTCCCTATACCGGGAGAGACGAAACCCCTCCTATCGCTCATTGCCTCCATGTGACTCCGGACTGTACCTAAAAACCACCGTTTTGCATGCCCTCTTGGACGTGGTAAGGTGGAAATCAAAGCACAGTGGGAATCACACAAGACTCTATGACGATCTCGGTTATACAGACTAACCTGTACCAGTGTCACCAGAGAACTGCCATCTGACGTAAGGTATATTACCATCTGGGAGTTCTCGGCGAGTCCGTCCAGTGTACCCAGTCTCCACTGAGCACCCGTATATTATCTCTGATGTCAAACACCAATGGATATGGGATCATCCATCGACCATCTATATGGGTCGAGAATCTACACGCTAGTCTACTCTGGTATATCGATGCCCCGTCTCGATACACCCACGACTATGGACTTTGAAGGATATACTTATGGACTACCATGTCCCCACTAGTATTATCCACATCATAGTCTAGGTAGTCAAGTACACATCCTAAGGGCTTTACCAACTTGTAACAGAGAGACAATCAGTGTACACGTTAAGGTAAAAAGTAACCAGATAGCATACTATCATATCGAGCAAGAAAGTCATCCTATATATGTCCAAGCATCTACTACAATATACATCCTATGTATAGTAATGGCCTCTAGGGCATACATATAACTAACAGACCTTCGTCAAGAGTATATACGGGTGGGTTAAAATTAACCTAGACAATGACGGGTAGAACTTGACATGTGACTTATGATTTGTTGACCTTCGTCAAGGTCATAAGAGCATGGGGCAAAAATCCACATCGGGAGTTTCTAAAGAAACTAAAACTTGCTAGCGCTGCATACCATTTGGAGTGTGATGATTCTGGTAGGATTCCTTCAGTTTTATCACACGATGATATTTGGATCCCGATCCTACTGTGAGTATATGCTACTCCTCGGGAACTTTCTCACTTAACGATCAATGCTATAAACCAAGTAGGTGTCTAGAAAGGTGTTAGCGGGGCTACGCCCACAGGGAAAAGAGGTTATTTAATTAAGGAACTTCGCGAAAGTGTTGGAAAACCTCCCTCGAAGTACCAACACTGGCCTGGCTGAACGGTTAAGCAAGTAATGTACGGTGAGATTGATCCCGACTAATTCTTCCTTTTTGGTTTGAGGAAGGATTCGAGAAACAGTGGGAGCCATCCTGTTTAGATAAACTAAAAACCAATCTAAACTTGCAAGAGCATCATGCTGAGTGTTTTCTTCTCTATCTCTTAATAGCAGCGACCCAGTGACCACACATAGGTTACATCTAGATAATAAAGTGGCTGAATCTGACTGTTATGACTGGCAAAGGTCTGTCCAGATGTCCATTACCCATGACAAGCTGGGACACCTCTTAACTAATCAAACCCCTGCCGTCTCAGGACCAGTTTCCCCTGTCACGGATATTGGTATCCGTAAGACATCGGAAAAAGACTGTGTGAACGCCAAGTGCCTCGTGTTGGCCTCAGTTGATGGTGCATACCAGAGGCAGCACGAGAAGATGGACTTAGTTTCTATCTTCCTCCATAACAAAGATTTATATGGAAAGCAATCTCGTATCGCAAGATATGAGACCTTGAACGAATTGCTTCAAGCGAGGTTGGCTATCGGGTCGTCTGTAGGGGGCTACATCCTTACAGAGACCAGCTATTTTGAGCTCATGGACCTGAAGACCACGTTGAAGAACGGGTCAAATACTGACTTGATTCTATAGTATCTGCCCTCTACTTATACCCTGAAGGAAACCAGGGAAGTAGAAGGGAAGGGAAGGGCAAAAGTTTCGGGGCTGGATGTAGTAAAGGAGGGACGTTCCTATTGTTACGGGAATGAACATTGGCAGAAGGATTGCAGGGCTAGCAAAGCCAGTAGCCAGGATTCGAAGCATGTTGTGGCTTCGGTTTCGGGTGTGTTTGTAATAGAGAACTGTATGTCAATTAACTCTACTTCCTGGGTATTGGATACCGGATCGAGATCTCACATCTGTAATTCATTACAGGCTCTGAGAAGCCGTAGAGTTATCAGGATAGGTGATATGACTCTCAGGGTTGCCAATGGAATGAGCGTGGACGCTGAATCCGTAGGGGAATATCACCTTGGATTGACAACTGGGCAGATATTGATTCTACGTAACTGTTTGTATGTACCTAGTATGGCTTGCAATATCATATCTGTATCCATACTTTCTAAGGAAGGATATGATTTTACTTTTGTAAGTGATGTGGTCCACATCCACCTAAATCAAGTTCTGATTGGGTCAGGTACATTAGAAAACGGAATATACGTATTGAATCAAGCTCAGGTTTTCAGTGTCCAGAACACACTTAAAAGAAAGTCTCCGAAAACAAATCAGGCTTTCTTATGGCATTGTAGACTGGGTTACATTAATGAGACACGGTTAACAAAGTTACATAAAGAGGGATACTTGAATCCGTTCGAGTATCAGTCTTATGCCACTTGTGAATCTTGTTTCATGGGAAAGATGACAAAAACTTCGTTCACTGGACATGGAGTAAGAGCGAGCGAGCTCTTGGGACTCATACACAGTGACGTGTGTGGTCCAATGTCTACACATGCGTGAAGTGGTTATTCATACTTCATTACTTTTACGGATGATTTCTCTAGGTATAGACATGTCTTCCTGATGAAGCACAAATCCGAGGCCTTTAAGAAATTTCAGGAATACAAGAATGAAGTTGAAAAACAAACAGGCAAGAGTATCAAGACACTGAGATCTGATCGAGGTGGTGAATACTTGAGTGCCGAGTTTCTGGAATACTTAAAAGAGAATGGAATTCTCTCTCAGTTTACTCCTCCATACACACCACAGCACAACGGTGTATCGGAAAGGCAGAATTGAACTCTATTGGATATGGTTCGTTCCATGATGAGTAAGGCTGAGTTACCGCGATCTTTCTGGGGTTATGCACTAGAAACAGCTGCATATCTTTTGAACAAGGCTCCTACCAAGACTGTGTCTACCACCCCATATCAGATGTGGAGTGGGAATAAACCCTGTCTTAAGTATCTTAAGACATGGAGATGTCCAGCTTTTGTAAAGAAGCAGCATGCGGACAAGCTCGAGGCACGCTCAGTACTGTGTAAGTTTGTGGGATACCCTAAGAACTCTAGGGGGTATCTTTTCTATTCCGCAGAGGAACAAAAGGTTTTTGTTTCTCAGCATGCCCACTTCTTGGAAACTGAATTTTTAGAAAGTCAGATAAGTGGGAGCGCAATAGAACTGGAAGAAATTCCAGAACCACAAGCTATTACTGAAAGCTTGGAAGAACCAGAAGTTTCAGGAGAACCGGACATCCCAGCGCCACTCCGCAGGAGTAGTAGGCAGTCTCATCCGCCCGAGAGATACTACGGTTTTCTCATAGACGGAGATAGAAAGGATTGCACTATTGATTATGATGAGCCTACTAGCTTCCAGTAAGCCATTCAGAGCGGTGACTCAGTAAAATGGCTGGATGCAATGCGGACCGAGATGGAGTCCATGTACACCAACAAAGTTTGGACTTTGGACTTTGCTCCAGAAGGGGTAAAACCCGTAGGCTGCAAATGGATCTTCAGAAAGAAGATTGGTGTGGATGGGCAGGTTGAAACCTATAAAGCTAGACTTATTGCAAAGGGTTTTCGTCAAAGACCCGGTTTGGACTATGACGAGACCTTTTCTTCAGTGGCTATGCTCAAATCCATTCGGATCCTTCTTGCCATTGCTGCCTTCCACGATTATGAGATCTGGCAGATGGACATAAAGACGGCTTTCCTAAATGGAAATTTGGAAGAGTGCGTCTATATGGATCAGCCGGAGGGATTCATTCAGAGTGGGAGCAGCGGTAAAGTGTGCAAGTTGCTTAAGTCCATCTATGGACTGAAGCAGGCATCGCAGAGTTAGAACATCTGCTTTGATAATACTGTCAAAGAATTCGACTTTATCAAAAACCCAGACGATCCATGCATTTACAGTAAGATTGTAGGGAGAACTGTGGTATTCCTCGTCTTGTACGTGGATGAAATTCTCCTAATAGGAAATGATATTCCTATGCTACAGTCAGTCAAAGGATTCTTGTCACAGAGGTTCTCCATGAAGGACCTGGGCGATGCCAACTACATTCTAGCGATCCAGATCTATCGTGATAGATCTAAAAGGATGTTGGGACTTTCGCAGTCCAGGTACATCGACACCATACTGAAACGATTCAGTATGGAAGATTCAAAGCGTGATAATCTACCGGCTTGTCACGGAATCACCCTCTCCAAAGAATTGTCTCCCAAGACTGATTTGGAAAGGGCTCGCATGTCATCTATACCCTACGCATCTGCGGTAGGCTCTATAATGTATGCGATGTTGTGTACCAGACCAGATGTAGCATACGCATTAAGCGTTGTATGCTGGTATCAGTCGGACCTAGGGGAGAAACACTGGATAGCAGTAAAGAACATTCTCAAGTACCTGAGAAGGACTAAGGAGATGTTCTTGGTGTATGGCGGAAAAGACCTCCAGATCGAGGCCTTTGCTGACTCCAGCTTCCAGAGTGAAAAGGATGACTCCAAGTCCATGTCGGGTTATGTCTTTACCCTCAATGGAGGGGCAGTTTGCTGGAAGAGCTCCAAGTAGGAAACCGTTGCTGACTCAACTATGGAAGCGGAGTACATAGCTGCTTGCGATGCCGCAAAGGAAGCTGTCTGGATGAAGAAGTTCCTCACGGAGCTTCAGGTGGTTCCTACCATTGTTGATCCAATACCGCTGTATCGTGACAACAACGGCGCTATAGCTTTAGCGAAGGAACCCAGGTCCTATCAGAAGTCCAGGCACATTTTGAGGCGGTACCACCTGATCAGGGAGATTGTAGATCGCCGGGAGATCGAGGTGAAGAGAGTAAATTCGGAGAATAACACTGCAGATCCATTCACGAAGGCCATACCCCAGACTCAGTTCGAGCGGCCGATCGAGATGATAGGTTTTCGATACGCCAGTACATGGCCTTAGTGCAAGTGGATAGTGTATATGCCCTAGAGGCCATTACTGTATCATATTAGTTTGTATATTACTTGATGGAAGCTTGGGATATTCACAGTTGTATAGACAATCTTGCTCGAAATGGTAGTATGCTACTTGGTTTGTTTCTACTTTAATGTGTGCATGTGTTTCTTTTAGCATATCGCTTATACACATTAGTGGAGCCCTTAGGATTGCTTGATTACCAGCGTTGTGATGGCAGTCACACTAGTGGGGGCTGGGTAATCTACAAACACATCCTTATACAGGTCCCTAGTCGTTGGATTATCGAGACGGGGCATCGATACTCCGGAGTAGACTAGCGTATGCGCTTCTCATTCCAGCACGGGAGATGGTCTGTCCCACAGCCATCAGTACGCCGTACTGGAGATAGTATGCGGGTGCTCGTTAGATTACGAGTACACTGGACAGGACTCGTTGGGAACTGTTGGTTGGTACTATACCTATCATCAGTTATCAGTTCCTAGGTGACATGAGTACAGCTTAGTCTGTTGACTTGACACTGTCACTTCGCCTCGAGTGTGTTCCCACTGTTCTTTGATTACTACCCTACCACGGCTCAAAGGAATCGTGCAAACAGGTAGTAGTTGGGTGCAGTCCCGAAGCATTTGGAGGCAGTGACGGTTAGACAGGATTCGTCTTTCTCGGTATTGGGGGTTGATATCGCGCTGTGTCTAGAAGAGCCATTACACAAAGTCCCTGGCCAGGGCAAGCGAGAATTACTGGTAGTGTTTCCAGTAGTTTCTCAGGGTGTTCTAGGCTACACTCCGGCACGACTTGTACTGCTATTAGGGGACTGATGTTTACCGCTCCCCTAGGCCCGACATGCGATACTCTCAGACGAACAGACCGGACTGTACGGAGATTGTCACATTCAGGCTCAGTAGGAGTTCAGATGGGTTTACCTCATCGGCCTTCTTATCGACATCTACCTGGGGACCGTTACGTACAGCTAGTGCCGCTTGCGGTCTGTGGTTAAACCCACTGCCAGCGTAGTGTCGAGTCTTTAGAGTTCCACACAGAGAGTTTCCCTGCACTGAGCAAAAGGTGTAAAAGCCGTATGGTTTTACGGCAAGGCTACGATCACTTACGTACACTTGTGCGCGTATGCTGTTCTGGCAGACAATACCAGTGGGCTTTGGTTTAAGCCGTTTCCTCGTATTGTTTGGATGGATTAGTTTTGTTTTCTGTGCATTCGCATTCTACGGAATGCGGATGCGGGTGTGTATGCACAGTTGTGAGGAGCGAAGAAGAAGGAGGTGCCTCATTAGGGTTTTGACAGATGGTTCGGTCAAAACCATTATGAGGCGGGGACATTATTTACTAATCTTTTTAATGATAATTATATTATGGCTAATTGCTTTGACCATTTGACCATACTTGACTTTGTTGACCATTTGACCAAAGCTGACTAGGATCTTCATGTGAGATCCAGAGTCTTCTTTTGGTTTTGATTTTATTTTTGTGATGAAAATGGTCAAATCAAGGTAGCCATCAACTTTATCATGAAGAGATTAGTAATGATGATGTTTATGGATTATTATTCCATGGTTCATTATTCTTGGTTCATAATTCTATTCTCATTCTCACTCTTGAAATGAGAAGCTCCATGGTTTCTCTTTCATCTTCCTCCTCTTGATTTTTCCTTTGCTCTCATGTGTTGAGAAAATAAGGATCTAAATTGACAAACACATCCATCCTCTTCTTCTACACAACCTAGGACATCAAGATTAGCAACTTTGTTGCCCTAGTTACCTCGGCTTGAGGTGGAGCTCGGAACACAAACTCTCGGGTGGATCGCCTTCGACTCTAGGAGGCCGCGGAGGTAGCCAAGATCCGGATCGATCCTCGGAGCTTGGATGGACGAGAAGGATAGCAGAGAGAAGACCCGAAGGACCGGTTTCGTGAGGTATAATCTCTATGACATAGTAGATAGAACCTCATGTAGTTTGCTAGGTTTTTGTTTAGCAAAGATCCTCTTTTTAGTCCATGTTGCCTTGTGTCAAAAAAATCGTTTTTTACCGTTTCCGCCTCCCCGTAAGAACCGGGGTGGGCAACGTGGACTTACACTCGCAAGAGAATTTTCTCCCTTACAAGTCGAGAGGACTCGTAAGTGGTTGATGAGTTTACTTGTTCCCGAGTCGGAGCGTTGCTTTACGACAGGGAGGTCAGGGGTTGACATGTATCCGAGTCCGAGCGTTGCTTTACGACAGGGAGGTCAGGGTTTGACATGTATCTGAGTTGAAGCGTTGCTTTACGACAAGGAGGTCAGGGTTTGACATGTATCCGAGTCGATGCGTTGCTTTACGACAAGGATGTCGGGGTTGACATGTATCCGTGTCGAAGCGTTGCTTGGCGACAGGGAGGTCATGGGTTGACATGTATCCGTGTCGAAGCGTTGCTTGACGACAGGGAGGTCAGGGGTTGACATGTATCTGTATCGAAGCGTTGCTTGATGACAGGGAGGTTAGTGGTTGACATGTATCCGTGTCGAAGCGTTGCTTGACGACAAGGAGGTCAGGGTTGACATGTATCCGTGTGGAAGCGTTGCTTGATGACAGGAAGGTCAGGGTTGACATGTATCCGTGTCGGAGCATTGCTTGACGACAGGGAGGTCAGGGTTGACATGTATCCGTGTCGAAGCGTTGCTTGACGACAGGGAGGTCAAGGGTTGATATGTATCCGTGTCGAAGCGTTGCTTGACGATAGGGAGGTCAGGGTTGACATGTATCCGTGTTGAAGCGTTGCTTGACGACAGGGAGGTCAGGTTTGACATATATCCGAGTCGAAGCATTGCTTGACGATAAGGGGGTCAGGGGTTGACATGTATCCGCGTCGAAGCGTTGCTTGACGACAGGGAGGTCAAGAATTGACATGTATCCGTGTCGAAGCGTTTCTTGACGACAGGGAGGTCAGGGGTTGACATGTATCCGTGTCGAAGCATTGCTTGACGACAGGGAGGTCAGGGTTGACATGTATCCGTGTCGAAGCGTTGCTTGACGACAGGGAGGTCAGGGGTTGACTTTAGGTTGTTTGTGAACCGTAGAGTCATGGAACTGGGAATTTTGCTGTGGCTCCGATTGGTGGTGTCACGTCCGTGCTTTGCTGGCATGAGGAGGAACGCCGTTGTTGGTCTTCTGGGATGTTGCTGTCGAGATAGGACTTTCCCTTTAACAGAGTTTGTTGGGACATGTGGTATTCTTTTCGTTTATGCCCATGGATTGTATACAGGAGTCAGTATGGACTTACCTGCAGGGCAAAAGTTTCATTCTTTCATTTTTTTTATTTCTTTCCGTGATACTCTATCATTTCAGCCTTTTATATCGCGAAAGTCGCGATTGCCCAATCATTTCGGCTATTTTTTTGCGGTGCCCAATCATTTTGGCTATTTCATATGCACTTTTGGTTCGCTGATTTTTATCGTGAGTTTAGACTTGGAATTTGATACCGATTTAGGCATCAACATCGCTACAACTGGGATATGACCAGGAGTGAATCATCATTGCCTTTGTCGGTTCGAACAAAGGTGGCTTAGCAAACCGGGTTAAGATACTGTCGACTAAGGCTTTTGACTTTATAAGCCGTAAGGGTCTGATAAACATGTTTCTCCTTACGAGTTGTGAGGATCTCGTAAGTGCGTTTTCTTCTTAAGAATCGTGAGGGTTCTTAAGTGTATGTTCTCTTATAAGTCGTAAGGATCTTACAAGAGTGTTTTCTCCTTATAAGTCGAGAGAACTTACAAGGGTTGTTCACCATGTGAGGATATCCCTTGTTGCTGGTGGGACATTGTTGGGGAAATGTTTATTCGTGCCCGTGGATTGTATACAAGGGTTAATATTGAAACGCTTGTAGGGCCATATTGGGATGTATGATGGCTTAAGAACAGGTTCAGATCCCTGTAGCTTAAGGCTTTTGAATCCTATGAGCCGTGAGGGTCTCATAGGAGAATTCTCCTTACGAGTCGTGAGGATCTCGTAAGTGTAACTTCTCATCAGGAATCGTGGGGATCCCTAAGTGTGTTGCTCCCTTGTGAGTCGTAAGGATCTCACGCAGGTAATTTCTCCTTACAAGGTCGAGAGGACCTTGCAAGTGTCTTTTAACGAGATTGCGCCCTTTCGGATTTTCATAAACTCGCAGGTAGCCCTGCTGTTTTTACTCACGGAGCCCTTTCAGGTTTTCATCCGTGCCCATTTCGGTTATGGACATACCGTTTTTTTTCTTTCTTCTTCTTTTTTTTTTATTTTTATTTTTTTTGGCACGTCAGCCTAAGGATGCTGCGGTTCATAGTAGTTTAAGGACGTTACGGTCCGTAGTTAGTTTTTGGACATTTCGGTCCGTTGTTAGTTTAAGAACGTTTCAGTCCGTTGTTAGTTTAAGGACGTTTTGGTCCGTAGTTTTCCATGTTTGGGATAGGGTATCATTGGATACTATTTTTAGAGTCTGAACTCAAGAAGATAGCAAGCAGACATAGTCGTCGTCATCTATCATTAACTTGGTTCATGACTCGTCAAGCGTAGCATTTCTTAAGGAACCAGCCGTTTATTGGTCGGAAGGGTCTTTCACCATGCATATCCATGAGCAAGTAAGCCCTACCTTGATAGACTTTGTCTATGATGTACGGGCCTTCATAGTTTGGCTCGAATTTCCCCCATTTGGCACGATTGGGGATCATAGGTCTTTTAACCACTAGCACGAGTTCGCCTTGGTGGAATCTTCTTAGCCTAGTCAACCTTTCATATGAGCGCGTCATCCTTGCTTTGTAAGCTTCTAGGTTTTGCTGCGCCATGAGCCGGGTTTCGTCAACGGCGTCGAGTTCCTCAAGCCGAAGATGAGCATTCTCTTCGTCTGTTAGCTCGTAATGAACCGCCACTCGTAGAGAGGGTAGCTCTATCTCCAAGGGGAGTACTACTTCTGTGCCGAACACCAACGCATATGGTGTTGTGTTAGTGGCCATTTTGAACGTGGTCCGATACGCCCAGAGAGCTTCATGCAGTCTCTCGTGCCAGTCCTTCTTATTTCTGGACACCGTCTTCTTCATGATCTTCGTCAGCTAGACCGTTAGCTCGAGGATTATAGACCGAAGAGTATCTCCAGTCTATGTTATGCTGCTGTACGAAGCGGCTGATTTTGTGACTTCTGTAGGCCGGCCCATTATCGGAAATAATCCATCGTGGAGTGCCGGACCGATAGATGATGTGTGTCTTGAAGAAGTGGAGAATATTCTCCGTCTTCACTTTTCTCAGCGGTACTGCTTCTGCCTACTTAGAGAAGTAATCGGTCGTCGCCAATATGAACCGATGTCCTCTGGATGATACTGGTTCGATGGGCCCGATTATGTTAGTTCCCTACATTTCGAATGGCCATCTAGCCACCGTTTGAAGTCCCCGTGGACCTGGCACGAGTGGCGCTGCTTTGCATATTCGAGACAATCCTGAATCATTGTGGGCCAATAGTAGCCGATCCTTTTAATCTTCAGTTTCATCTTCGGGCCGGCTTGATGAGAACCGCAGAGTCCGTCGTGAGTTTCTTGGATGACTCTCCTTACTTCTTCCGGTCCCAGGCATCTCAGCCATAGAGAGTCGAACGATCTCTTATACAGCGTGTCATTGACGAAGGAGAAAGATAAAGCTTGTTTAATGAGCTGATGTCTTGAAGACGCATCTTCAGGTGTTCGACGGGATTTGAAGTAATCTATAAAGACTTCTCTCCAATCCTTAGCCTTTTCCTGGTCTTTTATTTGTAGGGTCGTTTGCTTGGTCGCTCTCTTTTCTTCGGACGACTCCGGAGATATTTCTGCCGGTGCAAGAACCCGACGGCTTTGCACAACGATCCTCACATCATCGAGGTTTTCGTCAGCCAATTCTTTAGCGAGTTTGGCTAACGCATCCGCTTTGCTATTTTCCGTACGCGGTATGCTTTCCAGAACGTAGGAAGGAATTTGGGTCAGCAGTTGCTGCACTCTCTCGCCGTACTTTACCAACTCTGGTATACACGTTTGATAGTCGCCGTTTACTTGGCTAACGATCAGTTGGGAGTCTCCTATATGAGGAGGTTTTCGATTCCCATGTCGATAGCGATCTCAAGCCCTGCTATCAAAGCCTTATATTCGGCTTCATTGTTTGTCCTCGGCTCTGTTAAGGAAAAGGCAAAGTGCATTGTCCCTCCTTGTGGAGTCACGAAGATGAGGCCTACCCAGATTTGATTATAGGGGATCTGTGCTTTTGCTTCTTCATGGAAGAGGCCCCATCAAAGTAGAGTTCCCATCGGGTATCACTCTCTCCTCTCTCCCTGTCGTCGTGTCAAACGCGTGCTCGTCTGGCAATTCGCAATTTAGGGATGAATCGGCAGGTATCGGATGCTCAGCGAGGAAGTCGGAGATGGCCTGGCCTTTCACTGCCTTGAGAGGTCGGTATATTATCGAAAACTCCATCAAGAGGAGAGCCTATTTAGCGAGTCGTCCCGTCAGTATGGCTCTTGACATCAAATATTTGAGAGGATCCACTTTTGATATGAGGTGGACCCCATGCGCCAACGCATAGTGTCTGAGTTTCGTTATCGTGAAGATTAACGCCAGGCAGTTTTTCGATGGGGGAGTAGTTGTTTTCTGCCTCCAGGAGAACTCAACTCAAAAGTAGAGGGCTCTCTCCTACCCTTGGTCATTTTCCTGTGCCCATAGTGCGCCTAAGCAACCTTCAATGGCTGTTGTGTACAGGATGAGGGGCTTTCCCTTGACCGGAGCGGTTAGTACCGGCAGATTCTATAGGTATTGCTTGATTTCGTCTAGTGCGCTCTGGCATTTACGATCCCAGACGAACGGGGTCCCTTTCTTCATCAGCTGACTGTAGGGGCGGCATTTGCCGGAGAGGTTAGTTATGAACCGTCGGATATACGTGAGCTTTCCTTGGAGAGTCCGCAGTTGCTTGAGAGTTCTTGGCGGAGGAATTTCCATGATCGCCTTGATCTTCGACGGGTCTATCTCAATGCTCCGGTGTCGTACGATGAATCCTAGGAATTTGCCCGAGGAAACTCCGAACGCGCATTTGAGAGGGTTCATCTTCAGGTTGTATTTCCGAAGATGTTGGAACATTATCTTCAGATGCTCCCAATACTCCTCGTACGATTTTCTTTTCACCACGAGGTCGTCAATATAGCATTCAACGATTTCTTGTATGAGGTCATCGAAAATCTTCGTCATGGCCCTCTGATAGGTAGCGCCGGCGTTCTTCAGACCGAAAGGCATCACTTTGTAGCAGAATATACCCAGAGGAGTCCGGAAAGCGGTATGCTTCTGGTCTTCGGGATGCATCTTTATTTGATTGTACCCTGATGAGCCGTCCATGAAGGAGAAGACTTCGTAAGTGGATGTATTGTCTATCATCAGCTCGGTAACCGGTATAGGAAAATCATCCTTCGGGAAAGCTTTGTTGAGGTCCCAAAAGTCTACGCAGATGCGCACCGTCCCATTCTTCTTCATCACTGGGACGATGTTGGCGATCCAGTCAGGGTACTGGACCTCTTGGATGAAGCCGGAGTCGATTAGCTTCTTGACCTCGGCGTTGATGCTCATTTCAAGTTTGAGTCGCATTCTTCTCGGCGCTTGTTTGATTGGCTTGATATCCGGTGATATCGTCAGTTTATGCACAGCTATCTCTGGATCTAATCCCGGCATCTTGGCATAGTTCCATGCGAAATAGTCTTTATACTCTATAAGCATGTCTTTTAACGTGGCCACCTGTTTCTCAGACAGCAGCTCACTGACGAATGTTGGCCTCGGGTCGTCTGTCATCCCTAAGTCGATTTTCCTTAAGTTGTCCGCGGTAGTATGTATTCCATCTTCCAGCTCTTTTGGCGCCGGTGGAAGTTCTGAGATCAACTCATCTTCATCCTCATTTTCGAAGCACCAGGGGAGGTCATCCATATCCTCGCGTACGCCTTCTTCTGACAGCGTTATCGCGTGACAGGTACGAGATCGCTTCCAAGACTAATGTTGATCCGGTTCTACTCTTGCTGCATACGTGGCTTTCGGTTCATACTTCTGTGGTGGAGTTACCCTCCAACTGCTGGATAGAGCGAACCTTCCTTGCTGATACTGGTCTTCTACCCAGTTTTTGAATGTGAAGCATTCGTCGAGAGGATGTCCTATCGCTCGATGATAGGAGCAATAATCCGGGTGAGAGACCTCGTCTGCTTGTTCGGAGTGTTTGGATTCCGGGAGCGTAATCATTTGATGTTTCATGACAAGATCGAATATCTTCCCTGTCTTATGTTAGGGAAAAGAATATGCTCGGCCCATCTTCTTTATAAGAGATGGATCCCGGCCGCTCAATTTTCGATCGTGTGGCTTCTTAGACCCGCTTTGCCGTTGTCGAACGTTTTTTTCCGTTCTTTAGTTTATTTTTACCTCCACGTTGGGCCTTTTTCTTGCTTTGGGAATGCATGGTGGGCTGGTGATGAAGGGCATCGTCATCCTACGTGGCCTGCTGAAGGATACGTAGCATTCTGGCTTTCTCGTAGATGGCCATTTCGCGGCTGTGGTCGTTCCAGACCTTTTGACCCGCTTCCCTTATTACTTTGTCCATCTGTTCTTCAAATGACAGACTTGGCATTTTTACGGCCGGATCTCATTTTGGTTCAATTGCAGTGTCTTCTAACAAAGCATCTCCTTCTTCATCGAAGTCATGTATAACGTAGAAGCCATGAAATCGCTCTCGTTTCTTGGATTGAATATATCCAAGCCCTATTGTTTCCATTTTTCCGTTGGGCAATTTTCGCTGAGTTCCGGGGACATTCCAGATCCTGTTGTAGAACTGAGCTTGTCGAGCAGTCTGTTTGAAGGGCACGCCTCAACAGCCTTTTTAATCCTCCTGTGTAGTATCTGGGCAGACGGATGGGCTGGAGCCTGTCAAGCGTAGAATCGGTACCATGCCAAATTTTTTTCTCCACTTTGGTTTCCGCGGATCGATAAAAGAGGATCTCCTATTCATCTTTTCGCCTAGGAGGAACGTAGAACGCCTGCAGTTCTTGCATACTATAAGTATCAAGTGCGTCAATCTCTTTGTAATGCTTTTGCGGAACTATGGCGATTTGCAAACTCCGTTCATCGCTGGTGAAGGCTCGTATTGATGGTCAAACAGAAAATACTGCATTGACCTCATCTTCAGAGTCGCTGCCGAAGATCAGAATAGGGGTGGATGGTCTCGGCTTGTTGTATTGGGGCGGCCCTAAATAAACTATCTCTTCTTCCCCCTCGGTATCGCTCCCAAAGACTGGAATAGTAGTGATAGCCTTCTGCTTATTCTTTGGCTTATGACATCTCTCCGTGTCTTCAAAGTCTGGTAAGAAATACTTTGCATCTTCGTACTTCCGGACTTCATTCACAGATAATGGGTTCAGCTCCCCTGTCACGGTATACTCGAGACCATCTTTGAAGTACTTCATACACTGATGTTGTGCAGAAGGGATGATGTTGTACTCGTGTAACCAAGGCCTACCGAGCAAGGCGTTGTAGCAAGTCTTGGCGTCAATGACGTGGAACTTGATGTCAGTGACGAGCATCCCGAAGCGTAACGTCAGTATCATAGACCCGAGCGTCCGTAATGACTGGGAGTCGAACCCGGAGATAGTGATTTTATCCCGAGCGAGGTGTTGAACACTCATGCAGATTTCTTTTAGCACCCTTACATTTAGGAGGTTGAAAGAGGACCCATTGTCAACTAAGATCTTTCCTATCTTGATGCCATGGCAGTATCCGGTGACATACAAGGGACGGTTATGCTCGCACGTTCCGAGGAGAAGATCTTCATCGCTGAAAGTGATGTCAGCTGTGTGCACTTCTTCCAGCTCGTCCTTCATCTTTTCTTCGGCAAGGAAGGCTTGAAACTGGTCGGGCTCTTGTAGTGCCTTGATTAGAGAATCTCTCGCCTCTTTAGATAGCAGAAGGGTGTCGAGAATGCTTAGCTGCGAAGGTCTCTTTCTCAGGTGTGCCAGAACGTTGTATTCCACCTTGTTTTTCTTTGGCGGGTCCTTGGCTGCCAGCTCTTCTACCACTCGATCATCGAGGGCGATATTTTCAGGGACTTTTTCTTTTCCCTTATCTTTTTTGCTCGATCCTTTGTTAGTGGGTCCGAGATTCTTTTCGAGTAACGTGAGATTACGCGGCTGAATGTTCTCGCAGGTCTTTATCTCTTCTGTTTCGGAGATGGATTCCTTGAAGAGAGGGCCGAGGGCTATTTCTTCATCAGAATCGCTCCCGAAGGTGAGAACTTGCGATCCCCCGGAATCAACCATGCGACAGTCACTGGCGGTTCTTTTGCGCTCATCTATTGTGCTTCTCTGCTTTCGACGAGTTTTGTGCTTCATCAGCTTGAAATGCTGTCGATGAGCAACGTATTCCTGCCACCACTCCTTGAAGGCGTTACACTCTTCGGTAGGGTGCGTGATCCTCCGATGGTATAAGCAGTAGTTTGGATATGCATCCGGTTCGTCGAGGAACGTATTTTCTGAAGTGTCTTCTTTGAAAGGTGGCAACTTCATTCCCATCAACAGGGCTTTAGAGAATTGCTTCCTTGTCTTAAACTTGCTTTTGCTGGTCGCAGAAGTGCTTCTATCCGGTTGGGGTACTCTATGCCCTCTCAATACCGGAGCTTCTTCAATGTGACGCCGACGTTTGGCCCTTTTGTATATGGATGTTTCATGCTCTCAGTCAGATTTGCTTTTCTGAAGAGCTTCACTCAGCAGTCTGTCAATCAATTCGTCCGATGGCTCCAGAGATTTTGATTCCGGTTCTGGATCTGCCCCCGTTTTCTCTGCATCAGGAGCTTCTTTGTCATTTATTGATGAGTGGGAGATCATATGGCAGCTTGCCGCATAATCCTTGGGATCTTCTGAAGAATTGTCTCCTTCATCAGCGTTATCATCTTCATTCTCAAGAACATGCTTAAAGAATTTGTCCAACGTGATTGGAGTCCGTGCTTTCTGGTTATATTCTTCCAGTGCATCGATGCATTTCTGCAGACCTGTACGACTATCATCGGGTTGGACAGGCTTCTTGGCCTTCTTCTTTTTCATTAAAGACTTTGGAGGTTTGGCCTGAACGTTTTGTCCACCTTCAACAATTTTCAGCGTTGGGCGCGACTTCAGCATCCCCTCAATAATCTCAGGCTCTAACGGGCTCTTCTACCTAATCGCCAGACATGCTTGGAGATCTTTCAGCATTCTTTTCGTTTTGGCTGAAAGAGCAATCTCCCATGGAGCTTCTTCTATAAAAGAGCACGATACCCCCGGCGTGTCTACCCTTTTAGGAGCGTGTGGCTGGGGCGGGCTTAGCTTCCAATTCTCAGACAGCGTGAATTTGCCCTGTTGGTATTGATCCTCAATCCAGCCTTTGAAGATGAAGCAATCTTCGATTGGATGGCCTACTGCTCGGTAGTAGGGGCGGTAATTAGGATTGTTGGCGTCGCCCGACTGCAATGGACGTCTTGGATCTAGTAGATTGATGATCCTGTTACGCACTTCCAGTTCGAATAGCCTCCTCGTTTTATCCCGAGGAAACGAATAAGGGCGTTTTAGCTTCTCGTTGAAGAATCGTTGTCTATCGTTTTGGCGATCAGCTGGTTTTGGACCGCTGGGCTGCTGCCGAGCATTGGCGACGAAGGTCGCTTTCCCTTTTCGTTTTGAGGCTCCATTTTCGAGGACGACGTCTATGGCCCATCTGATCCATTTGGGCTAGCTTGTCAATCAAAGCTTGGAAGGTAGTCGGCTTGAAAAATATCATGAACTGGGCTATGGTCGGCTGCGGATCGAGGGTACCCATGAACATGCCTATTGCAGGTGCTTCTTCGATGCGTTGTTCGCATCTCGACCATAGGTTCCGCCACAAGATTGCATACTGAACCTATGTTTTGCCTGGCTTCACCCTGGCGTTAATTAGTGCGGTGATCGGGATGCGCTCGCTAGCGCTTGCGAATCATTGTGTAAACGATAGCTCCATTTCTGCAAATGTCTTGACAGAGTCATTCGGGAGCTCGGAATAACACTCGAATGCTGTTTCCGACAAGCTGCCAATAAATTGGCGAAGCAACAGTTTGTCGTCACCCCCAGTATTACCGCACAAGGCTCTGAATTGAGCAACCTGCTGGTGTGGATTACCCGTCCCCTTATACACATGGAATTTAGGGATCGTATATCCTGGCGGGTACTTTATTTGATCGTACCAACCCAGATAGGGTCGTCCAGTTTTGACGATTTGGCTAGCCGCTTCGCTCGCCTGATGAGCTCATATCTGTTGAGCTATATTGTCGTCAAGGGCGGCTTTGGAGATGGTCTCTTCCTTGGCTGCTGATAGAGCCGGAAGAAGGTTTGATGTCTCCCCTTTGTCGTCTTTAAGGATAATCGGAGGGTCTTCAGCTGGAGGATCTGGCTGTATCATCATCCCGACCATATCTTGGAATAAAAGCGCCATTTGTTTTATGTTGGCCACTTGTTCCGCGGCCTCTTTGTATTTCCTCTCGAGCATTCTTCTGAGGAATTCGGCATCAGTTTCCTGTTCTTGGCGCTGCTCTGACGATGTATCCGGGCTTTCTTTACGCCTAGTGAATGCGGCCATCTGTGTCAGCATCTCCTGGAGCTTTTGTTGCTGCTCCTGAGTTTCGTCACAGACTGTGTGAACGGTCGATGACTTGTAGAAGCACGGCTTTTCTCTTTTCCAGAAGCCATATAAATGGTGTGCACCACCATGCCCCCAGACTTGGGGCGTTTGGATTCAGTGCCTTTGAGTTTTGTCGCAGGCATAGGGATCTTCTCCGGCCTCCTCTTTTTATGGGCAGTTGAAGCTGAGGGGGTTGCTACAATAGGCACCCGGGCAGACGATACGTTTCGTAGCGTGGCGGCGGGATCGTCCCCTTCTTGTTGAACTTTCATTTTCTTGGATCGACGGGAGTAGTCCTTGTCGATTACTGAGTCTTAGACTCTCCGCCAGACCCTATGAATTTTGGAGGACAGCCGCTGAGGAGGCTGCTCCGGCTTTGCCTTTGTAGTGTTCTCCATAGGTGGAGGAGATCTTTTCAACACAGCAGTCGGAGAGTTTTTGCGCACCCTCCTATGTGGTTCAAAGTTGTTCCCAGTTGGAACAGCAGCCTCAATTTCCACCATTGGAGCTGGTGGAGTCAGTCCAGAAGGGGAACTGCCCCCAGCTTTCCTCACTCGGTGCCAGTAGCGACGTCGAGCGCGTCTTGCAGATAGGATCACTTCCGTTATCGGGGTAGCTGCATCGTGCTTCATGCTTTGATGAGAAACTGCTGTTGGTGCCAGCCTGTCGAAGACTGACGTCCGTTGAGAAGGACCGTCTAATCTGTCGAGGACCGATTTCTGGGCAGGGGAAGCAACTTTAGTGATTTCGCCTGAAGCGGTAATTTGAGCTGACAGTCTTATGAAGACTGATCCTTTAGCGGGAGAAGCCGCTATGATGATTTCGTTTGTTGGAGCCGGAATGGCTATCTGCTTTGGGATAACCCCTTCAGGTATAATGGGCTTTTTCACGGGCCCACCTAAGCTTTGGACTAGTCTGTTGAAAACTGAGGCACTGGATTCGGACGACCCGTTGAGAGGGGCCGCGGTGGTTGTAAGCCGATCAAAGACCGACTTCTTCAGACCTTCTTGCGACGGCAGTGGGGCGTTGAAGCTCATTGGTGGGAGCATGGTCCCAAAGAACAGCCCATTGGTGGCTTGCGTCACATGTTCCACTGGCATCACGAAAATGGAGGCCGCTTGAGGCCCGTAGGTCACTCCTCCAGCGAGGACGGAGAGGGCGTTGTTGT
Organism: Agapanthus africanus; assembly: GCA_030015575.1. Lineage (NCBI taxonomy): Eukaryota > Viridiplantae > Streptophyta > Magnoliopsida > Asparagales > Amaryllidaceae > Agapanthus > Agapanthus africanus. The sequence continues at coordinate 154,585,253 of CM057337.1, read as the reverse complement.
TGCAGCTGGTGCAGTTGGAAGCCATTTTCTCTGCACGAGAGCAAGACACTAAATCTTAGTACCTCGAATCCAGGGGCAACCACATTAAACCGTGATTCATTCACGAACACGACACACGAAGTGTGGAGTGGAAAGAGGAAAAGGTCCCATCGGGCATGCCAGAATCTGTTCTCCGTCGAAAGACGCGACCGGGACGTTGGGACATCTGGCCTGAATTTTGGGGACAGATGCTATTTGGATTTATCCGTCCACCTCTCCGAAGATGCCAAGTTGATTTATGACACCGTGTATCAAAAGTTTAGACAGATGCGGCCGTTGTAGCAGACTTCGTCAGATTCTCCCTCATTGTGAGGGGTTTTTGATTGTGGGAACGCTCTTCCCTGCAGGCGCAAACCCCTGCAGTTAATTACGTTACCGCATCTCGGTAGCCACTTTCTCCTGCTCCAGAAGGTCACTTCGTGTCGTGTGTGTTTGTTTTATTTTTGGTTGCCCGTGGATTGTATACGGAGACTAATTTATGTTGTTGTCCGTAGGGCGTAGATTAGTCCAAATCCGTATTTTCATAGATTTGGGTTTGGGTTGGTTTAAGGATCGTTAACCTTATTTGAGATTAAGATCAACTTAAATGTTTGTTGAGGATATGTTGGTCTAATTTTAGATTAAAATCTACTCAACAGGGTTTTGGGATCATTTAGATCCAACGAAAGAGCATTTGGGCTCTATCGTCTTAGTTTAGGGACGTTGCGGTCTATTGGGTTTAAGGACATCATAGTCCATGGGTTTAGAGACATCATAGTCTGTAAAGTTTAAAGACGTCATAGTCTATGAGTTTAAGGACCTCATAGTCCGTAAAGTTTAATGACATCATAGTCCATGAGTTTAAGGACCTCATAGTCCATAAAGTTTAAGGACATCATAGCTCATGAGTTTAAGGACATCATAGTCCATGGAGTGTCTGGTTGTTGGGACCTGTCACCTCTCTGAAGACGTTGAAGAATTACAACGACACATATCAGAGGAATGAAGAGATGTATCCTTGAACCAAGGTTGGTTGGGAGATCTGTAGTCAGATCTGAGACAAAGACCAATTGTGAGCACATGGGCTCAGCTGGTCTGAGCTAGGGATTTGTGGCCAACTTGGGCTCAGCCCATTCAATTCTTGTTAAACTGTTGAACATTTGTTTGGGCTTAGCCTCTTTTGTTCAATAATGCCGAGCATTAATTTGGGTTCTGACACCCCTTTTCTTTTGTCTTTTATTGAGTGTTGAACACTCTTTGTAGCACAAAGCACTTTATGTACAGAGCCTTTATGTACAGAGCACTTGGCGCTGAGCGCCAGACTTGGAGCGCTGAGGCGCTTCTTATGAAATAGCGCACACGTGAGGAGCACGCGTTGCGCACGGCGCTGAGCGCCAGACTTGGAGCGCTAAGGCGCTTCTTATGAAATAGGGCACACGTGAGGAGCACGTGGCGCGCTTGGCACTGAGCGCCAAACTTGGAGCACTAAGGCGCTTCTTATGAAATAGCGCACTCATAAGGAGCACGTGGCACGCTTGGCGCTGAGCGCTAGCCAATGAGTGCAGAGCACTCTTGATCAATTCTGTGCTCTGAGAATTAAGTTCCCGTTTATAAGAGACTCTGTCTCATGGATCTAAGAACTAAGTTCTTATTTTAATAGGAGTACAATCTCTTCTGTTTTTTTTGAAAGACTTTGTCTTATGGATCTATGATCTATATAAAGAACTGAGTTCTTATGATGTGAGAGTTAAACTCTAAAAAAATTCAGGAGATGTTATGATCTCTCTTCTTTACCTTGAAGAAAATTTCTTCTTTCGAGAGCTTGCTCTTCTCTTTGAAATTTCTTAAAATTTGTGTGTGCGTGCGGGGGAGGGGGGGTTCCTCTATACGAAGCTTATGGGGAGTTTCTTTTCTCTCCTTTTTTTAAGACTTGAAGTCTTGAGGCCTTTATATAGTGGAGGCTGATCAGTTAAGGCATTCTTTTTCTGATTGATTTAGGGATTTTCCCACCGTTGGATCTTTGATCCTAGGGCTTCTGTTTTACAGAAGACAATCTTTTTGTTTTTAACAAGATTGGGAAATTATTTTCCCATACAGAATTTATTCTGCATCTTGGTGATTTTTAATCACCATTGGATCTTTGATCCAATGGTGCTCTGAATTATAGAGCACAATCTTTCCTGTTTGGAAAGATTTTGAGGAGTATTCCCTCAACAGAATTTAATTCTTTACTTTGGTTATTTTTAATCATCTCCGTTGGATCTTTAATCCAATGGTAAAGAACTTTTAGTTCAGCGCACTCGTGCTTTGCACGTGAGGCGCTGCCTCAGAGTCTTTGACTCTTAGCGCTGGCGCTGCTAGCGCTCTCATGTTTTGCACGTGAGGCGCTGCCTCAGAATCTTTGACTCTTAGCGCTGGCGCTGCTAGCGCTCTCGAGCTTTGCACGTGAGGTGCTGCCTCAGAGTCTTTGACTCTTAGCGCTGGCGCTCTTGGCGCGAGCGCTTTTATGAAGCCCTGCTTCATTTCAAATTAAAAATTTGAACAGAGCTTTGCTCTGATTGGGGAAACAAATGGTACTCCGAGCCCCCAAATGACTCTGTCAAGACATTTACAGAGATGGAACTCCTGTTTACACAGCAGTTCACAAGCGCAAGCGAGCGCACCCCAATCACGGCATTAATCAACGCCAGGGTGAAGCCGAGAGAAACCTGGGTTCAGTACGCAATTCGGTGGCGGAACCTATGGTCGAAGTGTGAACAGTGCATAGAGGAAGCTCCTACCGTGGGCATGTTCGTGGGGACCCTCGACCCTCAGACAACTATATCCTAATTTATGATGTTCTTCAAGCCGACCACCTTCCAGGCCTTGATTGACAAGCTGGCCCAAATGGATCAGATGGGCCATAGGCCGTCCTCTTTAAAAACGGATTTCCGGAATGAAAAGGGGAAAGGGAAAGCGACCTTCGTCGCCAACGCTCAACAACAATTGAGTGACCCGAAGTCGGTGGCTCGCCAAAACAATAGACCCCGAGCCCTCGAAGAGAAGTTGAGACGTCCTTACTCGTTCCCCCGGAAGAAAACGAGGAGATTATTCGAACTAGTGGTGCGCAACAGGCTCATCACTCTGCCGGATCCGAGATGCCCAATGCAATCGGGCGACGTCAACAATCCCAATTACTGCCCCTACCACCGAATAGTGGGCCGCCCAATCAAAGATTGCTACGTCTTTAAAAATTGGGTTGAAGACCAGTACCAACTGGGCAAGTTCGCGCTGTCCGAAAACTAGAAGGTAAACTCGCCGCAGCAGCACGCTCCTAAAAAGGTGGATACGCCGGGGGCATCATGCTCATTTGTGGAAAAAGCTTTATAGGAAGTGGTCCTTTCAGCTAAAACTAAAATTGCTGAAGGATCTTCAAGCATGTCCAGCGATTAGGTGGAAAAGCCCGCTGGAGCCTGAAATTATTGACGGAATGCTGAAACCGTGCCCAATGCCAAAAGTTGGTACCGATGGACAAAACCTCCAGGCCGAGCCTCCGAAGTCTTCAAAGAATAAGAAGAAGGCCAAGAAGCCCGTCCAGCTCGATGGCAATCGTACAGGTCTGCAGAAATATATCGATGCACTGGAGGAATACAACCAAGAGGCACGGACCCCAGTCACACTGGAAGAGTTCTTCAAGCATGTTCTTGAGAATGAAAACAATGATATTGATGAAGGAGACGATTCTTCAGAAGAACCCGAGAATCATGTAGCGAGTTGCCATATGATCTCCCACTCGTCAATAAATAGCAAAGAAGCTCCTGACGTAGAGAAACTGGGACAGATCCAGAACCAGAATCCATGGAACCTTCAGATGACCTCATCGATAAGCTGCTGAACGAAGTTTTTCAAAAGAGCAAAACTGATCGAGAACGTGAAGCAGTCATTTATGAAAAGGCCAAGTGTCGGTGTCAGGCCGAAAAAGCTCCGGTGATGAGAAGCCATAAAGTACCTCAACCGGATCAAACTTCCCTTTCCACCAGCAAGAGCAGAATCAAGATAAGGAAGGAGTTTGCCAAAGCTCTGTCAATGGGAATGAAGCTACCACCTTTCAAAGAAAATACTTCCGGGAGTACGTGCCCCGATGAACCGTATGTACATCTGAACTACTGCTTATACCATCGGAAGGTCACGCACCCTACCGAAGAGTGCAATGCCTTCAAGAATCGGTGGCAGGGATACGTTGCCCACCGACAACACTTCAAGCGAATAAAGCGCAAAGCCCGTCGGAAGCAGAGAAGCATGGCAGACGAGCATGAAGGAACATACGGTAACTGTTATATGGATGATGCCATCCTAACAAAAGGGAAGTCTCAAGTTCTTACCTTTGGGAGCGATTCGGACGAGGAAATGGCCCTCGTCCCTCTCTTCAAGGAATCTACCTCCGAAAAAGAAGAGGAGATGAAGAATTGTGAGAACATTCATCTGTGTAACCGTACATTGCCTGAAAAGAATCTCAGACCTTCAAACAAAGGTTCGGGCAGAAGGGACAAAGGGAAGGAAAAATTCCTTGAGGAGATTGCTCTCGATGATAGAGTTGTCGAAGAGCTCACAGCCAAGGACCCGCTCAAGAAGAACAAGGTGAATTACAATGTCCTGGCATATCTGAGAAAGATACCCTCACAATTGAGTATCTTGGATGCCTTTCTCCTGTCTAAAGAGGCATGAGATTCCCTGATCAAGGCGTTACAAGAGCCTGACCAGTTTCAAGCCTTCCTGGCGGAAGAAAAGATGAAGGACGAGCTAGAAGAAGTCCGCACGGCTGATATCACCTTCAGCGATGAAGACCTCCTTCTCGGAATGTGCGAGCACAACCGTCCGCTGTATGTAACCGGGTATTATCACGATATCAAGATAGGGAAGATCCTGGTCGACAACGGGTCCTCCGTCAACCTTCTCAATGTAAGAGTACTGAAGGAGATTTGCATGAACGTTCAGCACTTGGCTTGGGATAAAATTACCATCTCCGGTTTTGACTCCCAATCATCACAAACGCTCGGGTCTGTAATACTGACATTACACTTCGGGCTGCTCGTTACTAACATCAAGTTCCATGTTATTGACGCCAAGACTTGCTACAACACTTTGCTCGGCAGGTCTTGGTTACATGAGTACAACACCATCCTTTCTACACAACATCAGTGTATGAAGTACTTCAAGGATGGCCTCAAGTACACAGTTATAGGGGAGTGTTCAGTTGATAAAACTGCACATTTGTTATTACATTTTTCCTACCATTTCCATATTTAAAAAGGTCTTTATTATAATATATCATACATATGAGGGTTTATCTGTAAAAATACTATTTTCCATGTGTCGATATATTATAATTAGCATTTGGTAGGAAAATGTATGCAAATAATATCATCGACCAAATCCTAGTAGAACAAAGTCTACTAAATATTATTTGTTAAGTTATTGTGCAGATTTTTCAGGTCTAAAATCAAGGAAATCAAGTTGTTAAAAAAAACCTGCCTAATTAAGAAATCAAAATGAAGAAATCAATTCTGGCAGAAGAAAGGAAAAGATTTCCAAATTCTGAAGGTTCCAAGGATCGCCACATGTCACAAGGAGAATTCCCAAAAAAAATTGATCAATGGATCTGATCTTCTGGCCGTGGATCCGCGGCTAGAGCCACTTGATGTTGCGGATCTGCCGCAGGGTAGGGAGGTTGGAATCTGAGATTTTTTGGGTGAATCTATACTGTTAGCTTCCAATTTTGGAAGCTAAATTTATGGCTTTGGGACTATAAATAAAGACCGAGAGCCTCTTGGAAAAATTATCAAGCCGATGAGATCACGAAGTCCAAGACGGCTCACGCATCCAGGCTGATCATCAACTATTCGTCTACCTTCTTGGAAGAGATCGAGAAGCAAACTAGTCTTTGTAATCATTTTCTAAGGAATCAAAGTGTAATGAATATTGTTGATTAATAAAGGTAGCTCTTTTTCCTATTCTATTTCTTTGTAGTTTAATTATGCATTTTCTCTCCATCTCTTTTTCTCCCAATATGCGCGAGTAATTCTCCGCTTGTTAGGGTTCGTAGGATTAGGGCAGGCTAATGGATGATGAACATCCCTAAACCTTTTTTAAGTCCTATAAAGTTTATGAACTTTATCAAAAGAATCATTAGCATCCTAATCGGGCGCACTAACAATTCTTTGTTAGTTCCGACCGTGATTAGAGATTAGATTAATGATTGTTTTGGTAAAGGCTAGATATGAACGGAGTTCCGTGTCGAGATAAGGGTTAAGAGTGGGATTCCTTTTCCCTCCAGAAACCCTAATCTACACGCATCACCGTCGTTCTAGTTTTAAATCTATTAAAGGATAAAAAGGGTAACTTTTAATTAATCATCCATAACTACTAAATCCTAACGAACCCTACAAGCCCCCTTATTATATTAACTACATCCCTAAAATAATCTAGATCTATATTTTTGCATTCTTGCTTAACGTAGATCTAGAAACCATTCATCAACATTCTTATTTCTTCCTCCTTTCTCAACACATCTAAAGTAAGATTAAAAGGTTCAACGTTTCCCTGAGGACGCCCCGTACTCACCTTGGTCTAGCTAAGCGTGACACCGTTCTGATTGCGGTTAAACTACAAAACACTTTTTTCGTACCAATCAGGGAGCTGAACCCATTCTCCGTAAATGAAGTCCACAAATATGAAGACGCCAAGTACTTCTTACCAGGCTTCGAAGACATGGAAAGATGTCGCAAACTGGATAATAAACAAAATGCCATCGCCACTATCCCGATATTCGGGAGCGATACCGAAGAGGAAGAAGAGATGGTCTACTCGGGACAACCCTAAGGCAATAGGCCAGGACCATCTGCTCCTATTCTGGTCTTTGGCAGTGAAACTGAGGACGAGGCCAACGCAGTGTTCTCCGTCCGCCCGCCAATGCAGACCTTTGCTGGAGCTGACCAGAGTTTATAGATTACTCTGGTCCCGCAGCGGCATTACAAAGAACTTGATGCACTTGATACGTACAGCGTGCAAGAGCTGCAGACCTTCTACGTCCCTCCTAAGTAAAGAGGTGAGAATGTGATCCTTTTCTACTAATCCACGGAGACTAAAGTGGAGAAAGAAGTATGGCACAGTGCCGAACCTGCGCTCGACAGGCTTCAACCAATCTGTCTGCCCAGATACTACGCAGAGGGACTGAAAAGGCTATTGAGATACCAAGGCGTACCCTTCAAACAGACTGCTCGACAAGCCCAGTTCTATAACAAGATTTGGGACGTTCCCGGGACTCAGCGGAAGATGCCCAAATAGGAGAATGGAGACGACCGGCCTTTGACAAGTTCGGTCCAAGAAACAGGAGCTATTCCATGGCTGCCATGTCATAGATAATTCCGGTAGAGAAGCGAATGCATTTTCAGATAGCGGTGATGTCGAACCAGAGTGAGATCCCTCCGTAAGAATACCAAGCCTGTCATTCGAAGAACAGATTGAAAAGTTAATAAGAGAAGCGGGTCAAAAGGTTCAGGATGACCATAGCCGCGAAATGGCCATTTACGAGAAAGCCAGGATGCAACGTCTCATTCAGCAGGCTACGGAAGATGACGATGCCTCTCACCCCCATCCCACTGTGCGCTCTCGTAGCAAGAATAAAGCCCGACGTAGAAGTAAAAGCAAGGTGAAGAACATGTATGGCGTTCAAAAACAACGAAGCGGATCCAAGAAGCCGCGTGAGCGAGAAAAAGTCAGCTGAAGACGCTCGTGTCCGCTCGCTCTCTTCCTGAGTCCAAACTCTATAAGTAATATCCAGCAAAACCTCGCCTCAAAATGCTACGGCCTGAGATGTCCTTAAACTAGCTATGGACCAAGATGTACTTACACTGTTAGGTTTCCCTAGCACCTACTTATGAGTATGGAAGCATCACACATGCCACTTCAAAATTTCTAGAGGTGCTAAGTAAACTAAGCATGGATCTTCAACTAGAATAGCTAGGGTAACATCACAAGTATCACATACTAGAACTATATTTACACTAAGTGAAAGGAATACAACCTTTGTAGTCCTCTTTGTAGTGACTCCTAGGATCGTTGAGAGGTTGGAAAGGCTTGCTAGTAAGCTCCTACGTCCACGATGATCCACCCGAAGTTCACTAGCTCCAAGCTTGTAGCTCCACTTGATACAAGAAGAAGATGAAGCTAAACACTCTAAACTAATTGGCTAGATTAGAGTAGAATGATAAAATGGTAAGTTTTCTTTTGTCAAAACCCTTTCTTTTTATCTCTCTCTCACTATGGAAAAACCTAGAGAGCAAGGAGGAAGAAGAAGATGAAGGCAAAAGCTTTTTGATAATGATAAACTTATAAAAGAAAATAGAAAATATAGTATATATATTTTCTATCTCACTTTCAACCATGGTTGTTATAATATCTAGATATTTAGTAAATGAGTTAAAAACCAAAAGAAATAGTTAATCCAAGGTTAAATAGTTGGTGAAGTGAGGTTAACTCGAGAAGAGTGTAGAAAATAACCATGGATTAATCTATATCTTTTCTTTTGTTTTAAAAACAAATACAAATATATATCCATATATTATATAACCATGTAAGTCTTATATTGCCTTCAAGTGTGTATCATCAACCAGGATACTTTTGTATGTATGTAAACTATGCACATCATCATGTGCATGCTTGCATATCATCATATTCATACATGCATGCATTCTTCCTCTTTAATAAAAAGAGTTTGACTAAAGAATTATAATAAAACTAAAAGTCTAAATGTTAAATCAACAATTGATTTAACAATCCGATCATATCACATACGACCCGACCAATAGAAAAACGCCTGACTAAAATACGGTATCACATAGTCGTATTCAATCGGGTCCCCACGCATATCTCATATGCACACCACATCTTTTCGCCTGGGCTAGGAAACTTCTGTGTGGGACTCTAAGACTCGTCAATACTCCGGCAGTGGGTGATGATCATATCAAACACCCACAAGCCGCAAGCGGTCAGCCAAACGTAACGGCCACCCGGGTATTGAGCGATCAGAAGAAAACCAGCAGAAGAAAACCAGCAAAGCTGTCAAAACTCCCGTCGAGCTATCTGACAACACTTACCATACAGTCCGGTCTCCTCATCAAATATGTTGCATATCAAGTCTGGGGATGGTATCGTCGACCCCAATAACTTAATAAGTCATGCTGGTGTATGGCTCATAACAGATCGAGAAACTACTCTGTTCCCCTCCGAACGGCGGCCGGGACGCGGGACGTCTCGCCTAAGGTTCGGGGCAGATGCTAATAGGTGCTATCCGTCCACCTCTCCGAAGATGCCAAGTTGATTTATGGCACCGTGTATCGGAGGTTTAGACGGATGCGGCCGATGTAGCAGACTTCGTCAGATTCCCCCTCGCTTGAGGGGTTTTTGATTGTGGGGACGCTCTTCCCTGCAGGCGCAAGCCCCTGCAGTTAATTACGCTACCGCATCGCGGTAACAACTTTCTCCTTCTCCAGCTGGTCACTTCGTGTCGTGGGCGTTTGTTTTGTTTGTGGTTGCCCGTGGATTGTTTACGGAGACTAATTTATGTCGTCGCCCGTAGGACGTGGATTAGTCCAAATCCGCATTTTCTTAGATTTGGGTTTGGGGTTTTGGTTTGAGGATACGTTAGCCATATTTGAGGCTAAGATCAACTCAAACGTTTGTTAAGGATACGTTAGTCCAATTTGAGACTAAGATCAACTTAACGGGATCGTTTAGATCCGACAAAAGAGCGTTTGGAGGCTCGATTGTTCCAGTTTAGGGACATGGTGGTCCATTGAATGTATGGCCGTCAGGACCCATCACCTCTCTGACGACGTTGAAGGATTACAACGACAAATGTCAGAGGAGTTCAGAGATGTACCCTTGAGCCAAAGTTGATTGGGGGATCTAAAGTCCAATTTGGGACTAAAGTCTGTTTGAAGGTTTAAGGACACGTTAGCCATTTTTGAGACTAAGATCAACTTAAACGGTTGTTAAGGATACGTTAGTCCAGTTTGGGACTAAGATCGACTTAACGGGATCGTTTAGATCCGACAAAAGAGCATTTGGGCTCTATTGTTCCAGTTTAGGGACATGGTGGTCCAATACCAGTTTAGGGACATGGTGGTCCATTGCCAGTTTAGGGACGTGGTGGTCCATCGCCAGTTTAGGGACATGGTGGTCCATTGAATGTTTAAGGACGCATAAGTCCATGGGTTTAAGGACCCCACAGTCCGTATCTTGGTTTAGGGACGCATAAGTCCATGAGTTTAAGGACCCCACAGTCCGTGTTGATGTGTGGTTGTCGGGACCCGTCACCTCTCTGAAGACGCTGAAGGATTACAACAACAAATATCAGAGGAGTTCCGAGATGTACCCTTGAACCAATGAGTTGGTTGAAAGAGCAGATGTGCTCAGTTCAAGATGATTTGAGGACTTATGGCCAGTTTGGGCTAAGTCCAATTATGTTTGAAATATTGGCCCTCTGTTGGAGAGGCTTTGCCTCTAGAAACTTAGCCAATTGGGCTAAAGCTAGTGTTAAACACTAAAGACCAACAGTGTTGAACACTGGGAATAAGATTAGCAAGTTAGTGTTAAACACTAACAACAGGGCTTTCAAATTATTGTTAAACACTAAAGAAGATCAGTGTTAAACACTGGTAATCAGAGATTTCAAATTAGTGTTAAACACTAAGTAAATCAGTGTTAAACACTTAGGACAAAGTCTTCAGATTAGTGTTAAACACTAAGGAGAGAGGGGTCACGTGTGGACACGTGAGAGCGCCCTGATTCCCTTTATTTTATTCTGCAGATCAGTGTTTAACTCTTTTAATTCTGGCGGCCATCACGTGTGAGCACGTGATGAAGGCCCTCGCTCTTGTCTGTTAGAATGCTCATTAGGGGTCACGTGGTGACACGTGAGGGCGCCCTAAATGTGGAGCCAGATCTCCTTTTCTTCGTTCTGTAAATAAGCGTTAGACACTTTTTATGTTTTCTTTGGAGCATCACGTGCCGCCACGTGAGGAGGATTAGTGCGCTGATTGTTAAAGCATCAGCCAAGGGGTCACGTGGGAGCACGTGAGAGCGCCCAAGGCCTTTATTTCTTTTGCTTTTTCTTTCTGTATTTCGGGGGTCACGTGGAGCACGTGATGCACTGCCTCAAAGGGCTTTCTATAGCTCTTTTGGGGGGGGGTCACGTGGTGACACGTGACCCTGCTTTTCTGTAGTTGCTTAGAAGATCTGTTAATCCCTCACAGGAATCAAATTCCTCGTAGGGTTGAACCCTAACAATAATTTCAGAGGAATTAAATTCCTAGTTCCTTTTGAAGAGTTGAACTCTGAATTTTCTGTAGGAATTAAATTCCTCATATATATGAAGAACTGAATAGGGTTAAACCCTAATAAAAGCTTTAAGGAATTAAACCCCCACTCTCTGTTAGAGAATTATTCTGGGGAATAAGATTAAGGGAATTAAATTCTTGTTGTTTTAACAGAACTAAGTTCTTAACTAGGGTTAAACCCTGATTCTTTTCATTCTGAAGGAATTAAATTCCCATAACACAGGGTCAAACCCTAATTTTATTTTGAAGGAATTAAATTCCTATAGTTCTGTGAGAATGAAATTCTTGTGCTTCCATTCCCTCTCTATGCTTTGGATCTGCATGGCAGGATCTCAACCCATTGAGAATTAAATTCTCAACTCAAGGGGAGATGTGCACTTTACAGATCCTCCATCAAAGAGAGAAGAAATATGTCCTTCTGTTTTATATCAGAGTCAAGCTCTGTTGAGAATTAAATTCTCTTTTCTTTCAATGAAACCTTCCCTTTCTTACCTAGGGTTTTCTTTTGCAGAAGATCCAAATTCCTCTAAAGTATCAAGGTTCTCTCTCTTTTCTTCCCTCTGCATATCTCTTTTTTTGTGTGTCTCTTGGCTCCTATTTATAGGAGAAGCAGCCGAGTCAATTAGTTTTGGTGGATCTTTCATTAGGAGATTTGATTTGTATCCATCATTCGTTTTGGACCTTTGGATTATTAGGTGAATTTTACTCACCATTGGATTTTAAATCCAGAGATTCTCCTCTGTTATTTTGGTTAGATTTTACGGGGAAATCTTTCCAAATTCGAGATTTTCCCATAGATAGATGATATTTAATCATCTTTAATTCAATCGGTTGCTTTTGGAAAGATTCGAGAGGTCTTTTCTCAGAATTTAATTCTGTTAACAAATGGGCTTTGAAGTCGGTCACGTGTGGTCACGTGACCCTTGGTCACGTGTGGGCATGTGACCCCTTGTAACGAGCCTTCTTCTTTCTTTTTGCGCTCTGTCTTCTGGTTGCTGCTTAACCGTCACGTGTCATCACGTGACCCCTGGTCACGTGTGAGCACGTGACCCTTGTCTGGACTCTTTTTCTTGATTTGACCGGAGAACAAGTCTGCTGCTTTTGAGTATCACGTGCCAACACGTGACCCTGGTCACGTGGGAGCACGTGACCTCTTCTGAAGCCTTTTCCTTGATTTGATCAGGGAACCGGTTTACTTTTGAAGCCACTTTCAAATGTCACGTGCCAACACGTGACCCTGGTCACGTGGGAGCACGTGACCCTTTCTGAAGTCCTTTTCTTTGATGTAGTCGGGAAGCTGAATTTGCCTTGCTGATGCTTTTAGATGTCACGTGCCAACACGTGACTGCTGGTCACGTGTAAGCACGTGACCCTTTTCTGAAGCCTTTGCCGTAAGCTTTCCTGATTTTAAATCAGGAAACAAATGCCCCTACAGCGTTGTTCTCACGTGTCCGCACGTGAGTGCAACGCTGTCACCTTTTGTGACCGTTGGATTCCTCTAGGGATTTGGGGAGATGAAGCGTCTCCATCACACCCTATAAATGTTCATGTCCCTTCTGAAGAGCCTTCACTTTGCTCATCGCCTTCCTTTGAGAACTTTTTCTGAGAATTTAATTCTCTTCTTCCAGAGCTTAGTTCTCTGCCTTGAAACATTTTCAGAGTTTAACTCTGTTTAAAAGGACTCTTCCTCCATAGGTAATGGTGATCGAAGCACCTTCGTTTTGATAAAACTCTCTGGATTTTAAATCCATATCAAAGGTTTCACAAAGAACCCATTTTTCTTCAAGTTCTCTAACCAAAATATGAGACCACTTAACCTCCAACAGTAGATCTCTTAGGATTTAGATGATCCTTAGGGAGATGATGATGGCGGTTCAAATCCATGGAATTTAATTCCATCCAAAAATGTTTCTGGGAATTTAATTCCCTTTTCTTAATAAGGAATTTAATTCCAATGAAGAACTCAGTTTCTTCACACGGAGGCTTCTTGGGGGCTCTTGACCCGAGGTTGTCCTTCTGCAATTAATGAAACAAGGGGTTTCTAATGATTCTCATGACCTTTGTTTCAGGTATCATGGATGCCCATCTGTATGGTCTTGACGAGATTATTTTCTATGGAAATATTCGTGCACTGGGCCGCAGTCAGAACCAGGAATTCACCGATGCTCAGTGTGCCGAGATCATGAGCCGCTTTGACGAGTACAACCAACGGCTACTCCTCCGTTGCTCTTCTCTTCTGAGGCTGATCGTGCTGGCGATCCGGGAGGCACTTCCTCTCTTTTGTACCGGCATACCGCTCAGAGTTTTGGACACTGCTGAGGATAAGGTACATTCGGTGTACCTGATGGGCTTGATCTCCAAGAGGAGGCGAGATCACCTTATTGATCTCTTGCACCAAGCCTTTCAGCAGTCAGCCATACTTGCCGCCTATCGGAGGGTGGAGGATATTCGTGAGGACCTCGACGCTTGCGATCGCGAAAGGAAGCATACTCGGGAGGTTCGAAATGCTTGGAGAATCTTGGACAAAGTTAATCTTGAGTTTCTCAACCCATGCCCCGCGTCCGAAGTCTTACCATTGTAAACGTGTCCTCTTTATTTTGTATGAACTTCTTGAAGTATGAGTGACAAGTTTTATTATGTCTTTCCCTGCTTGCATGCCTTTCTATGGGATTTCATCATTTTGCTACTGTTGTTGTTGATGCTTTTAATATGCAGGGTGCTACTCCATCCATTTTTTTTACATCAAGTTTGGGCCTCACGTGTTCTGCACGTGGGGTCCCTTGATGGGGCTGTTCAAAAAATTTTCCCATGCCATATTTTCAGTGCACAATATCAGATGCAGAAAGAGGGCCTTGGAAATAGTTCCATCCCCTTGATTTTCGATGCCCCTCCTTTTTTTGGCTTTGGAAATAGGTTTACCATGCAAGATTTTCCGCGCACAGCACCTAATGCTCCCCTTTATATCTGAGGTAATGGTTTTCCTTTACTCTTCACAGAGAGATTTATATATTTTTTTATTTTGGTGTAACTTGTCTTGAGAAACAAACGAGCGCCATGGCCTGCAATCGCCCTCATGCTCGTCGACAGCCATGGGAAGTTCCTATTGAGGAGATGATCCCCCGCTTTGCTGCTCGGTTGGTGGATCCACTCCTTACCGACGACGAATGCGACTCAGCAATGTATGAACTCTCAATCCGTAGGGGGTCCCCCCTCCCGATGGGTTCCCTCTGGCTTCGGATGATTCTCACGGCCGTGCTTGCCGACATCCCTCCTCACCCGGCAGAGATGACCCTGGCGATGCTTGATGCGGCTGAAGAAAAGCTCGAGGGCTTTCATGAAGCGTGCCTGATTACTCAGGCTTTGAAGGATTGCTCAATTCATCTGCTGAGCCAGATAAAGGCCCGGCGAGCTATTATGTCTGCTTTCGCGGACGAACATGGCGCCAATCGATGGGGAGCGACTCCTCGTGAGAACCGTCGCTTTGATGTGCTGGAGAAAGCAGAAAGAGAGATGGAGAATTTTGTCCTCTGCTTCATTAACCCCTGTGCCATTGATCCCGTGTTTGGTGACCTTTTCCCGTTAGCGTAGCATTTTTAAATTAGTCCTTCTTTTTGTATGCTTTATGTTGAACTTCCGTGTAGGCTCGGTACTCGTATGTATGTTTTCTCTTGCATGAATAAACTTTGTGCTCTTTTTACGAAAACTTCCTCTAATTATCAGCATTGTCATCATGTCGCATGCACATTAAAGCCTCGAATTTTATTTCTTTTTCGGATGATCATATGATTGCGAACACATGCTCGATAGGATAAACATTGGAAATTTTCTCGTTGCTTTTCATACCAGATGATGTGAGCGCGTTTTAGATCGATTATTGCTGTCGACCAGAAGCCCATTTATGTGGTCTTGAGCGTGTATATCCCGTTTCCAAGGTTGCGGTCACGAAAGTGAGCTTACATGGCCTGATAGGGCGACACGTGGCGAACATATTGTTGTATGAGAAAAAGGGCTCGGCCATAAATTCTCGGAGAGAGAGAGCTGGCTTCTAAGGCGCTGAGCGAGCTTTAGGCGAGTCTTATTGCCAAGGCCAACAAAGCGTATGAGCTCTGGCGAGTGCTTCAAGAGTCTATCAGGGAGGTAGCGACTCTTGATAAAGCTGCTACGTCCACTCGTGAGAGGGTCGAGGCTCATAAGGTCACCGAGAAAGAGTGCTTCGTATCAGGCTCAGCAAGCTCAGGCGGAGGCTCGTCTTCTGGAGATCTTGCGTCATGAAGCCGTGGCTCAGCAACAGAACGATGAGCTGGTAAAATTACTGCACCGCCCGCCGGCTTGAGGACTTGTATCTTTTCTCTTTTTTTTTGTACATACTCATGAATGAGAGTATCTTTCTTTTTTGTTTCTTTCATGAATTGTACTTTGTATCCATTTTAGTTTATGAATAAAAGATACATTTTTCTTCTCAATGGTGTGTCCCCTTTCATTGAATGCGTTTGCGGACAATTTATCTTGATCTCCTTGCAGGGCAGCGATAGCTTAGGATTCAGGGTTAAGATCTGCTTCCTAAGACTTTTGCACTTTATGAGCCACGAGGGTCTCATAAATAGTTTTTTTTCTCCCTATGGGTCGAGAGGATCCCATAGGTGTAAGTTCTTCTTAAGAATCGTGAGGATTCTTAAGCGGGTTGTCCCTTGAGAGTCGTAAGGACTTCACAAGAGAGTTTTTCTTCCTTACAGGTCGTGAGGACCTGCAAGTGCTGGATGTGGTCGCCCTCGTCCGTGTTTCACGGAGTCAGGGGTTTCCCAAGGCATCGTAGTTTAAAGACATCTCGGTCAAGGTTAAGGACCTCATAGTCCGTGGATTTAGGGACTCCACAGTCCGATGTTTGGTTGCAGGGACCCGTCACCTCTTTGAAGACGTTGAGGAATTACAACGCCACGTATCAAAGGAGTGAAGAGATGTACCCTTAAACCAAGGCAGAATCCGTAGGGAATCGGGGTGGTTGATCATTAGTTTTAAGACATCACGGTCGAGGTTAAGGACATCATAGTCCGTGGATTTTAAGGACTCCACGGACCGGTATTTGCTCTGGATGCTTCACACGGGTTCACTGCCGTGCTTGGCGAGGACCAGGCTCCGCTCTGGGCATTTTCCGCGGGGTCAAAGAGTGACGTTATCCGCGTTCCACGTAACCAGGAATTTTGCACTAGATGCTTCACACGGGTTCACTGCCGTGCTCGGCGAGGACTAGGCTCCGCTCTAGATGCTTCACACGGGTTCACTGCCGTGCTCTGCGAGGACCAAGATCCGCTCTGGACGTTTTCCACGGGGTCAAAGAGTGACGTTATCCGCGTTCCACGTAACCAGGAATTTTGCACTATATGCTGCACACGGGTTCACTGCCGTGCTCGGCGAGGACTAGGCTCCGCTCTGGATGCTTCACACGGGTTCACTGCCGTGCTCTGCGAGGACCAGGATCCGCTCTGGACGTTTTCCACGGGGTCAAAGAGTGACGTTATCCGCGTTCCACGTAACCAGGAATTTTGCACTAGATACTTCACACGGGTTCACTGCCGTGCTCGGCGAGGACTAGGCTCCGCTCTGGATGCTTCACACTGGTTCACTGCTGTGCTCTGCGAGGACCAGGATCCGCTCTGGACGTTTTCCACGGGGTCAAAGAGTGACGTTATCCGCGTTCCACGTAACCAGGAATTTTGCACTAGATGCTTCACACGGGTTCACTGCCGTGCTCGGCGAGGACTAGGCTCTGCTCTGGATGCTTCACACGGGGTCAAAGAGTGACGTTATCCGCGTTCCACGTAACCAGGAATTTTTCACTAGATGCTTCACACGGGTTCACTGCCGTGCTCGGCGAGGACTAGGCTCCGCTCTGGATGTTTCACACGGGTTCACTGCCGTGCTCTGCGAGGACCAGGATCTGCTCTGGACGTTTTCCACGGGGTCAAAGAGTGACGTTATCCGCGTTCCACGTAACCAGGAATTTTGCACTAGATGCTTCACACGGGTTCACTGCCGTGCTCGGCGAGGACTAGGCTCTGCTCTGGATGCTTCACACGGGTTCACTGCCGTGCTCTGCGAGGACCAGGATCCGCTCTGGACGTTTTCCACGGGGTCAAAGAGTGACGTTATCCGCGCTCCACGTAACCAGGAATTTTGCTGATTGTACGCATTTTACGGGATGGAGGTTTGACTGCTGGCGATATGTATACCACCGAGCCATGGAACTGGGAGTTGCCGCTGTTCTGCTTAGCTTGAAGTTGTGTCTGTCGTTACAAGACGAGTGTTGGGATGATCTCTAGGTCGCTTGTGACCCGTCGAGATTTAGCTTCTTTCTTTGGTGAAACCTGGGGGAGAAGTATGATCCCCTTTTTGTTTACGCCCTTGGATTGTGTACAGGGTGTGATGGAACATCACCTGTAGGGCATAAATTGAAACCCTTTTTTTTTATTTTATTTCTTTTTCCGCGATGCTCTATCATTTCAGTTTTTATATCGCGGAGGTCGCGATTGCCCTATCATTTCGGCGATTTTTCGCGGTGCCCAATCATTTCGGCTATTTTTTCCATTTTCACTCGCTGTTTTTTATTGCGAGTTGCCCCATCATTTCGGCTATTTTTCATGCATACATTTTTACTTGCTGCTTTTTATTGCAAGTTGCCCCATCATTTCGGCTATTTCGTATGCATGTGTGGCTTGCTAGTTTTTTCGCCGCAAGCTTGGATTTTAGACACCGATTTCGGCATCAGCACCGCTGCAACTGGGATGTTGCCAGGAGCGAATCATCATTTGCCTTTGTCGATGTCGAACAAAGGTGGCTTAGTAAACAGGGTTAAGGGTCCTGTCGACCAAGGCTTTTGACTTCATGAGCCGTAAGGGTCTCACAAAGGTATTTCTCCCTACAAGTCGTGAGGATCTTGCAGGTGTATTTTCTCCTTAGGGATCGTGAGGATTCCTAAGTGTATGTTCCTCTGTAAGTCGTAAGGATCCTACAAGAGGGTTTTCTCCTTATAAGTCGAGAGGAATTATAAGGGTTGTTCACCATATGGGCATGTCCCTAGTCACGGGTGTGACTTTGCTGGGGAAATGTTTATTCGCGCCCGTGGATTGTATACAAGGGTCAGTATTGAGCCACTTGTAGGGCAGTATCGAAGGTTGTGGGGGATTTGCTTAAGAACAGGTTTAGGTTTCTGTAACTTAAGACTTTCAAATCTTATGAGCCGTGAGGGTCCCATAAGAGAGTTCTCCTTACGAGTCGTGAGGATCTCGCAAGTGTATTTTCTCCTTAGGAATCGTGAGGATCCCTAAGTGTGTTGCTCCTTTGTGAGTCGTAAGGATCTCACGCGGGTGGTTTCTCCTTACAAGGTCGAGAGGACCCTATAAGTGTCTCTTAACGAGGTTGCGCCCTTTCGGGTTTTCACAAACACTCGCCGGTAGTCCTGCTGTTTTTACTCACGGAGCCCTTTCGGGTTTTCATCCGTGCCCATTTTGCTTATGGACATACCGTTTTTTTATTCTTTTTCTCTCTTTTTTTTTACAAGGTCGCGCCCTTTCGGGTTTTCACGAACACTCGCCGGTAGCCCTGCTGTTTTTACTCACGGAGCCCTTTCGGGTTTTCATCTGTGCCCATTTTGCTTATGAACATACCGTTTTTTTTTTAAATTTTTCTTTTTCTCCTTTTTTTTTTGTCAGCCTAAGGATGCTGCGGTAGTAGTTTAGGGACGTTTCGGTCCGCCGTTAGTTTAAGGACATTTCGGTCCGTCGTTAGTTTAAGGACGTCTCGGTCCGTTATTAGTTTAAGGACATTTCGGTCCGTCGTTAGTTTAAGGACATTTCGGTCCGTTATTAGTTTAAGGACATTTCGGTCCGACATGGAGAAGGCCGGCTACCGCTTATAAAGCTCGAGCTTAGGAAGATAGCGAGCGGACATAGTCGTCGTCATCTATCATTGACCTAGGCCGTGGCTCATTAAGCGTAGTATCTCTTTAGGAAGTGACCGTTTATTGGCCTGAAAGTCCTTTCACCGTGCATGTCCATGAGTAGATAGGCCCCACCCTGGTAGACCTTATCTATGATGTACGGGCCTTCATAGTTTGGCTCGAATTTTCCCCGCTTGGCTCGATTGGGGATCATAGGCCTTTTGACCACTAACACGAGTTCGCCTTGGCGGAATGTCCTCGGTCGGGTCAATCTTTCATATGAGCGCGTCATCTTTGCTTTATAAGCTTCCAGATTTTGTTGCGCTATGAGCCGGGTTTCGTCGAGGGCATCGAGCTCCTCAAGCCGAAGGTGAGCATTTTCTTCGTCTGTCAGCTCGTAGTGGACTGCCACTCGTAGAGAGGGTAACTCTATCTCGAGGGGGAGCACTGCTTCCGTCCCAAATACCAACGCGTACGGCGTTGTGTTCGTGGCCGTCTTGAATGTAGTTCGATAGGCCCAAAGGGCCTCTTGCAGCCTCTCGTGCCAGTCTTTCTTATTTCGGGACACCGTCTTTTTTATGATCTTCGTCAAGGTCTTATTGAAGGCCTCGGCCAGACCGTTAGCTCGTGGATTGTAAACTGAAGAATATCTCCAGTCTATATTGTGCAGCTGCGCGAAGAGGCTAATCTTATGGCTTCTGTAGGCTGGCCCATTATCGGAGATAATCCGCCGTGGGGTTCCAAATCGATAGATGACGTGCGTCTTGAAGAAGTGGAGGATATTCTCCCTCTTCACTTCCCTCAGTGGTACTGCTTCTGCCCATTTGGAGAAGTAATCAGTTGTCGCCAGGATGAAACGATGTCCCCGGGACGATGCTGGCTTGATGGGGCCGACTATGTCAGTCCCCCACATTTCGAATGGCCAGCTAGCCACCGTTGGGTGTAGTGGGTTCGGATGTTGGTGGATAAAGTCTCCATGAATCTGGCACGAGTGGCATCGCTTCGCATACTCGAGGCAGTCTTGGACCATCGTGGGCCAATAATAGCCCATCCGTTTGATCTTCAATTTCATTTTCGGGCCTACCTGGTGAGAACCGCAGAGTCCGTCGTGAACTTCCTGAACGACTCTTTCTGCTTCGTCAGGTCCTAAGCATCTCATCCACAGAGAATCAAACGATCTCTTGTATAGAGTGTCATTGACAAAAGCAAAAAATAGAGTTCGTTTCATGAGCTGATGTCTTGAGGACGCTTCTTCGGGCATTCGGTGGGACTTAAAGTAGTCTATGAAGACTCCCCTCTAGTCCTCAGCCTTCTCATGGTCTTTTATTTGTAGGGTCGTCTGCTCAGTCGCTCCTTTTTCTTCGTATGATTCCGGAGATATTTCTGCTAGGGCAAGCACTCGACGGCTTTGTACCATGATTTTAATGTCATCGAGGTTCTCGTTATCCAATTCTTTAGCGAGCTTTGCTAACGCGTCCGCTTTGCTATTTTCCGCGCGTGGTATGCTTTCCAAAGTGTAGGAGGGAATTTGGGTCAATAGTTGTTGCACCTTTTCGCCGTACTTCACCAACTCCGGTTTGCACGTTTGGTAGTCACCGTTTACTTGACTAACGACCAGTTGAGAATCCCCGTATATAAGGAGGTCTTCAATTCCCATGTCGATGGCGATCTCGAGGCCTGCTATCAGAGCTTCGTATTCGGCTTCATTGTTTGTACTCGGCTCTGTTAAGGAGAAGGCGAAGCGCATTATCCTTCCTTGTGGAGTTACGAAGATGAGGCCTACCCCTGATTTGATCATTGGGATACCCTGTTTGCGCTTCTTTATGGAAGACGCTCCATCGAAATAGAGTTCCCATCGGGTACTACCGCCGCCGATCGCATCGAATGCATGCTCGTCTGGCAGCTCGCAGCTCAGAGGAGAACCGGCAGGTACTGGATGCTCAGCAAGGAAGTTGGCAATGGCCTGGCCTTCCACTGCCTTAAGAGGTCGATACGTTATCGAGAACTCCATCAGGAGTAGAGCCCATTTAGCGAGTCGACCCGTCAATATAGCCTTTGACATCAAATATTTAAGAGGGTCCACCTTCGAAATAAGACGGACTTCGTGCGCCAACGCATAGTGCCTGAGTTTTGTTATCGCGAAGATTAACGCCAAGCAGTGTTTTTCAATGGGCGAGTAGTTGTTTTCTGCCCCCAGTAGAACTCGACTTAAGTAGTAGAGTGCTCTCTCTTTCCCTTGATCGTTCTCTTGTGCCCATAATGCGCCTAAGGAACCTTCGAGGGCGGTTGTATAAAGAATGAGGGGTTTTCCCTTGACCGGCGCAGCCAACACCGGAGGGTTCTGCAGGTACTGCTTGATCTCGTCTAGTGCACCTTGGCATTTGTGATCCCAAACGAATGGAGTTCCCTTCTTCATCAGGTGGCTGTAAGGACGGCATTTGCCTGAAAGATTGGTGATAAATCGCCGGATGTATGCGAGCTTCCCTTGGAGAGACCGCAACTGTTTGAGGGTTCTTGGCGGAGGCATTTCCATGATCGCCTTGATCTTAGATGGATCTATTTCGATACCTCGATGTCGGATGATGAATCCCAGGAATTTACCCGAGGAGACTCCAAACGCGCATTTGAGGGGATTCATCTTCAAATTATATTGCCGAAGGCGTTGAAATACAGTCTTCAGATGCTTTAAATGCTCTTCGTATGACATGCTCTTTACTACAAGGTCATCGATATAGCACTCGACGATGTCATGTATGAGGTCGTCGAAGATTTTTGTCATGGCCCTTTGATAGGTAGCGCCGGCGTTCTTTAGACCAAAAGGCATAACCCTGTAGCAGAATATACCCAAAGGGGTCCGGAAAGCGGTATGCTTCTGGTCTTCGGGATGCATCTTTATCTGATTGTATCCTGACGAACCGTCCATAAAGGAGAAAACCTCGTGGGTGGATGTGTTATCTATTATTAGCTCGGTTACTGGTACTGGGAAATCGTCCTTTGGACAGGCTTTATTGAGATCCCTGAAATCCACGCATATGCGTACCGTCCCATTCTTCTTCATTACCGGGACGATATTGGCGATCCAGTCGGGATACTGGACTTCTTGGATAAATCCAGAATCGATCAGCTTCTTGACTTCGGCGTTGATGCTCATTTCAAGCTCGAGTCGCATCCTTCTTGGCGCCTGCTTGACTGGCTTGATATCTGGGGATATTGCTAATTTATGCACAGCAATCTCCGGATCTAATCCTGGCATCTCGGAATAGTTCCACGCGAAGCAGTCTTTATGCTGTAGAAGCACGTTCTTTAATGCGGCCACCCTTTCTTCAGATAGCAGCTCGCTGACGAATGTCGGTCGCGGATCATCTGCCGATCCCAGCTCAATCTTCTTGAGGTTATCTCCAGTAGTATGTATGCCATCTTCCAGTTCTTTCGGAGCTGGCGGAAATTCTGAGACCACCTCATCATCGCTGTTCTCAAAGCACCAGGGAAGGTCATCCATGTTCTCGGGCTCTTCTTTTAATATCGTAATCGTATAACAGGTGCGAATCCGCTTCCAGGACTGAGGTGGATCCGGTTCTGCTCTTGCGGCTTTGGGTTCGTGCTTTTGTGGCGGCGTTACCCTCCAGCCGTTGGACAAAGCGAATCTGCCCTGTTGGTACTGGTCCTCGACCCAGTTCTTGAAGGTGAAGCAGTCTTCGGTAGGATGTCCTATGGCTCGGTGATAAGAGCAATAGCTCAGATGAGAAGTCCTGTTAGCTTGCTCAGGGAGCTTAGACTCTGGAAGCGCGATCATTTGATGTTTTATAGTGAGCTCAAGTAACTTCTCCGTCTTGTCTCGAGGGAAGGAATACGCTCGACTCATCTTCTTCGCGAGGGACAAATCCGGACCGCGCAATGCCCGCTCACGTGACTCTCTAATCCTGCGTCGTTGTTGTCGGCTCCTCTCTCCGCTTATTGATTTATTTCCGTCTCTGCGTCGGGCCTTTCGTACAACGGGTTGACAAGGATGAGCATCTTTGTCTTTTGCAGCCCGTTGAAATAGACGTTGCGTCCTGGCCTTCTCGTAGATGGCCATCTCGCAGTTGTGGTCTTCCCGAGCTTTTTGACCCACTTTCCTGATAGGCTTGTCCATTCGTTCTTCAAACGACGGACTCGGCATTTCAATCGCGGGATCTAGTTTTGATGAGGGGTTGGCATTTCCTGACGGGGCGTCCTCTTCTTCATCAAAAGTATATATGGCGTAGCTACTGTGGGCCCGTTCTCATTTTCCGGTTCTCGCGTATCCAAGCCCAAGTGTTTCCATTTTCCCGTTGGGCAATTTGCGTTGGGTCCCAGGGACATCCCAAATCCTGTTGTAGAACCGAGCTTGTCGAACAGTCTGTTTTAAGGGTACTCCTTGGCGCTTCAATAGCCTCTTTAGTCCATTTGTGTAGTATCTGGGCAAACGGATAGGTTGGAGCCTGTCGAGTGTAACATCCGTGCCATGCCAGATCTCTTTCTCTATTTTTGACTCTGATGATCGGTAGAATAGAATTAACTTCTCACCCCTTTGCCTGGAAGGGACGTAAAATGTTTGCAGGTCCTGAACATTGTGAGCTTGAAGTGTATCGAGATCCTTGTAGTGTTCCCGCGGCACCATGGTGATTTGCAAACTCTGATCATCGCTAGGGGGTGCTTGTATTGACAGCCGATTGGAGAACACGGCATTAACCTCATCTTCCGAGTCACTTCCGAAGACCAACATGGGGGCGGGCGTCCCCGGGTTGTTGCGTTGAGATGGCCCAGCATAAACTATCTCTTCTTCTTCTTCAGTATCGCTCCCGAAAACAGGGATGGTGGCGGCGGCTTTGTTCTCCGGGTTGCGACACCTTTCTGTATCCTCGAAATCTGGCAAAAAGTACTTCGCATCTTCGTATTTGCGGACTTCGTTCACGGAAAATGGGTTCAACTCACCTGTTACGGTGTACTCGAAACCATCCTTAAAGTACTTCATACACTGATGTTGTGTAGAAGGGATGATGTTGTACTCGTGTAGCCAAGGACGACCGAGCAAGGCGTTGTAGCAGGTCTTGGCGTCAATGACATAGAATTTGATGTCTGTGACGAGGAGCCCAAAGCGTAATGTTAGTATCACGGATCCGAGAGTCCGTGACTATTGTGAATCGAAACCGGAGATAGTAATTTTGTCACGAGCGAGGTGTTGCACACTCATGCAGATTTCCTTCAACACCCGAACATTAAGGAGATTGACGGAGGATCCATTATCCACTAGGATCTTGCCTATCTTGATATCATGGCAGTATCCAGAGACATATAGGGGACGGTTATGGTCGCACGTCCCGAGAAGGAGGTCTTCGTCACTGAAAGCGATGTCGGCCGTATGCACTTCCTCCAATTCATCCTTCATCCTTTCAGTGGCGAGGAAGGCTTGGAATTGCTCAGGTTCTTGTAACGCCTTAATTAGTGAGTCTCGCGCTTCTTTTGATAATAGGAGGGCATCGAGAATGCTAAGCTGAGAAGGTAGCTTCCTTAGGTGCGCTAGGATGTTATAGTCCACCTTACCCTTCCTAGGAGGGTCTTTGGCAGCCAGCTCTTTCATGACTTGGTCATCTAAAGTGATATCTTCAGTGACCTTTTCCTTTCCCTTATCTTTTCTACTCGCGAGCCCGAGATTCTTTTCTGGGAGTGTGCGATTGCGCAGCTGAATGTTCTCGCAGGCTTCCGATTTCTCCTCTTTCCTTAAAACGGATTCTTTAAAGAGAGGGCACAAAGCCATTTCTTCATCGGAGTCGCTCCCAAAGGTGAGAACCTGTGACCTTTCGGCGTTAACCATGTAACAGTTGCCAGTGGTCCTGTTGTGCTCGTTGGCAGTACTTCTTTGTTCTCGACGAGTCTTGCGTTTCATGCGCTTAAAATGTTGCCGATGAGCAACATATCCTTGCCACCATATTTTAAAGGCGTCGCACTCCTCCGTGGTGTGTGAAATTTTCTGATGATATGCGCAATAATCAGGGTGCCTCTCCACCCCATTGAGTGTGTTTTCTTCCGAGAGTGGTAGCTTCATTCCTATCGACATGGCTTTGGCAAACCGTTTCCTTGTCTTGAATATCTTCTTGTCTGCCTCGGATGCCTTTCGATCTGGCGGGAGTACTTCAACTCTTTCATTTAGTCGCCTGCGTTCGGCTCCTTCCGATGCGGCCATCTCACGCTCCTGATCTGCTTTACTCTTTAGACGAATCTCGTCCAGAAAGGCGTCGATCATTTCATCTGTTGGCCACACAAGTCCTGGCTCAGGGTGTGCCTCCAGTTTCTCGGTGCCAGGAGTTTTCTCATCTTCCGAGTGGGAAATCACATGACAACTCGCCACATATCCCTCGGATTCATCCGATGAGCTCTCTTCCTCATCTTCCTTCTGGATGACGTGGTTGAGGAACTCTTGCAGTGTGACGGGAGTCCGTGCCTTTTGATTGTACTTCTCCAGCGCGTCAATCTGTTTCTGCAAATCCGTGCGCTTGTTTCCAGGCTTCACGGGCCTTTTGGATTTCCTCTTCTTTTTCTTCGAAGATTCTGACGGTTGGGTGTGAGTACTTGAGCCATCACCACGAATCTTTGTAGTTGGGCGTGGCTTCAACATCCCTTCGATGATTTGAGGTTCAAGCGGGTTCTTCCATTCAACCGCCGGGCACGCATGAAGGTCACTCAACATCCTTTTGGTTTTAGCTGATAGCACGATTTCCCATGGAGCTTCTTCAATAAAGGAACAAGTCGCCCCCGGTGCGTCCGTCTTCTTAGGAGTATGCGGCTGTGGCGGGTTCACCTTCCACTTTTCGGACAGCGCAAACTTTCCCTGGAGGTATTGATCTTCAATCCATCCTTTGAAGACGAAGCAATCCTCAATCGGATGGCTTACCGTTTGATGGTAAGGGCAATAGTTGGTGTTGTTCACCTCAGTGGGTTATGGCGGTCGCCTTGGATTTGGCAGGTTTATAAGTCTGTTGCGTACTGCCAGTTCGAATAGCCGTTTCGTCTTGTCCCGTGGGAACGAGTAGGGACGCTTCATCTTCTCATTATAATACCGGCGTCTTTCTTCCAGTTGATCCGTCAGCTTTGGGGCATTGGGTTGCTGCTGGGCATTCGCGACGAAGGTGGCCTTTCCTTTACCTTTGTCATTCCGAGGTTCTGGCTTCGAGGGAGACGGTCTATGACCCATTTGGTCCATCTGAGCCAACTTGTCGATTAAAGCCTGGAATGTGGTTGGCTTAAAGAACATCATAAACTGGGAGATAGTGGCGTGAGGGTCTAGGGTTCCCATGAACATGCCCACCGCGGGCGCTTCCTCAATGCGTTGCTCGCATTTCGACCACAAATTCCGCCAGCGTATAGCATACTGGACCCAAGTTTCGCCTGGTTTTACCCTGGCGTTAATTAGTGCCGTTATTGGAGTGCGTTCGCTGGCGCTTGCGAATCGCTGAGTGAATAGTAACTCCATTTCAGCGAACGTCTTGATAGAATCGTTCGGGAGTTCCGAATACCATTCGAACGCTGTTTCTGATAAGCTGCCCACGAACTGGCGAAGCAACAGTTTATCATCTCCGCCGGTGTTACCGCAAAGGGCCCTGAACTGGGTGACATGTTAGTGGGGATTGCCGGTCCCCTTGTAAACATGGAACTTGGGAATTGTGTAACCCGGCGGGTACTTGATTTGGTCGTACCAGCTTGGATATGGCAGTCCCGTTTTTACGACTTGACCAGCTACCTCAGTCGCATGATGAACCCAGATTTGCTGGGCCATATAGTCGACCAAGTCAGCCTTAGAGATTGTCTCCTCCTTGGCCGTTGAGAGGGCCGGTGGTGGATTTGACGTTTCTCCCCTGTCGTCTTCAAGGACGATCGGGGGATCCTCAGCGGGTGGATCCTGTTGGATCATCATTCCTATCATATCTTGGAAGAGGAGGCCCATACGCTGTATGTTGGCTGCTTGTTCAGCAGCCTCTTTGTCCTTCTTCTCCAATATTCGGCGAAGGAATTCGGCGTCGGTTTCTTCCTCCTGGCGTTCGTCCGAAGACGTTTCTGGGTTTTCTTTTGGCCCGGTAAGTGCGGCTATAG
The DNA here is from genome assembly GCA_030015575.1 of Agapanthus africanus. Classification (NCBI taxonomy): domain Eukaryota; kingdom Viridiplantae; phylum Streptophyta; class Magnoliopsida; order Asparagales; family Amaryllidaceae; genus Agapanthus; species Agapanthus africanus. The sequence continues at coordinate 154,557,818 of CM057337.1, read as the reverse complement.
CATTCATCATTTCCTGGAGCTTTTGCTGTTGCTCCTGAGCTTTGGTCACCGACCGTGTGAGCGGTCTATGACCTGTAGACGCACGGCTGTCTTCTTTTCCTGACGCCATGTATACGGTGTGGACCATCATGCCCTCAGACTTAGGGCGTCTGGGCTTAGTGCCTTTGGCTGTCGTTGCAGGCTGGGGGATCTTCTCTGGTTTCCTCCTTTCATGAGCAGTGGAGGTTGAGGGGGCCGTTGAGGTGGGCGTCCAGACAGCCTTTCGTGGTTTAGCCTGGTGACCGGCTTCCGATTGGATTTTCAGCTTCTTTTGCTGGCGGGAGAAGTTTGGATCGATCATCGAATCTTGGGCCTGCCGCCAAACCTTATAGATTTTGGAAGACAGCCGTTGAGGGGATCGGGGCTGCTCTGACTTTATCTCCACAACCTTTTTTAGTGGGGGAGGAGACCTCTTTAGCACCGCAGTAGGAGAATTCCTTCGCACCTTATTTAGCATCTCGAAGCTGTTCCCCGTTGGAACAGCAACATTAACTTCTGCCATCGGGGCTGATGGAGTTAGCCCAGAGGGAGAGTTGCCCCCAGCCTTCCTTACTCGGCGCCAATGGCGACGTCGAGCGTGTCGAGCGGACGGCGTTGGTTCAGCGGTGAGAATGGCTTCGTCTTGCCCCTTGTGTAGGTGGGGGGTCGTTGCTGGTGTTAGCCTGTTAAAGACCGATGTCCTTTGGGTAGCAGGAGCGGGAGCTGAAGCCGTCAATCTTGTAAAGACCGACTTTTTGGCCGGGGAAGCCGCCTTGGCGACTTCAGGGGCAGGACCGGTCACTTTCTTAGAAGCAGCCTTCTCTGGGATTGTAGGCCCCATGATGGGTCCACAGGATTTCTGGCCCAATCTAGAGAAGACCGAGGCGCTGATGTTGGGTGACCCGTTGAGAGGAGCCGCAGCAGGGGTAAGACGATCAAAGACCGACTTCTTGGGAGCTTCCTTTGTCAGCACCGGCGCCGTAAAGCTTGTCGGTGGGAGCATAGTCCCAAAGAACAATCCGGTAGTGGCCTGAGTCATCTGGTCCACCGGTATTGTGAATAACGAAGCGGCTTGGGGTCCGTAGGCTATACCTCCTGGCGAGGCAGAGCGTTGGTCGCAATTGCAGTCCGAGCAGTTGGAGCATTTCGCAGAAGTAGAAGCCATCGATCCTTTGCTTTCTGCAATAAGCAAGACGCCAAGTCTTAGTATCTCGAAACCCAAGGGCAACCATTAGCGAACCGCGATTGGTTCGCGAATCACGACACACGAAGTGTGGAGTGGAAAGAGGAAGAGGTCCCACCGGGCGTGCCAGAATCTGTTCCCCTCCGAACGGCGGCCGGGACGCGGGACGTCTCACCTGAGGTTCGGGGCAGATGCTAATAGGTGCTATCCGTCCACCTCTCCGAAGATGCCAAGTTGATTTATGGCACCGTGTATCGGAGGTTTAGACGGATGCGGCCGATGTAGTAGACTTCGTCAGATTCCCCCTCGCTTGAGGGGTTTTTGATTGTGGGGACGCTCTTCCCTGCAGGCGCAAGCCCCTGCAGTTAATTACGCTACCGCATCGCGGTAACAACTTTCTCCTTCTCCAGCTGGTCACTTCGTGTGGTGGGCGTTTGTTTTGTTTGTGGTTGCCCATGGATTGTTTACGGAGACTAATTTATGTCGTCGCCCGTAGGACGTGGATTAGTCCAAATCCGCATTTTCTTAGATTTGGGTTTGGGGTTTTGGTTTGAGGATACGTTAGCCATATTTGAGGCTAAGATCAACTCAAACGTTTGTTAAGGATACGTTAGTCCAATTTGAGACTAAGATCAACTTAACGAGATCGTTTAGATCCGACAAAAGAGCGTTTGGAGGCTCGATTGTTCCAGTTTAGGGACATGGTGGTCCATTGAATGTATGGCCGTCGGGACCCATCACCTCTCTGACGACGTTGAAGGATTACAACGACAAATGTCAGAGGAGTTCAGAGATGTACCCTTGAGCCAAAGTTGATTGGGGGATCTAAAGTCCAATTTGGGACTAAAGTCTGTTTGAAGGTTTAAGGACACGTTAGCCATTTTTGAGGCTAAGATCAACTTAAACGGTTGTTAAGGATACGTTAGTCCAGTTTGGGACTAAGATCGACTTAACGGGATCGTTTAGATCCGACAAAAGAGCATTTGGGCTCTATTGTTCCAGTTTAGGGACATGGTGGTCCAATACCAGTTTAGGGACATGGTGGTCCATTGCCAGTTTAGGGACGTGGTGGTCCATCGCCAGTTTAAGGACATGGTGGTCCATTGAATGTTTAAGGACGCATAAGTCCATGGGTTTAAGGACCCCACAGTCCGTATCTTAGTTTAGGGACGCATAAGTCCATGAGTTTAAGGACCCCACAGTCCGTGTTGATGTGTGGTTGTCGGGACCCGTCACCTCTCTGAAGACGCTGAAGGATTACAACGACAAATATCAGAGGAGTTCCGAGATGTACCCTTGAACCAATGAGTTGGTTGAAAGAGCAGATGTGCTCAGTTCAAGATGATTTGAGGACTTATAGCCAGTTTGGGCTAAATCCAATTATGTTTGAAATATTGGCCCTCTGTTGGAGAGGCTTTGCCTCTAGAAACTTAGCCAATTGGGCTAAAGCTAGTGTTAAACACTAAAGACCAACAGTGTTGAACACTGGGAATAAGATTAGCAAGTTAGTGTTAAACACTAACAACAGGGCTTTCAAATTAGTGTTAAACACTAAAGCAGATCAGTGTTAAACACTAGTAATCAGAGATTTCAAATTAGTGTTAAACACTAAGCAAATCAGTGTTAAACACTTAGGACAAAGTCTTCAGATTAGTGTTAAACACTAAGGAGAGAGGGGTCACGTGTGGACACGTGAGAGCGCCCTGATTCCCTTTATTTTATTCTGCAGATCAGTGTTTAACTCTTTTAATTCTGGCGGCCATCACGTGTGAGCACGTGATGAAGGCCCTCGCTCTTGTCTGTTAGAATGCTCATTAGGGGTCACGTGGTGACACGTGAGGGCGCCCTAAATGTGGAGCCAGATCTCCTTTTCTTCATTCTGTAAATAAGCGTTAGACACTTTTTATGTTTTCTTTGGAGCATCACGTGCCGCCACGTGAGGAGGATTAGTGTGCTGATTGTTAAAGCATCAGCCAAGGGGTCACGTGGGAGCACGTGAGAGCGCCCAAGGCCTTTATTTCTTTTGCTTTTTCTTTCTGTGTTTCGGGGGTCACGTGGAGCACGTGATGCACTGCCTCAAAGGGCTTTCTGTAGCTCTTTTCGGGGGGGGTCACGTGGTGACACGTGACCCTGCTTTTCTGTAGTTGCTTAGAAGATCTGTTAATCCCTCACAGGAATCAAATTCCTCGTAGGGTTGAACCCTAACAATAATTTCAGAGGAATTAAATTCCTAGTTCCTTTTGAAGAGTTGAACTCTGAATTTTCTGTAGGAATTAAATTCCTCATATATGTGAAGAACTGAATAGGGTTAAACCCTAATAAAAGCTTTAAGGAATTAAACCCCTACTCTCTGTTAGAGAATTATTCTGGGGAATAAGATTAAGGGAATTAAATTCTTGTTGTTTTAACAGAACTAAGTTCTTAACTAGGGTTAAACCCTGATTCTTTTCATTCTGAAGGAATTAAATTCCCATAACACAGGGTCAAACCCTAATTTTATTTTGAAGGAATTAAATTCCTATAGTTCTGTGAGAATTAAATTCTCGTGCTTCCATTCCCTCTCTATGCTTTGGATCTGTATGGCAGGATCTCAACCCATTGAGAATTAAATTCTCAACTCAAGGGGAGATGTGCACTTTACAGATCCTCCATCAAAGAGAGAAGAAATATGTCCTTCTGTTTTATATCAGAGTCAAGCTCTGTTGAGAATTAAATTCTCTTTTCTTTCAATGAAACCTTCCCTTTCTTACCTAGGGTTTTCTTTTGCAGAAGATCCAAATTCCTCTAAAGTATCAAGGCTCTCTCTCTTTTCTTCCCTCTGCATATCTCTTTTTGTGTGTGTCTCTTGGCTCCTATTTATAGGAGAAGCAACCGAGTCAATTAGTTTTGGTGGATCTTTCATTAGGAGATTTGATTTGTATCCATCATTCGTTTTGGACCTTTGGATTATTAGGTGAATTTTACTCACCATTGGATTTTAAATCCAGAGATTCTCCTCTGTTATTTTGGTTAGATTTTATGGGGAAATCTTTCCAAATTCGAGATTTTCCCATAGATAGATGATATTTAATCATCTTTAATTCAATTGGTTGCTTTTGGAAAGATTCGAGAGGTCTTTTCTCAGAATTTAATTCTGTTAACAAATGGGCTTTGAAGTCGGTCACGTGTGGGCACGTGACCCCCTTGGAACGAGCCTTCTTCTTTCTTTTTGCGCTCTGTCTTCTGGTTGCTGCTTAACCGTCACGTGTCATCACGTGACCCCTGGTCACGTGTGAGCACGTGACCCTCGTCTGGACTCTTTTTCTTGATTTGACCGGAGAACAAGTCTGCTGCTTTTGAGTATCACGTGCCAACACGTGACCCTGGTCACGTGGGAGCACATGACCTCTTCTGAAGCCTTTTCCTTGATTTGATCAAGGAACCGGTTTACTTTTGATGCCGCTTTCAAATGTCACGTGCCAACACGTGACCCTGGTCACGTGGGAGCACGTGACCCTTTCTGAAGCCCTTTTCTTTGATGTAGTCGGGAAGCTGAATTTGCCTTGCTGATGCTTTTAGATGTCACGTGCCAACACGTGACTGCTGGTCACGTGTAAGCACGTGACCCTTTTCTGAAGCCTTTTCCGTAAGCTTTCCTGATTTTAAATCAGGAAACATACTCATAACGCTTATCAGTAAATCTCAGTAGCCCTGGCCAGGGACTTCCTGTTATAGCCAATCAAGTATAACACAACATCAACCCCCAATACCGGGAGAGACGAACCCCTCCTATCGCTCATTGCCTCCATGTGTCTCGGGACTGTACCCAAAGACCACCTGTTTGCACGACTCAGTAGAGCCATGGTAGGGTAAAGATCAAAGTACAGTGGGAGGATACACAAGGCTCTATGACGATCTCGGGTCTACAGACTAACTTGTACCAGTGTCACCTGAGAACTTCTATCCGACGATAGATATAATACCACATAGGAGTTCTCTGTGAGTCCGTTCAGTGTACCCAGTCTCCACTGAGCACCCGCATACATTCTTTGGTGTCACCTCACCAGATTGATATGGGAACATCCATCGCCTATCATATGGGACAAGAATGGTATACGCTAGTCTACTCTGGAATATCGATGCCCCGTCTCGATACACCCATGACTAGGAACAGTTCTAGGATATGCTTATAAACTATACGTGCCCCACTGTTATGATCTGCATCATAGTCACAGTAGTCTAACAAATATCCTGAGGGCTTTATCAACATGTGCGAATGAATAAAAGCATGATCAAATCAATATGTCAGATAAAGTAAACCAGATAGCATACTATCATGTCGAGCAAGAAAGTAATCTATATATATATATATACATGTCCAAGCATCCACTATACATATAATGTCCTCTAGGGCATACATATATCCAACAATCTCCCACTTGCACTAAGGCCAGTTATTGGCGTATCTCATACCCAACATCTCAAAAAGTCGCTCATGCTGCGGCTGTGGAAGGGCCTTGGTGAGTGGATCCGCTGTATTATTCTTTGTATCTACTCTCCGAATCTCGATCTTGTGGCGATCTACTTTCTCCCGGATCAAATGATATCGCCTTAGGATGTGTCTGGACTTCTGATGGGACCTGGGTTCTTTGGATAACGCCATAGCCCCATTATTATCACAATACAATGGTATTGGGTCAATAATGGTTGGAACTACTCCTAGTTCCGCGATGAACTTCTTCATCCAGACGGCTTCCTTGGCAGCTTCATTTGTAGCAATGTACCCAGTTTCCATCGTTGAGTCTGCAACGGTATCTTGTTTGGAACTTTTCCAACTAACCGCCCCTCCATTGAGGGTAAATACAAACCTTGAGATAGATTTGTTGTCATCCTTATCACTTTGGAAGCTGGAATCGGTAAAAGGCCTCTATTGGAGATCCTCATTACCATACACCAAGAACAATTCTTTAGTCCTTTGCAAGTACTTAAGAATGTTCTTCACTTCTATCCAATGTTTCTCTCTTGGGTTAGATTGATACCTGCTTACAACAGCTAGTGCATAAGCAACACTAGGGCGAGTACATAACATCGCATACATTATAGATCCTATGGCTGAAGCGTAGGGTATAATGCTCATGCGAGCTCTCTCTTCATCAGTCTTCGGACAGAAGTCCTTGGAGAGAGTATTCCATGGCAAGCAGGCAAGGCACCACGCTTAGAATCTTCCATACTAAATCTTTTTAGGATGGTGTCAATGTACTTTGATTGGGACAATCCCAATAACCTCTTGGATCTATCTCTATAGATCCTTATGCCCAAAATGAACGAGGCATCACCCAAGTCCTTCATGGAGAACCTTTGTGATAAGAATAGTTTGACCGATTGTTGCATAGGAATATCATTTCCTATCAGGAGAATGTCATCCACGTATAATACGAGGAATGCGACAGTATTCCCTACAATCTTCTTATAAATGTATGGTTCATCTATATTTTTGATAAAATCAAATTCTTTGATTGTATCATCAAAACAGATGTTCCAGCTCCGTGAGGCTTGCTTTAATCCATAAATGGATTTAAGCAATCTACATGCTTTTCCGCTGCTCCCACTGTCAATGAAGCCCTCTGGCTGATCCATAAAAACGCATTCTTCTAAATCACCATTCAGAAATGCAGTTTTAACGCTCATCTGCCAGATTTCATAATCATGGTGAGCAGCAATAGCAAGTAGGATCCGGATGGATTTAAGCATTGCTACCGGAGAGAATGTTTCATCACAGTCCAGTCCTGGTCTTTGACGAAAACCTTTCGCTACAAGCCTTGCTTTATAGGTCTCTACCTGTCCATCTACACCAATCTTTCTCTTAAAGATCCATTTGCACCCAACGGGTTTTATCTCAGGAGGTGCAACGTCCAAAGTCCATACTTTGTTGGTGTACATGGACTCCATTTCGGATCTCATGGCTTCCAGCCACTTCACAGAGTCACCACTCGTGATAGCTTGCTGAAAACTAGTAGAGTCATCATCATACATGATGCAATCCTCTCTATCACCATCAATGAGAAACCCATAGTATCTCTCTGGTGGGCGAGAAGTTCTACTAGATCTCCGGAGCGGTTGAGGTTCTTGAAGTTCTACTGCAATATCAGTTTCAACCAATTCGTCCTGAGTAATTTGTGTCTCTAGAACCTCTTCTAGTTCTACCGTATTGCCATCAATACTGTCTGTAAAGATTTCATTTTCCAAAAATGTGGCATGCTGAGCAACAAACACCTTTTGTTCCTCCTTGTGGTAGAATAGATATCCATACGAATGTTTTGGGTACCCCACAAATTTACACATGACTGATCGTGTCTCAAGTTTGTCTTGATTCTGCTTTTTAACAAAAGCCGGACAACCCCAAATCCTAACTCTTTTAAGAGATGGTCTCTTTCCACTCCATATCTCATATGGAGTGGTAGACACGGTCTTGATTGAAACCCTGTTTAACAGATACATTGATGTCTCCAATGCATGCCCCCAAAAAGAAAGCGGTAACTCAGCATCACACATCATGGATCGTACCATATCTAATAGGGTACGATTCCTCCGTTCTGACACACCGTTGTGCTGTGGTGTGAAAGGAGGAGTGAGCTGAGAGAGAATCCCATTCTCTTTTAAGAAGTCTGAAAATTTGTACTTAAGTACTCTCCACCTCAATCTTATCGAAGTTTCTTGATGCTCAAGCCCGTTTGTTTTCTACTTCAAGTTTGTACTCCTTGAATTTCTCGAAAGCTTCAGATTTGTGCTTTATCAAAAACACGTGTCCGAATCTTGAGAAATCATCAGTAAAAGTGATGAAGTAAGAAAAACCACCTCGTGCATGTTAGTGTATATGCCCTAGGAGCCATTATTGTATCATAATAGTTTGTAAATTACTTAATGGAAGCTTGGGATATTCACATGTATATAACAGTCTTGCTAAATATGGTAGTATGCTACTTGGTTTTTCTATCTTAATATGTGAGTATACGTATTGATAGAGCTCTTAGGATCTTACTTGACTACCAGCGTTGTGATGGCAGTCACACTAGTGGGGGATGGGTAGTCTATAAGCACATCCTTATTCAGGTCCCTAGTCGTAGGATTATCGAGACAGGGCATCGATACTCCGGAGTAGACTAGTGTGTACGCTTCTCATCCCAGTTGGGGAGATGGTCTGTCCCACAGCCGTCAGTACGTCGTACTGGAGATAGTATACAGGTGCTCGTTGGGTTACGGGTACACCGGACAGGACTCGCAGGGAACTGTAGGTTGGTTTTATACCAGTCGTCAGTTAACAGTTCCCAGGTGAGTTGAGTACAGCATAATCCGCAGACTTGACACTGCTACTTCGCCTCGAGTGTGTCCCACTGTTCTTAGATTTCTACCCTACCACGGCTCAAAGAAGTCGTGCAAACAGGTAGCAGTTGGGTGCAGTCCCGAGCAATTGGAGGCAGTGGCAGTTAGACAGGATTCGTCTCTCCCGGTATTGGGAGTTGATATCGCGCTGTGTCAGAGAGCCATTACGCAAAGTCCCTGGCCAGGGCAAGCGAGATTTGCTGGTAGGTTCCAGTAGTTTCTCAGGGTGTAATGGGCTTCACTCCGACACGACTTATACCGCTATTAGGGGACTGACGCTTGCCACCCCCCTAGGCCCGATATGCGATAGTCTTAGACGAACAGACCAGACTGTACGGAGATTGTCACATCAGACTCAGTAAGAGATCGGATGGGTTTCCTCATCGGCCTTCTTATCGACATCTACCTGGGGACCGTTACGTACAGTTAGTGCCGCTTGCGGTCTGTGGTTAAACCCACTGCCAGCGTAGTAGTCGAGTCTCTAGAGTCCCACACAGAGAGTTTTCCTACTCCAGGCGAAACGATATAGAGCTTGTATGGTTTTACGACAAGGGTTCGGACGCATACGTGTGTTTACGCACGTACGACATCCGGACAGTTTTTACTAGCCGGCTTTGGTTTAAGCCAGTTTCTAGTATCCGGTTATTGGATTTATACAGTCTAAAGTTTTTCCATGTTTTCACGGATAGGAGGGGTGTTCTCGTAATTTTGCGAGAAACTTCTAGAAGATGGTGACTTGAGGGTTAAGGTGGCATATGCATTAAATGAGATTAGTGACTCATTTGTGTGATTCATCCATGTCTTTAATGCATCATAAATGCTTAATGACTCATGGAGATGAATCACCCATTTGTATTTATGAAGCATGGTTGTTAAATCCTTATTTTCTTTTATGGATAAATAATAATGCTTCATATATATTATGATAGATCATTATCTCATTACATTCTCTTGCTCACTTTCTCACTCCTCAAGCTCTCTCTCTTCAAACCCTAATCCTCCCCTCTCATGTGTTGAGACCAAGGATTAGATTAGACTACTTAATCCATAACCCTTCTCTATATCACCTAGGTTACTTAGATTAGCACTTTAAGAAACCTAGTTACCTCAAGTTAGAGGTGAAGCTTGAAGTAAAGCTCTCGGGTGGATCATCTACTACATAGAGAAGGCCGGAGAGGACGTGGAGAACGAAAAGACGAAGGACACGGTTCATTAGGTATAATCACTTTTCATAGTAGTTGTTAACTTCTATGATACTTGTTAGTTATAGTTTAGCAAAGATTCTCAATTAGTCGATATTTATGCAAAGAACAAGATCGTTTTTCAATTTTCCGCCTCCCCGCAAGTCGTGGGGTGTTGTATATTGACTTATAGTGGTATCAGAGCCTCGCTAAACAATAATTAACTCATTAGCAAAGTCATAAGAATTTTGAACGCAAAACGAACCGGAAAAGACATCGATATCACTAAGTTTCTGTCGAATTTAAAACAAGCCCTAAAAATTTTTCAGGGACCTCTAAAATGACAAGCAAGGAATTATATGGTTACTGGAGAAAAATGGGTTCATGAATCGGTCAAACGACCGCGGAACCGCGGCCGATCCCACAAATCCGCCGCGGATCCGCGGCCGAGTTGAAGTTGATTCAACCCAGTTTGCTCCAGTAACTCTTCTGTGATATTTTTGTGTTTTCTGGAATGTTTATTTTTCTGCTCAAGTCTCAGGTGCATAGAGAAGTTTTGAAGTAGAATCTAAAGTGTTTGCTCGATCGAAATTTTTGCAATGTTTGCTAATTTGATTATATCTGTGTTTGTATAATGTGTTCGTAAACCTCCCCTAACTGCTAGTATGTCGGTTGGCAGGGGGTTGCACATTTCTGTAATGGTTTTTACTGTTTGTGGTTGTGAACTGTATTGGACTGTTGTGATGATTAGCCGGGGTTTGTGATGGGTTGTTATATTCATTCATTCAAAGAAATTTAATATGTTGTAATATTATTTTGCGGGGCACATCCAGGTTGCGGTTGTTTCCACCGTTGTATTATTTCATTTTACTGTTTTTGCTCCTAGGATAGACCCAAGGTGGGGTGCACAAACTACCGGGTACTTTGAAGTGTTTAGTGGCCTACTCACTTTGTTGAGGGAGACCGCTTCACTTCGGGTATTTGGCGGGTAGTTTGCCATACCCGTAGGGGTCTAGGGTGGGGTAATGGCTATTCATCACAACTGTGTAATCCGTCTTTTGTTGCAGGCTCTAAACAAACGCGGATTGCTTGCAAATCCAATAATGTTCATATGAGATCTGGAATGCTTATTATTGCGTCAGACGAATGTACAATATCTATATATGATAGTTATTTAGACGTCACTTATGTTTTACACCCGCTCTAGCCCAGCCCCCGCTCTGCCGTTAGTTAAGTAACCTAACGGGTGATGACGGGACCCAGTGGCGAATGCGGATGGCATAAGAGAACGTTGTATTTTCGTTGTTTTCTGCAATGATAGGTTAATGATGGGACGCATTATTATTAATGCAAAGAAAATAAACCAAAAGTTGAATCGTTGGAACAATTTAAAAGAAACCATTCGGTTATTTTAAAACAGATGATATTTTTAATTGCGGAGCTTTAACCACTCCTTTTAAAAGCTATCAGGTTCCTTCAATCATATCAAGTTCACTACGTTCACAGTTTCGCCAAAACCATTCGTAGCCCTCCGTCATTTCATTTGGGTATTCAGTAGTATTCAAGCTATGTATTTTGACCAACGCCAAGGTATAGTGTTTGGTAGCTGCTGGGTATTCATTTGTTGCATAGATAGATGAGTTAGTTTGGGACAGTCGTATTATCATTTTGGCCAACGTCAAGGATATGTACGGATGGGTTTAAATTAACAAGATAATGATGGGTAGAACTTGACATGTGACCTATGACATTTTGACCAACGCCAAGGTCATAAGAGCATGGGGCAAAAATATATATCGGGAATTTCTAAAGAAACTGAAATTTGCAAAAAGATGCATACCATTTGGAGTTTGATGAATGTTGGTAGGATTACTTCAACATTATCATACGATGATATTTGGATCCCGATCCTACTGTGAGTATATGCTACTCATCAGGAGATTCGTCACTTAACGATCAATGCTATAAACCAAGTAGGTGTCAAGAAAGGTGTCAGCGGGGTTACACCCCCAGAGAAAAGAGGTTATTTAATTAAGGAACTTCGCGAAAGCATTGGAAAACCTCCCTCGAAGTACCGACACCAGCCTGGCTGAACGGTTAAGCAAGTATTGTACAGTGAGAATAGTCCTGGCTAATTCTTCTTTTATGGTTTGAGGAAGGATTCGAGAAACAGTGGGAGCCATCCAGTTTAGATAAATTAAAAACCACTCTAAACTTGCAAGAGCATCAAGCTAAAGTGTTTCTTTTCTCTCTCCTACTTGCAGCGACCCTGAAAATGACTGGACTTAAGTTACTTTTAGAGAAAAATATACTGACAGGGCCAAACTATAAAGATTGGCTGCGGAATGTCAAAATGGTTTTGACCTATGAAAAATTGGGGTACGTCCTCACCGCTAAGGCACTTTCAGTCCCAGGTCCCAAATCCAGTAATGCGGATAAGGAAATCCGCAAAACCTGGGAGTATGATTGCGCGAAGGCCAAGTGCATCGTGCTTGCCTCGATGAACAATGAACATCAGAGGAGGCACGAGGATATGGATCTTGATGCCATATTTCTCCATACAAAGGAACTTTATGGAGAGCAATCTCGTATAGCAAGATACGAGACCTCTAAGAACTTGTTTCGAGCAAGGTTGGCCGTCGGATCATCGGTAGGAGAACATGTCCTAAAGATGATTGGCTATATAGAAGAGCTCGCAGACCTTGGGACGACTTTGGATAATGAGCTCTATACAGACCTTATTCTCCAGTCCCTTCTTTCCACCTACGCCCAGTTTATTCTGAACTTCAACATTCAAAGAAAAGAAGTTGAACTTCCAGAACTCCTTAACATGTTGAGGAGTGCAGAGGGCACCTTGCAGAAGGCAAGGAAAACACCCGCTATATTTGTTAGCGGTGCTTCTTCTTCTGGGTCCAAGGCAAGGGCCAAAGGAAGGAAAAAGAAGGCCACCACCAAACCTAGAGGAGGTGTAAGTAAGGTGGGAGCGAAGGGAAAGAAAAAGTTTGTGGTACCTGTAGTGGTCCAGGATGAGTGTTTCCATTGTCATCGGAAAGGGCACTGGAAGAAAGATTGCAAGGCGTGGAACGCCAAGAACCAGGAACCGAAGCAAGCTGTGGCTTCGACTTCAGGTGTGTTTGCAATTGAGAATTGTCTGTCAATCAACTCTACTTCCTGGATATTGGATACCAGATCAGGATCTCATATATGCAATTCATTGCAGGCACTGAGAAACCGTTGAGTGCTGAAGGATGGTGATATGATCCTGATGGTTGCTAACGGAGCTAGCGTGGGAGCTGTGTCCGTAGGAGATTATCACCTGGGATTGACGAGTGGACACATTTTGGTTTTACATAACTGTTTTTGTGTACCCAGCTTAACGTGTAATATCATATCTGTTTCCTTGTTATCAAATAAAGGTTATGATTTCACGTTTGTAAGTGATGTTGTTAATATCCACCTTAATCATGGTTTGATTGGGTCCGGTACACTGGATAACGGTATATATGTCTTAAACCAACTCCAACTTTTCAATGTCCAGAACACACTAAAAAGAAAGTCTCCAGATTTAAATAAAGCTTTCTTATGGCATTGTAGACTGGGTTACATCAATGAGAGAAGGTTGACTAAGTTACATAGAGAAGGATATTTGGACTCGCTCGAATATCAAACTTATGCCACTTGTCAATCTTGTCTCAAAGGAAAGATGACAAAGACTCCATTTACTGGACATGGAGTAAGAGCGAGCGAGCTCTTAGGACTCATACACAGCGATGTATGTGGTCCAATGTCTACACATGCAAGAAGTGGTTTTTCCTATTTCATTACTTTTACGGATGATTACTCAAAGTACGGATTCATTTATCTGATGAAACATAAATCCGAGGCTTTTGAGAAATTCCAAGAGTATAAGAATGAAGTAGAAAACCAAACCGGCAAAAGTATCAAGACACTAAGATCTGATCGAGGTGGTGAATACTTGAGTGCCGAGTTCCTAGGTTACCTAAAAGAGAAAGGAATTCTCTCTCAGCTTACTCCTCCATACACTCCACAGCATAACGGTGTATCGGAGAGACGTATGGTATGTTCCATGATGAGTAATGCTGAGTTATCACGATCTTTCTGGGGTTATGCGCTAGAATCAGCGGCATATCTTTTGAACATGGTTCCTACCAAGACTGTGCCTACCACGCCATATCAGATGTGGAGTGGGAAGAAACCCTATCTTCAGTATTTGAAGATATGGGGATGTCCAGCTTTTGTTAAAAAGCAGCATGTAGACAAGCTCGAGGCACGATCAGTAAAGTGTAAGTTTGTGGGATATCCAAATAACTCCAAGGGATATCTATTCTATTACGCAGAGGAACAAAAGGTTTTTGTTTCTCGTAATGCCCATTTTCTAGAATATCAGTTTTTAGAAAAGGAAACAAGTGGGAGCGAAATAGAACTGGAAGAAATTCCAGAACCACAAACTACTACTAAAAGTTTGGTAGAACAAGTAGTTCAAGAAAAACAGGACATTCCCGCACCCCTCCGCAGGAGTAGTAGGTCGTCTCATCCGCCTGAGAGATACTACGGTTTTCTCATAGATGGGGATAGAGAGGATTGCATCATAGATGATGATGAACCTACTAGCTTCCAGCAGGCCATCCAGAGCGGCGACTCGGTACGATGGCTAGATGCAATGCGGACCGAAATGGAGTCCATGTACACCAACAAAGTATGGACTTTGGACTTTGCTCCAGATGGGGTGAAACCCATAGGATGCAAATGGATCTTCAAGAAAAAGATTGGTGTAGATGGACAGGTGGAAACCTATAAGGCTAGACTTGTTGCAAAGGGTTTTCGTCAAAGACCTGGTTTGGACTATGACGAAACTTTTTCTCCAGTGGCTATGCTCAAATCCATTCGGGTCCTTCTTGCTATTGCTGCCTTCCATGATTATGAAATCTGGCAGATGGACGTAAAGACGGCTTTTCTGAATGGAAATTTAGAAGAGCGCGTCTATATGGATCAGCCAGAGGGTTTCAATCAGAGTGGGAGCAGCGGGAAAGTATGCAAGTTGCTTAAATCCATTTATGGATTAAAGTAAGCATCGCGGAGTTGGAACATCTATTTTGATGAAACAGTCAAAGAATATGACTTTATCAAAAATCCAGATGAACCATGTATATATAGTAAAGTTGTAGCAAGAACTGTTGTATTCCTCGTCTTGTACGTGGATGACATTCTATTAATAGGAAATGACATTCCAATGCTACAATCTGTCAAAGGATTCTTGTCACACAGGTTCTCCATGAAAGACCTGGGTGATGCCTCTTACATTCTGGGGATCTAGATCTATCGTGATAGATCCAAGAGGATGTTGGGACTTTCGCAGTCCAGGTATATCGACACTGTACTGAAAAGATTCAGTATGGAAGATTCTAAGCGTGGTAATCTACCGGCTTGTCACGGAATCACCCTATCCAAAGAGATGTCTCCCAAGACTGATTTAGAAAAGGAACGCATGTCTATTATACCCTACGCTTCTGCGGTAGGCTCTATAATGTATGCGATATTGTGCACCATACCAGATGTAGCTTACACACTAAGCGTGGTAAGCCGGTATCAGTCAGACCCAGGGGAGAAGCACTGGATAGCAGTAAAGAACATTCTCAAGTACCTGAGGAGGACTAAGGAGATGTTCTTGGTTTACGGCGGAAAAGACCTAAAGATGGAGGCCTTTGCTGATTCCGGCTTCCAGAGTGATAAGGACGATTCCAAGTCCATGTCGGGTTATGTCTTTACCCTCAATGGAGGGGCGGTGTGCTGGAAGAGTTCCAAGCAGGACACCGTTGCTGACTCGACGATGGAAGCGGAGTGTATTGCTGCTTGCGATGCCGCAAAAGAAGCGGTCTGGATGAAGAAGTTCCTAACAGAACTTCAGGTGGTTCCTACCATTGTTGATCCAATACCTCTGTATTGCGATAACAACGGAGCTATAGCTTTAGCGAAGGAACCAAGGTCCCATCAGAAGTCCAGACACATCTTAAAGCGGTATCACCTGATCAGGGAGATCATTGATCGTCGGGAGATCGAGGTTCGGAGAGTTGCTATTGAAGAGAACATTGCTGATCCATTCACGAAGGCCCTACCTCAGATTCAGTTCGAGAGGCTACTCGAGATCATCGGTCTTCGATATGCCAGTACATGTCCCTAGTGCAAGTGGGAGATTGTTAGTGTATATGCCCAAGGGGCCATTATTGTATCATACTAGTTTGTATATTACTTAATGGAAGTTTGGGATATTCACATATATATAACAGTCTTGCTAAACATGGTAGTATGCTACTTGGTTTTTCTATCTTAATATGTGAGTATACGTATTGATAGAGCTCTTAGGATCTTGCTTGACTACCAACGTTGTGATGGCAGTCACACTAGTGGGGGCTGGGTAGTCTACAAGCACATTCTTATTCAGGTCCCTAGTCGTAGGATTATCGAGACAGGGCATCGATACTCCGGAGTAGACTAGTGTGTACGCTTCTCATCCCAGTTGGGGAGATGGTCTGTCCCACAGCCGTCAGTACGTCGTACTAGAGATAGTATACAGGTGCTCGTTAGGTTACGGGTACACCGGACAGGACTCGCAGGGAACTGTAGGTTGGTTTTATACCAGTCGTCAGTTAACAGTTCCCAGGTGACATGAGTACAGCATAGTCCGCAGACTTGACACTGCTACTTCGCCTCGAGTGTGTCCCACTGTTCTTAGATTTCTACCCTACCACGGCTTAAAGGAGTCGTGCAAACAGGTAGCAGTTGGGTGCAGTCCTGAGCACTTGGAGGCAGTGGCAGTTAGACAGGATTCGTCTCTCCCAGTATTGGGAGTTGATATCGCGCTGTGTCAGAGAGCCATTACGCAAAGTCCCTGGCTAGGGCAAGCGAGATTTGCTGGTAGGTTCCAGTAGTTTCTCAGGGTGTAATGGGCTTCACTCCGACACGACTTATACCGCTATTAGGGGACTGACGCTTGCCACCCCCTAGGCCCGATATGCGATAGTCTTAGACGAACAGACCGGACTGTACGGAGATTGTCACATCAGACTCAGTAGGAGTTCGGATGGGTTTCCTCATCGGCCTTCTTATCGACATCTACCTGGGGACCGTTACGTACAGCTAGTGCCGCTTGCGGTCTGTGGTTAAACCCACTGCCAGTGTAGTAGTCGAGTCTCTAGAGTCCCACACAGAGAGTTTCCCTACTCCAGGCGAAACGATATAGAGGTCGTATGGTTTTACGACAAGGGTTTGGACGCATACGTGTGTTTACGCACGTACGACATCCGGACAGTTTTTACTAGCCGGCTTTGGTTTAAGCCAGTTTCTAGTATCCGGTTATTGGATTTATACAGTCTAAAGTTTTTCCGTGTTTTCATGGATAGGAGGGGAGTTCTCGTAATTTTGCGAGAAGCTTCTAGAAGATGGTGACTTGAGGGTTAAGGTGGCATATGCATTAAATGAGATTAGTGACTCATTTGTGTGATTCATCCATGTCATTAATGCATCATAAATGCTTAATGACTCATGGAGATGAATCACCTATTTGTATTTATGAAGCATGGTTGTTAAATCCTTATTTTCTTTTATGGATAAATAATAATGCTTCATATATATTATGATAGATCATTATCTCATTACATTCTCTTGCTCACTTTCTCTCTCCTTAAGCTCTCTCTCTTCAAACCCTAATCCTTCCCTCTCATGTGTTGAGACCAAGGATTAGATTAGACTACTTAATCCATAATCCTTCTGTATATCACCTAGGATACTTAGATTAGCACTTTAAGAAACCTAGTTACCTCAAGTTAGAGATGAAGCTTGAAGTAAAGCTCTCGGGTGGATCATCTACTACATAGAGAAGGCCGGAGAGGACGTGGAGAACGAAAAGACAAAGGACACGGTTCATTAGGTATAATCACTTTTCATAGTAGTTGTTAACTTCTATGATACTTGTTAGTTATAGTTTAGCAAAGATTCTCGGTTAGTCGATGTTTATGCAAAGAACAAGATCGTTTTTCAATTTTCCGCCTCCCCGCAAGTCGTGGGGTGTTGTACATCGACTTACAGTGCATGTGTAGACATTGGTCCGCATACATCACTATGTATGAGGCTTAAGAGTTCCACAGCTCTTTCTCCGTATCCAGTAAACGGAGTCTTGGTCATTTGACCTTTGATACAGGACTGGCAAGTTGCATAAGATTTATATTCAAAAGGATTTAAATATCCATTTTTATGTAGCTTGTTTAGTCTTGTTTCATTAATATGACCAAGTCTACAATGCCAAAGAAAAGCTTCATTTATATCAGAAAATTTTCTTTTATTAGTATGTTGTATATTGAAAACTGTATGTTGGTTCAGGACGTAAATACCGTTATTCAATGTACCATACCCAATCAACTCTTGATTCAAGTTAATGTTCATAACATTATTTTGCAACACAAAATGATATCCTTCATTGTCCAACAAAGAAACGAATATTATATTACATAGCATACTTGGCACAAAATAACAAGGGTTCAAAACCAAAATACAACCCGAAGGCAACCCAAGATGATACTCTCCTACGGATACAGCATGTACATTGGAACAATTTCCAACCCGCAGAGTATGGTCTCCAGTCTTTAAAACTATACCGTTTCTCAGCCCCTGCATACAATTGCAGATGTGAGAACCAGAACTGGTATCTAATACCCAAGATGCAGAGTTAATTGAAAAGCAGTTCTCAGTTACAAGCACACCTGAAGTGGAAACATCAGCATGCTTCTTCTTCTTGAGATCAGCAAGATACAAAGCACAGTTCCGTTTCCAATGTCCCGTCTTGTGGTAGAAAAAACATTCCGCTTTTCCACTTCCCGCGGCCTCGGTTTTGTCCTTCCCCTTTGCCTTTTGGACTCCACCTTTCGGTTTGATGGACTTCTTCTTCTTTCCCTTGGCCTTGGCTTTTGGGAAGGAAGAGGAAGATGGCCCAGCAAGCAGAGCGGGAGTCTTCGCTATTTTCAGTGTGCTCTCTGCACTTCTCAACATATTGAGAAGTTTAGGCAATGATTTCTCTAAATCGTTCATATTGAAATTCACTATGAACGGAGCAAAGGCGGGGGAGAGAGACTGCAGAACAACATCCGTATATTGCTCATTATCCATGGTCCATCCCAGTTCCTCAAGTTCTTCAATAAGACCAATCATTTTCAAAACATGGTCTCCTACTGATGCACCAGGGGCCATTCGCATCTGAAATAGCTTTCGAGATGCCTCTTATCTTAAAGTACGAGATTGCTCTTCGTACAACTCCTTTGTATGAAGAAAGATGGATTGTACATCCATCTTCTCGTGCTGTTTCTGATGGATGTTGTCCATAGAAGCAAGCGCGAGGCACCTGGCCGTGTTGCAATCAATATCCCATGCTTTTCGGATCTCCCTATCCGAAACAGATGATTCAGGTCCTGGGACGGGTAGGGCTTTGGTAGTGAGGACATATGATACTTTATCATATGCGAGTTCAATGTTCAAGTTCCTCTTCCATTCTTTATAATTCGGCCTAGTCAGTTTGTTTTTCTCTAGTAGAAGCTTAAGTCCCGTCATTGGTATCTGCCATTAGGAGAGAGAAAAGAATACACTCAGCGAAATGCTCTTACAAAGTATTAGATTGGTTATTATCTTATCTAATCGATATCTCCCACTGCTTTTATCAAATTTTCTTTCAAAACTTGAAAAGAAAACTAGCCATGATTAATTACATTCTACAATTTCGCTAACCGGTCAGCCAGGCCAGTGTCGGTATTTTAAGGGAGGTTCTCCGTGCTTTCGCACGGACCTAATTAAAATAAACCTCATTTTCCTAGAGGTCAAACCCCACTGACACCTTTCTAGACACCTACTGGATTAGCTAATTGCAAAATGCAAAACTCTCCTGGGAGTAACTCTTACTCACAGTGGGATCGGGATCCAACTATCATATAGATGGTCTGCAATCTCATTGCAAATTTCAACTCTTGAAACCCCCGATATGGTTTTTACCCCTAGATGCTTATGACATTGGCTATGGTCAAAATATCACAAGCACTAGTCAAGTTCTACCCGTCATTTCGAGATTAACTAGACCCACCCATATGACCCTTGACTATGATCAACATAATCACATGAATGTCCTAACTGATCGCATCATATGCTTTGTAGGAAGACATCACTTAGCTACCGTACACTACGCCTTGACTATGATCAAAATACGCAGCACGAATACTAAGTACTCTGCTTTCTAAAATGACGGAGGGTTGCGGATGGTTTTTTATGAAAACCTTTAACGCTTTGAACTTGATCTCGTTGTAGAATCAAAACAGTTTAGAAAAGGAGTGGCTTAAGCTCCGCATCTTTTGAAACTTGCATTTTTCATAAAAAGGCCGAGTGGGTTTCAAATCTGATTCTACAACATCTTTAGGTTTCTTTTACTTTACATTAATCTTATTAGTGTAGTCCCATCATTTAAGTTCCTAAGCCATCACAGAAAAGAAATGAAAATAGAACGTATACTTATACCACCCGCATTCGCCATAGTGTCCTGTTATGCACCGTTAGGTTACTTAACTAACGGCATAGCGGGGCGGGTCTAGCGCGGGTGTAAAATATAAGCAAAGTTTATTATATATCATATATATAATAATAATCCATTCGTCTCAGATACTAAGTAATCACATTACAGAATATCAACCGCAGCAGAAGCACATATGAAAATAAAAAAGATATCTAGGAGGTCCGTATTTTGTATTCAGCCAGTAATAGAAAATACGGATTCCACGGTCGCGATGAATAGCTAAGCCCACACCCCTAGACCCCTACGAGAGTGGCAAGTGATCCTGCCAATTCTAGAGTTTAGGAGACGCGGTCTCGACTCCTCGAGATGGCCTCCCACCGAACCCTAGAACCTGATCACTTGTGCTCCCCTCCTTGGGTCTATCCTAATGCGGAAAAATAAATAATATACAATAATGGTGACATCATCCTCAACCCGAAAGTGCCCCAAATAAAAGAATATTATATACAATTGACTTTTACATGAATGAAAATAAACACTCTCATCTCACATAAAACCCCCGGCTATTCGATCGCGACAATCCTGCATCATATCTCAGCAACACATAATATCTCATATCATCAACGTAAGCAAGTATACGTATCCCGATTTTCGTTGATGTATAGCAACGAAACCGGCGATACACCACATACTACGCTTACGGTCACAGAAAAGAAAGTGAAAAACAATAATTGCAATCACAGATATCAAGACGATGTTTAACGTTTCGATCAAATCAACAAACACCTACGTTTTACCCCAAGAGCTCAACACTTAAGCAAAGTTACAAATACTCAAAATCGCGCCACAGTGTCTTATGATCCAGCCATATAAGGAGTTAACCAATGCCTCACCTATGACACCACGGCACTACGGCAAACCCGAAGGTTCGTTCGCGGTTCCGTGGGCATAGAATCGAGTTAAGGTTATCATGATCTTCTAGAGGGTCCATAGGATACTTGCGCTACTATTGAATATAAAGTTAACTTAGGAAAATTACAACACTTGAAAATTTCAGCGGGGTAGAAAGTGGGGTGTCCGATGTTCGTTCAAAATGCTAAAAATAGTCTAGGTTACCAATTCAGTGTTAAATAATACGACTACGAATCACTACGAATTAGCCCCAAGTCTAAACAATCATCACATGAAAACTGGGCCAAGCAAACAATACCACAAAACCCAACATTTAAACAAAAGAGCACAGGTGAAACAGGGGGTGCAAAAAGGGCAGGAGGGCCGGCCTGGCCGGTTTTTGTGGGGGTGTGCTCGGCCAAAATCCGAGCACACCCCCGGTATTTCAGCTGGGTTCTTAGGATTGCCTGCACTGCATTCTGTACATGTTTGAAAAAATTTAGAAAACTTTTAAAAAAATTTCCAAAGAGCATATCAAGGGTTCCGTAATATCGTATTTTCATAGTCGGATTCGTTTTCATATTTGTTATAACACCAAGTCCAGAATTCTAGCTTGGCTCTGATACCATTGTTAGGTTTCCCTAGCACCTACTTATGAGTATGGAAGCATCACACATGCCACTTCAAAACTTCTAGAGGTGCTAAGCAAACTAAGCATGGATCTTTAACTAGAATAGCTAGGGTAACATCACAAGTATCACATACTAAAACTATATTTACACTAAGTGAAAGGAATACAACCTTTGTAGTCCTCTTTGTAGTGACTCCTAGGATCGTTGAGAGGTTGGAAAGGCTTTTTAGTAAGCTCCTACGTCCATGATGATCTACCCGAAGTTCACTAGCTCCAAACTTGTAACTCCACTTGATGCAAGAAGAAGATGAAGCTAAACACTCTAAACTAATTGGCTAGATTAGAGTAGAATGATAAAGTGGTGAGTTTTCTTTTGTCAAAACCCTTTCTTTTTATCTTTCTCTCACTATGGAAAAACTTAGAGAGCAAGGAGGAAGAAGAAGATGAAGGCAAAAGCTTTTTGATAATGATAAACTTGTAAAAGAAAATAGAAAATATAGTATATATATTTTCTATCTCACTTTCAACCATGGTTGCTATAATATCTAGATATTTAGTAAATAGGTTAAAAACCAAAAGAAATAGTTAATCCAAGGTTAAATAGTTGGTGAAGTGAGGTTAACTCAAGAAGAGTGTAGAAGATAACCATGGATTAATCTTTATCTTTTCTTTTGTTTTAAAAACAAATACAAATATATATCCATATATTATATAACCATGTAAGTCTTATATTGCCTTCAAGTGTGTATCATCAACCATAATACTTTTGTATGTATGTATACTATGCACATCATCATGTGCATGCTTGCATATCATCATATGCATACATGCATGCATTCTTCCTCTTTAATAAAAAGAGTTTGACTAAAGAATTATAATAAAACTAAAAGTCTAAATGTTAAATCAACAATTGATTTAACAATCCGGTCATATCATATATGACCCGACCAATAGAAAAACGCCCGACTAAAATACGGTATCACATAGTCGTATTCAATCGGGTCCCCGCGCATATCTCATATGCACACCACATCTTTTCGCCTGGCCTAGAAAACTTCTGTGTGGGACTCTAAGAGTCATCAATACTCCGGCAGTGGGTGATGATCATATCAAACACCCACAAGCCGCAAGCGGTCAGCTAAACGTAACGGCCACCCGGGTATTGAGCGATCAAAAGAAAACCAGCAAAGCTGTCAAAACTCCCGTCGAGCCATCTGGCAACACTTACCGTACAGTCCGGTCTCCTCGTCAAATATGTTGCATATCAAGTCTGGGGATGGTATCGTCGACCCCAATAACTCAATAAGTCATGCTGGTGTATGGCTCATAACAGATCGAGAAACTACTCATAACGCTTATCAGTAAATCTCAGTAGCCCTGGCCAGGGACTTCCTGTTATAACCAATCAAGCATAGCACAACATCAACCCCCAATATCGGGAGAGACGAAACCCCTCCTATCGCTCATTGCCTCCATGTACCTCGGGACTGTACCCAAAGACCACCTGTTTGCACGACTCAGTAGAGCCATGGTACGGTGGAGATCAAAGTACAGTAGGAGGACACACATGACTCTATGACGATCTTGGGTCTACAGACTAACCTGTACCAGTGTCACCTGAGAACTGCTATCCGACAATAGATATAATACCACATAGGAGTTCTTTATGAGTCCGTTCAGTGTACCCAGTCTCCACTGAGCACCCGCATACATTCTTTGGTGTCACCTCACCAGATGGATATGGGAACATCCATCGCCCATCATATAGGACAAGAATGGTATACGCTAGTCTATTCTGGAATATCGATGCCCCGTCTCTATACACCCACGACTAGGAACAGTTCTAGGATATGCTTATAAACTACACGTGCCCCACTAGTTTGATCTGCATCATAGTCACAGTAGTCTAGCAAATATCCTGAGGGCTTTATTAACATGTGCGAATGAATAAAAGCATGATCAAATCAACATGTCAGATAAAATAAACCAGATAGCATACTATCATGTCGAGCAAGAAAGTAATCTATATATATATATATACATGTCCAAGCATCCACTATATATATAATGGCCTCTAGGGCATACATATATCCAACATAAACTAGCAATGGACCGATATGTCCTTAAACTAACATTGGACCGAGATGTCCTTAAACTAATAACGGACTGAGATGTCCCTAAACTAACAACGTCGCCTCTAACACGGTAATAGTGGAATGCAAGTCCACAAGTCCCAGTGGTGAGGACTGCAACTCAAATCCCACCGGAAAACAGATGGGTCACATGCAGCAAAACTGTTCTCGAGAGTTTCATCGTGCAAAAAAAACGGTATGTCCACAAGCGAAATGGACACGGATGAAAACCCGAAAGGGCTCCGTGAGTAAAAACAGCAGGACTGCCGGCGAGTTTGTGAAAACCCGCAAGGGCACGGACTCGTAAAAAAGTTCATGCACACTTGCAAAATCCTCTCGACCTTGTAAAAAAAATATACCTGCGTGAGATCCTTACGACTCACAAGGGAGTAACACACTTAGGGATCCCCACGATTCCTAAGGAGAAATTACACCTACGAGATCCTTACGACTCGTAAGGAGAATCCCCCTTATGAGACCCTCATGGCTCATAGGATTCGAAAGCCTTAAGTTACAGGGACCTAATCCTGTTCTTAAGCCATCGCATCCCCCAATTTTCCCTACAGGCGGTCCGATATCGGCCCTTGTATACAATCCACGGGCACAAATAAACGTTTCCCCCACCAAGTCCCACCAACGACGAAGAATGCCCTCATGTGGTGAACGACAATTATTAGTCTTCTCGACTTATAAGAGAACACGCGCTTGAGAATCCTCACGATTCCTAAGGAGAAAACGCACCTACGAGATCTTCATGACTCGTAGGGAGAAACACCTTTATGAGACCTTACGGCTCATGAAGTCAAAACCTTAGTCGACAGGATCCTAACCCTGTTTGCTAAGCCACCTTTGTTCGAATCGACAAAGGCAAATGATGATTTGCCCCTGGCAATATCTCAGTTGTAGCGATACTGATGCCTAAATCGGTATCAAATTCCAAGTCCTTTCACGGCAAATGATGATTCACTCCTGGCAATATTCCAGTCGCAGCGATGTTGATGCTAAGATTGGTATCAGACCTCGAGTTCCATACTCGCAATAAAAATCAGCGAGCAAAAATGCATATGAAATAGCCGAAATGTTTGGGCAACTCGCAATAAAAATCTGCGAGCAAAATATATGCATATAAAATAGCCGAAATGTTTGGGCAACTCGCAATAAAAAGCAGCGAGTAAAAAGAAAAACAGCCGAAATGATTGGGCACCGCGAAAAAATGGCCGAAATGATTGGGCAATCGCGACTTTCACGATACAAAAAGCTGAAATGACAGAGCATCACGAAAAGAAACAAAAAAATGAAATGATGAAACTTTTCCCTGCAGGTGAGATCACATTGACCCCTGTATACAATCCATGGGCACAAACGAAAAGGGAACCATATTGTCCCACCAGGCTTCGTCAAAGGGGAAGCCAGATCTCGACGACGGCATCCACGGCCTAGAGATCAACCAACAACGTTCTTCCTCCCTCCAGCAGGATACGGGCATGACATCAACAAACTGAGCCATGGCAAAGTCCCTTAGTTCCAAATCTCGACGGTTCACAGACAGCCTAGAGACTACCTCGGAGCCACGACAAAGTCCCCTAGTTCAAAATCTCGACGGTTCACAAACAACCTAGAGATTACCTCGGAACCATGGCAAAGTCTCTAGTTCCAAGTCTCGACGGCAGTATCCACAGCCTAGAGATCAACCAACAACGTTCTTCCTCCCTCCAGCAGGATACAGACGCGACATCAACAAACGGAGCCATGGCAAAGTCCCCTAGTTCCAAATCTCGACGGTTCACAGACAACCCAAAAACACCCTCGACATTCGTCGCAATATTGCATACACAATGTCAACCAACGAAGCAAAGGAAGATCCCTAGCTTCAAGGTCTTGACGGCAACTCAAATGAGACCTGAAAGACCATCAGAGATCATCCTGCTCCAGCGCGGAGTGGTCATGACTCATCAGGGCTCCCAAACCGAGCCTAACCTCAAGTAAAAGCGACATGGAATATCCCTAACGCTTGCTCTTTCGACGGTAATATTACCTGGAAGATTACTTGAAGACGTCTTGTCCAGCCCCTAAATGGATTAGAGACACGACAGTTGCGGGGCTAGCCGAACAACAAGATTGCATATCGGGGAATATATCGGCCAACGCGACGGTGCGATGGGTAAAAAACCCTAGTACCACAGACCCTAACGGATTTCTATTAGCAGGAGTTAACTGTGACGTTAGGATACCCTTGCGAGAACTTCTCGATTCGTCTCGACTCGTGAGGAAATTAGTGTCCTTGCGAGAACTGCTTGATTCGTCTCGACTAGTAGGGAAAAGCCTTAGGCAATGGGGATAAGGACCTGTTTCCTAAGCACTGGGGCGCTGCAAGTCAGTCCAAGATGGATTATTGCATACTATTCACTGGCCACACTCTCCAAAGTCGAATATCGACAAGGAGAGAAACAACCACTTACGAGTCATCTCGACCTGTAAGGGGAAAAATTCTCTTGTGAGATCCTTACGACTCTCAAGAGAAAATGCACTTAAGAGTCCTCACGACTCCTAAAGAGAAAATACACCTACGGGATCCTCTCGACTTGTAGGGAGGAAAGTCTTTATGAGACCCTCACGGCTCATAAAGTTGAAAAGTCTTAGGCGGCAGACCCGAACCTGTTTCCTAAGCCATCGCTGCCCTGCAAGGAGATCAAGATAGAATATCTACAAGACGCATTTGCTAAAAGGGACACGCCAGTATGAAATAAAATATGTCTTTTATTCATAAATCAAAATGAATACAAGATACTCTCATTCAGGAGTGAGTAAAAAAAAGGAGAATATACAAAAAATCTTTAAGCCGGCGGATGGTGCAATAAGTTCGTCAGTTCATCATTCTTCCGCTGGGCCTCGACTTCAAGTTTTGTTATTGCCACAAGACGGGTCTCCGCCTGAGACTGTTGAGTCTGATACAAAGCAAACCGACTCTCAAGCTCCTTTTCAGCAACTTTATGAGTTTCAACCATCTCGCGGGTAAAGATAACGGCTTTATCAAGAGCTACCACCTCTGTGATAGCTTTTTGAAGCACCCACCAAATTTCGTACGCACGGGTGGTCTTAGTAGTGAGTTGAGCCTGGAGTTCCCCCAAAGCATTTGAAGCTAGCTCCCTCTTCGAAAATTTCCAGTTGAGGCTCTTCTTGCAAGACTGTAGATTAGCGGCGCATCGCTCAATCCACCCCGTAGGCTCACCTTTGCAGTTAGAAGCTCGAAAGGAAGGCGTATGCACTCAAGATCATGTAAGCAAGCCTTCACTCGATGACAATACTCAACCCAAACATGCATCAATGTTTCGTCATGATAAGTGGCAAGAAAGGGAAAAGAAGTATTGGCTTCGGCAGTAAATTCTTCGGCCGTAACAGAACTACCAGCACGAAGATCTTCAATGAGGGCCGACAAGGAGTGAATGCTTTGTCTCGCCATCCTTTCAGACGCACGTCGGGCATATGGGCCCGGTGGCATAGAGATTCGGGACCCTAACGGAGCCAGAGCTGGCAAAACTGTCAAAATTTATGAATAGTCAGCGAGACTGGCAAACATGGAATAAACAAAACAATGCCAAGGGTAAAGCATTACTTACCCACAGTCATGCAAAGGGGGTTTGAAAGATCCCCAGGCCCGATAAGGATCTCCACTTCATCATCAGCTTCCAGAACTGTAGAGGGCATATTAGCATCGTTGTAAAAAAAATGATAATAAAGAAAACGGGTCAAAGAACACCGACCTTGCCCGGAAGAAAGGACGATACTTTGCGGGGATATCGCCTGTAGGGCAGCCATATCAAGTAAGCGCTGGAAAGACTTCCTGGGAGATAGGTCCATTATAGAAGCCGCTAATTCCCGCAATTCTGAAGGAAAGAAGAGTTCAGATAACGAGGGGATCATTAAAATAAAATGTAAGAGATTACCTTCGACGCTTCGCTCGCCTTGAACTGGAGGTATAGCAGCTTTGGCAACCTCCTCCGCGCCCTCAGGCACATCACCGGGGATATTTGCTGGTATAGCAGCTTCCAGTTGCGGAACAACAGCCGCCAATTCAGGCTCCAAAGAGGGAACAGTGGCCTTGGCGGTCCTTCTTACAATTTTAAAGACGCCACCAGAAAGATCCATTGGGTCTACGACCGGCAAGGTCGCCTATGTAGAAAGTATAGACGCCGAAGAGACGGAGGTCATCACCGAGAGCTCCAAGATAGAACTAATAGCTTCGACAATCTCTTCTACACCTTTCGGTGCATCACTAGAGACATCCATAGGGTCCGTGGCTAATGGGGTCACCTCCGCTCAAGAAATGGACACCAAAGGAACAAGAGCCACCACCGGAGGCTCCGCAACAGGAAGGCAGCCGTAGTGATCCCTTCTGCACCTGCCGATGCGTCATGGGAGACATCTATAGAATCTGTGGTCATGGCACGACCTGGGCTCAGATCCTATTTTGTTGCTGAAGTCCCTGCAAAGTTTTCGCAAAGATAAGAAGATATAAAAAGCGATACAAATTACTTGCCAAAAGAAAAATATGGAAAACACGCATACCGATACGCCATGATGCTTCTTGTATGGCTTTTTCAAGCCGTCGTTCCTTCCTGAGGAAATGTGCTCGCCGGGTTTCAAATGCGGATTCATGCCCACCGGTCTTCAGTGCCAGCTCATCTTCAGAAGCAGACGAAATGGGCTGCTTGAAGGCTCTTTCAAGGAAATGGGTTCGTACAAGCACCATATGTACTCTTCGTAGCGATGGGGGATCTTCGTAGAAGATAACCGGGGGGTAGGGCTTTTTCGGGATGCACACATTTTCGGTCTCATCCTGCGAGTGCCTTAAACTTTCAGCCAATTGCATAGCTTCCTCAGCGGACGAGCCAGGGTAAATAAGACCATCATCCGGCTCTTGCATGGAAATGGGTTCGTCTTGAACAACAGGCTCAGATTTCAGCAAGAGGTCAGGCAAGCCAACAACTGTTTTCTTCCTCATTTTCAAGCTGGAGCTAACACTGGAAAAGGATCGCTTCCTTCCCCTCGGCGCTTTGGTGCGATTGTTTCCCCCAATCAGAGCAAAGCTGTATTCAAATTTTCAAAATTTGAAATGAAGCAGCGCTTCATTAAAGCGCCAGTAAGCAGCGCTCACGTGCAAAGCACGAGTGCGCTCGCAAAGAGCGCCAGCGCTTTGAAGCAGCGCTCACATGCAAAAGCATGAGTGCGCTGGCGCAAAGAGCGCGAGTGCTCTGAAGCGGTGCTCACGTGCAGAGCACGAGTGTGCTAGCGCTAGAACTAAATGTTCCCCACTGTTGGATCAAAGATCCAACGAAGATGATAAATCATCAAGTTACCAGAATAAAATTCTGTTAAGGAAAGATTCCTCAGAATCTTTCCAAACAAAAAGATTCTGCTCTGTAAATCAGAGCACCGTTGGATCAATGATCCAATGGTGATTAAAAATCATGATGGTGCAACATAAATTCTGCATGGGAAAAGATTTCCCAATCTTGTTAAAAACAAGAAGATTGCCTTCTGTAAAACAGAAGTCCTAGGATCAAAGATCCAACGGTGGGGAAATCCCCAAATCAATTAGACAAAAGATCTCTTCAACTGATTCAACAAATCAGCCTACCCTATATAAAAGCACCAAGACTTCAAGTTTGATAGAGAGGAACCCCCTCCCCCCCCCCTCCCACAAACTTTGAAAAAGTTCAGAAAGAAGAGAAAACTCTTAGCAGAAGAAGAATTTCTTCAAGGTAAAAAAAAGAGATCAAAGCATCTCATCATAAAAAGAACTTAGTTCTTATGCTAGATCATAGATCTTTAAGACAAATTGTCTTTCACAAAAGAGATCATAACATCTCATTATAAAAGGGGGGAGAATAATTCAATTCTCTTAGGATCACAGATCCATAAAGGCAAAACCTTTCACCAAAAACATAAGAGATTGAAACATCTCCTATAAAATAAGAACTTTTTTCTTAGAACCATGAGACAAAGTCTCTTGTAAGCGAGAACCTATTTCTCAGATCACAAAATTGATCAGAAGTGCTCTGCGCTCATTGACTGGCGCTCATCTCCAAGCGCGCCACATGCTCCTCACGTGTGTGCTATTCCATAAGAAGCGCTCTGCGCTCACTGTCTGGCGCTCAGCGCCAAGCACGCCACGTGCTCCTCACGTGTGCGCTACTTTCACAAGAAGCACTCTGCGCTCATCAACTGGCGCTCAACGCCAAGCGCGCCACGTGCTCCTCACGTGTGCGCTACTTAAACAGAAGCGCTTTGCGCTCTTTGACTGGCGCTCAATGTCAAGCGCACCACGTGCTCCTCACGTGTGTGCTACTTAAACAGAAACGCTCTGCGCTCATTGACTGGCGCTCAGCACCAAGCGCGCTACGTGCTCCTCACGTGTGTGCTAAAAGAACATAAATTGTTCTATAAATAAAGCCTAGAGCCATAATGAATGCTCAGCATCTAATAAAAGACAAAAAGATTGTCAGAGCCCAAACCAATGCTCAGCATTGTTAAATGTTTAACATTTTAACTGAATGGGCCGAGCCCAAGTTGGCCACAGACCCCTCATTCAGATTAATTGAGCCCGTATGCTCATAAATCTTTGATCTTAGTCCCAAATTGGACTACAGATCTACAACAACAACAACAACAGAGCCTTTTATCCCAAGCATATGGGGTAGGCTACATGAACCAACATGAGAATCACGCCGGGTCCAGCACATGAATCCTCTGTCTCCACTCACTTCTATCGAACAATATACTTTCATTGAGTCCTTTGGCAACCATATCGTTTCGTATCACCTCCATCCATGTTTTCTTCGGTCTCCCTTTTGCCCTTTTGCCATTGCCCATATCGAGAGTATCTATTCGTCGAACCGGTGCTTCCATAGGTCTGCGTCGCACATGACCAAACCATCTTAGCCGGTTTTCCCGCATCTTCTCCTCCACAGGTGCGACACCAACTTTTGCACGAATATCCTCATTTCGCACCTTATCTTTTCTAGTGTTACCGCACATCCAACGAAGCATGCGCATCTCCGCTACGTGCATCTTCTGTGTATGATGCTTCTTAGGAACCCAGCATTCTGTACCATATAATAAGGCAGGCCGAATAGCGCTCCGATAAAACTTCCCTTTCAATTTTAACGGAAAGTTACGATCACACAAAATTCCTGTTGCACTCCTCCATTTCAACCAACCAGCTTGGATCCTTTGATTAACATCACTATCGATATCTCCATTCTTTTGGATGATGGAACCTAGATATCTAAACTGGTCGCTCGGTGATATCTCTTGCCCTTCCAATGTTATACCAATATTGTTTTGACTTCTCTGGCTACTAAATTTGCAGTGCATATATGCTGTCTTGGACCTGCTCAATCTGAATCCCCGAGATTCCAATGTTTGCCTCCATAATTCCAATTTGGCATTAACCCCTGCTTTCGTCTCATTTACTAGAACAATATCATCAGCGAATAGCATACACCAAGGTACCTCATCTTGGATAGTTCTAGTAAGCTCATCCATCACGATGGTAAACAAGAATGGACTTAATGCAGATCCTTGATGTAAACCAATAGTGATCGGAAAATCACTCGTTAAGCCGCCGCAAGTTCTGACATTTGCCACTACTCCATCGTACATATCCTTGATTATGTCAATATACTTGACGGGGACCCCCTTCTTCATCATTGTCCCCCATAATACCTCTCTAGGTACCTTGTCGTATGCTTTTTCTAAATCAATAAATATCATATGCAAATCTCTTCTCCTCTCTCGAAAACGCTCGACAAGTTGACGAAGCAAATGAATAGCCTCTGTCGTCGATCGTCCAGGCATGAACCCAAATTGGTTCTCTGTTATCTTAATATCCTTCCTTAGCCTGTGTTCAATCACTCTCTCCCAAAGTTTCATGGTGTGACACATCAGTTTTATTCCACGGTAGTTTGAGCAACTTTGAATGTCACCCTTGTTCTTAGAGATAGGTACAAGGATACTTTTCCTCCATTCATTTGGCATCTTTTTTGTCTGCCAAATCTTATTAAACAGATCTGTCAGCCATTTAACGCCTATTTCTCCTAAGCATCTCCAAATCTCGATAGGAATCCCGTCAGGACCAACCGCTTTTCTTAAACTCATTCTGTTCAAAGCTTCTTTAACCTCAGGAAGTCTTATTTTACGCATGAAATCACGGTTTATATCTTGAGAGTGAATGACAAGTCCATCCAAATTCTTAGTAAAGCTCTCATTGAACAATTTGTCAAAATAATCTCTCCATCTTTCCTTGATATCCTCTTCTCGAACTAAAACCTTCTGATTTTCATTTTTGACACACTTCACCTCACATAAGTCTCTAGTCTTCCTTTCCCGCATCCGAGCAATCCGGTATATATCATTTGCAGCCTCTTTAGTGTCTAATTTCTCGTACATCTCCTTATAGACCTTAGATTTAGCTTCCCGAACAGCTTTCTTAACCTCCTTTTTAGCCAGTTTGTACTTCTCAAATCTCTTCATATCTCTACTTTTCTTCAAATCTTTATACGAATCCCTTTTAATTTTAATAGCAGCCTTTACATCTTCATTCCACCATGATATGTCCTTAGATGGTGGAGCACCACCTCTCGACTCACCAAGTAGATCTCTAGCTACCTTCTTGATACAACTAGCCATTTTGTTCCATGTTTTGTCTGGATCATCTTCCGACTGCCAATCCGCTTCTTGTACTACACGATCTATAAAAACCTTTTGGTTACCTTCTTTCAATCGCCACCATTTAATTTTAGGCTCTACCTTACGTCTAATCTTCCTAGGTTCTCTTCTAAATCGAAAATCTAGAACTAAAAGCCTATGTTGAGTGGTTACACTCTCACCTGGCACTACCTTACAGTCGATACAACAACCTCTATCTAATCTTCTCGTCAGAAAAAGTCTATTTGACTAGCACTTGATCCGCTCTTAAAAGTGTTAAGGTGGGACTCTCTTTTCCTAAACCAGGTGTTTGCTAAGATCAAGTCATAAGATAAAGCAAAATCTAGAATCGAGTCACCTGCTTCATTCCTTTGTCCGAAACCAAAACCTCCATGGATAGTATCAAACCCACCATGACTAGTACCTACATGTCCATTAAGATCACCACCAATAAATAACTTCTCTCCACTAGGTATACTTTGCACCACCTCGTCTAAATCCTCCCAGAATAGACGCTTACTAGCGTCATCAAGACCTATCTGTAGTGCATAAGCACTAATAACATTAAAGATCTCTCCACCTAGAATAAGCTTAACCAGTAAAATTCTATCACCTTTTCTCCTAATCTCAACTACATCCTCAAGCAACCGTCTATCTATGAT
Source organism: Agapanthus africanus (assembly GCA_030015575.1). NCBI lineage: Eukaryota > Viridiplantae > Streptophyta > Magnoliopsida > Asparagales > Amaryllidaceae > Agapanthus > Agapanthus africanus. The sequence continues at coordinate 154,524,491 of CM057337.1, read as the reverse complement.
TATGCCTACCCCATTACGATTTTTATCTCTACCCATATACCAAAGCTTATAACCCCAAGGCTCTATGACTCTACTCTTTTCACCTACCCACTTAGTTTCTTGCAAACACATAATACCAACTCTCCTCCTAATCATCACCTCCACTAATTCTATTAGTCTACCCGTAAGGGAACCTATGTTCCAGGAAGCTAGACGGATCCTATAAAACCCTTGCTTATTTGTCACTACACCCGGGGTCCGATGTAGCGCGCCGTTTCTGGACGACGACCCTTGCTTATTTGTCACTATACCCGGGGTCCGATGTAGCGCGCCGTCTCTGGACGACGACCCTTGCTTATTTATCACTACACCCGGGGTCCGATGTAGCGCGCCGCATCTGGACGATGACCTAGAAGCCCGTGCATACTTAACACTACACCCGAGATCCGATGTAGCGCGTCGCTGAGTAGGGGACGCCCCAACGATATTCTTATTATGGTTCATGTCATAGAATGTGACAAAGTTTTACGTTGGCTGTCACAAGCCTACCACAACCCTCACCCTTTCTCATCCGGACTTGGGACCGGCAACGGTGGGTTTAAATTGGACTACAGATCTTCCAACCAATATTGGTTCAAGGGTACATCTCTTCACCCTTCTGATATTTGTCGTTGTAATCCTTTAACATCTTCGGAGAGGTGACGGGTCCCGACAACTAAACATTCCATGGACTGTGGGGTCCTTAAACTCATGGACTATGATGTCCTTAAACCTTACAGACTATGATGTCTCTAAACTACCATAGACCGTGGGGTCCTTAAACTCATGGACTATGATGTCCTTAAACTTTACAGACTATGATATCTCTAAATTAGACTATGATGTCTTTAAACTCCATGGACTATGATGTCCTTAAACTTATGGACCGCAAAGTCCCTAAACTAAAACAATAGAGCCCAAATGCTCTTTTGTTGGATCTAAATGATCATGTTAAGTAGATCTTAGTCTAAAATTAGACTAACGTATCCTTAGCAAACGTTTAAGTTGATCTTAGTCTCAAATGAGATTAACGATCCTTAAACCAACCAAAACCCAAATCTAAGAAAATATGGATTTGGACTAATCCACGCCCTACGGGCGACAACATAAATTAGTCTCCGTATACAATCCACGGGCAACCAAAAACAAAACAAACACACACGACACGAAGTGACCATTTGGAGAAGGAGAAAGTGGCTACCGTGATGCGGTAGCGTAATTAACTGCAGGGGCTTGCGCCTGCAGGGAAGAGTGTCCCCACAATCAAAACCCCCTCAATGAGGGGGAATCTGACGAAGTTTGCTACATCGGCCGCATCCGTTTAAACCTCCGATACATGGTGTCATAAATCAACTTGGCATCTTCGGAGAGGTGGGCGGATAACACCAAATAGCATCTGCCCTCAAATTCAGGCAAGACGTTTGTCTTCCCGTCTTTCGGCGGAGAACAGCGACGTTACCCAACCTCGCTTCCAGTATCCCCTTTTGGCGATACCACCGCTGATGACATCAGGGCTGATGGCACTGCCGCTGGCGCTTCATTGGAGGCCTTTGCTTGAGCTCAAGTGCGCACTGGCATCCCAGCAGTGCGGGGAGACAATTCTGTTTCTACGGCTTTCGGGACAAGAACCATGTCGCTATCTCTCAATGGAGGGCGAATCACTATCCGCGTCCGCAACGGAATACCAGTGGCTTGGGCTGGAGCCGAAGATCGACACTCAAAGAGTACCCGCCTCTCCTCGACAATGACGGGACCGACTCGATAACGATACCAACCCGTGAAAGACCCCACACACCTTGGAATATAGTCAGCCTTGGGGATCACGAAACGGGAGCCATTGTTTAGCCGCATAAAGTGATGGGAGACGTCACGCGTGACTTCCAGAGACGGAGTAGGCTCAACCAAGAATGCCTCGAAAGGGACACCCTGGTTATAGCCCAACTGCTGGGCGAAGCGATGCGGACTGTACCGCATAAAAAGGGCCGCATTATTCTGCCGGAACACCAAGTATCCCAGCCTAATCGAGTACAGGTGCATGATCTCCTTAGTCTTTAAAGACGATGATCCACCTTTCGAAAAATCAAACAGCTGTTGGATAGGCCCCGCGGGAGTAGAGAGGACTCGGTCGCTAAAAACCATCCCGCCCTCGTTGGAGTACGGATTAAGCAGCATGCGGAGGGCTCCTAGTTGGGTCGGATCGGGAGCAGAAGTATCCACCAACCTCATAACCCATGTGAAGGTATAGGAGTCATATAAATCCGCCCTCCGATGCGCTGCGAACGCTCCCAATACATGCATCTCGATCCACGACGTGAAGTAGTGGAGGGAGGAATTCACGATGTCTGTACCTGGGGTTAAAGTGTTGGCCGCAACACTTAATCCATGATAAAGATGCGACAGTCCCACGATGACAACGACCAACCGTGCCCCTTCGGCTACGCGATGGGAGGGGTAGAAGACGGAAGCTCTCATGAAGCGTCGATGCGTCGGCATGGCGAACCAACTAAGCCAAAGACTGATGAAGCCGACGAAGAAGGTCTCTTCGTCCATGCCAGGGGCTGCAATTGCATCGAAAGGCACGGCCGACGAGGCCGGAATGTAAAACTTCGGCAAGTCCTCTTCTTTGGCTGGCAGCTTATTCAGCCCAAACCCAAAAGGGTCATTAATGCCTGCAAATTTCCGGGCTTCTTTTGATAAAACATCTTCACGGAGAAAACAGACGATGAAAATTTTAAAGGCGACGCCCTGTCCTTTTGACTCCGCAAACAGCTTCTCGAAAATACCCAGAGTCTTGATTAGACTAGGATACTTATGATGGATGGCGTTTTCAATCGTCAAATCTTCAAGCGTAGCAGGCACGGTCGTGAACACATACTTATCGGGAGGTAGCAACTCTTCATAATGCTCTCCCCTGATCGGCAATCCGGAGATCTCGCGGAACTCTTCCAGTAAAATTGAGACCTCACAATCCCCTAGCAGGAAGGTGTTGGTGGGAAGATTCCATTGGTTCAGGAAAGCTTTAACCCACCAGACATGAGGAGCCGGGTAATGGAAAAGAGACGCGTACACCGCTTGATATAACCCAACCTTCTGCAGCCGTGCACGATGGGCGGAGAGAACATATCGAGTCCAAGGAAGATAGCCGATTGGATGACGAGGGGTAAGCCCTACCTTATAGACTTGTCTCCAGGGTTGGGCTTCACCTTGAAAGATGCGGCGCCCCAAGATATCTATAGCCGACAAGGGCTGGTTGGGTATCCCGGTTGTTGATGGCTCAAGCCGGTCTGTAGGAGTCCAATTAGCCACCTTCACCGCATAAGCAGTCTGCGGACGCTCCATCAACGATATTGGGCGGAGAGGCTCTGTTGGCATCTCATAAGTAAAGCTGCGGCGGCCCCGGATAATGTGCCGATACCAAACTCCCCATAGGAGCAAACTAGTCAGTCCCTGTCATGGGCCCTGATCATCGCCATGGCCTCCTCATCCAACGGCGATTGCGGAAAAGCGGTGTCCGAGCGAGTAAAAGGAAAGTAGGGAAGATAAGCCATTATTCCTGAAAAGGGAAAAGAAAAGCTGTTACTGAAACATATATATATATATATATATATATATATATATATATATATATATATATATATATATATATATATAACAATTGAGGGAAACGACAGAAAGTTTGTTCCATGGGACTACTGATTGCAAAACTAATGGACTCCACAAAATCAATATGGTGGCTCACCAATGATGAAACATGACAATTATTGTGAGAATAAAAAAAGATTCTCATTAAACGGACACGGGAGTTGAAACAATTCTTAACATCCTCATAGAGAAAACAAGTTCTGTTAAAATACCCAATAAATTTGAATTTGTGCAAGTAAAGAAAAAACCCTATGAAAATATGCTCAAGAACACCAGGGAATGAAATTCCCGAGGGGCCCTTTTGATCTTCAGAGCAAAGCTCTTCGGTGAGGAATTAAATTCCTTTTATGCGATGGAATTAAATTCCAGAAACTCCCATAATGGGGAAACAAAAAATAAAAATGCCATGAATCCTTAAAGGTCAGAGGAGGAATGCCCAAGACATTGAGGTTTACTACTCAAAGATCATGTCTTTGGATCTCTAAGAGATGCGTTTCAGAAGAGAGCAAAGCTCTTATGGTGGATTTAAAATCCAGATTTTTTTTAAGAAAAGGGTTTCTCTGATGTTCAAGATCTTTACCTAAAAAGGGTTTCTTTTTCTGACAGAGTTTAACTCTGGAATGGCAATGGGCAGAGAACTAAGCTCTGAAGAAGAGAATTAAATTCTCAAAGAAGACAAGGAAGGAAGAAGATGAAAGAACAGTGGCTTCCTTGTTCCCGCCAAAATTTTGGCTCAAAACCTGTTCCCTTATAAAATAATAACAATAAAATAAAAATAAAAATAAAGAGAAAGCTCCACATGCAAAGCATGTAGGTACTGCCTCGGATAGAATTAAATCTTATGATGGCGCCTCACATTCTTCTCACGCGGGCGCCAATGTGCAAAGCACAAAAAGAAATCTATTAAATAAGAGGTAAAAACTCTGAGGCAGTGCCTCACGTGCAAAGCACGAGAGCGCCAGCGCCAAGAGTTAAAAACTCTGAGGCAGCGCCTCACGTGCAAAGCACGAGAGCGCCGGCGCCGGAACTAAAAGTTCTCCACCCTTGGATCAAAAATCCAACAAAGATAATAAATCATCAAAATACAGAATTAAATTCTGTTGAGGAAATATTCTTCGAATATTCCTAAAACAAGAAAAGTTAATCTCTGTAAATCAGAGCACCGTTGGATCAAAGATCCAAGGGTGATTAAAAATCACCAAGATACAGAATAAGCTCTGTATGGGAAAATAATTTCTCAAGCTTTCTAAACAAGAAAGACCGTGCTCTGTAAATCAGAGCACCGTTGGATCAAAGATCCAATGGTGATTAAAAATCACCAAGCTACAGAATAAGCTCTGTAGGGGAAAATATCTTCCCAATCTTTCTAAACAAGAAAGATTGTGCTCTGTAAATCATAGCACCGTTGGATCAAAGATCCAATGGTGATTAAAAATCACCAAGATACATAATAAGTTCTGTATGGGAAAATATTTTCCCAATCTTGTTAAAAACAAGAAAAATGACTTCTGTAAAACAGAAGTCCTTGGATCAAAGATCCAACGGTGGATAAAATCCCCAAATCAATTAAGAAACCTCTCAATGAGAGATTTCCTCAACTGAATCAACAAATCAGCCTCCCCTATATAAAAGACCCAAGACTTCAAGTCTTAAAGAGAGGAACCCCCCATAAACTTCAAGTTCAAAAAAGGGAGCAAACAAAAAGGGCTTTAAAAACAGATAGAGGGGAAGAAAAATATAGAGAGAGAATTTAATTCTCTAGAAAGAAGAGGAACCCCTCCCAAAAAGCTCCCACAAAACAAAAAAGAGAATTTAATTCTCAAACCAAGAGTTTAACTCTTCTCAAAGAACTTAGTTCTTCCTTTGGTTAAGATCTGCAGAAACAGATCTCCCCACAAGTTGAGAATTTAATTCTCATCGGGGAGATTCTGTCATGCAGATTCAAAACCTAGAGGAAAGAACTGAATTCAAAAGAGTTTAACTCTTACAAAACATATTGGAATTTAATTCCTCTGAAACTAGGGTTTAACCCTTTAAAAATAATTTAATTCCTGCAAAGAACAAAAGGAGAACTTGATTCCTCAGAACTATAGAAGAACAACCTGGTGATTCATTAGCGCTCAACGCTATATAACAAAGATCACGTGTTCCCATGTGAGCATCTCTGAGGAACAAAAAGGAACAACTGACATCGAGTCACGTGATCCCACGTGACCCCCTAATAGTGCTTAGCACTTTCAAGAGGAAAAGGGGAATAAACCCAAGACGGTTCCCATTTTGGGGCGCCTCACGTGATCCCACGTGACCCCCTAATAGTGCTTAGCACTTTCAAAAAGAAAAAAAGGAATAAACCCAATTTTTGGGGCGCCCCATGTGATCCCACGTGACCCCTGAGAAGTGCTCAGCACTTATAAAAGAGAAAAGGGAATAAACCCTATTTTTGAGGCGCCTCACGTGATCCCACGTGACCCCCTCACAGTGCTCAACACTAAAATAAGAGAATAAAAGAGGCAGCGCCCAACTCTAGCGCCTCACGTGTCATACGTGAGCACCCCAACTTTCAGTGTTTAACACTGCTATAGCGCCTCACGTGCCACACGTGAGCATTCTAGATCTCAGTGTTTAACACTGCCTTAGAATATCACGTGGGAGCACATGGGCACTGAGCATACACTAGTGTTTAACACTATAGAGGCCAATTTCAACCCTAGATTAGCTAAGTCTTTCCAGAGATTAAATCTCTAAATAAACCGAGCCTCCATGCTCATGACTAATGAATCCTCAATCTGAAATTTGGTTCAAGGGTACATCTCTCCACACCTCTGATACATGTCGTTGTAATTCTTCAACGTCTTCAGAGAGGTGGAGGGTCCCAACAACCCACAACTCTTGGCGCACCCCCAAACCGATGAGCCAAAACTCTATGGACCGTAATGTCCTTAAACTAACTCTGGACCGTAATGTCCTTAAACTAACTCTGGACCGTAATGTTCTTAAACTAAACCTTCACCTCAAAAATGGTGATCAGTGGACCGTAATGTCCTTAAACTAACTATGGACCGTAATGTCCTTAAACTAAACCCTCACCTCAAAAAATGGTGATCTCTGGACCGCAATGTCCCTAAACTAAATTCCATGGACTATGATGTCCTTAAACCTCTATGGACTATGATGTCCTTAAACCCAATGGACCGCAATGTCCCTAAACTAAATTCTATGGACTATGATGTCCTTAAACATGGACGATGATATCCTTAAACCCAATGGACCGCAACATCTTTAAACTAAAATGATAGAGCCCAAATGCTCTTTCGTTGGATCTAAGTGATCCCAAAATCCTGTTGAGTTGATCTTAGTCTAAAATTAGACTAATGTATCCTCAACAACCGTTTAAATTGATCTTAGTCTCAAACGAGATTAACAATCTTTAAACCAAATCTAAGAAAATACGGATTTGGACTAATCCCCGCCCTACGGGCGACAACACAAATTAGTCTCCGTATACAATCCATGGGCAACCAAAATAAAATAAACACATACGACACGAAGTGAACATCTGGAGAAGGAGAAAGTGGTTACCGCGATGCGGTAGCGTAATTAACTACATGGGCTTGCGCCTGCAGGGAAGAGTGTCCCCACAATAAAAAAAACCCCTCGCAAACGAGGGAGAATCTGATGAAATCTGCTACAACGGCCGCATCCGTTCAAACCTCCGAAGCACGGTGCCATAAATCAACTTGGTATCTTCGGAGAGGTGGATGGGTAAAACCAAATAGCATATGCCCCAAAAATTCAGTCCAGACGTCCCAACGTCCCGGTCGCGTCTTTCGGCGGTGAACAGATTCTGGCACGTCCGGTGGGACCTTTTCCTCTTCCCACTCCACACTTCATGTGTCATGTTTTCCGCGATCAAATAATCGCGGTATATATGTTTGTGGTTGCCTTTAAGGGAAGGGATACTGAAGCCGGCGTTTTGTCTCTTTGAAGAATGGCGTTTGCTTCCACCCTAGCAACTCAGGCTCTGTCATATCTGGTGGAGTCAAGTATGGGCTACTTGCAACCTCAAATCTCTGCAATCCGGTTCTTCAAGAAATCAATAGGCTTCTCTTTGGGTCGATACTCCCACCTCCCACCCTCGGCGCCTCAACGCCAATGGAGGAAGCCCAGGGGAAGTCTGTCTTCCACAGGATGGTTCCCCAAGCTACAGCTTTGCCGACAAAATCAGTCCTCAAACAGCTGGCACCTGCCAAGGACCAAGGTCGACGCAGGGGGCATCATATTCAAGCTCTCAAAGGAAACAGGGGGCATGCTCAGCAAAATCCTGAGGCAAATCAAATCCCGATCGTACGAAACGGCCAACGTCGATATCAGCATAATACAAAATGAGCTGGGGGCAGTTCTCGGTAAGGCCCTGTTTCAACCCCAGTGGTGAATGTTGTTGTTCCAACTGGGAAAAGCTTCAAACTGTTGCGAAAGATCAGACAAAATTCTCATACCGCAATATTGAAGAAATCTCCGCAGCCTACGGAGATCCCATGATAGCAGAAACCAGTTCGCTCCCTAAAATAACTTTCCTCATCTATATATAAAGTGTGGAAGCAGGTGAAGGTCTCTGTCGTCAACTGCGGCTCTTCCCCTAGACGTCAGCCAAATTCTGACAAAACCCTTTCAAATACAAGGGGATTCATCCCAAGATGGATCCTGATACAACGGTTCCTTCCAAAACCAAAGCGGCTTTTCACAAAAAGAGGGGCCTAATGAAACTCCAAACACCCCAAGCCTGGGGGCATGGTAGTTCACATAGTCTATGCGGTGAATTCCAAAGACGAAGTTCGAGATTCTACTTGTCACCGACCTCAAACTCGGTCCCTGACAAAAGTTCAACTGCAACGTGAAAAGCTGCAGAAGATGCTCGCTCAGGCGGCAGCAAACGCTAATCCATCGCCTAAGGAAAATCCCGATGACGCACATGAGGAAAGAGTAGAGAAGGAGTCAGATATTGATTTCCTAAAGCACACGCCGGGGGCATCATGCTTATTTATAGAGGAAGCTCCATGGGAAGTTGTTCTTTAGGCTAAGACCGAGAAAATGTTTAAGGATCTTCAAGCATGTCCGGTTATCAGGTGGAAAAGCCCGCTAGAGCAAGAGATTATTGAAGGGATGCTGAAACCGCGCCCAACACTTGGAATTGGTAGCTATGGGAAAAATACCCAGGCCTACCCGTCAAAGTCTTCAAAGGAAAAGAAGAAGACCAAGAAGCCCGTGCAGCTTGATGACTAGCGCACAGATCTGAAAAAGCATATTGACGCGCTGGAAGAATATAACCAGAAGGTGCGAACCACGGTCACACTCCAAGAGTTTCTCAACCATATCCTTGAGAGCGGAGATAATGACAATGATGAGAGAGAAGAATCGTCAGAAGAACTCGAGGATTGTGTGACAAGTTGTCACATGATCTCTCATTCATTAGTAAATGATGAAGAAGCTCACTCGGTGTCAGAAGATAACATAGAGGAGCTGGGGGCAAGATCGGTGCCAAAATCCTTGGAACCGTCAGACGAGATGATTGACATCCTGCTGAACGAAGCCCGTCAGAAGAGCAAAACAGATCGAGAACGTGAAATGACCCTATTCGAAGGGGCCAGGCGTCGGCGTCAAGTTGGAGAAGCCGTGATAGGGATGGGTCACAAAACACTCCAACCAAATAAAATCACACCCTAAATGGGTGTATTCCACATCATCGCCACGTAACAAATACACATGCATGCAGGATGAGCAATGGACCGAAACGTCCCTAAACTAACAGCGGATCGAAACGTCCCTAAACTAACAATGGACCGAAACGTCCCTAAACTAACAGCGGACCGAAACGTCCTGAAACTAACAACGGACCGAAACGTACCTAAACTAACAATGGACCGCAATGTCCTGAAACTAGTTACGGACCGAACGTCTTTAAACTACTACAAACCGCAGCATCCTTGGGCTGACGCAAAAAAAAACGGTACGTCCATAAGCAAGATGGGCACGGATGAAAACCCGAAAAGATTCTATGAGTAAAAACAGCAAGGCAACCGGCGATGTTTGTGAAAACCCGAAAGGGCACAAACTCGTAAAAAAAACTCATGCACACTTGCAAGGTCCTATCGACCTTGTAAGGAGAAAATACCTTCGTGAGATCCTTACGACTCACAAGGGAACAACACACTTAGGGATCCCCACAATTCTTGAGGAGAAATTACACTTACGAGATCCTCATGCCTCGTAAGGAGAACCCTCTTACGAGACCCTCACGGCTCATAAGATTCAAAAGCCTTAAGCTACAGGGATCTGAACATGTTCTTAAGCCATCACATTTCCCAGACTGCCCTAAAAACGGTTCAATGTTGACCCTTATATACAATCCACGGGCACAAATAAACGTCTCCCCCACCAAGTTCGACCGATGGCGCGAAATATCCTCATTTGGTGAACAAACATTTGTAAGTCCTCTCGACTTATAAAGAGAAAATACTCTTATGAGATCCTTACGACTTATAAGAGAGAACACCACTTAGAAGTCCTCACGACTTCTAAGGAGAAAACGCACCAACGAGATCTTCACAACTCGTAGGGAGAAACACCTTTATGAGATCCTTACGGCTCATGAAGTTAAAAGCTTTAGTCGACGGGATCCTAACCCTGTTTACTAAGCCACCTTTGTTCGAATCGACAGAGGCAAATGATGATTTGCTCCTGGCAATGTCCTAGCGGTGGCAATGCTGATGCCTAAATCGGTATCAAATTCCAAGTCTTTTCACGGCAAATGATGATTCGCTCCTGGCAATATTCTAGTCGCGGCGATGCTGATGCTAAGATTGGCATTAGATTCCAAGTTCCGCACTCACAGCAAAAAGTCGGCGAGCCATAAATGCATATGAAATAGCCGAAATGATAGGGCAACTTGGAACAAAATCAGCAAGTAAAAGATATGCATACAAAAATAGCCGAAATGATTGGGCACCGCGAAAAAACAGCCGAAATGATTGGGCAATCACGACTTTCGCGATATAAAAAGCTGAAATGATAAAGTATCGCGGAAAGAAATAAAAAAAATGAAAGAATGAAATTTCTGCCCTACAGGAGAGTTCATACTGACCCCTGTATATAATCCATCGGCATAAACGGAAAGGGAACCACATTTCCCGACAGACTCTGTCAAAGAGAGAGTCAAATCTCAACGGCAACATCTGCATCCCAAGAGATCAGCAACGACGTTCATCCTCGTTCCAAGACTCTACGGTTCACAGACAACCTAGAGTCAGCCCCGACACCGCAGAAAGCGGAGCAAGTCAACCCGACACCGCAGAAAGCGGAGCAAGTCAGCCAGTGACCTCCGTCTCGGAAATACGTCAGCAAACGACCTCCGTCTCGGAAATACGTCATCCAATGGCCCCGTCTCGGAAACACGTCATCCAATGACCTCCGTCTCGGAAACACGTCATCCAATGACCCCGTCTCGGAAACACGTCATCCAATGACCTCCGTCTCGGAATTATGTCAGCCAATGACCTCCGTCTTGGAAATACGTCATCCAATGACCCCGTCGCGGAAACACGTCAGCAAATGACCCCGTCGCGGAAACACGTCAGCAAATGACCCCGTCTCGGAAATACGTCAGCAAATGACCCCGTCGCGGAAATACGTCATCTAATGACCCCGTCGCGGAAATACGTCAGCAAATGACCCCGTCTCGGAAATACGTCATCCAATGACCCCGTCTCGGAAATACGTCATCCAATGACCCCGTCTCGGAAATACGTCAGCAAATGACCTCCGTCTCGGAAATACGTCATCCTATGACCCCGTCACGGAAACACGTCAGCAAATGACCCCGTCTCGGAAATACGTCAGCAAATGACCCCGTCGCGGAAATACGTCAGCAAATGACCCCGTCTCGGAAATACGTCATCCACTGACCCTGTCTCGGAAATACGTCAGCAAATGACCCCGTCTCGGAAATACGTCATCCAATGACCTCGTCTCGGAAACACGTCAGCAAATGACCCCGTCTCGGAAATACGTCAACCGATGACCTCCCCATCAGAGCAACGCTTCGACTTGGAAACAAGTCAACCCCGACACCGTAGAAAACAGAGCAAGTCAACCCTGACACCGTAGAAAACGAAGCAAGTCAACCCTGACACCGTAGAAAACGGAGAAAGTCAGCCTAGACACCGCAGAAAACGGAGAAAGTCAGCCTAGACACCGCAGAAAGCGGAGCAAGTCAACCCCGATACCGCAGAAAGCGGAAACAAGTCAGCCAACGACCTCCCTGCGGGAACAACGCTCCGTCTTGGAATCTAGTCAATTAGCAAAATATCTCGATTCAGGGAAATCAGCGTCCTTGACGAGAACCTCTCGATTCGTTTCGACCCACTGAGAAATCAGTGTCTTTGCAGGAATCTCTCGATTCGTCTCAACCCCAAGGAAATCAGTGTCTTTGGCGAAATATCTCGATTCAGGGAAATCAACGTCCTTGACGAGAACCTCTCGATTTGTTTCGACCCGCAAGGAAATCAATGTCTTTCCAGGAAATCTCTCGATTCGTCTCGACCCCCAGGGAAATCAGTGTCCTTGGCAAAATATCTCGATTCAGGGAAATCAACGTCCTTGACGAGAACCTCTCGATTCATTTCGACCCGCAAAGAAATCAGTTTCTTTGCAGGAATCTCTCGATTGTCTCAACCCCAGGGAAATCAGTGTCCTTGGCAAAATAGCTCGATTCAGGAAAATCAGCGTCCTTAACGAGAACCTCTCGATTCGTTTCGACCCGCAAGGAAATCAGTGTCTTTACAGGAATCTCTCGATTCGTCTCAACCCTAGGGAAATCAGTGTCCTTGGCAAAATATCTCGATTCAGGGAAATCAGCGTCCTTGATGAGAACCTCTCGATTCGTTTCGACCCGCAGGGAAATCGGTGTCTTTGCAGGAATCTCTCGATTCGTCTCGACCCCCAGGGAAATCAGTGTCCTTGGCGAGAATCTCTCGATCCGTTTCGACCCATAAGGAAAGCAGTGTCTTTGCGAGAATCTCTCAATTCGTCTCGACCGGCAGGGAAATTAGTGTCCCCGCGCATGAAAAGGAAATTCTCTTGTGAGATCCTTACGACTCTCAAGAGAAAACGCACTTAGGAGTCCTCACGGCCCCTAAGGAGAAAATACACCTGCGGGATCCTCTCGACTCTTAAGAAGAAAAGTCTTTATAAGACCCTTATGGCTCATAAAGTTGAAAAGTCTTAACTGGCAAATCCTAACCCTGTCTCCTAAGCCATCACTGCCCTGCAAGGAGGTCAAGATGGACTATCCACGGGCCACACTCTTCCAAGTCGAATATCGACAAGGAGGGAAACAACCACTTATGAGTCCTCTCGACTTGTAAGGGAGAAATTTCTCTTGTGAGATCCTTACGACTCTCAAGAGAAAACGCACTTAGGAGTCCTCACGACCACTTAGGAGAAAATACACCTACGGGATCCTCTCGACCCGAAGGAAGAAAAGTCTTTATGAGACCCTCATGGCTTATAAAGTTGAAAAGTCTTAAGTGGCAGATCCTAACCCTGTCTCCTAAGCCATCACTACCCTACAAGGAGGTCATGATGGACTATTTACGGGCCATATTTGCCAAACCCACATTCGCCAATGAAATAAATAAGCTACTTACGGATCCTCACGATTCGTAAGGAAAAATACCCGAGTGAGATCCTTACGACTCACGGAGGCGATGAACACCTAGAAATCCTCACGATTTCTAGAGAGGATATGCACCTATGAGATCCTCTCGACTCATAGGGAGAAAAAACCTTCTTGAGACCCTTACGGCTCGTGAAGATGGAAAAAGTCTAAGGCTACAAGGATCCTAAACTTGTCTCCTAAGCAATCAATTCTCTGGCTACGCATAACATTGCACTACTTCGCCCACGTACATGCTTACGTGGGCAAAGTAGTGGGGGGTATTTGTTCCCGCCAAAATTTTGGCTCAAAACCTGTTCCCTTATAAAATAATAACAATAAAATAAAAATAAAAATAAAGGGAAAGCTCCACATGCAAAGCATGTAGGTACTGCCTCGGATAGAATTAAATCCTATGATGGCACTTCACGTGCTCCTCACGCAGGCGCCAATATGCAAAGCACAAAAAGAAATCTATTAAATAAGAGTTAAAAACTCTGAGGCGGTGCCTCACGTGCAAAGCACGAGAGCGCCAGCGCCAAAAGTTAAAAACTCTGAGGCAGCGCCTCACGTGCAAAGCACGAGCCAGAACTAAAAGTTCTCCACCCTTAGATCAAAGACCCAACGAAGATGATAAATCATCAAAATACAGAATTAAATTCTGTTGAGAAAATATTTCTCGAATCTTCCTAAAACAAGAAAGGTTAATCTCTATAAATCATAGCACCGTTGGATCAAAGATCCAAGGGTGATTAAAAATCACCAAGATATAGAATAAGCTCAGTATGGGAAAATAATTTCCCAATCTTTCTAAACAAGAAAGACCGTGCTCTGTAAATCAGAGCACCGTTGGATCAAAGATCCAATGGTGATTAAAAATCACCAAGCTACAGAATAAGCTCTGTAGGGGAAAATATCTTCCCAATCTTTCTAAACAAGAAAGATTGTGCTCTGTAAATCATAGCACCGTTGGATCAAAGATCCAATGGTGATTAAAAATCACCAAGATACAGAATAAGTTCTGTATGGGAAAATATTTTCCCAATCTTGTTAAAAATAAGAAAAATGTCTTCTGTAAAACAGAAGTCCTTGGATCAAAGATCCAACGGTGGATAAAATCCCCAAATTAATTAAGAAACCTCTCAATGAGAGATTTCCTCAACTGAATCAACAAATCAACCTCCCCTATATAAAGGACCTAAGACTTCAAGTCTTAAAGAGAGGAACCCCCCATAAACTTCAAGTTCAAAAAAAGGGAGCAAGCAAAAAGAGCTTTAAAAACATAGAGAGGGGAAGAAAAATATAGAGAGAGAATTTAATTTTCTAGAAAGAAGAGGAACCCCTCCTAAAAAGATCCCACAAAACAAAAAAGAGAATTTAATTCTCAAACCAAGAGTTTAACTCTTCTCAAAGGACTTAGTTCTTTCTCTAGTTAAGATCTGCAGAAACAGATCTCCCCACAAGTTGGGAATTTAATTCTCATCGGGGAGATTCTGTCATGTAGATTCAAAACCTAGGGGAAAGAACTGAGTTCAAAAAAGTTTAACTCTTACAAAACGTATGGGAATTTAATTCCTCTAAAACTAGGGTTTAACCCTTTAAAATTAATTTAATCCCTGCAAAGAACAAAAGGAGAACTTGATTCCTCAGAACTATAGAAAAACAGCCTGGTGATTCATTAGTGCTCAATGCTACGTAACAAAGATCACGTGTTTCCACGTGAGCATCTCTGAGGAACAAAAAGGAACAACTGACATCGAGTCACGTGATTCCACGTGACCCCCTAATAGTGCTTAGCACTTTCAAGAGGAAAAGGGGAATAAACCCAAGACGGTTCCCATTTTGGGGCGCCTCACGTGATCCCACGTGGCCCCCTGATAGTGCTTAGCACTTTCAAAAAGAAAAAAATGAATAAACCCTATTTTTGGGGCGCCCCACGTGACCCCTGGGAAGTGCTCAACACTTATAAAAGAGAAAAGGGAATAAACCCTATTTTTGAGGCGCCTCACGTGATCCCACGTGACCCCCTAATAGTTCTCAGCACTAGAATAAGAGAATAAAAGAGACAGCGCCCATCTGTAGCGCCTCACGTGTCATACGTGAGCTCCCCAACTTTCAGTGTTTAACACTGCTATAGCGCCTCACGTGCCACACATGAGCATCCCAGATCTCAGTGTTTAACATTGCCTTAGAATATCACGTAGGAGCACGTGGGCACTGAGCATACACTAGTGTTTAACACTATAGAGGCCAACATCAACCCCAGATTGGCTAAGTCTTTCCTGAGATTAAATCTCTAAATAAACCGAGCCTCCATGCTCATGACTGATGATTCCTCAATCTGAAATTTGGTTCAAGGGTACATCTCTCCACACCTCTGATACATGTCGTTGTAATTCTTCAACGTCTTCAGAGAGGTGGAGGGTCCCAACAACCAACAACTCTTGGCGCACCCCCAAACCGATGAGCCAAAACTCTATGGACCGTAATGTCTTTAAACTAACTCTGGACCGTAATGTCCTTAAACTAACTCTGGACCGTAATGTCCTTAAACTAAACCCTCACCTCAAAGATGGTGATCTGTGGACCGTAATGTGCTTAAACTAACTATGGACCGTAATGTCCTTAAACTAAACCCCCACCTCAAAAAAATGGTGATCTCTGGACCGCAATGTCCCTAAACTAAAGTCCATGGACTATGATATTCTTAAACCTCTATGGACTATGATGTCCTTAAACCCAATGGACCGCAATGTCCCTAAACTAAATTCTATGGACTATGATGTCTTTAAATATGGACTATGATGTCCTTAAACCCAATGGACCGCAACGTCTTTAAATTAAAATGATAGAGCCCAAATGCTCTTTCGTTGGATCTAAATGATCCCAAAATCCCGTTGAGTAGATTTTAGTCTAAAATTAGACTAACGTATCCTCAACAACCGTTTAAGTTGATCTTAGTCTCAAACGAGATTAAAGATCCTTAAACCAACCCAAACCCAAATCTAAGAAAATACGGATTTGGACTAATCCCCACCCTACGGGCGACAACGCAAATTAGTCTCCGTATACAATCCACGGGCAACTAAAAATAAAATAAATACACACGACACCAAGTGAACATCTGGAGAAAGAGAAAGTGGTTACCGCGATGCGGTAGCGTAATTAACTGCAGGGGCTTGCGTCTGCAGGGAAGAGCGTCCCAATAATCAAAAACCCCTAGCAAACGAGGGGGAATCTGACGAAATCTGCTACAACGGCCGCATCCGTTCAAACCTCCGAAGCACAGTACCATAAATCCACTTTGTATTTTCGGAGAGGTGGACGGGTAAAACCAAATAGCATATGCCCCCAAAATTCAGGCCAGACATCCCAACATCCCAGTCACGTCTTTCAGCGGTGAACATTCCCAAAGACCAAACCTTTGCATTTATAAGACGTAACAAGGGCGGTTCACCTCCCGTTTCCCCTAGGCAATCCAACGACTGTAAAGGCGACAGCGTTGCACTCACGTGCATGCCACGTGAGAACAACGCTGTGGGGGCGCATTTGTTCCCTTATAAAAAAATAAATAATAAACAAAAAGCGATGGGAAAAATTCCCCAAATGGAGCATCACGTGTCAGCACGTGATGCGCCTTGGGGCAAAGATTATAGGTATTGCGCTGAACAAATAAGGCTGAAATTTGAAGGCACGTGAGCATCTATATACAAAGTATATAGGCGCCTTCCTAAAACAAAAAACAGGCCAGAAAAGCCCACGTGCCAACACGTGATGCTTTTCTCTGGGACCGCTGCATATAAGCAAACCGGTCTAATGCTATGGGTCACGTGCTACACGTGAGGGTTGCTAATGCCTTCTGAGCCGATAGAATTAAATTCTAAATAAGAGGGATCAAAACCCTATTTGGAAAATATTTCCTTGAATCTTTCTAAACAAGAAAAATTACGCTCTGTAAAGCAGAGCACCGTTGGATTAAAGATCCAATGGTGAACTAAAATCACCAAGCTACAGAATAAGCTCTGTATGGGAAAATATTTTCCCAATCTTTCTAAACAAGAAAGATTATGCTTTGTAAAGCAGAGCACCGTTGGATTAAAGATCCAATGGTGATTAAAAATCACCAAGCTACAGAATAAGCTCTGTATGGGAAAATATTTTCCCAATCTTGTTAAAAACAAGTAAAATGACTTCTATAAAACAGAAGTTCCTGGATCAAAAATCCAACGGCAGATAAAATCCCCGAATCAATCAAAAAATCTCTCAATGAGAGATTTCCTTAACTAAATCAACAAACTTGCCTCTACTATATAAAGGACTCGAGACTGAAAAGAGAAACAGACAAGACCCCCCATAAGATTTGAGAAAACAAAGAAGAAGAGGAGTTCTCTTTGAAGAAAAAGAAACCCTAGGTGAGAAAAAAAAGACCTAGAGATCATTTTATCCCCTCTTACAAGAGTTTAACTCTTCCGAAAAAGAACTTAGTTCTTCCTCTGGTTAAGTTCTGCAGAAGCAGATCTCCCCACAAGTTGAGAATTTAATTCTCATCGGGGAGATTCTGTTATGCAGTCTCAAACTTAGAGGAAAAAAATAGGTTTGAAGAATTTAATTCTTCCAAAGACATAGGAATTTAATTCCTCTAATAAAACTAGGGTTTAACCCTGCATAAGAATTAAATTCTTATAAAACAAAGGAATTAAAATGTTAGTAATATGTATGCCCTAGAGGCCATTACTGTACATACGATATATATTGTAGTGGATGCTTGGACATATATAGGGAGGACTTTCTTGCTCGACATGATAGTATCTATCTGGTTGCTCTGTATCTTAACATGTATGCTGACTGTCTCTATATTACATGTTGATAAAGCCCTTCGGATGAGTACTTGATTACCAGGATTATGATGCGGATCATACTAGTGGGGACAGTGTAGTCGCTAAGTACATCCTTCAAATGTTCCTAGTCGAGGGTGTATCGAGATAGGGCATCGATATACCAGAGTAAACTAGCGTATATCTTCTCGACCCATGTAGATAGGCAATGGATGATCCCATATCCATTGGTGTTTGACATCAGAGACAGTATACGGGTGCTCAGTGGAGACTGGGTACACTGAACGGACTCGCTGAGAACTCCCAGATGGTATTATACCTAACGTTAGATGGCAGTTCTCTGGTGACACTGGTACAGGTTAGTCTGTAGACCCTAGATCGTCATAGAGTCTTATATCATTCCCACTGTGCTTTGATTTCCACCTTACCACGTTCAAGAGAACGTGCAAAACGGTGGCTTTTGGGTATAGTCCCGAGTCACATGGAGGCAATGAGCGATAGGAGGGGTTTCGTCTCTCTCGGTATTGGGAGTTGATGTTGCGCTGTGCTCAATTGGCTATAACAGGAAGTCCTTGGCCAAGGCTATTTCAGAAATATACTGGTAAGTGTTATCGGTAGTTTCTCGACCCGTTATGAGCCTCATATTGGAACGACTTATCGAGTTACTGGGGTCTGACGTTTACCACCCCTAGACGAGATATGCGACATATCAGACGAAGAGACTGGACTGTACGGTAGTGTTACTAATTGGATTCGCAGGAGTGTGAGCAGTCTTGCTTGTTGATCTTCTAATCGCTCAATATCCAGGTGGCCGTTACGTTTAGCAGACCGCTTGCGGCTTATGGGTGTTTGATATGATCATCACCTGCTGCCGGCGTATTGACGAGTCTTTAGAGTCCTACACAGGGGTTTTCTGGCTCAAGTGAAACGGAGTAGGAGCACATATGTGATATGTGGGGGACTGAGATTGAAACGAGTATGTAATACCGTATTCTATTCTTGCGATTTGTGACATTGGTCGGTTATATGCGATATAGCCTGATTATCAGATCAAGTGTTGATTCGATAAGTTGTTACACATGATATTAGTCGGTTATATGCGATATAGCCGGATTATTAAATCAAGAGTTGATTTGATAATCTAATATATAATTATATATTTGATATAATACATTACATTAACTAGTATTAGCTCACCTATGATTTCTTTTCTCATTAGATTGTGCACATTGTATATATGTGATATATGCAAGTGTACATGTTTGTGTCATGTTTGATGATACATACAAGATGGGTGTATGAGATTAACACCATGCTAAGGTTAAGTTAGGGTTTTATTTATACCTTAGGTTATTACAAAAGGGAATTGACTTGGTCAATATTTTCAAGCTTTATGAAGCTTGTAGAATTTTGACAAAGTCCACTCTTTTGTCATTCCTTAGGATATTTTACTTGACCCGACCCTTAACCATAGCCATGAGTTTATTATCTACATGAGTTAGGCATAAGGGCTTAACTCAACAATGGGTGCAATAATTCATTTGGATGAATTGTTCATGAGTTCTTCTTCTTCAAGCTCCATGAAAAGCTTTCTAGCTTCAATGGAGGTATGAGAAATAATGTGAGAAAATCAATTCTAAAGTGAGCCCACTTCCTACTTCATCATCCTCTACTACTTGCCATTTAGTATAGGGTGTTCTCTTCACAAAGTTCTTGACCTAGTGAAGAAATAGCTTGGGTTAGTGTCTCCTCGACGTAGATCATCTTCAGCCTCGAAGTCATCGAAGCAAGCATGTTCAATTCTTCGTGGAGCCTCTCTAGAGTCTAGAGTTTACGATCGCAACGAAGGGGACTACTACACGGAGCTATTGAAGTGAAGGACTGGTCTACAAAGGTTGTATTCCTTGCTCACTTAGATTGCAAAGTGTTTGCGTATGTTATTCCGTACTTTTCTAGTTTACGATTCTTGTTAGGGTTAGCTAAACGGCAATTTTTTAAGTTGGCATAGACGATGCCTCCCGAAACCTTGCTGTCGTCTTGGGTAACCCTACAGTGGTATCAGAGTCATGCTAGAAATTAATACGGATTTTGTTAAGATTACGAAACCAAAATACTCCGAAACCTGCATCGCCAAAACCTTCTTGCTGTCGATTTTAAAAAGTTGTCAAAATTTTTTTTAAACAAGTACAGAGTAATATATAGGATATAACATGAACACTCACAAATTTTGAGGCTATTTGGTGAAAATTGGGCCGAGCACAACCATGCCAATCTCGGCCAAATCCGAGCCCACCCACCCTAATTTTTTCAGTGTTCAAGTGACTGGGTTTTGGTGTTTCAGGTGTTGTTTATTTTTGCTAATTTTGCATGTGATGTAATTTTACACTATAAAAAATTCGGAGTGTTTCATATTCGTAGTTTTAAAATTGTTTCGGGTTGTTCGCATGTTGTCTAGGCGATGTTAGAAAGTTCGATCGAATATCAAAAACCTATTTTTCCAAGTTTAACATATTCCGAAAAATATGCAAGTGATTTTGTGGACCCTCTAGAAGAACGTAAATCTTAACTCGATTATGTGGACGTCAAAACTGCCACTTGAACCCTAGGGTTTGTGATAGTTTAGCGTTGTTACATGTGAGACGTTGCTTTGACCCTTCTACGGCTGGTTCATAGGTACTGTGCAATCTTCTGGGTATTAGTAAATCTGTGCTCAAGTGTTGAGCTGTCGGGAAATTGTGGGACTTTGATGAATCGATCGAAGAGTTTAACGTCGTCCGGATATTATGTGATGGGATACAATATTTGGAATCCACAAGTAGTTATGAGATAACTAGTTTGAATTTTATAAATCTAGCAGTTCAGTCTCATTTGATCGGTTGCCATGGGATTTTGATGTGATCAAAAGTCCATCGCAATCATGTAGCGTACGCGGATACTCGCCGGGCAAACTTAATAGATAGCTACGCCCCATAGCCCCGACCAAGTGACTGTAGGAGAACCCCGTCACCAAAATCATCCGTTCTGGTGCTTGCGGCAGCGGTGTTCCGCCTTAGTGCACTTTGTCGACGGTATCGGGGGTGCAGCCGTCTACTAAAGTTTCCAACGAGCATTCGATCAGGATGTCGGGAATCTTGTTGAATTGCCCGACTAGATATTAAAAAGTGTTTTCAATATCGAGACTAAAATGCGGAGTTTATAATTGTTAGGCATGCAATGTCTAAGGAATTCATTTGGTTAGGCATGCGATGTCTAAGGTGGTTGCAGATTCCAACTGTTGTAGTTTTTCACTTTCTTTTCTGCGACCGTAAGTTTAATATGCGGCGTATCGCCGGTTTCGGTGCTATATGTCAACGACAATTAGGATACGCATATTTACTTACGTTGATGACATGTGATGTTATGTGTTGCTGTGATATGTTATATTGGATCGTCATGTTTTGAATAGCCGGGGGTTTTATGTGAGATGAGAGTTTTTCATTTTCATTCATGTAAAATTCATTGTATATAATATTCTTTTATTGGGGCACTTCCGGGTTGAGGATGATGTCACCATTGTATATTATTTACTTTTCCGCATTAGGATCGACCCAAGGCGGGGAGCACAAGTAACCGGGTTCTGGAGTCCGGTGGGAGACCATCTCAAGGAGTCGAGACTGGGTCTCCTAGCTCTAGAATTGGTAGGGTTGCTTACCGCTCTCGTAGGGGTCTAGGGGTGTGGGATTAGCTATTCATCACGACCGTGGAATCCGTGTTTTATACTGGCTTAATTTAAAACACGGAAATCCTAGTATATCCAATATTTCATATGTTTTTATTCTGCTGCGATATTCTGTGATGTGGTCATTGATTATATTCTAAGACGAATGTCTATATTATATATATATGTGATATATATTATATATTGTTGATTTCATTTTAAATGTGATGCTTGTGAAGCATAATAAAATGGGACTTCATTAATGAGATTAATGAAATAAAAGAAACCTAAAGATGTTGTAGAAACTTGTTTTAAAAACCGGTAGCTCTAGTTCTTGCTTTGCATAGCGGTATTCCTTGTAGAATATCCAACGCCTTATTCAATAAGGAAAGAGCCGAGATCTCTTCACCGGAAGTGACCTCTTTAGCGAAACTACCAGATGCTACAAACTCGGTTTTCCTTTTGATTGCTTTTATAGTTTTTGCTTTGCATAGTGGTATTTGTGAAATATCCTGCACCTTATTCGATAAGGAAAGAACCGAGATCTCTTCACCGGGAGTGACCTATTTAGCGAAACTAGTAAAATCCTAAAAAACACTCTTTTTCAAAATCATTCGATTCCACAACGATATCAAGTTCATTACGCTCATGGTTTTCTTAAAAACTTGCGTAGCCCTCCGTCATTTCAGATAAGTACTTCATAGTATTCGTGCTACGTTTGTTGGCCTGCGTCAAGGCGTAGTGTGCGGTAGCTATTTATGCTTATCTGCTAAAGCATATGATGCGATTGAGTTAGGGTAGTCGTATGAATTTGTTGGCCTGCGTCAAGGGTCATGCGGGTGGGTTTAATTCAATAGGGAAATGTACGGGTTGAACTTGACTAGCGGACTATGGTTTGTTGGCCTGGGTCAAGGTCATAGGATGCTAGGGGTAAAATATTATTGGGAATTTCAAGTGTTGAAATTTGCAATGAGATTGCATACCTTCTATGAGATAGTTGGATCCCGATACCCACTGCGAGTAAGAGTTACTCCTGGGAGAGTTTTACATATTACAATTAGCCGATCAAGTAGGTTTCTAGAAAGGTGTCAACGGGGTTACACCCCTAGGAAAATGAGATTTATTTTAATTAGGTCCGTGCGAAAGCACGGGGAACCCCCCTCAAAGTACCGAAACTGGCCTGGCTGAAAGATTGGAGAACTTGTAGGGTGTAATTAATCCCGGCTAGTCTTTCCTTTTAGGGTTTGAAGGAAGATTTGACTAAAACAGTGGGAGCTATCCTGATTAGATAAATTAATAACCAATCTAATTTTGTAAGAGCATACGCTGAGTGTTTTCTTCTCTCTCTCCAGGTAGCGACCATGTCACGCCTTAATCAAGATAATAATACGGATGTATTGACCGAACCCGCTTGTTATACTCCAACTTTTAATTGTTATAAGACCGAGCAGGAAATAGGGGATTACCAGAATTCCTGTGCCGCCCAAACGAAGAAAGTGCATAGTGATGCATCTTCTTCAGGTGTGTTCATTACCGAGAACTGTTTCTCAGTATCCTTTACGTCTTGGGTATGAGATACCGGATTAGGATCCTACATATATAATCTGTTACATGGGCTACAGATAGGTAGAAAACTGAGAATGGGTGATAAGTTTTAAGAATTAGAAACGGTGCAATTGTTGCAGCCAAGTCTGTTGACAGTTATCACCCTGTATTACCAAATACATTGATTCTGAACGAATATTATTAGATACCGAACCTGATATACAACATCATATCAGTCTCTTTATTTAGTAAAGAAGGATATAATTTTGTATTGTTTTGAACATTTCCTATATCAAGAGTTGATCGGTTCAGGCACGTTATCTAAAAGCATATATGTTCTAAATCAAACCACAGTTCTGAACATACAAAACACACACAAGAGGAAGAGTTCAGAAATGAATGAATCCTTCTTGAGGCATTGTAGACTAGGTCATATCAATGCGACCCGACTAGCTGAAGTTACATAAAGATGCATATTTAAATCGGTTTGAATTTACATCTTGTGAAACTTGCCAGTCATGTCACAAAGATAAATTGACTATAGCTCTATTTATTAGAAACAGAGAAAGAGTTAGTGAACTCTTGGGATTGATACATGATGATGTATGTACGTCTCCTGTCTACACATGCCAGAACTGGTTCTTTGTACTTCATTACATTCACTGATGATCTCTTAAGATTCGCGCATGTGTTCCTGTTGAAACACAAGTCTGAAGCTTTTGAGAAATTCAAAGAATATAAGTTAGAAGTAGAGAACCAAAAATGGATATAAGTATTATTTCCTATGATGAGATCAGGGAGGAGAATACTTGAGCACGGAATTCCTGGACTATTCTAAAGGAGAATGAGATTCTTTCTCAGCATTACTCCTCCGTATACACCACAACACGTTGGTATATCGGGGTGGAGCAATCGCACCCCATGTGATATGGTGTGCTCTATGATGAGTACTACTGAGTTGCCTATTTCTTTTTGGGGTTATGCGCTTGTGAAGCTGCATACCTATTGAATAGGGTTCCAATCAAATCAGGTTCCTACCACTCCATATGTGATATGAAAAGGGAAGAGCCCATCTCTTAAGTATGTTAAGATTTGGGTTGTCCGGCCTATGTCTAAAAGCAAAATCCGGACAAACTCGAAGCAAGGTCAGTTCTGTGGAAGTTTGTTGGATATCCTAAGCATTCGTAAAGGAATATCTTCTACCACACTGAGGAGCAAAAGGTGTTTTGTTTCTCAGCATGCCACCTTTGTGAAAGGGAATTTCTTATGAAGAAATTAGTGGACATGAGGTAGAACTGGAAGAAGTTCCAGCTATACAAACTGCAGCTGATGATTTGGTAGAACCGAAGGATTCAATAGCTCCCGACGAACCTCAGCCTCTCCGCCGATCTAGTAGGTTCCTCACCCATCTGAGAGATACTTTGGTTTTCTCTATGACAGTGGGAGCGAGAATTGCATCATGAGATGATGACCCAACTAGTTTCGAGCAGGCCATTTGGAGTGGGGACTCTGTGAGAATGGCTGGATGCTATGCGATCTGAGATGGAATCCATATACACCAACAAAGTATGAACTTTGGTTGCTTTATCTTAAGGGTTAAATCCCCATCAGGAGCAAGTATAACTTGAGAAGATTACTTGGTGTACATAGAAAGTTGAGACTTTCAAAGCTAAGACTTGTTGCAAAAGGTTCTCGTCATCCACCAGGTGTGGATAATGATGAAACCTTTTCTAGTATTTATGCTTAAGTCCATCCGGATCCTACTTGCCATTGCTACATACCATAACTACGATATCTGGCGGTTGGGTGTCATGATTGCTTTTCTAAATACCGATTTAGAAGAGAGTGTCTGTAAGTCACAGCCAGAGGGCTTCGTAGACAGTGGGAGCAGCGGAAACGTGTGCAAGTTGCTTTATGGGATAAAACAGGCATCGCGGAGTTGGAACATCTATTTTGATGTGGTGTTCAAAGAGTTTGACTTCATCAAAATGGTAGATGAACCTTATATATACAAAAAGGTAGTAGGGAGTATGGTGATGATCCTCGTATTGTACGTAGATGACATACTCTTGATAGGAAAGGGGTTTCCTATGCTACACTCGGTCAATCTCCTCTTATCACATAGATTCTCCATATAGGATCAAGGTGATACATCCTAAATCCTGGGTTTTGGATCTATGAGATAGAGCTATGTGGATGTTAGGATTCTCATTAGGTGTAGTGAGATGGTTCAATCGATTCTGGGGAGAATCAGTGGATAGCTTCCAGGGTGGTAAGGACGACTGAATGTCGGCCATAGGCATTGTCTTTACCCTCAGTGGAGGGAAGGTATGTTGGAAGAGTTCCAAGCTAGATATCATGACATACTTGACGATAAAGGCTGGATACATTGCTACCAAGGATGCTGCCAAAGAGGCAGTCTGGATATATATAAGTTCATGAGATGAACTTCGTTCCTACCATTGTGTGACAATGGAGCTGTGGCTTTTGGCCTAGGAACCCCCATCCCATCTGAAATCCAGACATATTCTTATGCAGTATCACCTGATCATGGAGATGGATGATCTCCAGGGAGATCAAGGTTGGGAGAGTAGACACAAAGAAGAACAAGGCGGATCCACTCACAAAGGCCTTTTCCCAAAAGAGACTTTTATGGGATGGTTGAGTATGTGATACTTCAACCACTACTGATTATTGGGTATTAGATTGTCACGCCCCGCTTCCCAGTGTACGGAGAAGGGGACGCGACGAGGTCCGCTACGTATTTACTCAGAAGCAAATACGCTAAGCGTAACTAAGCAATATAAAAGAAAATACACAAGAGACAAAATATAATAAAAACAGCAACTTTTATTTATTAATATTCTTTTGTACAATGCATGAAAAGGAAATACAACTGAAATAAAAAGATGCCTAAACAGTGGCATAACAGGAAATGAAAATTACTGAATGGAAAAGTGTACAATGAAACTACAGTGCTGGATCTTCGACAAACTGCTCCAAGTCTTCTGTATATGGCTCGATCTCTGCCGGGTCCAAACCACTTGACGACATTCAAAGAAGAAAGAAATAGAATGTCGTCGGTGAACATGTCGCTCGGTAAGTCCCAAAGATAAGGGAGAAATAGACAGAGAGTAGGAGAGAGAGTGAGTAGCTTTTAATGTTGTATTATAATATTGTAACGTTGTATTAACGCTGTTGTTTGTAGCCTGGTACAGAAGATGCCAGTGTATACGAGGGGAGTCCCACTTACACCGGGAACCTTGGTAACCTGTAGTACAAGGCTCCGTTGATAATACCACGGAACAACGGCATGGATGTAATTACGTCTTAAGTGACCACCTCGTGCCACTTTTAACATATTCCGTACCAGTCTACCCCTTAAACCCTGCGATATCTTATTTGTATTGTTATCTTGTAAATTGTATTGATTGTAAGATTGATTGACTGACCGAAACCATGATATCGGTAAACGGATATAACTGTAGAGTCATGTAAATGGAATAACTGAGAATCATGTAAAAGGAATATATCCATGGTTCGGTTCAGTCAAGTTGTATAAATTGATAATTGGATTCATGTGTTCATATTGAATTGGAATATTGTAGATTGTAGATTGACTTGAATCATATTCAAGTCAGAATGATCAGACTCAAACCCGAGTCAGACAGTTAGAAATGTAAATCAAAGTCCTATAATTGCTAAGGTCCTTAGGGTAATTTATTAAACTTGAGGGGGTTTTATGTAAAAATACTTTTATATACTTTTCAAAATACACCTCAAGTATTCATTATTCGTCTTTAGAGTTGTAATGAATGTGGATTTTATATTGAGCCATTTCTAGTGAAAATATCCTAGTTTTATAAATAAGGTATTTATCTGTAATATTGATTTATTTGAAGTTCATGGTATTTTAGTGTAAAATTTATTCTTGTGATTTTTAGAAAAATGTGGAATATTTATATTATAAAAAAATAAATGTTTTAATGATAAATATACATATATTTATACAAAAATAATTTTAATAAATATTTTATATTCTAAAAATCTCATTTTCTTAAGATGTCGTATTTTAAACCTTTCGAGACCGAATACTCCTTGTGGAGGTCTGAATCTCGCACTACTAAGCCCGAGGATGTGCGATAATCCGCACCATCTCGAACGGGTTCCCTAAAGGTGGGTTGTAGCGGCGCTTTGCAAAGATTGTAAAATACTAAATCCTTTAGAAAACGGTTTTATAAAGTAAAAGGTATTTATTTGTAAAAATGTCAATTTTCCGTATTTTAGATTCTAGGGTTTCCTAAGTCAACTAGCCTATTTCTAAATGGTCTAAACGACAAGTTGTTAGATGCCTCAAATCGCCTCTTCACCGCCAATTGTGGCCAGGTAAGTATAAATGAGGAAAGGAGGGATCCGCTCACGAATCACCGTGAGACGGGCCTTTTAAAGTTATCTTTCTCACTTGCCTAGCCTAGACACCACAAAATCAGGTTTAGATAAACGATCGATGTCCACAACTTATTGTGTTTTCCTAATAAGAGGTATTTATTTGAAAGTGTATCAAAACTAAAACTTTTAGAAATGATTTTATTAAGAATATGGTATTTAAATGAAAGTATTGTTTTATCGTATTCTAAGTTTTTTGATGATATCGTTTTAGGTTGTATATGCGTATGTGTGGAGGTAGGTCATTACCTCGTGCTCTACTTTAAATGTATAGTAAGGTTAAGGGGGTTAAATGTGAAATCGAAACATTGTGGTATTTAAGTGAAAAAAATACGATAAATTGGAAAGGCTATCATTTCATGTGATGAAACTTGTTCAAATTATTTGTTAAATATTTAATAGTCAACAATAAGATGTTTAAGCATGAGTGTATTGGTGAGAAGTGAAATTTTATAGAAAACCGAATCGGAAATCGGATTTGTTCCGATTCCGTCGGGTTTTGTAATTTCGTATTTTAGAGAATAAGAAAGAGGGATAGAATGAGACTTACGGGTTTTCGATTACATAAGGGAGTGAGGGGGAACTAAAGAGATTGTCGATGCGTTGCGTCATCGCCGGTAGTTCCTAAAAACGTCGCCGGAATTTCGTCGGAGCTTCGCCGCGAGCTTATTTTCAAAGTACACAACTCTTGGAAAATTTTGAGAGAGTGAGCTTAGGATTTTGGGATGAGAGGGTAGAGGGTAGGGGGTGTATTTATAGGGTAGGCTAGGATTTTCAAAGTACACAACTCTGGCAGTTCTCTGGTGACACTGGTATAGGTTAGTCTGTAGACCCGAGATCGTCATAGAGTCTTGTATCATTCCCACAGTCCTTTGATTTCCACCTTACCACGTTCAAGAGAACGTGTAAAACGGTGGCTTTTGGGTACAGTCCCGAGTCATATGGAGGCAATGAGCGATAGGAGGGGTTTCGTCTCTCCCGGTATTGGGAGTTGATATTGCGCTGTGCTCGATTGGCTATAACAGGAAGTCCTTGGCCAAGGCTGTTTCAGAGATATACTGGTAAGTGTTATCGGTAGTTTCTCGACCCGTTATGAACCTCATATCGGCACGACTTATCGAGTTACTGGGGTCTGACGTTTACCACCCCTAGACGAGATATACGATATATCAGACGAAGAGACCGGACTGTACGGTAGTGTTACTGATTGGATTCTCAGGAGTGTGAGCAGGCTTTCTTGTTGATCTTCTGATCGCTCAATACCCGGGTGGCCGTTACGTTTAGCAGACCGCTTGTGGCTTGTGGGTGTTTGATATGATCATCACCTGCTGCCGGCGTATTGACGAGTCTTTAGAGTCCTACACAGGGGTTTTCTGGCTCAAGCGAAACGGAGTAGGAGCACATATGTGATATGTGCAGGACCAAGATTGATACAAGTATGTGATACCGTATTCTATTCTCACGATTTGTGGCATTGATCGGTTATATGCGATATAGCCGGGTTATCGGATCAAGCGTTGATTCGATAAGTTGTTACAGATGATATTAGTCGGTTTTATGTGATATAGCCGGATTATTAAATCAAGAGTTGATTTGATAATCTAATGTATAATTATATATTTGATATAATACATTACATTAACTAGTATTATCTCACTTATGATTTCTTTTCTCACTAGATTGTGCACATTGTATATATGTGATATATGCAAGTGTACATGTTTGTGTCATGTTTGATGATACATAGAAGATGGGTGTATGAGATTAACACCATGCTAAGGTTAAGTTAGGGTTTTATTTATACCTTAGGTTATTACAAAAAGGAATTGACTTGGTCAATATTTTCAAGCTTTATGAAGCTTGTAGAACTTTGACAAAGTCCACTCTTTTTTCATTCCTTAGGATATTTTACTTGACCCAACTCTTAACCATAGCCATGAGTTTATTCTCTACATGAGTTAGGCATGAGGGCTTAACTCAACAATGGATGCAATAATTCATTTGGATGAATTATTCATGAGTTCTTCTTCTTCTTCAAGCTCCATGAAAAGCTTTCTAGCTTCAATGGAAGTATGAGAAATAATGTGAGAAAATCAATTCTAAAGTGAGCCCACTTCCTACTTCATCATCCTCTACTACTTGCTATTTAGTATAGGGTGTTCTCTTCACAAAGTTAACCTAGTGAAAAAATAGCTTGGGTTAGTGTCTCCTCGACGTAGATCATCTTTGGCCTCGAAGTCATCGAAGAAAGCATGTTCAATTCTTCGTGGAGCCTCTCTAGAGTCCGGAGTTTACGATCGCAGCGAAGGGGACTACTACATAGAGCTATTGAAGTGATGGACCGGTCTACAAAGGTTGTATTCCTTACTCACTTAGATTGCAAAGTGTTTGCATATGTTATTCCGTACTTTTCTAGTTTACAATTCTTGTTAGGGTTAGCTAAAACGATAAATTTTTAATTTGGCATAGACGATACCTCCCGAAACCTTGATACCATCTTGGGTAACCCTACTTGAAATTCTCAAGACTTAGATCAAGAGCTCCATGCATATTAGTGTTCACGCTATAACGACAGATCATGTGTTCCCACGTGAGCACCTTTAAGGACCAAAAATGAATGACTGAGTCCGAGTCACGTGATCCCACGTGACCCCTAATAGTGCTCAGCACTTGTAAAATGGGAAGGGGAATAAATTAAGGCAGTTCTCATTTTGGGGTACCTCACGTGATCCCACGTGACCCCCAATAACGCTCAACACCTAGAACAGAATATGAAGATAAATCCAAAGGATGCAGTGCCCAACTATGGAGCACCTCACGTGATGGCTACAAGGACTAAGTGTTTAACACTTATATACAGATGGGGATTTAGACCCAGGTGCATAACGCCCAATTTTCAGGTGCCTCACGTGCCGCACATGAGCGCTCCAAATTTCAGTGTTTAACACTACTTATGAGCTCCACGTGGGAGCACGTGAGCGCCAAGATATTAGTGTCTAACACTGTGAGAGGCCAACCTTAGCCAAAATTAGCCAAGTCTCCCGAGGCCAAAACCTTTTGACCATCAATTAACCGAGCCCTCCTATACTCAGGTCTCCCCGAATCGATCTTAGTTCCAAAGATGGCCGATGATCTCCTGACACATGGCATCTAAAATGATGTTCTTTCCACCATGATCTCTCCCTTCAATCTGGAGTTCGGTTTAAGGGTACATCTCTCCATAAATCTGATGCATGTCGTTGTAATTCTTCAACGATATCAGAGAGGTAGAGGGTCCCGACAACCAACAGCTCTTGGATGCACTCTCAAACCCATGAGCATACCCCAATGGACTGTAATGTCCTTAAACTAAAAACGGACCGCAACGTGCTTAAACTAGCTACGGACCGTAATGTCCTTAAACTAGTTGAGGACCGCAATGTCCTGAAACTAAAACGTTAGTGCCCAAATGCTCTTTCGTTGGATCAAACATGATCCTGAACCCCCGTTAAGTAGATCTTAGTCTAATATCGGATTAACGTATCCTTAACAAATTTTAAGTTGATCTAAATCTCAAACAAGGTTAACGATCCTTAAATCAAACCAAACCCAAATCTAAGAAAATACGGATTTGGACTAATCCATGCCCTTCAGGCGACAACAAAAATTAGTCTCCGTATACAATCCACGGGCAACCAAAAATAAAACAAACATACACGATACGAAGTGACCTTCTGAAGCAGGAGAAAGTGGTTACCGCGATGCGGTAACGTAATTAACTGCAGGGGATTACGCCTGCAGGGAAGAGCGTCCCCACAATCAAAAAACCCCTCACAGCGAGGGGGAATATGACGAAGTCTATTGCAACGGCTGCATCCATCCAGACCTCCGATACACGGTGCCATAAATCAACTTGGCATCTTCGGAGAGGTGGATGGATAAAACCAAATAGCATCTGACCCCAAATGTAGGCGAGACATTTGTCTTTCCGGGCTTTTGGCGGTAAACAGTCCTGAGCCACATGGAGGCAGTGAGCGATTGTTGGGGATTCATCTCTCCCGGTATTGGTAGTCGATATCGCACTGTGTTCGATTGGTCAGGACCATAATACCTTGGCCAAAGCAGTTGGGATTTACTGATAGGTTGATCAGTAGTTTCTGGAATTGGTCCTGAGCCACATCAGCACGAATTATCGGGTTATTAGGGTCTAAAGTTTACCACCCCTAGACCCGGTATGTGATACTCTTAGACGAAGAGACCGGACTGTACGGAGATTGTCACGGATAGGCTCAATAGGAGTTCGGACGAGTTTGCTCGTCAGCCTTCCTTTTCGACAGGTACCTGGGTAGTCGTTACGTACAGCCAGTGCCGCTGATGTGCTTGTGGTTAAACCCACTGCCAGCGTACTGTCGAGTATTTAGAGTCCCACACAGAGGGTTTCCTTGCTTCAGGCGAAACGATGTAGAAGCCGTATGGTTTTACGGCAGGGGTTCGATCACATACGTATACTTGTGCACTTATGATGTTCGGGCGGATAATACTAGCGGGCTTTGGTTTAAGCCGGATCCTAGTATTATATTCTTAGATTATTTTGTCTCTTTGTATTCGTATTTTTCGGAATACGGATACGGGTATGTATATACGGTGAGGGGCATTCTTGTAATTGTGCAAGATACTTCTAGAAGAAGACATCTCATTATTTGTTTTAACCATTATTGTTAATGGTTAATGAGGTGGAGAAATGAGGAGTTCATTTGCATTAAGTGAAGCATGGCTACTTGGTGACTCATGGCATTACTCATTCTTTACTATTTGAGTATGCTTGATATTTTCTTTTGTTGTGAATTATTAATGCAAGGTGGCATCTAGATATTTTGTGATATCTAGATATTTTGTGTTTGGATTATTAGTTCACATTATTACTTAGCCATTCTTCACTTGATATTTTTCATTCTCACTTGAACACTCTCATCTTCTCCTTGCTCTCTTCTTCTAACTCTAACCCTAATTTTCTCATGAGTTGAGAAACTTAGGATTAGTGAGACATATTAATCCATCTTCTCACTCAATTTCATCCAGGCTACTTAGATTAGCAAGTTAAGTACTTTAGCTACCTCATATTTGAGGTAGGAGCTCAAAGTAGGCACTCTCGGGTGGATCATCTTTGACGTGAGGAGGCCAAAGTTCAAGCACGATCCGTACATCTTTTGAGGAGCCAAAAGAGAGAAGCGAAGACCTAAAGGACTTGTTTTCTTTACGTATAATTTCTATAATAGTAGATAGAGTTTCTTATGTTGCTAGTTAGGTTTATGGTTAGATCTGGTTTAGGGTTATTCTAGCGCTAAGTTTCGTATCGTATTAAATTTTTTGTTCCGCAAACGGCCATGGATGATGGCCAGGGCGTTAGCATAACCTTTCAGCCTCGCGATGAGGGATTTGGATCCACACCTTTGTAGGGCAGGAAGCTACCCGTTGTGGATGGACCGAGAAGGAATCTGCTCGGTAGCCTCGCAATGAGGTCTTTGGTCCACACCTTTGTAGGGCAAGAAGCTACTCGTTGTGGATGGACTGAGCAGGAATATGCTCGGTGGCCTCACGATGAGGGCTTTGGATCCACACATTTGTAGGGCAGGAAGCTACCCGTTGTGGATGGACCAAGCAGGAATATGCTCGGTGGCCTCGCGATGAGGGCTTTGGATCCCCACGGTGGACGTGAGAAGCTCTCTCGTGAAAGGATCTAGTTTGGAAGACTTAGTTAATACCGAATTTCTCTTATTTTAGCTAATGACGAAGCTGAAAAGGAATTACATTATTTAAAAGAAGGTACATGCTTATTTGTACAACTTGAGCTTTTCTGGGTTATAAGGCCGAGGAAAATTACGGCCTCGGGCGTCCTGCAGGCGGTATGCTCCATCGGGCAACATTTCTGTTACGAGAAACGGTCCGTCCCATTTTGGGGAGAACTTGTGCAGTTTCCCTTGGTCTATGAACTTGTTTCTTCGCAAGACCAAATCTCCCGTCTTGAACTATCACGACCCGGAGTTCGACCCGTGACCGGCACTTAACCACGTAACGTCTACAAGCATAACGCGCCTAAGTAAGCCGAAACCCAGAAATCAAACCATTAAAAGAAGCGAGTGTTGAAAACATTTGTTTAAAAACATTTGGAAAACCTTAAGTAGTTTAGTAACATTCTTTAAAGTGCAAGTTATTTTCTTAAAAATTTTGGCAGCATTTCCGTTGTAAAACTAACCCCGAAATCGGGTACAAGACATGATATGAGTAAAATGATAACAATATAATAAAGCATCCCAAACGGGAGCAATCACGCCCAACGGCGGAAACAATCACCACAAGTGTAATATACGACACCGTAGCGAAGAAATGAGTAATAAATGAAAAACATCACAAATGATAAAAACTGCATAAGTAAAGTCGGCTCACACGAGCTCGACACCAGAATACAAATAATATACATCATCGTCCTCACACTGTCTCTAAGTCAAATACATATAAAGGTAGATGGAGAATACTAGATACAAAAGTATGTATACAAATGGAAATAACCGGAAACCACAACCCACCTAACAGGAAAACAGCTCACGCACCAACTGCAGTGGTATCCGTAGCCAAAAAGATACAAGAAGGCAGCCTGCCATGAGTACTCTGAGGGGCAACCTGCAAACACTGTGGCACAACGGGGATGAGTTGCCAACTCGTGAATAGGAGATAACATATAAAGGTAATCACGAGTATGCACGTATAGCGCTACTCTAACATATGCCAGCAGATAATATCTATATGCGATGAGCCGGACGTGCAATAATCATGCATAAGTACTCTATCAGGTAATATGACTATAGGATGAGATGCAAAATAATGAATACTGAGCATGGGATAAAATAACATCTATACGGAATGTCAACGTGGAAAATATAATCGGTGTCCATCAATGCACCCAAATCCCAATAAAACTCAGGCGCCGCCATCCTCATCGGCCCTCAAATCCTGTAAATCTCTGAGAATCGCGAATGCCCAATATCGGCACTCAAAATATGATGAAATAATCGTGTCCAGCATCGACACCCAAATCCTCATATATCGGGCTCCGTCAGTCCGGATTGTCCTACGGGCTCCGTCTGCGGTATCGGTCCTCGGCCCCGACAGTATGTGTCGTCCCGTATCCATCTATCAACTCTGGTCAGTATCCTTCGGATAACCGCCAGGTCCAACCAATCACCGGTAGGTAGTGGTCCCACTGCCAGGCTCACCGTCTAGCTACACAGTAGATCCGTTCTCGCCCTGGGGTACCATACCGGGTCCACCATGTACCCGCAATCAGCCTCGTCCACTCCTCGAATCGGGTTTCACATGTCACTCTCAGCACCGAGAAAACACATGGTGGACGCATTGAAATATCATATCAAGAGGAACCGGGTTTTCAAAACAGTCCTCAAATCTAGAAATCACATGAAATCCAAAGCCAATGCGTAAATCCATGCAATGTAATATATGCATCATAAGTCGTACTATGAGAAAAAGGGAGAAACCGCTCTTTAAGTAGATTCAGTTTTTAAAAGGTATCATGCGGTCCCCAGTTTTTACTAAAAATCAGCTTATCTAGGTAGGTACAGTTTGAATATGCATAAGTCTGGATATGCAAATGAGTATGTGCACAAGTAGCAAAATCATGTCATATCATATATCAGGTGAGCTACAATATACTGTTCATGGCAATTCTATAATGTGAGTGTCATGGCAATTACTAACGGTGTGTGTGTAACATGCATATTAGTGCTCGTGCAATATGAACCGTTAGTAACAGTGCGGTGTGTTATTAATTCTAAGTTCATATACATATATATATATAGCAGGAACTACAGTATGCAATTAAGGTATATGGATGCAAATATGCAACTACTATAGCCTATCAAGCCCTGACGCTTAACGCCATACGGGCAATTTCCCCGTAGATGTTAAATCTACTCACCGTAGTCTCGTGCTAGGTGTAGCCGACGACTTGTTTCCCCTTCTTCGCGGCGTCCGTCGTACTCTCCTGCGAACCTAGAATTTCACAAGAAATACACATAAACTCAAATCTACAAAAACACGACATTAAAGCCAAACGCGAAACCCGCGTCGCGAACCAAACGCGTGTGTGCGCGATACGCTAAAACGTGCGATTACGCGCCTGAAGCTACCTCGACACGTCACGATACGCAGAAAACCCCAAACCCACACACGTGTCACACGTGTCGCGAAAGTTAAAATTGTAGGAAATAGGGTATTTGGTTCCAGATTTTTCTACAGAAAGAATTTTACAAAGTTGCATATACCATAAGTCTTAAAATAGTAGCAGACACCCACACAGCAAACCCCAAAACCCAGGTCCCCCATCTGGCCGCAAATTGCGGCCAGAACGAATTTTCTGGCGGCCAAACCAGGGAGTTGTGCTCCCGTGCTTCGTGTGTGTTCTTTAAACCTAGTGTACATGCTCCAGTAAATACAATTTTCTCCTGAAGCCATCGGGTCACAAGCAGATCACACAAAACCCAAAACCTAGTTAAAAAGCTATTTTAACACTAAATCAATACATTAGGGTATTTTAGTGCAACCTGAAACAAACCCTAGGTTAAAACAACACTATAAGCACATAACTAAGCTAATCAAGCCATAAAAATGTTAACTTATCACAAGCTTCACTAATTTCCCTTCAATAACACTAAAAAAAGCACAAAACACGATTTTTAGCGAACAAAACTATAAGTTATGATCTAAGGTGTTAAGGGTGGGTTTGATACCTTCAAAAGATCTTAGGGAACTCAATTTCCCAGCCCTTGCCCTCAAATGCACTGACTTGCCACCAAAGTCCACAAAGAAGCCATTTTTCCATGGTTTTTGTGAAGTAAAAAGGGGTTTTTGTGTAGGGTTTGTATATGGATTCAAAGAGAAGTGAAAGAAGAAGAAAAATATGATGAAAATGTTGCTGCTGCAGCTGCTCTCTGCAGAAATTTTCAGAATGAGAGGGGGAGAGAGAAAAGAGAGAGAAAAATGGTCAAAAGGTCAAGCCACTTCACCTAACCACCATACCTCTCATTCCCTCATTTAAATTTTTAAAATTAAAAGGGTTTAAATGGATTAATATGGGAATATAAACCATGCTAGAAAAATGAAAATAGCATGGTTGCACTTAACCTATGTTACAAAACAAATGATAAGTGTGCATGTAGTAACACTAAACCTAGCTTAGGAAAAGTAAATAAGGAAAATCCTAATTAAGGTGGACACAAGCTAAAATATACTTAATAAACCCTATATATATATATATATATATATATATATATATATATATATATATAAACACCTCTCATCACAATCAGAACCAGTTTAAAAAAAGAAATAAGTTTTACGGGTTTTTATGAAAACACGCATCAATACTAACTAACACGAAATAAACCTAAGCGAATTTCAAAGCGTTACATGAACGCCCGATGTTTAACTCGGGCATTGTAGTAGCAAGCGGTATGTTGTTGGTAGGCGGCTGTTCTGATTTGTGCTTGATCTCGCTTTTCCAACAAGATGTCCAAGTTGTTTCGGAGTGCCAAGGTGTTAGCTTCGTCGTCAAAGTGTTCGACCCTATAACTGGGTAGCCCGATTTTCGCAGGGACCATCACCTCGGTTCCATAGCAGAGGTTAAATAGGGTTTCTTCCATTGGTGTCTTTTTCGACGTACTCAATGCT
The DNA here is from genome assembly GCA_030015575.1 of Agapanthus africanus. Classification (NCBI taxonomy): domain Eukaryota; kingdom Viridiplantae; phylum Streptophyta; class Magnoliopsida; order Asparagales; family Amaryllidaceae; genus Agapanthus; species Agapanthus africanus. The sequence goes on along the minus strand of CM057337.1, from coordinate 154,486,879 downwards.
CATAGCACCCGCGGTAATTCCTTAACCCAGCTGCTTTGCCTTCCTTCTAAACGGGCTCTGAGACCGCGGATGACGCCTCGGTTCGCTACCTCAGCCTTCCCGTTGCATTGAGGATGTGCAACCGCGGCAAACATCATCAATATGTGGTAGTCGTTGCAAAACTCTTTGACTTTATCGTTTTCGAAGTTAGTCCCATGGTCGGTAACCAAGCACCTCGGATTCTAAATCGAGAGATTATGTTGTTCTGTGGAACTTTATCGTAAAGGAGGCATCCGGTTTCCTGATGGGCACGGCCTCTATCCATTTCGTGAAGTAGCCCACAGCGACATGGATGTATCTGTGTCCACCCATGCCGGTGGGGAGTTGGCCCACCATATCCATCCCCCATTATGCAAACGGCTAAGAGGAACTGAGTGGAGTTAGTTCGGTGGCAAGGAGATGAGCTATGCTGCCGAAGAGTTGGTAGTTCTTGCATCTTTTGACCAGCTTCTTGGCATCCTGGTGTATTCTCGGCTAGTAGTACCCTTGGAGTAGTGTCTTCTGGACCAGGGTGCGGGCCCCTTGATGCGCTCCCCTGACCCCTTCATATATCGCTCGCAGAACATAGTTTGCCTCGTGAGGGTCAATGCACCAGAGGCTGAGCGTATGACTTCTTGTACAGGTTTCCGTTGCTCCAAACGAAATGACGTGCTTTGGCCCGAATAGGAAAAAGCGAGCTTGCTCAAGGCGTCGGTCTAGGTGTTCAAGTTCCTGGGAATCTGCTCCACTTGGACTTCATCGGCCAGGTATTTTATCATGAGTGGCCCCCGGGCCTCGAAACGCCCGGTTACTTGGTCGACGACTAGTAAGGAGTCGCTGCGAACCCTGATGGTCTTCAGCCCTATCCCGGAGGCGATTCGTAGTCCTGCCAACAAAGCCTCGTATTCCGCGGCATTGTTTGACGCTATGAACCCGAGCTTTAAAGAGTATTCCATTTCTGCTTCATCCAGGCCGCGGATGATCAGGCCAGCCCCGCTCCCCTCCTTTATGGAGGACCCGTCCAGGTAGAGCACCCAATCCGGGATGGGGTCGAGCACCTCCTCGACCGAGGGACGTAGTTCGGGGGCCCGTGCCACTGTTTCTTTTTTAGTGGGGATAGTGCATTTGACAACAAAATCCGCTAAGACCTGTACTTTGATGGCTTGTCAGGGATGGTATTTGATATCAAATTGGGACAATTCCCACCTCCATTTCTCCAGACGACCTGACGATTTGGGGGAGGAGAGAATAGACCCTAAAGGTCGCTCGGTGAGGACGAAGCTGTAGGGTGTTTTTTTTCACCCCATTGAGATGGGAATACGCGTCACTTGTCAGGCGTACTACAAATTCCCCCTGTGTAGGGTAGGCGGGGGTTTATTGATTATAGGAATCCGAATCTCCGGCAGCCGCGGACTAAGCTGTCGTTAATTACCCCTCGTCTTTGAAACGAGAGAACCTCCGATTGATGGGTCAAACTGGTCATACGAACTCAATGTGCAGTGTGCGTATGTGTGTCTTGAGGGGTTTCAGATATATCGGGGGCCTCGCAGAGTTTACGGGGGTCCCGCTACCCGATTAGCGGGCTGGGGGTTAAAGCAGCCCCCTTGCGGGCTGCGGGATAGCGCCCCTTTAGAATTTTTTTTCTAACGGGGAAAGTATTGTGGAGTGTGTGTATACATAAAAAAGGGAAAATAGCGTCCAAAGAACGCACGGGTGCCAGCGCCTCGTATGCTTGGCATGCGGGCGCTGGGCGCCGGATGCCAGCGCCTCGCATGCTTGGCACACGGGCGCTGGGCACCGGATGCCAGTGCCTCGCGAGCTTTGCACGCGGGCGCTGGATACCAGCGAGAAAAAGGGGCTTAGCCCTTATACTGGGAGTTGTACTCCCAATTGACTTTTGGAGTTACACTCCTGAAAAAGAGGACAAAGGGATTTAGCCCCTGCACTTGGAGTTGTACTCCTAAAAAGAAAGATTTATTATTATTATTATTATTATTATTATTATTATTATTATTATTATTATATATTGTGGAGTTAAACTCCTAAGATATTTTTGGAGATGATGAAAGGGGACTCCTTTCTTCTTTCTTGAGCCCTAGATCTTCTCTTGAGCTTTGGATCTTCCCAAAGTGGGATTTTTGGAGATGGGTCTCTTTCTTCCTCCTCTCTATTGGCTGGATCTTGGAGAAAGAAAGGTGAGATTTAAAATTCTCCCCCTTTGGAGATTTAAAAATCTCCCCTTTTGGAGATTTAATGGAAGATCCGCGTTTCCCTTCAAGGGTTTTGTGGTGAAAAACTATTTCTTTTTAGAAAAGGAAGAGTGACTCTTGATTTAATTCAAAAAAGGGACAAGGTTTAGAACCTTGAAGAAGGAGAAGGAGGCACAAAAACCCTAGCTTTTGAGGGAATCAATTCTTTTTTTTTATTTCATCATGTTGCTTTATATAGACTTACAAATTTATACATAGCCTCTTGGGTTTTACAAAATGGCATTTTGCCCATCTCATGCCCTATGTGCTTATTTCTTTTGCACATGAGCCATGGGCTTTACAAAAATTTGGCTTTATGCCCAATTTTCTTTTACATTCATGCATGAAAATTACATCAAACTTATTTATTACATAATTTTCTTCTTGGCATAGGGGAGGTCGGCCGCTTCATGTTCGGGCTTGACTTGGGCATGGGCCCACTTGGCTTGGGGTGCTTGGGATTGACTTTGATTTTGACTTGGTCAACCGGGGTGTAATTTTTTACCCCAACAGAGGATTGTGTGCGCTTGGAAATAGTGTTAGTTATATGTATGCCCTAGAGGCCATTACTGTACATACGATGGATATTGTAGTGGATGCTTGGACATATATAGGGAGGACTTTCTTGCTCGACATGATAGTATGCTATCTGGTTGCACTTTATCTTAACATGTACTCTGATTGTCTCTATGTTACATGTTGATAAAGCCCTTAGGATGAGTACTTGAGTACCAGGACTATGATGCAGATCATACTAGTGGGGACAGAGTAGTCGCTAAGTACATCCTTCAAATGTTCCTAGTCGTAGGTGTATCGAGACAGGGCATCGATATACCAGAGTAGACTAGCGTATAGCTTCTCGACCCATATAGATGGGCAATGGATAATCCCATATCCATTGGTGTTTGACATCAGAAACAGTATACGGGTGCTCAGTGGAGACTGGATACACTGGACGGACTTGCCGAGAACTCCCAGATGGTATTATACCTAACGTTAGATGGCAGTTCTCTGGTGACACTGGTACAGGTTAGTCTTTAGAACCGAGATCGTCATAGAGTCTTGTGTGATTCCCACTGTACTTTGATTTCCACCTTACCACGTTCAAGAGAACGTGTAAAACGGTGGCTTTTGGGTACAGTCCCAAGTCAAATGGAGGCAATGAGCGATAGGAGGGGTTTCGTCTCTCCCGGTATTGGGAGTTGATGTTGCGCTGTGCTCAATTGGCTATAACAGGAAGTCCTTGGCCAAGGCTGTTTCAGAGATATACTGGTAAGTGTTATCGGTAGTTTCTCGACCCGTTATGAGCCTCATATCGATACGACTTATCGAGTTACTGGGGTCTGACGTTTACCACCCCTAGACGAGATATGCGACATATCAAACGAAGAGACCGGACTGTACGGTAGTGTTACTGATTGGATTCGCGGGAGTGTGAGCAGACTTGCTTGTTGATCTTCTGATCGCTCAATACCCGGGTGGCCGTTACGTTTAGCAGACCGCTTGCGTCTTGTGGGTGTTTGATATGATCATCACCTACTGTCGGCGTATTGACGAGTCTTTAGAGTCCTACACAGAGGTTTCCTGGCTCAAGCGAAATGGAGTAGAAGCACATATGTGTGATATGTGCGGGACCGAGATTGATACAATATGAGATACCGTATTCTATTCTCGTGATATGAGATATCGGTCGTTTATATATGATATAGCCGGGTTATCGGATCAAGTGTTGATTCGATAAGTTGATTCATATGATATTACTCGGTTATAGGTGATATAGTCGGATTATTAAATCAAGAGTTGATTTGATAATCTAATGTATAATTATACATTTGATATATTACAATACATTAACTAGTATTAGCTCACTTATGATTTCTTTTCTCACTTTGGATACATTGATGTATATGTGATATATGTTAAATGTATCAAGCTAAGTTACAAATGCAACTAGGGTTATTAAGGGTTAAACCATGCTAGGGTTAAGATTAGGGCTTTATATTTATCATTAAGTTATTCAAAATTGTGGATTTTATCATGGTTGATATTTGTTGAAAGCTTGTAGAAACTTGTAAGCATTTTCGACTTTGTCCACTCTTTTGTCTAGCTTAGGATATTTATTTAACCCAACCCTTTAACCCATGGTCATGGTTAACTCTCTATAAGGGTTAAGCATGACATGCTTAACCCTTGGTTGCATTTTTAACCTCAAGGATAATTTATTCTCTCTTGAGAGAATTCTTCATCTTCTTCATGAGCTCAAAGAGAAAAGAGTTTTCTAGGGTTTGAGTTTGTGATGAAAACTTGTGAGAATATGAAATCTAAAGTGAGCCCACTTCCTACTTCATCATCCACTACTATTTGCCATTTAGTATAGGGTGTTTGCTTCACTAATTCCACAATTAGTAAGAGATAGCTTGGGTTAATGTCTCCTCGACGTAGATCATCTTCGGCCTCGAAGACTTCGAAGCAAGCATGTTCGTTTCTTCATGGGAGCCTTTCTAGAGTCCGGAGTTCACGATCGCAGTGAAGGGACTACTACACGGAGCTATTGATGTGAAGGACTGGTCTACAAAGGTTGTATTCCTTGCTCACTTAGGATGTAAAGTGTTTACATATGTTATTCCGTCGATTTCTTGTTAACGATTCTTTGTTAGGGTTAGCTAGAACGATAAATTTTTGAATTTGGCATGGACGATACCTCTCGAAACCTTGCTGCCGTGCTAGGTAACCCTTCAGTGGTATCAGAGCTACTAGGCATTGGATGTCGACTTATGGGGGGTTCTTACTGTGTGACAGTATAGCGAAGCATAGACTCTTACCCCCAGGGTGTCCCGAGACCGGAAGGTGTTCCCGCGGGTTGTAGTCCTCGCTAGGGGGCATGCGTAAAAAGTAGCTGCTGAGAAACCCGTTGGTGCCACGGTGACCCTATTGGATGGGGTGGCTTCCTGACCAATAGTGGTATTAGAGCCATGCTAGAAATTTAGACGGATTTTGTTAGAATTACGAAACCGAAACAACTCCGAAACTTGCAACGCGAAACCCTAGTTTCTGTCGATTTTAAATGTTGTTCAAAAAAAGTTTTTAAACAAGTATAGAATGATGTATGAGATATATCAAGAACACTGTGAAAATTTCAAGGGGTTTGAAGATTTTTTGGCCGTCCACCATATACCTGATCTCGGCCAAAACCGAGCACCCTCCCTGAAAATTTTTGTATGTTCCAGAGACTTGGTTTTGATGTTTTAGGTGTTGTTTATTTTTGCTAATTTTGCATGTGATGTAATCTTACACTATAAACAATTTGGAGTGTTTCGTATTCGTAGTTTTAATATTGTTTTGGGTTATTCGCATGTTGTCTAGACGAAGTTAAAAAGTTCGATCGAATGTCAAAACCCCATTTTTCTAAGTTTAACGTATTCGGAAAAACATGCAAGTGATCCTATGAACCCTCTAGAAGAATGAAACCCTAACTCAACTTTTTTGGATCGCGGAACCGTGGTCAAACCCTAGGGTTTTCCGTAGTTCCGTGGCGACATAAGTGAGGCTTGGGTTTGCCCTTCTATGGCTGGTGCATAGGTATTGTGGTATATTCTGGGTATTATTAAAACTGTGCTCAAGTGTTGACACTACTAAAATAGGGGGTTGCCCCTACGGATAACGACATCCGTAGGGGCAATTTTAGTTTGGCCCTACGGATTAGTCCGTAGGGCCAAAAGGTTGCCCCTACGGTCCACACATATTAATTTAAAAATATTAAATCTTAAATTGTTGTTTGCCCCTACGGAGCCGCAAACCAAGAACCTACGGACTTATCCGTAGGGGCAACTAAATAGAGATTTAATTAAAAAGGCACGGATCGATCCCTACGCTGAATACCTAAAAATTATTTTCTCCTGCGCTCGCGCGAACCCAAATTCCCAAACCCTCATTCCCGCCGATCGATCGTCGTTCTCGTTGTCTCCAGCGCCGGCCGATTCGTCGTAGCCACCGCCTGCTTTCGTCATCGCCAGCGCCGGCTCATCTCCGTTTTCATCATCGCCTTCGATCGATTGTCGCCTTCGATCAGGTAAGGAAATCTTCAATTACTCAAATTTTTTATTGTTTTAGGGCTATGGTTCATTGTTTGGGTACCGATGAGGCATCGGTTGGGGTTAACGTTAGGGTTGGGGCTGGGGCTGGGGTTGGGGCTCGGGCTCGGGCTGGGGTTCGGCAGGGGGTTGCGGTTGGGGTTGGGGTTGGGGTTGGGGTTAGGGTTAGGGTTGGGGTTCGGCTGGGGCTGGGGCTAGGGCTGGGGTTAAGGTTAGGGTTATGGTTAGGGTTGGGGTTTAGCTGGGCCTGGGGTTAGGGTTAGGTTGGGGCTGGGCTGGGGCTGGGGCTGGGGCTGGGGCTGGGGTTAGGGTTAGGTTGGGGTTGGGGTGGGGCTGGGCTGGGCGGGGCTGGGGCTGGGGCTGGGTCTAGGGAAGAATTCGTGGTGTCATGAGGAATTAATGTAGTCTCTGACGATGTTGCCCCAATTTCCATGGAGACATAAGGAGACAGGGGAAGAATTCGTGTCTTTCGTGTTGTAGATATAGAATCAAGTAGCTAACTATAGATTGATTGCCCAAAAATTATAATTGTATGCATTCATGTGGTGGTTGTAGTTTATGGCCAAATAAATCTTTGCATGCTGCCATTGGCAAGTCTTTGTCCAACCAAAACATGATTCAACATACTGAGCTTGTGGTACCAGACCATTCATAATGCAAAAAAAAGACACATTTCTGATTTGGAGAAAAGGAAGGGCAAGATAGAGATTTAGTTATGGATTTTACTTGGACGCCAGAAAACTTTTCTGACACCGTGTACCCAATTTTCCCACACACACCCTTCACACATGAAGGTTGGCAGAAGATGTTTTTCTGGTAACATCTTCAGCATCATCGAGACTTAATTGCATTTGAAAGGAGGATATATATTCATTCAACTTAAATTTATATTAAATTCATCTTGTTTATTGATTTCTTTTCTATGTTGCAGGTATGTATCTCAATCTCAAGTCTAATACATCTTAGTTCTTTAATGCTCAATTCTCAAAGGAGCTTAGTTCTCCATAGGAGCTTAGTTCTCCAAGATAGGAGCATGCTCCTCCCCATAATGTGCATATGCGCAAGTGCCACGTTCACTACGTGCAACGCACGTGTGCCCGCCATGCCGCACTACGTGCAATGCACGTGCGCACCACATGAGAATATTTAATAAAATTAAAAGGATCTTAGTTCTCCATAGGAGCTTAGTTCTCCAAGATAGGAGCATGCTCCTCCCCATAATGCGCATACGCGCAAGCACCATGTGCGCTACATGCAACGCACGTGTGCCCGCCATGCGCGCACCACGTGCAATGCACGTGCGCACCACATGAGAATATTCAATAATATTAAAAGGAGCTTAGTTCTCCAAGTTAGGAGCCTGCTCCTCCCCATAATGCGCATATGCGCAAGCGCCATGTGCTCTACGTGCAACGCACGTATGCCTGCTATGCGCGCACCACGTGCAATGCACGTGCGCACTACATGAGAACATTTAATAATATTAAGAGGAGATACGTTCTCTATAGGAGCTTAAGTCTAATGCATATACACGGATTTTCTCCTTTGTCAGTAACTATCCCGTTCTTATATTTCTCAATATAGTCACCATAACCTACAATTTATATGTTATACAGTCTAACATGGCCCATGAGTACGTCAAAGTTAAGGACTGGATGTATGTGGATTGGCAACAACGTATGCAAGCTAAGTTTGTCGCAGGAGTTGCTGCTTTCATTGAATTTGCACGCGCACATAATAAGATCATAATAAAGAAGATTCTCTGTCTGTGCGATAGATGTGGCAATAAGTACTGGCAGAAGGTAGAATTGGCAGAGCTTCATATTGTAAAACATGGGTTTACTAGACTTTATACAACTTGGAAATATCACGGGGAAGGAGAAGAATGCAGTACTGCGGAAGAAGAAGAAAGAGAACACGATAATGCGGCAGGAGAAGAAGAAGAATTCGGTAATGCGGCAGAAGGAGAAGACGGTAATTTATTTCCATCAGAAGAAATGGAGGATACGGTAGAGGCTGCCCTAGGTGAAGCTATTCGTACCGAAGATGACATTCCTTCCGGTCAAGGACCGCGTGCGGATAAATGTGAAAATTTCATGAATAATGCTAGAAAAAAAATTTATCAGAATGCGAAGTATTCCACGCTCTTATGGTTCGTCCAACTTTTCCAGATTAAGTGCTTAAATGGATGGAGCAACAAGTCATTCACAATGCTTCTTTCGTTCTTGAAAGATTCTATGCCCCAGGGAAATAACGTGCCCGACAGCTGGTACGGAGCCCAGAAGAATGTCTGATTTGGGTCTAAAGTGCGAGAAGATTCAAGCATGTCCTAAAAATTACGTGTTGTACTGGAAAGAGAATTCAGATTTGAAAGAGTGTCCAACATGCGAAGAGGCCAGGTATAAGCCGAAAGATTCTGATAAGAATCCTGATATACCTGTCAAGATAGCACGATAATTTCCCATAACACAGAGACTACAGAGGCTATTCAGGTGCAAGAAAATAGCCTAGGCAATGATTTGGCATCACCGTGCTCTTCCAAGTGAAGACGGAAAAATGAGCCATCCAAGAGATTCACCGGCATGGAAGGATTTCGATAGGAGGCACGCAATATTCAGTAGCGATCCTCGCAATGTTCGGCTCGGACTGGCTACTGATGGCTTCTGCCCATTCAACTATATGGCTGGAAGTCACAGCACATGGCCCGTTGTAATGATAATTTATAATCTGTCGCCTTGGTTGGCTATGGACCAATCATACTTTATGATGCCCCTTCTTATCGACGGACCAAACTCATCGGGGAACAATATCGACGTCTATCTCCGACCTCTGATCGAGGAGTTGAAATCTTTGTTCATTGATGGTGTAGAGACATATGATGCAAACACAAATACAACCTTCATACTGCGTGCGGCTTTAATATGGACAATTAATGACTTTCCTGCGTATGGAATGCTATCAGGCTGGTCCGTACATGGTCACAAAGCATGTCCTCATTGCCATGAACACACAACATCAAAATTCTTGAATTTTAGCAGGAAGGTTTGTTATTGCGGCCATCGACGTTTCCTGCCTCCAGACCACCCCTATAGGTTAGACACGGTTCACTTTGATGGTCATCAGGAGCTTCTTGGACCTCCATCCCCATTGTCCGGAAAGGACGTGACTGCTAAATGGGATGGTTACAATAATGTGACCTTCGGGATGGATCCAACGAAACAGGTCAAACCACCATTTTGGAACAAGTTAAGCATTTTCTTCGAGCTTCCGTACTGGTCAACAAATTTAGTGCGTCATTGTCTGGACGTCATGCATATAGAGAAGGGAGTATCAGAGCACATACTTAACTTGCTTCTTTGTAAAGACGGGAAATCGAAAGACAATCTGAATGCTCGGATGGATCTTTAAGAGTGGGGAATAAGAAGTGAATTGCACCCTAGACCGGTAGCGGGTAAACCGAGAAAGTTTGTATTTCCCAATGCCGCTTATCATATGTCACAATCGGAGAAGAAAAGATTCATGCAGGTGTTGCATGATTTGAAAGTTCCCACGGGTTTCTCAGGATCATTCAGCAAGAAAATAAAAATTGTGAAGGGCGAGATTGATAGGCTGAAAAGTCATGATCACCATGTTATCGTGGAGCACCTTCTTCCATTAGCCCTCAGGACTTCTCTCCCCGAATCGGTTGGTCTAGTAATCAACGACCTATATTGTTTTTTCAGAGAGTTGTGTGCTAAAACACTGGAGGTTGTGACGCTGGATAAACTAGAAAATTCTGTTGCATTGATATTTTGCAAGTTTGAGCGTATTTTCCCACCGTCATTCTTCGATATCATAATACACTTGATGGTTCATCTTGCAACTGAGGCTAAGTTAGCCGGACCGGTACAATATCGATGGATGTATCCCGTCGAGAGGTACGTGTAATTTTTCGTTTCGCGCAATTTATAAATTTATTGTTGTCCTGTATGCCCGTATTTATTTATTCAACATATTTTCATTAGGTATCTCTACACTCTTAAGAAGTATATACGCAATAAAAATCGACCAGAGGGTTCTATCATGCAAGGTTATCTTCTTGATGAAGCAACCACATTTTGTTCCCGCTATCTGGACGAGAACATTGAGACAAGACTTAACCGGTCTCGAAGAATTCAAGACGGGCCATATGGTAAAGCCGAGTATAAGAGGGTAGACACTATGTTTATCAACAAGATATACCGGTTTATCTTGCTTAATTGCGCATGTCTTGAACAAATTATAGAGTAAGTTTTTTTTGGATTAATTATTATATCTGTGTTTGTGTGTGTATGAAATGATATAATATTAATGTCACCATTATTTGTCGAAAATATAATTCATCTTAACGAGGTACGTGAGGGGCATCCTGATTGGAACGAAGAACAATTGGAAAAATATCATCAGGATAATTTTTGTGATTGGGTCACAGATCATGTAAGTTATTCGAATAACATTTTATTGCTATCAGTTTTAATCTAAACTTGTATCGTTATGTATTTTTCGTAAAATTTGTTTTGTTAGATCCACGATCCGAACTTGTCTGCATCATTTGAGAGTGATTCAAGATGTTTAGCTCAATTTCCTAGTATGGAGGTTGCATATTACAAAGGATTTGGTGTCCTTGGATACAAATTCGAAGTTAAGGACATAGAAACATCTAGAACCACTCATAATAGTGGGATTGCGACGGTAGGATCGGACGGTGTGATTTATTATGGGTACTTAAATTGTATACTCGGCATCCACTATCCCGGACGATCAGAACCCTTTTATATATTCCAGTGTACTTGGTACGATACGCGAACCGATACGGACAAGTGGAGAAGCAATCTTGGGACTTGGAAAGATGAATATGGATTGACCAGTGTGAACACACTTCGATTTTATGGTCAGGAAGATCCGTTCATCTTTTCGAACCAAGCGTTCCAAGTATACTACTCACAGTGTTTGAAGCATCCGGGTTGGAGTGTTGTATTCCGATGGAAACCCAGAGATGTCTACGATATCCCAGAATTCGAGGACAGCGATGAGGACGAAGAAAAGAGAAGGCTTAGAGTGCTCCGACCGTCTGTTTCGCAGGACGGGTTGTCTTCGGCCGATCATGAGATTACGTGGGTTAGAAATGACATCGACGATGAAATCCAAGTAGATATGTATAATGCGCCCACGAAACGAAAAAGGTTATCAGTAATGTTATATTATTACTTCACATTTTACGATCTATACATATATAGTCAATACTTTTAATGATTGTCCAATGCGTCCACGAACCGTTTATCTAGATTTGATGACGATGTCGGGAGCAGCGAGGGGCGGCAGGAGCTCCAGCCGCGGCAAAGGCAGAGGCAGAGTGGTTCTACCGCCCGGAGAGCTCCGTAGGGAGCTTCAGAGGGCCGGTCTTGCACCCAGATCGGGGACCCCTTCGGATGCCTCCTTCCGTGTGGATTTTGCCACACATCCAGGTATACTGCACGCATATCCATTTTGAATGTAATATTACAGATATTCATGGCTGTTTATGTCAAAATTACTTATATTGTCAATGTTTGATTGTCTAGTTGCTGGTGATGCGTCCACATCTGGGACAGAGGCCACTCCCGCTCCTCCAGGTATGTTTATATATCATATAGTACATGTATGTTGATTTAGAATACTATATCATAAATATACACACATTCCTTTTGCTCTAACTTAGCAATTTTTATTATTTTCTAGCTGTAGGTGGTGACACCACCGCACCTGCGGGTATGTTTATATATCCTATAGTGCATGAATATTGATTTAGAACATTATATTATTGATCTACACGTTCTTTTTGCAATTACTTATATAATCTATTTTTAATTGTCTAATTATAGGTGGTGCGTCCACATCTGACGCAGGGGCCACTCCCGCCACTTCCATACCCTCCGCATCGTCTGCAGGTTAGTATGAATAAATATAAAATATTTATTCATTTTACATATGCTCTATAGAATAAATATGAACTTCATGGAAATTTAGCGTCAATGTTTATTTTCTAGTTGGAGGGGATGCGTCCGCATCCGGGATCCCGTCTGTTCCTCACCGGAGGAACTATCGTCCCGCTCGTGCTGCTGCCCGGGCCCAGGCTCGTGCTTTAGTCACCGGAGGTATATATCACACTTCAATTTTCGTTTAACCTTGATTTCTTAATAAAACTTTGTCTTAATATTGATTGTCTTGATATTTCTTGCAGACGCAGGGCCTCTCCATCCCCAGAGGAGGACTCGAGGCCCGAATCAGTCCCATAGGCTGAGGCCTGACAGAGCTAGGGGGAGGCAGCATTCCCCCTCTTTTTTACCCTTGACTATCGCTATACCGATCCTCATGCCGAGAGGTTCGGCCGGTATATGGGGGACGAGAGCCGGCCCGTGAAGAACTATCCACTTCACGTTGAGTGGGGCGAGCAGCACCTGCGCTCATTCGCCCTCTTCTTTGATCAGGCTCGGGTACGTATTAATATATATTTTCATTTTATTTATCCAATATATTTATTATTAACACTTGCAATCTAATAACAATGTTTTTTTTGTATTTTCAGTTGGATTATGATTTTCAGCCTGTACCCGACCTTGATCACCCTGGGAGGGTGCTCGACCTTCATGCTCTGTACAATGGCCTGATGAAGAACATGCAGACCAAGGTCCGAAACAACAAGAATGAGCTGAAGGCCGACTGCTACTCCCTGTGGATGGTGACCCCCGAGGCAGAGAGAGCGGCCCTCCTATCTACTCCGGCGTTTGCGAAAGTCGACGTAGAGACATGGCCTATATTGTGCGAATATTTCGACTCCCAACGCAAACAGGTATATATTTTAAATGTAATTCATTGTTTAGGATATAATTTATTTTTTTGTGTTCCTTAATTAGAAAACTAAATGTTAATGCGTTGTGCAGAAACAGGCCGCTCAGAATACAGAGAACAGGAAGTCGGCGAAGAGGGGTCGCCCCACTTACACAGGTGGCTCGAGGACTCGAGCCATGGAGTTATCGGTAAATTACAATAGACCGCCCTTTGTGATATTCTGCAATATTAAGAGTTATTTTCTAATATATCTAATATTAAGAGTTATTTTCTAATATTGCAGACAGCTCAGACCGTGGCGCAAGGTGGTACACCGAGCGTGTTGTCCGCATATCTTGCCGTCCACGGCACCTCGACAGATCCCGCTACGGGCGAGCTTCGATGTCCCGACGTCGCTACCCAGGAGTATTACGTAAGTGTTAATATTTATTCTACCTATATTTGAAATTTTAGTTTTGGAAAGTTCAAATTTAAATTTTATACTTATACTTTACTGCTTAATGTGGGTGTAGGAGCGGGTGGTTGAGCAGGCCGAGGCCTCGGGGATCGATTTTACCGGACAGAGCGATCCGAGGCTGCTGACCCCAGTCCTGGACGCCGCACACGGAGGGCACCACGGAGGTTGGGAGAGAGGCCGGGGACTGGGCCCTAGCAGGACCCATATGAGGTAGGACTCCACCCCGGCGGTTACTTCCTCCGTCTCCAGTGAGCGACGTGTCCAGCAGGAACTGGAGAGCTTGAGGGCCACCGTTCAGGAGTTGAAGGAGATGCTGTATGTATACTACTTTATAGTAAAATACCATTTCATATTATAAATATCAACATATCCATAATTAGTACGTAGCCTAAGCTTCTTTGGTTGTAGACTTAGGTTTGATTAATCATACATACATATCTAATTAAAATAAACTACGGTTTTCCAAACTAGATATCCAAATGGGGTTTCGAAATAACTTGATAATGATACGAATTCGAATAATACACAGTTCTTACACGCTTATTACACACGTTAGGTCCAGACGCGACAGGGTACATCGGCCGAGCCTCCACATGCATCTCCTTCGGCTGCGGCTCCGCAAGCCACTACATCGGCTGCGGTTCCGCAGACAGCTCTTATAGCTCCACCGCCCGCTCAGACTCCCGCAGCCGCGGCTCCGCAAGCCACTACCTCGACGGCGGCTGCGCAGACCACATCGCCAGCTCTACAGCCCGCTCAGACTCCCGCATGCGCCGAATTGCATGGTTTATTGACCGAGGAGCAGGCGCGCCAGATTCTAGCGTTTATCAGAGGTGGAGCTGGACCGAGTTAGGGTAGCTTTTTGATTCTTATTTTTTGAAAGATGTATTTATTTATATGATACATATTGTACTACATTTTGAAACATTTTGGACGATATTGATATTGGTTTATATTTATATCATATTCAGTTTTTTGGTTTCTTTTGTATATTATATGCGTGAGATGTGATTATGAATACTGCGATATATGTTGTGTGATGATTAATTTTATATTTGATTGATGTATAAATTATTGTGCACAGGGCGAGAAAAAATCAGGCAGCCTTTTTAAAAAAAAAACAGATAATATGTACCTGCGGATTAATCCGTAGGTACACATGTTGCCCCTACGGATTAAACCGTAGGGGCAAAATATCAGAATAACTGATATTTTCCCCCTGATCTCAGTATCAGGGGGTTGGGAGTGCCCCAACGGTTATATCCGTAGGGGCAAACGAAAGCCCCTATGCAGTTATCCGTAGCGGCAAAATATCAAGATTTCTGATATTTTGCCCCTACGGATATGTACCTAAGCATGTATTCGTAGGGGATATTACTTGGCCCTACGGAGTAATCCGTAGGTACAAGTAATATATTTTTTTAAAAACCGTAAATAAAATAATTTTTTTGCCCCTACGGCCTACTCCGTAGGGGCAATGGGACCTATACAGAACTCCGTAGGGGCAAGTTTTTGACCGTAGGGGCAAGTTCAGGGCTTTAACTTGCACCTACGGCGTTTGCACCTACAGGGTATTTTTTTGCCCCTACGGATATATCCGTAGGGGCAGTGGTTTGCCCTTACGGATATATCCGTAGCGGCAACCCTTATTTGTAGTAGTGTGAGTTGTCGGGAAATTGTGGGACTTTGATGAATCGATCGAAAAGTTTAACGTCGTCCGGATGTTATGTGATGGGATACAATATTTGGAATCCACAAAAGTAGTTATGAGATAACTAATTTGAATGTTATAAATCTAGCAATTTAGTCTCATTTGATCGGTTGCCACGGGATTTTGATGAGATCAAAAGTCCGTCGCAATCACGTAGCGTACGCGGATACTCGCTGGGTAAACTTAATAGATAGCCATGCCCCGTAGCCCCGACCAAGTGACTGTAGGTGAACCCCGTCGCCAAAAGCATCCGTTTGGGTGCTCGCGGCAGCGGTGTTCCGCTTTAATGCACTTCATCGATGGCATCGGGGGGTGCGGCCGTCTACTAAAGTTTCCAACGAGCATTCGATCAGGATGTTGGGAATCTTGTTGGTGTTTTCAATATCGAGACTAAAATGCAGGGTTTATAATTGTTAGGCATGTGATATCTAAGGAATTCATTTGGTTAGGCATGTGATGTCTAAGGTGGTAGCGAATTCCAACTGTTGTAGTTTTTCACTTTCTTTTCTGCGACCGTAAGTGTATTGTGTAGTGTATCGCCTGTTTCGCTGCTATATGTCAACGACAATTGAGATATGCATATTTACTTATATTGATGACATGTGATGTTATGTTATATTGGATCTGTAAGTCTACGGTAGGGCCCCGGCCGTCGATTCGAGGCCAAAATGCGGAAATGAAAACTTTTTCTAAACTTGAAACCGGCGCTATCGCAGACTTTAATCCCGGATCGAACCATTAACCTATAACTAGCAACTAGAGAGAGGTTAGAAAAGCTATACCGATCGATCCGTGTCCTTCGATCTTTAGCCACCATCCTTAGCTCCTCGCGGCATCTCCGATCTCCGGTCTCCACGTCGAAAAGGGCACCACATCTTCCAGTCTTTTTACGGGCTCCCGCTTCGTCCGAAGTAACTCGGACACGAAGTTTGCTAGCCGACGTGTCCAAGGTGAAGTAGAGAATGTGTGTGATCACTTTGTCTCTTACATCCATTGATTCTCAACGCATGAGAGTGTATGGATGGAGATTAAAGATGAAGCCATCAATGGAGGTTGTGAGCTAGAGGAAGAAGAAGAAAAAGAAGCCTTTTCTTTTCTTATGTGTTCTATGATAAAATGAGTGAGTGAGAGTGAAAAATACAAGAGCAAACTCCCCCTCTTGGCTGCCCCCCCTCTCTCTTCTTATCATATCAACACTCAAATCCATCAATAATGTGACACATGCACAAAGAAAGAGACCATGAGTCATCACTTGTGCATGTGTCACAATTAATGCCCCTAATGATGACTTAAACTCACAATTTCCATTTGTAAACATTAACCCAAATGTTTACAACAACAAAAAGATACGGCAACATCTAAAGTAAACTTGTGACGGATCACAAGGATACCCCTCACCTGTATATACATACCTGCGTCCGCATTCCGACTGAATGCGAATGTGATGAGACTAAAGTAATCCAACAAATCTAATACTAGGATCCGGCTTAAACCAAAGCCCACTAGTATGATCTGCCCGATCATGATCCGTGCACTACTGCATGTATATGATCGAACCCTGCCATATATCATATGGCCTCTACAACGTTTCGCCCGAAACTTGAGAAACTGTCTGTGGGGGACTCTAAAGACTCGTCAATATTTTGGCTGTGGATTTAACCACCAGCACGTCAGTGGTACTAGCTGTACATAACGGGCTACCAGGTATTGACCAAAAGGGAGGTTGATGAGCGAACTCATCCTGACACCCTACTGAGCCTGTCAGTGACAATATCCGTACAGTCCGGTCTGTTCGTCTATGAGCATCGCATGTCGGGCCTAGGGGGTTGGTAAAAGTCAGACCCCCAAAAGCGGTACAAGTCGTGTCGGAGTGTAGCCCAGAACACCCTGAGATACTACTGGAATACCTACCAGTAAATCTCCTACCTTGGCCAAGGACTTCGTGTAATGGCTCTCCTAGACACAGCACGATCTCACCCTCAATACCGGGAGAGACGAAACCCCTGCCGATCCGCTCACTGCCTCCATGTAGCTCGGGACTGTACCCAACTAAAACCTATTTGCACGACTCCTTTGAGCCGTGGTAGGGTAGTAATCAAAGCACAGTGGGAACTCACACGAGACAAATGACGATCTCAGGTCGATGAACTAACCTGTATACATGTCACCGGGGAACTGCTATCTGACGTCAGGTATAATACCAAGTAGCATGTTCCCGGCGAGTCCTGTCCGGTGTACTCATAACCCAATGAGCATCTGTATATATCTTAGGTGAACCAACTGACACCAATGGCTTGTGAGACCGGCCACCGCCCCTCGTCGGGGTCTCGACTGTATACACTAGTCTACTAATGGAGTATCGATGCCCAGTCTCGAAAACTCCCACGACTAGGGATCACTTTAAGGATGTGCTTATAGACCCCAGCTCCCACGTATATGATCGCCATCATACTGCTGGCCGTCAAGCAAGAATCCTAAGGGCTCTATCAACGTGTAATAGTGACCTGTAATGTCACCTAAGGCTGTACACAACGTTAAAGATAAACCAGATAGCATACTATCATCTTGAGTAAGACTGTCTACCGGTATAGGTCCTCCCTCAATCATTGCAATCACGTGCCTGTGATCCAATAATTGACTCTGAGGGCACTATATCCAACAATCTCCCACTTGAACTCAAGGCTAATTATTGCGATGTCGCATACTCACCGCCCGTGTGATACCGAACACCCAACTCCTCTACTAATCAGTTTCACAAAGCCCGTTTGCGAAACTATGCATTCGAGGAATAGCCTCAGTGAGTGGATCCGCCCTAATGTTTCTTTCTATGTCTCTCTTTATCTCAAGTTCGCTGAGAAAGCCATCTCCCGAAATGAGCAATACCTGTCTTAGAATATATTTGGATATCTGATGGGACCTAGTTCATAAATGAACTCCAAATCCAAACTTCTTAGACTGTATCGTCAACTGAATTTAATCAGTATCCTGCGTCATGCCTCCCTCAGTGTCCGCTTGGATCATCTGTCCAAACCACTGCCCCTCGTCAAAGGGAAAACTATAACTCTGACAGTCACTCTGTCATCCAGGTCACCTTGGAAGCCTGGAATGATAACCGTCTTCTAAAAGAGGCTGTCGTTATCATATCCCTAGAACATCCACTTATGTTCTAAAACTGCTTCCGAACGTTTCTCCAGGATAGGATTAATATCAACTTACTGCATCTCGTGCAAAAACAATATCTGGTGTGGTACTTGACATCTCATGATTGACTCAATTGCCTAAGCAAGTGATCTGCCAATCATGCACATCCCTCTCCCCTTTAGTCTGTAAGACACCTTTAGAGAGGGTGACTCCATTACCTGCAGGTATACTACCGTGCCAGGAGTCGTCCATTCTAAAACACCTTTAGAATGCTGTCTAATTACCCAAATTGGGAAACTACCCAAATCTAGATCTAAAACCATAGATCTAGTAACCAGAATATCTGATATAATATCCATGTCCTCTGTGGAGAAACCACTGTGTGACAACCAAAGTATAACCGATCGTAGTATAGGAATATCACTTCCTACTCTGTGTATGTCATCCAAATACCAGGACATCACACCCTACTACTTTCTTAACAGATCCATCCCCTATTCTGATGAAGTCAAACCTATGACTGTCACATCTGAAATAGATGATCTGTCTCCGCTATATCTGCTTTAGTCCATAAATAGACATAAGCTACTTGTCCACTATGCTTCCGCTGCTCCCACTGACTACGACAACCCTCTGGCAGAGTCATATACACGTACACTTCTAAAGCTAGTTTAGAACGACGCTATACTCATCCTCCTGCCAGGTCTCATAGTCTGGAACAACAGTAGTGTCAAGTCTGGGTAAACAAGAACCTCCCTGTCACCGTCCTTGAGCATACCGAAGTACCTCTCGAGTGCTTGAGGTTACCCACCATATCTGCGGAGTGGCTAATGGAATATCAAACCTGATTGAATCTTTAGGTTCTACTAAATTTTCAGTAGTCGTTCGCGGTTCTGGAATCACTTCCAGTTCTACCATACTCCCACTACTGTTTTCTGAAAAAATCTATTTTACTAAAACTGTGGCGAGTCAAGAACAATATCACTATTGATCTTCCAGATGGTAGAAAGTCAACCCTCGTCATAGCCCGGGTTAACCCACAAACAGCCATTACAGAAACGTGCCTTGAGTTATCCAGAGTCTGGTTTTAAGCATAAACCGAACAACTTCCCGTACCTTAACAATGTTAAGATATGAACTATTCTATATCCAATATAGAAACAGAGGCACTGATTTAATTAGAACCAGGTTCAAATCATCCAGCTGTCTCCAGTTGATTGATCTAGATTTTTTATGTGTTTGTAGTTAACCGCAATCAATAACGGTGTCGCGCGTAGCTAGACCGAGATGAGTACGGGTCGTCCTCTGGGAAACGTTGAATATTTTATTCTTATTTTAGGCGTGTTGAGAAAGAGGAAGAATAGAGAAATAAAGAATAGTGGAAATAGTTTCTAGATCTACGTTAAACACTGATGCAAAATATAGATTTAGATTAACTACGGAGATAAGTTTATATGAGAAGGGGGCTTGTAGGGTTCATTAGGATTTAGTAGTTATGGATGATTAATTAAAGATTACCCTTTTTATCCTTTAATAGATTTAAAACTAGAACGACGGTGACGCATGTAGATTAGGGTTTCTGAAGGGAAAAGGGTTCCCACTCTTAACCCCTATCTCGACATGGAACTCCGTTCATATCTAGCCTTTACCAAAACAATCATTAATCTAATCTCTAATCGTGGTCGAGACTAACAATAAATTGGTAGCGCGCCCGATTAGGATGTTAATGATTCTTTTGATAAAGTTTATAAACTTTATAGGACGTAAAAAGAGTTTAAAGATCTTCATCATCCATTAACCTATCCTAATCCTACGAACCCTAACATGCGGAGAATTACTCGCGCATGTTGGGAGAAGAAGAGATGGAGAGAGAATTTATAATGAAACTACAAAGAAATAGAATAAGAAAAAGAACTATCTTTATTAATCAACAAAAATCATTTACACTTTGTTCCCTTAGAAAATGATTACAAATACTAATTTGCTTCTCGATCTCTTCTAAGGAGGTAGATGAACCGTTAATGATCAGCCTGGATGTGTGAGCCGTCTTGGACTTCGTGATCGCGTCGACTTGATGATTTTTCCAAGAGACTCTCGTTCTTTATTTATAGTCCCAAAGCTAGAACCCTAGCTTCCTAAATTGGAAGCTAGAGGTTAAGATCCAAACCAAAAAATCCCAGCTCACAAACCTTCTGGCACACGGCGGATCCGGCCAATAGGGGGATTTGGCAGCGGATCAGCGGCCAAGTAGGAGGATCATTTTATGATTTTTTTGGGGCTTCACTCATATGACATGTGGCGATCTTTAGAAGCTTTGGAAACTGGAAATCTTTTCTTTGTTTCAGCCAGACTTGAGTTCTTAGTTTGCTTTCTTAATTAGGCTGGTTTGCTCTTAACAACTTTGATTCCCTTGATTTTAGCCCTGAAAATTCTGCACAACAACTCAACAACTAATATTAGTAGAGTTTGTTTTATTGAGATATTAATTTTAACATTAAGACCAGTATTTTTGCATACATTTTCCTACCAAATGTTAATTATAATATATCAACACATGAAAATAGTATTTTTATAGATAAACCCTCATATGTATCATATATTATAATAAACACCTTTTCTAATATAGAAATAGTAGGAAAAATGTCATAATAAATGTGCAGTTTTATCAACTGAACAAATACCCCCAAACTTATCTTTGATCGTCTCGAGCAAACTAGTTTATTCAAGCGAAGGAGAAAAGAAAGGAGAAAACTAAGCACACTTTCGTAGGCAACACGATTGCACTGAGCACGTGCAACAAGCCGTTAAACCTCTAGGTGTCCCTAGTAGGAGGAGTGTTGTCTCCTGAGGGTTTTCAGTTGATTACACCCAAAAAATCCTATAATAAAAGAGAGATGGTGAAATTTACATATAAAGATAAGAACCATAAAAGAAATACTTTGAAAATTTAGAGTTTCCAACTACACTAGCTTTTCAGTTGTCATGAGTCCTATCTTATTAGTCATGAAAAATGTTAGAAATCACTTCATTCCTCAATAAAACATCATCTTTATTCTTCATTCCTACCTTTCATCCAAATATCGATCATATACCCCTACGTGTGTGAATAGAACATCCCTACATTCGGAGAATTCAATTCAAGCTATCATACTCTTGTCCATCTACCTCAGTACTTTTTAATTTGATGAATACTTGGATGGTTTTGCTCGCACATTTTTCATGCGACCGTTAATACTTCTTGAGGTACTAACCGACCGATTACTCATGTGCTTGCGATTAGGTGTATTAGTATTTTCCTCGTCTTGCACCGCCTAAGGCTTAGCAGTGACTCCCAGACCAGTTGGTCTAAGGCACTAGGTGATGAAGCACCCTCGCTATATTTTTTTATTGCTTCCTTGGTGATAACAAAACCAGTGTTCATTTTTCTCCATCATTTTATCTTTTATTCATTTATAATTTCCTTCATACTTTGGCTTTTAGACAAGAGCATTTCAAGGTATCCTCTACTATCCCGAGTTTCAAGACGTGTGTAAGTGCGTATAGTAGGGTATCAACATTCAAATGTTTGGCTTCCAGAATAGGAACTATTTTTCAGACTTATTTTTATCCTCAGATTAGTGACTTCTTTCATCTTATTAACCCTTGGGACAACAGCTCATAACTACTTATTACTAGTTCGTTTAGGAAAACTTCTAATTTTCTTGGTTTTCTTAAACTATTCCTATCTTTTGAATATAATTTTTCACTTTCTACTCTTTTGTTATAAAAAAATTTTAAATGCCCAGTGTCAAAGATAATTCAGTGAATACAAACCTCCCCCTAAACCTATTTTCAGCAGTGTCCTCACTGATGTTGTCTTTTGAGAGCATGGACCTGTATACTTGGGGAGAGACAAAAGGGGTAAAATAATAGTTAAATGAAAACTATCCCCAAACTTGTTCTTTGGCACGCACAAATATTCAGTTAAGTCCATCTTCACTCACCTCCATTCTTAAAATGAGAAAATGTTACCAAAACATGGAGGTGAGGCGGAGGAAATTCAGTTCTGATAAAGCGGCTCCTGTAAAAACAGGAGCTCCTCCACGGGGTCAGCAGAGAAATACGGTTTTAATCTATACCCATTTACTTCAAAAATTGAATCGTTTTTCAAATTTTCAACTTCTACTGCCCCGTGCGGGTGTACATACCGCACCACAAAAGGTCCTTTCCAACCAGATTTAAGCTTACCCGGATGAAGATGGAGATGGGAATCGTAAAGAAGGACTTGTAGCCCCGATGTGAAAGTTTTTCTAAAAAGGTTTTTATCGTGGAACGCTTTAGTCTGGTTCTTTACTGTCACCGCATTATCGTAAGCTTCATCGCGCAATTCGCTCAGCTCATTCAATTGCAGCTTCCGATAGCTGCTCGCATGATCAAAATCGAAATTAAGCTCTTTAATAGCCCACATTTCTTCATGTTCGATCTCGACAGGAAGGTGGCATGCCTTCCCAAACACAAGGCGGTATGGAGACATACCAAGATCGGTCTTATAAGCGGTGCGAAATGCCCAAAGAGCATCCATCAATTTGGTTGACCAATCTTTACGGTTTTTAGAAACCGTCTTCTCCAAGATTTGTTTGATCTGCCTATTTGAGATCTCAGCCTGCCCGCTTGTTTGGGGATGATAGGGCGTAGAAAACTTGTGAGTGATTGAATATTTCTGCATCAAAGCCTCGAAAGATCGATTACAGAAATGTGTCCCGTTGTCGCTAATTATAGAGCGGGGGTGTCCGAATCGCAAAAAGATATTTTCTTTAAGGAAATTAATGACAACAAAGTTGTCATTAGTGCGACACGGTATTGCTTCCACCCATTTCGAGACATAATCAACCGCTAACAAGATATATAAATTCCCAAAAGAATTGGGAAAAGGGCTCATAAAATCAATACCCCAAATATCGAATATTTCCACAACCAATATAGGTTGGAGCGGCATCTCGTTTCTTTGTGAAATCCGACCCAAATGCTGACATCGCGGACAAGTTTTGCAATGTTCATATGCATCTTTAAATAATGTTGGCCAATAAAAGCCACATTGCAAAACTTTCTCCGCCGTTTTTCGAGGACCAAAATGACCGCCGCATGCCTGATCATGACAAAATGATAACACACTCTTGAACTCATCGTTAGGGACACACCTGCGAATGATTTGATCGGAACAATACTTAAATAGATAAGGTTCATCCCAGTAAAAGTATTTTACTTGGGAAAGAAATCGAAGTTTGTCTTGTTTCGACCAATTGCTAGGAATAAGTCCCGTCGCAAGATAGTTCACAATATCCATGAACCAAGGTTCGTAGGATACAGTCAAGGGCTGTTCGTCAGGGAATGAGTCATTTATCGGCACAGTCAAAGTTGGCGAAGAAGTGATGCGTGAAAGATGGTCGGCTACAACGTTTTCACATCCACTCTTGTCTCGGATGACAAGATCAAATTCTTGTAACAATAGGATCCAACATATTAGCCTGGCATTAGCATCCTTCTTCGATAAAAGATGTCGTAGGGCGGAGTGATCAGTGTAAACCACAATTGACGAGCCAATCAAGTAGGGCCTGAATTTCTCTAATGCAAATACAACTGCCAAGAGTTCTTTCTCGGTAGTTGTGTAATTTATTTGTGCATCATTAAAGGTCCTACTTGCATAGTAAATTACATGTGGCATCTTATCAATGTGTTGTCCTAAGACCGCACCAATAGCAAAATCTGATGCATCACACATAAGCTCGAACGGGTGGTTCCAATCCGGAGATGATAGAACGGGGGCTGTAGTAAGTGATCCTTTAAGCGATTCAAAAGCAGCCTTACAATCCGAATCGAAGTGAAATGTAGTATCCTTGGCCAATAGAAGGGTTAAGGGTCTAGCAATTTTGCTAAAGTCCTTAATGAATCTCCTATAAAATCATGCATGGCCAAGAAAGGATCGTATATCTTTGACGCATTTGGGACGAGTGAGGTTATAAATGACATCAATTTTTGCTCTGTCAACCTCAATGCCTTTTCGTGAAATGTCCAAGGACAATACCTTCTTGGACCATAAAATGGCATTTTTCCCAATTCAAAGTCAAGTTCTTATCCTTACAGCGGGTAAGAACCGCGTTAAGATTACGAAGGCAGTCCTCAAAGGAGTCCCCAAAAATGGAGAAATCGTCCATAAAAATTTCCAGAAAATTCTCCACCACATCTGAGAATATCCCCATCATACACCGCTGAAATGTAGCGGGAGCGTTGCATAACCCAAAGGGCATGCGTCTATAAGCAAAAGTACCGAAAGGACAAATAAATGTGGTTTTATCTTGATCCTTTTCGGCGATGGGGACCTGGTATAGCCAGAGTATCCGTCCAAGAAACAATAGTATTTGTGTCCAGCTAATCGTTCTAACATGTGGTCAATGAAAAGTAGAGAGAAGTGATCTTTTCTCGTCGCGGCATTGAGTTTTCTGTAATCAATACATACGCGCCACCCAGTTTGGGTGCGTGTTTGGATTAACTCATTAGCCTCATTAGTTATGACTGTGATGCCAGACTTTTTAGGGACCACATGAATTGGACTTACCCATTGGCTATCAAATATAGGGTAAATTATACCACTATCAAGGCACTTAACGATTTCTTTCTTTACCGCCTCCTTCATAACGGGATTTAACTGTCTTTGTGGGTCTCGGGTTGGTTTGGCTTCATCCATCAGATGTATATAATGTTCAACAATTAAGGGACTAATCCCTTTGATGTCAGCCATTGTCCAACCAAATGCTTCCCGATTCGATCTCAACACTGCCAAAAGTACGTTCTCTTGCTCTAAGGCTAGAGAGGCGGATATAATCACTGGCAAAATCTCATTCTCACCTAAATATGCATATTTAAGATGAGAAGGTAGCGGTTTGAGATCAAGTATCGGCAGAGAGACAATAGAAGGTGGGGTAAGGGAATGATATTCGGACTCCCTAAGAGGTTCAAAACTTGCATAGGATATTGACTCGGAAAGTGCTGCTGACTTTTGCGACGAGTCAACTGATTCAAACTCAGGGACGGACTCATTGAACATATCCTCACTATGAAGTTGTGCAAGATCAAACGATGTCTCACTAGTGTTGTCGGGATCATCAAAGCAAAGTTCCTCATCCATGCAGCTTTCGGGAGCTATCTCGTGGATGGAACAAACATCCAGCAAATGAGCAGAAGGTGTAGGGTTCCTAGGCACTCTAATGAGGTCTCACAAGGCATCAACCATGCCAATTTCAAATTTTACGGGTGCCGAGAAACCCTAATACGGATCGTTAACTAGAAATCTAGGCGACCAAAGCAACTAGTTTACAACTAAACTAAAAGAACGGAAATACAACCTTTGTAGATCCGGTCCTCCACCTCCACGGCTCCGTGATGAAGTCCTCTCCGCTGTCCAAATCAAAATCCGGGCTCTAGCGTCGGCTTCATCGGAGAAATGGACGGGCAAGGTCATCGGCTTCGTGCCGAAGATGATCTACGTTGAAGCATCACAAGATCAAGCTCCCACTTCACCAAGTCATGAAACTTGTGAAGAAAACACACTCTACTACTTGGCAAGAGGTAGAGGATGAAGAAATAGGAAGTGGGTTCACTTTAGAATTGGATTTCTCACTCATTTCATCAATCCACCATTGATGAAGTGAAGCTTTCTTCATTGAAGAAGATGAAGAAGAAGAAGCTAATATTATGATAAGTTAATTAGAATAGAATAGAAAAATCCATTCTTATCATAATATTAACCATGGTCATGTGTAGAGAATTGACTAAGGCTAAATGAATGGTTAGGGTTAATGAGATGAAGACAAAAGGGTTTCTTTGGTCAAAGCTTCATGAAGCTTCAACAAGCTTCATGAAAGAAAGAAACCTTTTGTTTTTCTTTTCTCTTATCTTTAATCCAAAAACAAATAAATAAATGAATGAATAATCAAATAAAAAACCTAACCATTTATTTAAACAAGGTTTAATTCTTTACACAAACCCTAGCAAACATGTATCATCAAACATGATACAATCAAGTGCACGAAAATATATCACATATACAATGTGCACACACGAGTGAGAAAATCCATTTAAAGTGAACCGATATTAGTTAATGCAAAGTAATATATCAAATATATAATTATGCATTAAATCATTAAATCAAAACTTGATTTAATGATCCGGTCATATCGCATATAACCGACTAATATCCAATGTATCGATTTATCGAATCAATCCTTGATTCGATAACTAGGTTATATCGCATACAACCATTCGATACATTCATCGCGAGAATGGAATACGGTATCACATACACGCATTATTCTCGGTCCCGCACATATCTCATATGCGATCCTATTTCGTTTCTCTTGAGCCAGGAAACCTCTGTGTAGGACTCTAAAGACTCGTCAATACGCCGGCAGCAGGTGATGATCATATCAAACACCCACAAGCCGCAAGCGGTCTGCTAAACGTAACGGCCACCCAGGTATTGAGCGATCAGAAGATCGACGAGCAAGCCCGCTCACACTCCTGTGAATCCAACCAGTAACACTTACCGTACAGTCCGGTCTGATCGTCTGATATGTCGCATATCTCGCCTAGGGGTGGTAAACGTCAGACCCCAATAGCTCGATAAGTCGTGTCGATATGAGGTCTATAACAATTCGAGAAACTACTGGTAACACTTACCAGTAAATCTCAGCAACCCTGGCCAGGGATTTCCGGTTATAGCCAATCGAACACAGCGCAACATCAACTCCCTATACCGGGAGAGACGAATCCCCTCCTATCGCTCATTGCCTCCATGTGACTTGGGACTGTACCCAAAAACCACCGTTTTGCATGCCCTCTTGGACGTGGTAAGATGGAAATCAAATTACAGTGGGAACCACACAAGACTCTATGACGATCTCGGGTCAACAGACTACTCTGTACCAGTGTCACCAGAGAACTGCCATCTGACGTAAGGTATAATATTATCTGGGAGTTCTCGGCGAGTCCGTCCAGTGTACCCAGTCTCCACTGAGCACCCGTATATCATCTCTGATGTCAAACACCAATGGATATGGGATCATCCATCGCCCATCTGTATGGGTCGAGAAGGTATACGCCAGTCTACTCCGGTATATCGATGCCCTGTCTCGATACACCCACGACTAGGGACCTTGAAGGATGTACTTATGGACTACCATGTCCCCACTAATATGATCCGCATCATAGTCCAGGTAGTCAAGTACACATCCTAAGGGCTTTACCAACATGTAACAGAAAGACAATCAGTGTACACGTTAAGGTAAAGTGTAACCAGATAGCATACTATCATGTCGAGCAAGAAAGTCCTCCCTATATATGTCCAAGCATCCACTACAATATACATCCTATGTATAGTAATGGCCTCTAGGGCATACATATAACTAACAATCTCCCACTTGCACTAGGGCCATCTGTAGCAGTGGTTGTAGTATCTCATACTTAACCATCCCATAAAAATCTCTCTCTGGGAATAGGCCTTCGTGAGTGGATCCGCCGTGTTGTCCTCTGAGTCTACTCTCCTAACCTCGATCACCTTGGAGATCAACTATCTCCATGATCAGGTGATACTGCCTTAGATTATGTCTGGATCACTGATGGGACCGACGTTCCTTGGCATAAACCACAACTCCATTGTCTCACAATGGTAGGAACGTAGTTCATCTCATGAACCAATATACACCCAAACAGCCTCTTTGGTAGCATTTTAAGTAGCGATGTATCTAGCCTTTATCGTCTAGTATGTCACGGTATCTAGCTTGGAACTCTTCTAACATACCGTCCCTTTACTGAGGGTAAAGACAATGCCTGTGACTGATATTCAGTCGTCTTTATCACCCTGGAACCCTTCCAGTGATTCTCCTCAGGATCGTTTGATACCATCTCACTACAACTAGTGAGAATCCTAACATCCAATTAGATCTATCTCATAGATCCAAAACGCAGGATTTAGGAGGCATCACTTTGATCCTATATGGAGAATCATTGTGATAAGCGGAGATTGACCGAGCGTAGCATAGGAAACTCCTTTCTTATCAAGAGTATGTCATCCACGTACTCTACGAGGATCATCACCATACTCCCTACTACCTTTTTGTATATACAAGGTTCATCTACCATTTTGATGATGTCAAACTCTTTGACTAATCCATCAAAACAGATGTTCCAACTCCGCGATGCCTGCTTTATCATATAAAACATCTTGCACACGTTTCCGCTGCTCCCACTGTCTACGAGGCACTCTGACTGTGTACTTATAGACTCTCTCTTCTAAAACATCATTTTAGAAAAGTAGTCATGGCACCCAACCGCCAGATATCGTAGTCATGGTATGTAGCCGTGGCAAGTAGGATCTGGATGGACTTAAGCATAGCCACTTGAAAAGGTTTCATCATTATCCACGCCTGGTCGATGATGAAAAGCTTTAACAAGTCTAGCTTTGAAAGTCTCAACTTTTCCATCTACACCAAGTAATCTTCTCAAGATATACTTGCTCCTGATGGGGATTTAACCCTTCAGATATAGCAACCAAAGTCCATACTTTGTTGGTGTATAAGGATTCCATCTCAGATCGCTAAGCATCCAGCCATTCTTACAGAGTCCCACTCCTGATGGCCAGCTCGAAACTAGTTGGGTCATCATCTCATGATGCAATCCTCGCTCCCACTGTCATAGAGAAACCGAAGTATCTCTCACGTGGGTGAGAAACCCTACTAGATCGGCGGAGAGGCTGAGGTTCGTTGGTAACTATTGAATCCTTTGGTTTTATCAAATCATCTGCTGTAGTTTGTATAGCTGGAACATTTCCAGTTCTACATTACAGATCTTGCCTCGAGCTTGTCCGGATTTTGTTTTTCAGACATAGGCTGGACAACCCCAAATCTTAACTAACTTAAGAGATGGGCTCTTCCCTTATCATATCACATATGAAAAGGTAGGCAACAGATTTGATTTGAACCCTATTCAATAGGTATGCAGCTTCTCAAGTGCATAACCCCCAAAAAGGAAATAGGTAACTCAGTAGTACTCATCATAGAGCACACCTTATCATATAGGGTGTGGTTTCTCCACCCCGATATACCATCGTGCAATGGTGTATACGGAGGAGTAATGCTGAGAGAGAATCTCATTCTCCTTTAGAATAATCCAGGATTTCCGTGCTCAAGTATTCTCCTCCTTGATCTCATCAAAGGACATAATACTTATACCCGTATTGGTTCTCTACTTCTAACTTATATTCTGTGAATATCTCAAAAGGTTCGGACTTGTGTTTCAACAGGAACATAGGTCTGAATCTCGAAAGATCATCAGAGAATGTAATGAAGTACAAAGAACCAGTCTTGGCATTTGTAGACAGTGGAACTTACATACATCAACATGTATCATCCCAAGAGTTCACTAACTCTTTCTCTGTTTCCAGTAAACGGAGCTATGGTCATCTTATCTCTGTGACATGACTGGCAAGTTTCACAAGATGTAAATTCAAACAGATTTAAATATGCATCTAAAATGTAACTTCTGCCAGTCTTATCGCATTGATATGACCTAGTCTACAATGCCTCAAGAAGGATTCGTTCATTTCTGGACTCTTCCTCTTGTGTGTGTTCCGTATACTAAGAACTGTAGTTTGATTTAGAACATCAATGCTTTTAGATAACGTGCCTGAACCGATCAACTTTTGATATAGGAAATGTTCAAAACATTATCCAACTATACAAAATTTTATCATTTCTTTACTAATAAAGAGATAGATATGATTTTGTATATCAGGTTCGGTATCTAATAACATTCGTTCAGAATCAATGTATTTGTGATACAGGGTGACAGTGACCAACAGACTTGGCTGCAACTCTTGCCCCGTTTTCTGCCTCATGAAACTTATCACCCGTTCTCAGTTCTCTACCTTTCTGTAGCCCTATGTAACATATTACATATCTGGGATCCTGATCTGGTATCACATACCTAGGATGTAGAGGATACAGAGAAACAGTTCTTTGTAATGAACACACCCGAAGGAGATGCATCATATGCACTTTCTTCGTTTGGGCGGCACGGGAAATCTGGTATTCCCCAATTTCCTGCTCTGTCTTATAACAATTATAAGTTGGAGCGGGACCAACGTTCCCCAGCTCAGTATAACAAGCGGGTTCGGTCAATTTTCCGTATTATTATCTTGATTAAGGCGTGATATGGTCGCTACCTGGAGAAAGAGAGAAGAAAACACTCAGCGTGCGCTCTTGCAAGAATAGATTGGTTATTATTTTATCTAATCAGGATGGCTCCCACTGCTTTTTATCAAATCTTCCTTCAAACCCTAAAAGGAAAGACTAGCCGGGATTAATTACACACTACAAGTTCGCCAATCTTTCAGCCAGGCCAGTGTCGGTACTTTGAGGGAGGTCCCCCGTGCTTTCGCACGAACCTAATTAATGTAAACCTCGTTTTCCCAGAGGCGTAATCTCGTTAACACCTTTCTAGACACCTACTTGATCGGCTAGTTGCAATGTGTAAAACTCTCCCAGGAGTAACAATTACTCGCAGCGGGTATCAGGATCCAACTATCTCATAGAAGGTATGCAATCTCATTGCAAATTTCAACACTTGAAATTCCCGATAATATTTTGCCCCTAACGTGCTATGACCTTGACGAAAGCCAACAAACCATAGCCCTCTAGTCAAGTTCAACCCGTACATTTCTTGATCGAATTAAACCCACCCGCACGACCCTTGACGAAAGCCAACAAAGCCGCACGACTACCCTAATCCAATCGCATCGTATGCAGCAGATAAGCAGCATATAGCTACCGCACACTGCACCTTGACGAAAGCCAACAAATGCAGCACGAATACTATATACAACTTATCTGAAATGACGGAGGGCTACGACAGGTTTTTCTGAAAACCTATTGCGTAATGAACTTGATATCGTTGTAGAATCAAATGATTTTGAAAATGGAGTGTTTTTGAGGCTTTTCTAGTTTTGCTAAAGGAGTCACTCCCGGTGAAGGGATCGTCGGTCCTTTCCTCATCGAATAAGGTGCGGGATATATCATATATATCACTGTGCAAAGCAAAAACTCTTAAAAGCAATCAAAAGACAAACCGAATGCGTAGCATCTGCCAGTTATTGCTAAAGGAGTCACTCCCAGTGAAGGGATCTCGGTCCTTTCCTTCTCGAATAAGGTGCAGGATATATCATATATACCGCTGTGCAAAGCAAGAACTGTAGCTACCCTTTTTATTTTTGAAATTCGATTCTACAACATCTTAGGTTTCTTTTACTTTCATTAATCACATTAATGAAGTCCCATCATTTAATTACCTAAACATCACAGATAAATACGACGTACACTTATGCCATCCGCATTCGCCTCGATGTCCCCTCGTGCACCGTTAGGTTAGGTAACTAACGGCAGAGCGGGGCAGGGCTAGCGCGGGTGTAAAACATAAGTAACGCCTATATAATATATCATATATACTATATACAGTATCCATCACAGAACATATCACATGATCACATCACAGATATCGCAGCAGAAGAAACATATGAAACATTGGATATACTAGGACGTCCGTATTTTCAATACGAGCCAGTATAAAACACGGATTCCACGGTCGTGATGAATAGCCAAACCCACACCCCTAGACCCCTACGAGAGCGGCAAGCAACCCTACCAATTCTAGAGTTAGGAGACCCGGACTCGACCCCTCGAGTTGGTCTCCCACTGGACTCCAGAACCCGGTTACTTGTGCTCCCCTCCTTGGGTCTATCCTAGTGCGGAAAAGTAAATAATATACAAAAGGTGACATCTTCCGCAACCTGGAAGTGCCCCAATAAAAGAATATTACATACAAGTTTTTACATGAATGAAAATGAAAAACACTCATCTCACATAAAAACCCCCGGCTATTCAAACACGACGATCCAATATAACATATCCAGCAACACATAACATCACATGTCATCAACGTAAGTAAATATGCGCATCCCAATTTTCGTTGACATATAGCAACGAAACCAGCGATATCACATATTACACTTACGGTCACAGAAAAGAAAGTGTAAAACTACAACAGTTGGAATCCGCAACCTACATAGACATCACATGCCTAATCAAATGAATACCTTAGACATCGCATGCCTAACAATTATAAACCCTGCATTTTAGTCTCATTATCGAAAACACTTTTCAATATCAAGTCGGGCAATTCAACAGGATTCCCGACATCCTGATCGAATGCTCGTCGCAAACTTTAGTAGGCGGCCGCACCCCCGACGCCATCGACGAAGTGCACCAAGGCGGAACACCGCTGCCGCGAGCACCCGAACGGATACTTTCGGCGACGGGGTTCTCCTATAGTCACTTGGTCGGGGCTATGGGGCGAGGCTGTCTATTAAGTTTACCCGGCAAGTATCCGTGTACGCTACGTGATTGCGACGGACTTTTGATCACATCAAAATTCCGTGGCAACCGATCAAGTGAGACTAAAGTGCTATGTTTATAACATTTATTCAGTTATCTCATAACTAGTTGTGAATTCCAATTATTGTATCACATTCCGGATAAATAGAAAATGTTGAACTTTCCGATCGAACAATCGAACACCCAAGTTTTCCCGAAACAGCTCAACACATGAAATAAGTTTAAAAACATTCATTTCGTGCCTCAGTACCAACGGTCCAGCCGTAGAAGGGTCAAGCCAACGCCTCACATGTGGCACGCCGTACTGCCCCAAACCCGAAGGTTCAAAGGGCAGTTCAAGGCGGTCACATAATCGAGTTAAGGTTTATTGTCTTCTAGAGGGTCCATCGCATTACTTGCACTACTTAGAACGTTATTAAACTACGGAAAAATCCAACACTTGGAAATTTCCCGGAAGGGGAAAAAGTGGGTATTTATATCCAGTCGAACTTTTTAACAGTTTCTAAAATATCCGGAAAAACACATAGACAAAATCTGATACTCCGATCGAAACACCGAATCCCCAAAACAACCCCAGAAAATTCAACTCTTGAATAAATATTAAAAAATCCCAGAAAATCCAGCACCAGAAATTATGAATTACTGTACAAAAATTATAGGACAATCTAATAATTTGGCCGCGGAACCGCCGCATAATCAGGGCTTATGGCGCGGTTCCGCCGCACTCTGGGAGCTTCACTGGAAAAATTTTGCATCGTAATTCGTAGAATTCCCTGCTGAATTTTTTAGCAATTTTTAATTTGGAAAAATCCACGTTTTCAGAAAAAGTCCAGAGAGCGTGGAAAAATGGGGTTTCGGGTTCGATCGGACTTCAAACTCCGTCTAGACTTCGCCTAAGGCTCTAGCTTGGCTCTGATACCACTGTAGGGTTCCTAGGCACTCTAATGAGGTCTCACAAGGCATCAACCATGCCAATTTCAAATTTTACGGGTGCCGAGAAACCCTAATACGGATCGTTAACTAGAAATCTAGGCGACCAAAGCAACTAGTTTACAACTAAACTAAAAGAACGGAAATACAACCTTTGTAGATCCGGTCCTCCACCTCCACGGCTCCGTGATGAAGTCCTCTCCGCTGTCCAAATCAAAATCCGGGCTCTAGCGTCGGCTTCATCGGAGAAATGGGCGGGCAAGGTCGTCGGCTTCGTGCCGAAGATGATCTACGTCGAAGCATCACAAGATCAAGCTCCCACTTCACCAAGTCATGAAACTTGTGAAGAAAACACACTCTACTACTTGGCAAGAGGTAGAGGATGAAGAAATAGGAAGTGGGTTCACTTTAGAATTGGATTTCTCACTCATTTCATCAATCCACCATTGATGAAGTGAAGCTTTCTTCATTGAAGAAGATGAAGAAGAAGAAGCTAATATTATGATAAGTTAATTAGAATAGAATAGAAAAATCCATTCTTATCATAATATTAACCATGGTCATGTGTAGAGAATTGACTAAGGCTAAATGAATGGTTAGGGTTAATGAGATGAAGACAAAAGGGTTTCTTTGGTCAAAACTTCATGAAGCTTCAACAAGCTTCATGAAAGAAAGAAACCTTTTGTTTTTCTTTTCTATTATCTTTAATCCAAAAACAAATAAATGAATGAATGAATAATCAAATAAAAACCTTAACCATTTATTTAAACAAGGTTTAATTCTTTACACAAACCCTAGCAAACATGTATCATCAAACATGATACAATCAAGTGCACGAAAATATATCACATATACAATGTGCACACACGAGTGAGAAAATCCATTTAAAGTGAACCGATATTAGTTAATGCAAAGTAATATATCAAATATATAATTATGCATTAAATCATTAAATCAACACTTGATTTAATGATCCGGTCATATCGTATATAACCGACTAATATCCAATGTATCGATTTATCGAATCAATCCTTGATTCGATAACTAGGTTATATCGCATACAACCATTCGATACATTCATCGCGAGAATGGAATACGGTATCACATACACGCATTATTCTCGGTCCCGCACATATCTCATATGCGCTCCTATTTCGTTTCGCTTGAGCCAGGAAACCTCTGTGTAGGACTCTAAAGACTCGTCAATACGCCGGCAGCAGGTGATGATCATATCAAACACCCACAAGCCGCAAGCGGTCTGCTAAACGTAACGGCCACCCAGATATTGAGCGATCAGAAGATCGACGAGCAAGCCCGCTCACACTCCTGTGAATCCAACCAGTAACACTTACCGTACAGTCCGGTCTGATCGTCTGATATGTCGCATATCTCGCCTAGGGGTGGTAAACGTCAGACCCCAATAGCTTGATAAGTCGTGTCGATATGAGGTCTATAACAATTCGAGAAACTACTGGTAACACTTACCAGTAAATCTCAGCAACCCTGGCCAGGGATTTCCGGTTATAGCCAATCGAACACAGCGCAACATCAACTCCCTATACCGGGAGAGACGAATCCCCTCCTATCGCTCATTGCCTCCATGTGACTCGGGACTGTACCCAAAAACCACCGTTTTGCACGCCCTCTTGGACGTGGTAAGATGGAAATCAAAGCACAGTGGGAACCACACAAGACTCTATGACGATCTCGGGTCAACAGACTACTCTGTACCAGTGTCACCAGAGAACTGCCATCTGACGTAAGGTATAATACCATCTGGGAGTTCTCGGCGAGTCCGTCCAGTATACCCAGTCTCCACTGAGCACCCGTATATCATCTCTGATGTCAAACACCAATGGATATGGGATCATCCATCGCCCATCTGTATGGGTCGAGAAGGTATACGCCAGTCTACTCTGGTATATCGATGCCCTGTCTCGATACACCCACGACTAGGGACCTTGAAGGATGTACTTATGGACTACCATGTCCCCACTAGTATGATCCGCATCATAGTCCAGGTAGTCAAGTACACATCCTAAGGGCTTTACCAACATGTAACAGAAAGACAATCAGTGTACACGTTAACGTAAAGTGTAACCAGATAGCATACTATCATGTCGAGCAAGAAAGTCCTCCCTATATATGTCCAAGCATCCAATACAATATACATCCTATGTATAGTAATGGCCTCTAGGGCATACATATAACTAACAGAAGGTTCCGATGGTTGACTTCCTAGATTGTAAATATTAAGCTCAATTGTCATTTTCCCGAAGGATAAGTTCATAGAACCGTTACGACAATTAATTACAGCGTTAGAAGTTGCTAGGAAGGGTCGACCAAGTATCACCGGGATTTGATTGTGTGGGTTTGCCACAGGCTGTGTATCTAAAACAATAAAGTCCACAGGGAATATGAATTCCCCGACTTTAATTAACACATCCTCTAGTTCACCCCGTGGTTTGGTGATAGATCGGTCTGCCATCTGGAGAGTACAATGGGCTGGTTTCAACTCTCCAATCCCTAACTGCTCGTATACTGAATAAGGAAGCAAGTTAACGCTAGCCCCAAGGTCGAGTAAAGCACGATTGATATTTTTACCCCCAATAGAAATAGAGATGGTAGGACAGCCAGGGTCCTTACGTTTCTTTGGTATTTGCTGGGTAAAAGCTGTGCTAACATTACTCGTCATGAAAACTTTTTTAGGCACTTGAGTTTTTCTTTTCCTAGTGCACAAGTCTTTAAGGATTCTTGCATAAGATGAGACTTGTTGAATAGTATCTAGGAGAGGAATATTTACGTTAACTTGCTTAAATATTTCCACAATTTTCTCTATTTGCGGGTTAGATCTGTTGGCCCTTAATCTGTTTGGAAACGGAGCTTGATCAATAAGTTTTGGGTCCAACTTTTGTGGAGAAGATTGTGGGGACGGATACGATCCCAAAATTGGAGTGGGAATCGTCTTAGATAGATTTGGCGAAGTGTTCGAGCCTTGGGGAAAATGAAGAATAGGCTCGGATGAAGATGGGAGACCAGACAAATTAGGAGAAGAAGTAGAAACTGGGGGATCATTGGTGTCACTAATATCATCAAATTGCTCACCCACTCGGCTATTTAGCACTTTTCTCGATCTCAACGTAGTAACGACATTCACATTATGATTTTGTGAATGGCCAGGATTCGGTAGCGGTTGAGATGGGAGTTTCCCTTTCTCTCTCGCACTCATAGCGGCGTTCAACTGTGTAATTTGATTTTCTATTGATTTAATACTCTCACCGTGGGAGGCGGAGTCTTTCTTTATGGAATCAATAGAAGACTTTATATCAACCGACATTTCAATGGAATGTTTCATGAACAAATCCAAAGTTTGTGCGAGTGAAGAGTTATCAGTACCGGCCAATTGCGGTACAGAAGCGTTGGCCGGATTTTGAAAATTTTATGACTGAAAGGGGTGCTGACTTTGTGGTTGTGGTTGCTATGGAGGAGGTCTTTGATAATTGATTTGGAACTGGTTTTGATTTTTGGGTTGGTTTTGGTTCCAAGCAAAATTAGGATGATTCCTCCATCCTTGATTATACGTTGAAGAAAAAGGATCGTTTCTAGGTCGCTGCTGAAAAGCAGCATTAGTTTGCTCGTGACCTTGAAACAATGCATTCATAGGACATTCTTCCGTCAAGTGTGAAGGATCAGAACAACAACCACACATGGTCTTGGGAAGCGTGACCTGATTTAGGGAGACTGATGAGAATTTGTTCTCAATAGCGTCGAGTTTCTTCTGCATCGCTGCCATTTCGGCTTTTACTGCGATGGAAACATCGAGCTGATGAATACCTCCCCTAGATGAAAGTGGTCTTACGCTTTCCCACTGCAAAGTGTTTTCAGCGAGATCTTCCAGATATTTCCAAGCTTCGCCATCGTCTTTGGACATGAAATTGCATTGACACATTGTTTCAAGCATCTGCTTTGTCGCTGGATTAATGCCTCATATATTATTCAGCACAAATCCCATCTTTGTATTCCATGATGAGGACATTGGACAAGCAGATCCTTGAAACGTTCAAAGCACTTCCAAAATGGTTCATTGGGAAGCTGGGTGAACTGGTTGATCTCGCTCCTAATATGGACGGTCTTATGATTTGGGTAAAACTTCTTACGAAATGCAATTACGAATTCATCCCAATTAGTGATAGAGTGTGCGGCAGTATTATAAAGCCATTTTTCTGCCAAGTCGCACAGAGTGAATGGGAGAAGACGCAAGCGCATAGCATCCACAGTCAATTGTGAAGTACCCATCATTGCACATACGTTTTCGAATTTAGTGATGAAAACGTACGCGTCTTCAGACTCAAGCCCGTGAAATTTGGGCAACAGATTGATGTAGTGGGGTTTAATTTCAAAATTATCCCCGTTAGCTGGTGGAATAGATAGACAAGTGGGAAGTTGACCACGGATAGGATAGCATCTCTCTTGGAGAGAGATGCGCGGTGGATTCTGCGCACCTACGGGCGGTGGCAGCGTGGTGTTATAATCTGATGGAGTGCCGTCCATCTCGGTCAATGTGGTGTGTGGTAGGGGAAAAGAAGATGAAGAAGCACCGACTTCGGAGTCGATAGCAGGAACGCGGACAAGACGGGCACTAGAATCCCATGTCCAGCCAAGCATGCACTAAGCGGGTTTAGCGTAAGTGGCAGCATGTGTGTGATTTAAAATTGGTCTGTTTTGGAAAAAAGTGGGACTTAAGACAAATCACACAAAAAATGCACAAACAACCCTAGAACTAAGGTTACCTAGGTCAAGTCTCTAGACCGCTCCTAGACTTCCAAAGGACAAGCCGCAGGATCAATCCTCTACCACCTCTTTACTACTCTTGTGGCCAGGTAAGTGCCAGGTAAGTGGGAGGTATCCACTACGTAAGTAATGGGCCTAATTAAGTAACCACTTGCCTTAGACACACTTGCCTAGACACCACAAAAGTAATGCGGATAAGCGATAGATTACGCACGACCTTCCTCTGTCCTTATTGAGCGCGACAGTCCTTAGAGTCTGGTCTAAATATTTTTTAAATTAATGTAGGGTTGATGCAGATACTCGGTTTGTGATTTGTGGGGCTTAGGAAGGGTGATGAAATCCCCACCTAATCTGGATTTGGTCTTTGCCCCCTTAAACTCCGTATTAAAATATGCAAAATAAAACCAATCACAACACTTTGCAAAAATATTTTTGAGCGGCGATATTTTGCAAAGAATCCTGCAGAAAAGATATTTTATTGGATTTGAGAGGAGAGAGAAAGAGGTTAGAATATTACCAGAGAAGTTTGGAGCCCTAAATCCTCAACTTGGCCGCGCTTCCGCCGCCAATACACTCCTTCTGCCGCGGATCCGCCGCAAGAAAGATGGATCAGGTGATGAAATTTTTCTCCCTGGCCTCCTGTGCTCCTTTGGATCTCATTGAATGTCTCTGGCTCTCTGTTTCCTAAAGTCTGTGACTCCAGATCTCCTTGCAAAATTCACACAATAATCGTTAAATACTCAATTTGCAGTTTTGTTTTGATTATGATATAGATCGTATAAGAATTCAACACAAATAGTAAGAATAAAAAATTACGCACGTATCCCCGGCAACGGCGCCATTTGATTGATCAAGATTTTTTATGTGTTTGTAGTTAACCGTAATCAATAACGGTGTCGCGCGTAGCTAGACCGAGATGAGTACGGGTCGACCTCTGGGAAACGTTGAATATTTTATTCTTACTTTAGGCGTGTTGAGAAAGAGGAAGAATAGAGGAATAAAGAATAGTGGAAATAGTTTCTAGATCTACGTTAAACACTGATGCAAAATATAGATCTAGATTAACTACGGAGATAAGTTTATATGAGAAGGGGGCTTGTAGGGTTCATTAGGATTTAGTAGTTATGGATGATTAATTAAAGATTACCCTTTTCATCCTTTAATAGATTTAAAACTAGAACGACGGTGATGCATGTAGATTAGGGTTTCTGGAGGGAAAAGGGTTCTCACTCTTAACCCCTATCTCGATATGGAACTCCGTTCATATCTAGCTTTTACCAAAACAATCATTAATCTAATCTCTAATCGCGGTCGAGACTAACAATAAATTGGTAGCGCGCCCGATTAGGATGTTAATGATTCTTTTGATAAAGTTTATAAACTTTATAGGACGTAAAAAGAGTTTAAAGATCTTCATCATCCATTAACCTACCATAATCCTACGAACCCTAACAAGCGGAGAATTACTCGCGCATGTTGGGAGAAGAAGAGATGGAGAGAGAATTCATAATGAAACTACAAAGAAATAGAATAAGAAAAAGAACTACCTTTATTAATCAACAAAACTCATTTACACTTTGTTCCCTTAAAAAATGATTACAAATACTAATTTGCTTCTCGATCTCTTCTAAGGAGGTAGATGAACCGTTGATGATCAGCCTGGATGCGTGAGTCGTCTTGGACTTCGTGATCGTGTCGACTTGATGATTTTTCCAAGAGGCTCTCGGTCTTTATTTATAGTCTCAAATCCAGAACCTTAGCTTCCTAAATTGGAAGCTAGAGGTTAAGATCCAAACCAAAAAATCCTAGCTCACAAACCTTCTGGCACGCGGCGGATCCGCTGCCAATAGGGGGATTTGGCAGCGGATCCGCGGCCAAGTAGGAGGATCATTTTATGATTTTTTTGGGGCTTCACTCATATGACATGTGGCGATCTTTGGAAGCTTTGGAAACTGGAAATCTTTTCTTTGTTTCTGCCAGACTTGATATCTTAGTTTGCTTTCTTAATTAAGCAGGTTTGCTCTTAACAACTTTGATTCCCTTGATTTTAACCCTGAAAATTCTGCACAACAACTCAACAACTAATATTAGTAGAGTTTGTTTTATTGAGATATTAATTTCAATATTAAGATTTGGTCAATGGTATTTTTGCATACATTTTCCTACCAAATGTTAATTATAATATATCAACACATGAAAATAGTATTTTTACAGATAAACCCTCATATGTATCATATATTATAATAAACACCTTTTCTAATATAGAAATAGTAGGAAAAATGTCATAATAAATGTGTAGTTTTATCAACTGAACACCAGTACATGTCAACTAAATGGAGAGAGGCCGATCAGCATTATTCAACTTAGGAGTGCTTCCAATTATGAGTAACCTGAAAGAGAAGCAAGTTCTCTTAATCATTACTATTAACTGAATACCATACACAAGTATCTACATCTTCGATCACCTTGAAGAATCCTGATACTTGCAACGCCTGGTTCTCTACTTTATTCTTATACCTATAACTTCTCAAAACTTAGACCTTGTATTTCTACGAAACACTTGTCTAAAAACTAGAGAAGTCATAAGTAAACAGAATATAGTACGAGGACCAACCCCTCTGTCCTAAAGGACACTAGACAACATACAATATTTTGTATAAGTCCCTTGAGTTGAATAACTCAAACCCTGTGCGTCGTAGGTTGAAAACTATACTGTGGTTATGAAAAATTACACCGATGTTGAATGCTCCTTACCTAACCATCAACTGATATAGGTAAATGTCATGGACATAATTTCAAAAGGTTATATCTCACTTTATAAAAATAAACGTACAAATATGTCAATTTGAAATTGGTGCATAACAACGGATATTCAAAGCCAAATATTTGCCGTCCGGCAAAAATCCAGGCGATTTCCTCAAATATCACCAATTACAACGAATCCCGATATAATGAGGATGATCACCTAATTCCCAATAACTTACTCCCACTCATCATCTGTAAAACCATACAGATGTGAGAATCAAACCAGGTAAATACATACCCTAGAGCAAGGACTAATTGGGAAATCAGTTTTCTTTCAACAATACACAGTGAAACTGAAACATGTAAATGTTTCGAAGGGGTATCCGGGTATTCTTAGTAATGCCTCTTCTATTATCAGATTCACAACTGTAACCGTATATTTCTTTTCCATCTCTCCAAATCCCTTTATATGTCTTTAGTCATTACCTTCTGTATACCCCTTTAGGCTAAATGGTTTTCTTCCTTCCCTACCGTTCGGCACCAGCCTATGGTTTGGAAGAAGACTATCCAATAAGCATAATAGGTGTACTGTCCTAATCCTAGAAGCACTCGCAACCCGAGAAAAGGTAAAGATAAAAGACAACTGAATAAACCTTATTCCTATTTCTCCTGAACTAGAATCCATCCCCGAACTGGAACAAGTCCCTTCGAGTTCGTAAATAACCATATGATGGAGTATCCAATAAACTATGGATCTTCGTAGTGATACGGGGTGTTCCGGAGAAATACAAAGGTGAAGTAGGAGTGGCGATGAAATACTTGGTTTGGTCGTGAATAGTAGTCGCGGTTTACTTTGCCCTCTTTCTAATCCCTTTATTTGTCTTAACTTATTACCTTCTGTACACCTTTTAGGCTGAATGGTTTTCTTCATACCCTACCTTTCGGCACCTGCCTGTGGTTTGGATGAAGACTATCCAATTAGTGTAATGGATGTACTGTCCTAATCCAAGGAGCACTCGCAACCTGAGAGAAGGTAAAAGGAAAAGACAACTGAATAGTCCTATTCATTTTCCCCAGAACCGGAAACCATCCTCGAATCTGGAACAAGTTCCTTCGAGTTCGTATATAACCATACAATAGTTTTATCCAATGTAAGTGGATATTCGTAGTAATACGGGGTGTTCTGGAGAAAAGGGTAAAAGTAGGAGTAGCAATGAGGTATGCAACTCTGACAATCCAAAAGCCAGTATTTTAAGAAAGTTCGGTTAACTTGGTTACTGAGTCATAGTCAAGGGTCGGGTCATGGTCGCTGCCAAGGAGAGAGAGAAAAGAAACACTCTGCGTGCACTCTAACCTAGATCAGAATGACTATCAATTTATCTAATCAGGAAACCTCCCACTGTAACCTCAAATTCTCCTCTAAACCTGAAAGAAGAATTAGTCGGGATCATCCGAGGAGTAAACCAACTCATCAATGGGAATCGGGATCCAACTATCATCGCATGATAACGTGATGGAATCCACTCACGTTATCACACTCCAGAAAGTATGCGCATATCTGGCAAGTTTCAGTTTCTTTAGAAACTCCCGATGTGATTTTTACCCCATGCTCTTATGACCTTGATGAAGGCCAACATATCATAAGTCACATGTCAAGTTCTACCAGTCATTATCCAGGTTAATTTGAACCCACCCGTACATACCCTTGACGAAGGCCAAAATAGTAGTACGACTGTCCCAAACTAACGCATCTATCTATGCGGCAGAAAAGTAACAAATAGCTACCATACACTATGCCTTGACAAAGGCCAACATACATAGCATGAATATTAAGTGCTACCTTTCTGAAATGACGGAGGGCTACGAATGGTTTTTGGCGAAAAACCTTTAACGTAATGAACTTGATATCGTTGAAGGAACCGGATAGCTTTTTATGAAAATATAGTGGCGAAAACCTTTGCTAAAGAGATCACTCCCGGTGAAGGGATCTCGGCTCTTTCCCCGTAGAATGAGGTGCAGGATATTCCAACTGAATACCACGATGCAAATCAAAAAGTAATCGACTATAGTGAAGTTATTACCCTGACGCAAACTTCTGTCCAAGGGGTCACTCCCGGTGAAGGGATCTCGGCCCTTGCCTCGTCGACTGAGGTGCTGGATATTCATAACTGAATACCACTGTGCAAAACAAAAGAGAACGTCCTTGCAATAACAGCTTTTTGAAAAATGTTCCAACAACATCAGAATAGATTTGTTTAGCTTGCATTGATCCGAATCAATGCAGTCCCATCAATTAATCACACCACAAAAGAACGAAAATATGATGTACGTATATGCCATCCGCATTCGCCACTGGGTCCCGTCATCACCCGTTAGGTTACTTAACTAACGACAGAGCGAAGGCTAGACTAGCGCGGGTGTAAAATATATACAACATCTACTAGTATATATATCAATATATAATAATCGCTCAAGGCGTGATAAAAATGCAACATCACAGAAATGTAATAAGCATCACAGAACAATACAGATAATCTGGGATCCTCGGGTTTCATAGAGCCGCTACTGAAACCCGACGTTCCCCTGGTCGTGTGGATAGCCTGTGCAATGAAATCTTAGACCCCTATGGGTGCGGCAAG
The DNA here is from genome assembly GCA_030015575.1 of Agapanthus africanus. Taxonomy (NCBI): domain Eukaryota; kingdom Viridiplantae; phylum Streptophyta; class Magnoliopsida; order Asparagales; family Amaryllidaceae; genus Agapanthus; species Agapanthus africanus. The sequence continues at coordinate 154,442,784 of CM057337.1, read as the reverse complement.
TTACCCGCCAAAACCTGAAGCGAGGCATCCCCCGACAGCAAAGTGAATAGACCACCCAGCACTTCACGGAATCCGGTAACTTGAGCACCCCTCCTTGGGTCAACCTATACCCCTTACAAGTGCGGCGAATAGCCCGCCAATTCTAGAGTGAAGCCCCCTCTGTCTCAAAGCCATGAGATGCGGGCCCGTTGCTCTCTAGAACACGGCTATCCGTGCACCCCACCGCGGGGTAATCCTAGTACAAAAAGTAAAATATATATACAACGGGTACATCGACCTCAGCCCGGTCGTGCCCCAAAAGAATAATATACAAACAGGCAGTGACGGCAGTCCATATGTTGGACGCTCGCTCCGCAATATCAAATGTACAAATACAACCAAACTGTACTACCATTGCATCCAGGCTATTCACCACGACAAATCCGCAACATCACAGCACAACACAGAACATCAACGTGAATGTCATGTTCGCAAATCCGTCTAAAGAGGCTATAGCAATTAGACAAGATTTACCGATCAAATGACATTCACGGTCACAGATATAATGTAAGTACTGTAAACTAACATATTTAAATTTTCGATCGACAAAATTTCCCGAAGTGTGCCCCAAGTACAATTCCCAGTACTCAAAATAATCTGGGCCAAAACAAAATATTCCAGAAACCCCAATTCCAAGTTTAAAGACCACTGTAGAAGAAATGGCGCAGAGAAGCATCTTAACTGCGGCGGAACCGCGGCCAAAACGTGGGTATGGCCGCGGTTCCGCGGCGTTACAGAAGAATCAATTTGTCAAATTTCAACAGTGTTCTTAAAAAAGCCTGCCTGATTTTCTGACGTACTGAAAATAATTTTTAGACCACAAAAAAATTTCGACAGAAACTGCAGAATTGGAAATGCGGTTTTGGAAAATTTCGTTCGATCGATGTTTTAAACACGTTAGAGCAAGCTAGTAAAGGTTAATGGCGTGGCTCTGATACCATGTAAGTTTACGGTAGCGCCTCGGCTGTCGATCCGAGGCCAAATTGCGGAAACGAAAACTTTTTCTAAACTTGAAACCGGCGCTATCGCAGACTTTAATCCTAGATCGAACCATTAACCTATAACTAGCAACTAGAGAGAGGTTAGAAAAGCTATACCGATCGATCCGTGTCCTTTGGTCTTTAGCCACCATCGCTAGCTCCTCACGGCATCTCCGATCTCCAGTCTCCTAGTCGGAAAGGGCACCACATCTTCGAGTCTTTTTACGGGCTCCCGCTTCGTCCGAAGCAACTCGGACACGAAGTTTGCTAGCCGACGTATCTAAGGTGAAGTAGAGAATGTGTGTGATCGCTTTGTCTCTTGCATCCATTGATTCTCAACGCATGAGAGTGTATGGATGGAGGTTAAAGATGAAGCCATCAATGGAGGTTGTGAGCTAGAGGAAGAAGAAGAAGAAGAAGCCTTTTCTTTTCTTATGTGTTCTATGATAAAATGAGTGAGTGAGAGTGAAAAATACAAGAGCAAACTCCCCCTCTTGGCTGCCCTCTCTCTCTCTCTTCTTATCATATCAACACTCAAATCCATCAATAATATGACACATGCACAAAGAAAGAGACCATGAGTCATCACTTGTGCATGTGTCACAATTAATGCCCCTAATGATGACTTAAGCTCACAATTTCCATTTGTAAACATTAACCCAAATGTTTACAACAACAACAAGATACGGCAACATCTAAAGTAAACTCGTGACGGATCACAAGGATACCCCTCACCTGTATATACATATCTGCGTCCGTATTCCGACTGAATGCGAATGTGATGAGACTAAAGTAATCCAACAAATCTAATACTAGGATCCGGCTTAAACCAAAGCCCACTAGTATGATCCGCCCAATCATGATCCATGCACTACTGCACGTATATGATCAAACCCTGCCATATATCATACGGCCTCTACAACGTTTCGCCCGAAACTTGAGAAAATGTCTGTGGGGGACTCTAAAGACTCGCCAATACTTTGGCTGTGGATTTAACCACCAGCACGTCAGTGGTACAAGCTGTACATAACGGGCTACCAGGTATTGACCAAAAGGGAGGTCGATGAGCGAACTCATCCTGACACCCTACTGAGCCCGTCAGTGACAATATCCGTACAGTCCGGTCCATTCGTCTATGAGCATCGCATGTCGGGCCTAGGGGTTGGTAAAAGTCAGACCCCCAAAAGCGGTACAAGTCGTGTAGGAGTGTAGCCCAGAACACCCTGAGATACTACTGGAATACCTACCAGTAAATCTCCTGCCTTAGCCAAGGACTTCGTGTAATGGCTCTCCTAGACACAGCGCGATCTCACCCCCAATACCGGGAGAGACGAAACCCCTGGCGATCTGCTCACTGCCTCCATGTGGCTCGGGACTGTACCCAACTAAAACCTGTTTTCACGACTCCTTTGAGCCATGGTAGGGTAGTAATCAAAGCACAGTGGAAACTCACACGATACAAATGACAATCTCAGGTCGATGAACTAACTTGTACACATGTCACCAGGGAACTGCTATCTGACGTCAGGTATAATACCAACTAGCATGTTCCCGGCGAGTCCTGTCCGGTGTACTCATAACCCAATGAGCACCTGTATATATCTTAGGTGAACCAACTGACACCAATGGCTTGTGAGACCGGCCACCGCCCCTCGTCGGGGTCTCGACTGTATACACTAGTCTACTAATGGGGTATCGATGCCCAGTCTCGAAAACTCCCACGACTAGGGACCACTTTAAGGATGTGCTTATAGACCCCAGCTCCCACGTATATGATCGCCATCATACTGCTGGCCGTTAAGCAAGAATCCTAAGGGCTCTATCAACGTGTAATAGTGATCTGTAATGTCACCTAAAGTTGTACACGACGATAAAGATAAACTAGATAGCATACTATCATCTTGAGTAAGACTGTCCTACCGGTATAGGTCCTCCCTCAATCATTGCAATCATGTGCATGTGATCCAATAATTGACTCTGAGGGCACTATATCCAACAGGATCGTCGTGTTTGAATAGCCGGGGGTTTTATGTGAGATGGGAGTTTTTCATTTTCATTCTTGTAAAATTCATTGTATGTAATATTCTTTTATTGGGACACTTCCGGGTTGAGGATGATATCACCACTGTATATTATTTACTTTTCCGCATTAGGATAGACCCAAGGTGGGGAGCATAAGTAACCGGGTTCTAGGGTCCAGTAGGAGACCATCTCGAGGAGTCGAGACCGGGTCTCCTAACTCTAGAATTGGTAGGGTTGCTTGCCACTCTCGTAGGGGTCTAGGGGTGTGGGATTGGCTATTCATCACGACCGTGGAATCCGTGTTTTCTACAGGCTTAATTTAAAATCCGGAAATCCTAGTATATCCAATATTTCATATGTTTTATTCTGCTGCGATATTTATGATGTGATCATTTGATATATTGATGAGATAGATATTGGATATAGTATATGTGATATATTATATAGATGTTGCTTATCTTTTACACCCGAGCTAGCACTGCCCCGCTCTGCCGTTAGTTACTTAACCTAACGGTGCACAAGGAGACATCGAGGCGAATGCGGATGGCATAAGCGTACGTTGTATTTATCTGTGATGTTTAGGTAACTTAAAATGATAGGACTTCATTAATGAGATTAATGAAACTAAAAGAAACCTAAAGATGTTGTAGAAACTTGTCTCTTAAACTGGCAGCTCTAGTTCTTGCTTTGCATAGCGGTATTCCTTGTAGAATATCCAGCACCTTATTCGATAAGGAAAGAGCCGAGATCCCTTCATCGGGAGTGACCTCTTTAGCAATAACTGGTAGCTGCTATAACTCTCGGTTTTGTCTTTTGATTGCTTTTCTAGTTCTTGCTTTGCATAGTGGTATTTGTGAAATATCCTGCACCTTATTCGATAAGGAAAGAGCCGAGATCCCTTCACCGGGAGTGACCTCTTTAGGAAAACTAGTAAAAGCCTCAAAAACACTCCTTTTCAAAATCACTCGATTCTACAACGATATCAAGTTCATTACGCAAAAGGTTTTCATAAAAACCTGTCGTAGCCCTCCGTCATTTCAGATAAATACTTCATAGTATTCGTGCTACGTTTGTTGGCTTTCGTCAAGGCGTAGTGTGCGGTAGCTATTTATGCTTATCTGCATAAGCATATGATGCGATTGAGTTAAGGTAGTCGTGCGACTTTGTTGGCTTTCGTCCAGGGTCGTGCGGGTGAGTTTAATTCAATCAGGAAATGTACGGGTTGAACTTGACTAGTAGCCTATGGTTTGTTAGCTTTCGTCAAGGTCATAAGATGCTAGGGGCAAAATATTATCGGAAATTTCAAGTGTTGAAATTTGCAATGAGATTGCATACCTCCTATGAGATAGTTGGAGCCCGATACCCACTGCGAGTAAGAGTTACTCCTGGGAGAGTTTTACACATTACAAATAGCCGATCAAGTAAGTGTCTAGAAAGGTGTCAACGGGGTTACGCCCTTGGGAAAACGAGGTTTATTTTAATTAGGTCCGTGTGAAAGCACGGGAAACCTCCCTCAAAATACCGGCACTGGCCTGGCTGAAAGATTGGCGAACTTGTAGGGTGTAATTAATCCCCGCTAGTCTTTCCTTTTAGGGTTTGAAGGAAGATTTGACTAAAACAGTGGGAGCCATCCTGATTAGATAAATTAATAACCAATCTAATCTTGCAAGAGCATACGCTGAGTGTTTTCTTCTCTCTCTCTCCATGTAGCGACCATGTCACGCCTTAATCAAGATAATAATATGGATGTATTGACCAAACCCGCTTATTATACTGAGCTAAGGAATATTGGTCCCGCTCTAACTTATAATTGTTATAAGACCGAGCAGGAAATAGGGGATTACCAGGATTCCCGTGCCGCCCAAACAAAGAAAGTGCATGCTGATGCATTATCTTCGGGTGTGTTCATTACAGAGAACTGTTTCTCAGTATCTTTTACATCCTGGGTATGTGATACCGGATCAAGATCCCGCATATGTAATCAGTTACATGGGCTACAGATAAGTAGAGAACTGAGAATGGGTGATAAGTTTTAAGAGTTGGAAATGGTGCAAGTGTTGCAGCCAAGTTTGTTGGCAGTTATCACCATGTATTACCAAATACATTGATTCTGAACGAATATTATTAGATACCGAACCTAATATACAACATCATATCAGTCTCTTTATTTAGTAAAGAAGAATATAATTTTGTATTGTTGGATAATGTTTTGAACATTTCCTATATCAAGAGTTGATCGGTTCAAGCACGTTATCTAAAAGCATATACGTTCTAAATCAAACCACAGTTCTTAACGTACAGAACACACACAAGAGGAAGAGTTCAGAAATGAACGAATCCTTCTTGAGGCATTGTAGACTAGGTCATATCAATGCGACCCGGCTAGCTAAGTTACATAGAGATGCATATTTAAATCAGTTTGAACTTACATCTTGTGAAACTTGCCAGTCATGTCGCAAAGATAAGCTGACCATAGCTCCGTTTATTGAAAACAGAGAAAGAGTTAGTAAACTCTTGGGATTGATACATGATGATGTATATAGGTCCCCTGTCTACACATGCCAGGACTGGTTCTTTGTACTTCATTACATTCACTGATGATCTCTCAAGATTCGCACATGTGTTCCTGTTGAAACACAAGTCTGAAGTTTTTGAGAAATTCAAAGAATATAAGTCTGAAGTAGAGAACCATAATGGGTATAAGTATTATGTCCTTTGATGTGATCAAGGAGAAGAATACTTGAGCACGGAATTCCTGGACTATTCTAAAGGAGAATGAGATTCTCTCTCAGCATTACTCCTCCGTATACACCACAGCACGTTGGTATATCGGGTGGAGCAATCACACCCTATGTGATATGGTGTTCTCTATGATGAGTACTACCGAGTTGTCTATTTCCTTTTGGGGGTTATGCACTTGTGAAGATGCATACCTATTGAATAGGTTCCAATCAAATCAGGTGCTTACCACTCCATATGCGATATGGTATGGGAAGAGCCCGTCTCTTAAGGATGTTAAGATTTGGGGTTGTCCGGCCTATGTCTAAAAGCAAAATCCGGACAAGCTCGAGGTAAGGTCAGTTCTGTGGAAGTTTGTTGGATATCCCAAGCATTCGCAAGGGAATATCTTCTACCCCACTGAGGAACAAAAAGTGTTTTATTTCTCAGCATGCCACCTTTTAGAAAGGGAATTTCTTGTGAAGAAATTAGTGGTCATGAGGTAGAACTGGAAGGAGTTCCAGCTATACAAACTACAGCTGATGATTTGGTAGAACCGGAGGATTCAATAGCTCCCAACGAATCTCAGCCTCTCCGCCGATCTAGTAGGGTTCCTCACCCACCTGAAAGATACTTCGGTTTTCTCTATGACAGTAGGAGCGAGGATTGCATCATGAGATGATGACCCAACTAGTTTCGAGCAGGCCATCAGAAGTGGGGACTCTGTAAGAATGGCTGGATGCTAAGCGATCTGAGATGGAATCCATATACACCAACAAAGTATGGACTTTGGTTGCTATATCTGAAGGGTTAAATCCCCATCAGGAGAAAGTATATCTTGAGAAGATTACTTGGTATACATGGAAAAGTTGAGCCTTTCAAAGCTAAGACTTGTTGCAAAAGGTTCTCGTCGTCGACCAGATGTGGATAATGATGAAACCTTTTCTAGTCCCTATGCTTAAGTCCATCCAAATCCTACTTGCCATTGCTACATACCATGACTACGATATCTGACAGTTGGGTGTCATGGCTGCTTTTCTAAATGGTGATTTAGAAGAGAGCATCTATAAGTACACAGCCATAGGGCTTCGTAGACAGTGGGAGCAGCGGAAACATGTGCAAGTTGCTTTATGGGATAAAACAGGCATCGCGGAGTCGGAACATTTGTTTTGATGTGGTAGTCAAAGCGTTTGACTTCATCAAAATGGTGGATGAACCTTATATATACAAAAAGGTAGTAGGGAGTATGATGGTGATCCTCGTATTGTACGTGGATGACATACTCTTGATAGGAAAGCAGTTTCCTATGCTACACTCGGTCAATCTCCTCTTATCACAGAGATTCTCCATATAGGATCAAGGTGATACCTCCTAAATCCTGGTTTATAGATCTATGAGATAGATCTAAGTGGATGTTAGGATTCTTACTAGGTGTAGTGAGATGGTATCAATCGATCCTGGGGAGAATCGCTGGATAGCTTCCATGGTGGTAAGGTCGACTGAATGTCAGTCACAGGAATTGTCTTTACCCTCAGTGGAGGGACGGTATGTTGGAAGAGTTCCAAGCTAGATACCGTAGCAAACTAGACGATAAAGGCTGGATACATTGCTACCAAGGATACTACCGAAGAAGGAGTCTGGATATATAAAAGTTCATGAGATGAACTTCGTTCCTACCATTGTGTGACAATGGAGTTGTGGCTTTGGCCTAGGAACCCCCGTCCCATCAGTAATCCAGACATATTCTTAGAAAGTATCACCTGATCATGGAGATGGATGATCTCCAGGAAGATCGAGGTTAGGAGAGTAGACACAGAGGAGAACAGGGCGGATCCACTCACAAAGGCCTTTTCCCAAAAGAGACTTTTATGAGATGGTTGAGTATGAGATACTTCATTCACTGCTGATTGTTGGGTATGACATACTACAACAGATGGCCCTAGTGCAAGTGGGAGATTGTTAGTTATATGTATGTTCTAGAGGCCTGTCACGACCCAAAGTTTGGCCCGTGACCAGCACTTAACTACGTAACGTCTACAGGCGTAACGCGACTAAGTAAGCCGAACCCAGAAATCAAAACCATTTAAAGTAGTGAGTGTTTATAACATATAATAGAAACATTTGTTAAAACGTTTAGAAAACCTTAAGCAATTTAGTAAAATTCTTTAAAGTTCGAGTTATTATCTTAAAAATTTTGTCAGCATTTCCTTTGTAAAAACTAGCCCCGAAATTGGGTACAAGACAATAAATGAGTAAAATGATATACAATAAGAATAAAGCATCCCAAACGGGAGCAATCACGCCCAACGGCGGAAACAATCACCACCAGGATAGTATACGACGCCGTAGCGAAGAATAAGCAAAATAAGTGAAAACAAATATCATGAAAGATAAAGCTGCATAAATAAAGTCGGCTCACAACGAGCTCGACACCAGAGTACAAATAATATACATCGTCCTCACAACTGGTCTCTAAGTCAATACATGAAAAGTAGATGGAGAATACTAGATACAACTGTTAGTTATATGTATGCCCTAGAGGCCATTACTGTACATTGGATGTATATTGTAGTGGATGCTGGGACATATATAGGTAGGACTTTCTTGCTCGACATGATAGTAAGCTATCTGGTTGCTCTTTATCTTAATATGTATACTTTCTGTCTTTCTGATTACATGTTGATAAAGCCCTTAGGATGTGTACTCGACTTCCAGGACTATGATGTAGATCATACTAGTGGGGCCTGGGTAGTCAATGAGTACATCCTTCATTGTTCCTAGTCGTGGGAATATCGAGACGGGGCATCGATATTCCAGAGTAGACTAGCGTATATCTTCTTGACCCATGTGATGGGCGATGGATGATCCCATATCCATTGGTGTTTGACATCGGAGATGGTATGCGGGTGCTCAGTGGAGACTGGGTACACTGAACGGACTCGCCGAGAACTCCCAGATGGTATTATACCTCACGTCAGATGGCAGTTCTCTGGTGACACTGGTACAGCTTAGTCTGTTGACCCGAGATCGTCATAGAGTCTTGTGTGTCTCCCACTGTGCTTTGATTTCCACCCTACCACGGCTCTACTGAGTTGTGCAAACAGGTGGTTTTTGGGTACAGTCCCGATTCACATGGAGGCAATGAGCGATAGGAGGGGATTCGTCTCTCCCGGTATTGGGGGTTGATGTTGCGCAATGCACGACTGGCCATAACAGGAAATCCCTGGCCAGGGTTGCTGTGATATACTGGTAAGAGTTATCAGTAGTTTCACGAAAGTTATGGACCCTACGTCGGCATGACTTATCAAGCTATTGGGGTCTGACGTTTACCATCCCTAGGCGAGATATGCGACATATCAGACGGACAGACCGGACTGTACGGTAAGTGTTACTGGTTGGATTCACAAGAGTGTGAGCGGGCTTGCTCGTCGATCTTCTGATCGCTCAATACCCGGGTGGCCGTTACGTTTAGCAGACCGCTTGCGGCTTGTGGGTGTTTGATATGATCATCACCTGCTGCCGGCGTATTGACGAGTCTTTAGAGTCCTACACAGAGGTTTCCTAGCTCGAGCGAAACGAAATAGGAGCGCATATGAGATATGTGCGGGACCGAGAATAATGCGTGTATGTATACCGTATTTCATTCTCGCGATGTATGTGTCGAATGGTTGTATGCGATATGACCTAGTTATCGAATCAAGGATTGATTCGATAAGCCGATACATTGGATACTAGCCGGTTATATGCGACATGACCGGATCGTTGAGTCAAGTGTTGATTTAATGATTTAATGCATAATTATATATTTGATATATTACTTTGCATTAACTAGTATTTGTTCACTTTAATGGATTTTCTCACTTGAAATGCACATTGTATATGTGATGTATTTTTGTGCACAAGATTGTATCATGTTTGATGATACATGCAAGCTTAGGTTTGTGTAAAGAATTAAACAATGGTTAAGTTAGTGGTTAGGGTTTACTTTTATCTTATTCATTTATCTATTGATTTATTTATTTCTTTCTTTTTGGAAAAGATAAAGAGAATGGTGGCTTTTTTGTAGTTTTGTGGAAACTTCATGAAATGTTGAAATCTTGACCATTCTTGTTCTTTTCCTAAACCTAACCATTAACCCTAACCATGGTTTATTCTCTACACCTAACTATGGTTACTATCATGATAAGTATCATTTTATTTGATAATTTAAATATACTTATCATATTCTTTTTCTTCATCTTCTTCTTCTTCAACAAAAGAAAAAGCTTGCAACCTTTAATGGCAACTAGCCAAAACAAGTGAGAAATCCAATTCTAAAGTGAACCCACCTCCTATTTCTTCATCCTCTACCTCTTGCCAAGTAGTATAGGGTGTTTTCTTCACAAGTTTCATGACTTGGTGAAGTCGGAGTTTGATCTTGTGATGCCTCGACGTAGATCATCTTCGGCATCGAAGCCGACGATCAAGCCCGCCCATTTCTTCGATGAAGCCGATGCTAGAGTCATGGGTTCGATTTGGACAGCGGAGGGAGATCATCGCGGAGCTTAGGAAGTGGTGGACCGGATCTACAAAGGTTGTAGCCCCTTTCCTTTAGCATTAAATTCGTTTACATGCTCGCATTGCCTATATATCTAGTTAACGATCCGTATTAGGGTTTGTAGGCACTTGTAAAATTTGATTTGTGCATGTTTGATCACTTGTAAAACTCCATTAGAGTGCCTAGGAACCCTATAGTGGTATCAGAGCCTAGCTAGAGCCTTAGGCGATGCGTAGACGGAGTTAGAAGTCCGATCGACCCAAAACCCCGACTTTAAAATGCTCTCTGGACAATTCTGTAAAATGTGGATTTTTGTAGATTAAAAATATGCAGAAACCTCAGTGCAATATTCTAAGAATTACTGTTTAAAACGGGGGCTCTGAATCGTTAATAGTGCGGCGGAACCGCCGCATATGCATGCCTAATGCAGCGGTTCCGCGGCAAGTTGGTATCTTCAGACAGAAGTTTTTGCACAGTAATTCTTGGTTTTCTGTGCTGGTGTTCCTGGGAATTTTTAATATTTTATTCCCGGGTTTTATTTTCTGGGTTGTATTGGGAACTCAGTGTATCGATCGGATTGTCTAATTTTGTCAGTGTGTTTTTCCGGATAAATTTTAGAATATGTTAAAAAGTTCGACCGGATATAAATACCCACTTTTTTCCCTGCCGGGAAATTTCCAATTGTTGGATTTTTTCCGTAGTTTAACGACGTTCTAAGTAGTGCAAGTAACGCGATGGACCCTCTAGAAGACAACAAACCTTAACTCGATTATGTGACCGTCTTGAACTGCCCTTTGAACCTTCGGGTTTGGGGCAGTACGGCGTGCCACATGTGAGGCGTTGCCTTGACCCTTCTACAGCTGGACCGTTGGTACTGAGGCACGAACTGAATGTTGTTAGACTTATTTCATGTGTTGAGCTGTATCGGGAAAACTTGGGTGTTCGATTGTTCGATCGAAAAGTTTAGCGTTTTCCATTTATCCGGAATGTGATACAATAATTGGAATTCACAAGTAGTTATGAGATAACGGAATGAATATTATAAACATAGCAGTTTGGTCTCACTTGATCGGTTGCTATGGAGTTTTGATGTGATCAAAAGTCCGTCGCAATCACGTAGCGTACGCGGATACTCGCCGGGTAAACTTGATAGACAGCCTCACTCCATAGCCCCGACCAAGTGACTGTAGGAGAACCCCGTCGCCGAAAGCATCCGTTCGGGTGCTCGCGGCAGCGGTGTTCCGCCTTGGTGCACTTTGTCGACGGCGTTGGGGGTGCGGCCGCCTACTAAAGTTTGCGACGAGCATTCGATCAGGATGTCGGGAATCTTGTTGAATTGCCCGACTTGATATTGAAAAGAGTTTTCGATAATGAGACTAAAATGCGGGGTTTATAATTGTTAGGCATGCGATGTCTAAAGAATTCATTTGGTCAGGCATGCGATGTCTGAGGTGGTTGCGGATTCCAACTGTTGTAGTTTTACATTTTCTTTTCTGTGACCGTAAGTGTAATATGTGATATCGCCGGTTTCGTTGCTATATGTCAACGACAATTGGGATGCGCATATTTACTTACGTTGATGACATGTGATGTTATGTGTTGCTGGATATGTTATATTGGATCGTCGTGTTTGAATAGCCGGGGGGTTTTATGTGAGATGAGTATTTTTCATTTTCATTCATGTAAAAACTGTATGTAATATTCTTTTATTGGGGCACTTCCAGGTTCCGGATGTTGTCACCATTTGTATATTATTTACTTTTCTGCACTAGGATAGACCCAAGGAGGGGAGCACAAGTAACCGGGTTCTGGGGTCCAGTGGGAGACCAACTCGAGGAGTCGAGTCCGGGTCTCCTAACCCTAGAATTGGTAGGGTTGCTTGCCGCTCTCGTAGGGGTCTAGGGGTGTGGGATTGGCTATTCATCACGACCGTGAAATCCGTGTTTTATACTGGCTCGTATTGAAAACACGGACGTCCTAGAATATCCAATATTTCATATGTTTCTTCTGCTGTGATTTATCTGTGATGTGATCATGTGATGTTCTGTGACAGATATTATATATAGTATATATGATATATTATATAAACGTTGCTTATGTTTTACACCCGCGCTAGCCCTGCCCCGCTCTGCCGTTAGTTACCTAACCTAACGGTGCTGACGGGACATCGAGGCGAATGCGGATGGCATAAGCGTACGTTATATTTATCTGTGATGTTTAGGTGGACTTAAATGATGGGATATTCATTAATGAGATTAATGAAAGAAAATAAACCTAATTGATGTTGTGGAATCGAATTTCAAAATAAAAACAGGTAGCTACAGTTCTTGCTTTGCATCGCGGTGTTCATTATAGAACATCCTGCACCTTATTCGATAAGGACAGGACCGAGATCCCTTCATCGGGAGTGACTCCTTTAGCAATAACTGGCAGATGCTACAACCCTCGATTTGTCATTTGATCGCTTCTATAGTTTCCGCTTTGCACAGTGATATATATGATATATCCCGCACCTCATTCGACGAGGAAAGGGCCGACGATCCCTTCACCGAGAGTGACCTCTTTAGCAAAACTAGAAAAGCTTCAAAAATATTCCATTTAAAACCATTTGATTCCGCAACGAGATCAAGTTCAAAGCGTTAAAAGGTTTTCACAAAAACCATTCGCAACCCTCCGTCATTTTAGGAAGTAGAGTACTTAGTATTCGTGCTGTGTTTGTTGACCATAGTCAAGGCACAGTGTACGGTAGCTAAGTGATGTCTTCCTACACCGCATATGATGCGATTAGTTAGGACAGTCGCGTGACTTTGTTGACCTTAGTTAAGGGTCATGTGGGTGGGTCTAATTAATCACGAAATGACGGGTAGAACTTGACTAGTACTTATGATTTGTTGACCTTAGTTAAGCTCATAAGTGCTAGGGGTAAAAACCATTATCGGGGGTTTCAGGTGTTGAAACTTGCAATGAGATTGCATACCTTCTATATGATAGTTGGATCCCGATACCCACTGCGAGTAATTGTTACTCCTGGGAGAGTTTTGCACTTTACAATTAGCCGATCAAGTAGGTGTCAAGAAAGGTGTCAACGGGGTTACGCTTCTGGGAAAACGAGGTTTACTGTAATTAGGTCCGTGCGAAAGCACGGGGAACCTCCCTCAAAGTACCGACACTGGCCTGGCTGAAAGATTGGCGAACTTGTAGAGTGTAATTAATCCCGGCTAGTCTTTCCTTTTAAGGTTTGAAGGAAGATTTGATAAAAACAGTGGGAGCCATCCTGATTAGATAAAATATATAACCAATCTAATCTTGACAGAGCGCACGCAGAGTGTTTTCTTCTCTCTCTCTCCTGGTAGCGACCATATCACGCCTTAATCAAGATAATAATACGGATATTGACCGAACCCGCTTGTTATACTGAGCTGGGGAACGTTGGTCCCGCTCCAGCTTATAATTGTTATAAGACAGAGCAGGAAATAGGGGAATACCAGAATTCCTATGCCGCCCAAACGAAGAAAGTGCATATGATGCATCATCTTCGGGTGTGTTCATTACATAGAACTGTTTCTCAGTATCCTCCGCATCCTGGGTATCTGATACCGGATCAGGATCCCAGATATGTAATCTGTTACATAGGGCTACAAAAGGGTAGAAAAACTGAGAACGGGTGATAAGTTTCATGAGGCAGAAGACGGGGCAAGTATTGCAGCCAAGTCTGTTGGTCACTGTCACCCTGTATTACCAATACATTGATTCTGAACAAATGCTATTAGATACCGAACCTGATATACAAAATCATATCAGTCTCTTTATTAGTAAAGAAATGATAAAATTTTGTATTGATGGATAATGTTTTGAACATTTCCTATATCAAAAGTTGATCGGTTCAGGCACGTTATCTAAAAGCATTGACGTTCTAAATCAAACTACAGTTCCTAGTATACAGAACACACACAAGAGGAAAAGTTCAGAAATGAACGAATCATTCTTGAGGCATTGTAGACTAGGTCATATCAATGCGACCCGGCTGGCTGAAGTTACATTTTAGATGCATATTTAAATCAGTTTGAATTTACATCTTGTGAAACTTGCCAGTCATGTCACAAAGATAAGATGACCATAGCTCTGTTTATTGGAAACAGAGGAAGAGTTAGTAAACTCTTGGGACTGATGCATGCTGATGTATGTAAGGTCTCCTGTCTACACATGCCAGGACTGGTTCTTTATACTTCATTATATTCTCTGATAATCTCTCAAGATTCAGTCATATATTCCTGTTGAAATATAAGTCCGAACCTTTTGAGGTATTCACAGAATATAAGTAGGAAGTAGAGAACCAACATACGGGTATAAGTATTATGTCTTATTATGAGATCAGGGAGGAGAATACTTGTTCATGGAATCCTTGGACTATTCTAAAGGAAAATAAGATTCTCTCTCAGTATTACTCCTCTGAATACACCACAGCACAACGGTGTATCGGGGCGGAGCAATCACATAATATTAGATATCGTGTGATCTATGATGAGTATTACTGAGTTACCTATTTCCTTTTGGGAGTTATGCGCTTGAGAAGCTGCATACCTATTGAATTAGGTTCGAATCAAATCAGTGCCTACCACTCCATATAAGATATGGTGTAGGAAGATCCTATCTCTTAAGTAAGTTAAGATTTGGGATTGTCCGGCCTATGTCAAAAGCAAAATCCGGACAAGATCGAGGCAAGGTCAGTTCTGTAGAACTGGAAAGGTTCCAGCTATTCGAAACTACAGCTGAAGATTTGACAGAACCAAAGGATTCTATAGTCCCCGACGAACCTCAGCCTCTCCGCCGATCTGGTAGGGTTCCTCGCCTGCCTGAGAGACACCTCGGTTTCTCGATGACAGTGGGAGCGAGGATTGCATCATGAGATGATGACCCAACCAGTTTCGAGCAGGCCATCGAGAGTAGGGACTCTGTAAGAATGGCTGGATGCTTAGTGATCTGAGATGGAATCCTTATACACCAACAAAGTATGGACTTTGGTTGCTATATCTGAAGGGTTAAATCCCCATCAGGAGCAAGTATATCTTGAGAAGATTACTTGGTGTAGATGGAAAAGTTGAGACTTTCAAAGCTAGACTTGTTAAAGGTTTTAGTCATCAAACAGGTGTGGATAATGATGAAACCTTTTCTAGGGACTATGCTTGAGTCCATCCAGATCCTACTTGCCACGGCTACATACCATGACTACGATATCTGGTGGTTGGGTGCCATGACTAATTTTCTAAATATTGATTTAGAAGAGAACGTTTATAAGAACACAGCCAGAGGGCCTCGTAGACAGTGGGAGCAGCGGAAACGTGTGCAAGATGCTTTATAGGATAAAGCAGGCATCGCGGAGTTGGAACATCTGTTTTGATGGATTAGTCAAAGAAGTTGACATCATCAAAATGGTAGATGAACCTTGTATAAACAAAAAGGTAGTAGGGAGTATGGTGACGATCCTCGTAGAATACGTGGATGACATACTCTTGTTAGGGAAGAAGTTTCCTATGCTGCGCTCGATCAATCTCCGCTTATCACAATGATTTTCCATATAGGATCAAAGTGATACCTACTAAATCCTAAGCTTTGGATCTATGAGATAGATTTAATTGGATGTTAGGATACTCACTAGTTGTAGTGAGATGGTATCAATCGATCCTGGGGAGAATCACTGGAAGGGTTCCAGAGTGATAAGGACGACTGAATGTCAGTCGCAGGCATTTTCTTTACCCTCGGTAAAGGGACGGTATGTTGGAAGATTTCCAAGCTAGATACCGTGACAAACTAGACGATAAAGGCTGGTAACATCGCTATTAAAGATACTACCAAAGAGGAAGTTTGGGTGTATATTGGTTCATAAGATGAACTAGGTTCCTGCCATTGTATGACAATGGAAGTGTGGCTTCGGTCCTGGAACCCTGGTCCCATCAGTGACCCAGACATATTCTGAGGCAGCATCACCTGATCATGGAGATAGTTGATCTCCAGGATGATCGAGGTTAGGAGAGTAGACTCAGAGGAGAACACGGCGGATCCACTCACGAAGGCATTTTCCCAAAGAGAGACTTTTAGGGATGGTTGAGTATTAGATACTGCAACCACTGCTACAGATGGCCCTAGTGCAAGTGGGAGATTGTTAGTTATATGTATGCCCTAGAGGCCATTACTGTATATTGGATGTATATTGTAGTGGATGATGGGACATATATAGGTAGGACTTTCTTGCTCGACATGATAGTAAGCTATCTGGTTGCTCTTTATCTTAATATGTATACTTTCTGTCTCTCTGATTACATGTTGATAAAGCCCTTAGGATGTATACTCGACTTTCAGGACTATGATGTAGATCATACTAGTGGGGCCTGGGTAGTCAATGAGTACATCCTTCATTGTTCCTAGTCGTGGGAATATCGAGACGGGGCATCGATATTCCAGAGTAGACTAGCGTATATCTTCTCGACCCATGTGATAGGCGATGGATGATCCCATATCCATTGGTGTTTGACATCGGAGATGGTATGCGGGTGCTCAGTGGAGACTGGGTACACTGAACGGACTCGCCGAGAACTCCCAGATGGTATTATACCTCACGTCAGATGGCAGTTCTCTGGTGACACTGGTACAGCTTAGTCTGTTGACCCGAGATCGTCATAGAGTCTTGTGTGTCTCCCACTGTGCTTTGATTTCCACCCTACCACGGCTCTACTGAGTTGTGCAAACAGGTGGTTTTTGGGTACAGTCCCGATTCACATGGAGGCAATGAGCGATAGGAGGGGATTCGTCTCTCCCGGTATTGGGGGTTGATGTTGCGCAATGCACGACTGGCCATAACAGGAAATCCCTGGCCAGGGTTGCTGTGATATACTGGTAAGAGTTATCAGTAGTTTCATGAAAGTTATGGACCCTACGTCGGCATGACTTATCAAGCTATTGGGGTCTGACGTTTACCACCCCTAGGCGAGATATGCGACATATCAGACGGACAGACCGGACTGTACGGTAAGTGTTACTGGTTGGATTCACAGGAGTGTGAGCGGGCTTGCTCGTCGATCTTCTGATCGCTCAATACCCGGGTGGCCGTTACGTTTAGCAGACCGCTTGCGGCTTGTGGGTGTTTGATATGATCATCACCTGCTGCCGGCGTATTGACGAGTCTTTAGAGTCCTACACAGAGGTTTCCTAGCTCGAGCGAAACGAAATAGGAGCGCATATGAGATATGTGCGGGACCGAGAATAATGCGTGTATGTATACCGTATTTCATTCTCGCGATGTATGTGTCGAATGGTTGTATGCGATATGACCTAGTTATCGAATCAAGGATTGATTCGATAAGCCGATACATTGGATACTAGCCGGTTATATGCGACATGACCGGATCGTTGAGTCAAGTGTTGATTTAATGATTTAATGCATAATTATATATTTGATATATTACTTTGCATTAACTAGTATTTGTTCACTTTAATGGATTTTCTCACTTGAAATGCACATTGTATATGTGATGTATTTTTGTGCACAAGATTGTATCATGTTTGATGATACATGCAAGCTTAGGTTTGTGTAAAGAATTAAACAATGGTTAAGTTAGTGGTTAGGGTTTACTTTTATCTTATTCATTTATCTATTGATTTATTTATTTCTTTCTTTTTGGAAAAGATAAAGAGAATGGTGGCTTTTTTGTAGTTTTGTGGAAACTTCATGAAATGTTGAAATCTTGACCATTCTTGTTCTTTTCCTAAACCTAACCATTAACCCTAACCATGGTTTATTCTCTACACCTAACTATGGTTACTATCATGATAAGTATCATTTTATTTGATAATTTAAATATACTTATCATATTCTTTTTCTTCATCTTCTTCTTCTTCAACAAAAGAAAAAGCTTGCAACCTTTAATGGCAACTAGCCAAAACAAGTGAGAAATCCAATTCTAAAGTGAACCCACCTCCTATTTCTTCATCCACTATCTCTTGCCAAGTAGTATAGGGTGTTTTCTTCACAAGTTTCATGACTTGGTGAAGTCGGAGTTTGATCTTGTGATGCCTCGACGTAGATCATCTTCGGCATCGAAGCCGACGATCAAGCCCGCCCATTTCTTCGATGAAGCCGATGCTAGAGTCATGGGTTCGATTTGGACAGCGGAGGGAGATCATCGCGGAGCTTAGGAAGTGGTGGACCGGATCTACAAAGGTTGTAGCCCCTTTCCTTTAGCATTAAATTCGTTTACATGCTCGCATTGCCTATATATCTAGTTAACGATCCGTATTAGGGTTTGTAGGCACTTGTAAAATTTGATTTGTGCATGTTTGATCACTTGTGAGACTCCATTAGAGTGCCTAGGAACCCTACAACAACAGTGTATACAACTGGAAAATAAACAGATACCGCACAAAACCCACCTATCAGCAAAAGCTCACACACCAACTGTAGTGGTATCTGTATCAAAAGATGCAAGAAAGCAGCCTGCCGCGACTACTCCGAGGGGCAACCTGCAAACACTGTGGCACAACGGGGGTGAGTTGCCAACTCGTGAATAGTAGATAACATATAAAAGTAATCGCGAGTATGCACGTACTGCGATACTCTAATATATGCCAACAGATAATATTTATATGAATGAACTGGATACGCAATAATCATGCCTAACAGGTGCAATTAATAACATCAATATATATATGATGAGCAGGGTATGCAATGATTATGCAAAAGTACTCTATCAGGTACTAGAACTACAGGATGAGATGTAAAATAATGGATGCTGAGCATGGGATAAAATATCATCTATACGGAATGTCAACGTGGAAAAATAACCGGTGTCCATCAATGCACCCAAATCCCAGTAAAACTCAGGCGCCGTCACTCTAATCAGCCTTCAAATCCTGTAAATCTCATAGAATCGTGAGTGCCCAACATCTGCACTCGAAATATCATAAAATAATCGTGTCCAGCATCGACACTCAAATCCTCCAGTATTGGGCTCCGTCAGTCCAGATCGGCCCACGGGCTCCGTCTGCGGAATCGGTCCTCGGCCCCGGCAGTACGTGTCGTCCCGTATCCATCTATCGATTCTGGTCGGTATCCTCCGGATAACCGCCAGGTCCAACCAATCACCGGTAGGTAGTGGTTCCTCTGCTAGGCTCACTGTCTACTGCACAGTGATCCGTTCTCACCCCGGGGTACCATACCGGGTCCAACATGTACCCGCAATCGGCCTCGTCCAGCTCCTCGATTCGGGTTCACATGTCACACGTCTCAAAACCGAGAAAACGCGTGGTGGACGCACTGAAATATCATATCAAGGAAAACCGGGTTTTTAAAACAGTGCATATTTTCTTAAAATAATACCCCGTTTCCCAAATCCAGAAATCACATAAATCCAAACTCAATACGTAAATCCATGCAATGTGTCGTATGACACTAAGAGTAAAAGAAAGGGAAAACCGCTCTTTTAAAAGATCCAGTTTTGAAAATATCCCATGCGGTCCCTTAGTTTTTAAATCATGTCAATATCATCCATGTATGTAACATATGTATGTGTATAGGTATGGATGTGCAAATGGATATATATGCAATGTGAGTGTAGCAATGTACATGTGCACTAATATGGATATACGATGTATATATGCACAAGTGTAGATATATCAATGAAGGTATGTACAAAGGTGAATATACAGTGTGCATGGTATGAATATAAATATATATACCAATATGCGGCAAGTCATGACAATCATCGATGAAGCGGAAATCAAGACGATATATAATTCATAGCAATCCTATAATGTGAGTGTCATGGCAATTACTAACGGTGTGAGTGTAACATACCAATAGTGCTCGTGCAGCTTGAACCGTTAGTGACAGTGCAGTGTTCTATACTACCAGTTCTATATGCAATAAGAAGGTATGCTACTATAATATATCTATATGGACACATACAACTAAAATATCCTATTACGCCCTGACGCTTAACGCCATACGGACGATTTCCCCGTAGATGTTAAATCTACTGACCTGGTCGCGTGCTAAGTGTAGCCGACCACCTGCTTCCCCTTCTTTGCGGCGTCCGATGTACCCGCCTGCGAACCTGGAATTTACACAAAGAATCCATATATAAGCAAAATTCTACAAAACGCGATATCGAAATCAAACGAGAAACTCGCGTCGCGAACTAAACGCGCGTGTGTACGATACGCTGAAACGTGTGTATACGCGTCTAAAACTATCCCGACGCGTCGCGATACGCTGGATCACAGAACCCACTCACGTATCGCGCAAACAAAACCTACTAGAAAAACGATATATCGTCCCAGATTTTGACACAGGTGAAAACTTACAAAATTGCAGATACCACTGGCCCTAAAAATATAGCACTCCTATAGCCAAAACCCTAACACCTAGCTCCCTCATCTGACCGCAATTTGCGGCCAGAAAGAATAAACCGGCGGCCACTATTTGGGTAGGGGGTCTCGTGCTCTGGGTATGTGATCAATATCTAACAGCTATGCTCCAGTTAACTCAGATTTTATCTGAAATCACCGGATCTATAGCAGATCACAAAAAGCTAAAAATTCACTTAAAAACGTTATATTTTGCACAAAATGGAAACCTAGGGTATTTTGGTGAAATCTGGGTTAAAGCTAGGTTTATGTGGCTCTAACAACACTTAACTAAGTTATTCTAACCACCACTAACATCACTTAACCAAAAGTCCACAATAAACACCATATTTAGCACAAAAACTCACTTTTATCTCTAACCGAAGCTAATTCTACACAAACTTAGCAAACTAGGAAGTAGGTTTAAGAAATATACCCCCAAGCGACCCTAGGAAGCAGGAGAAGGAGTGGAAGAAGAATATTTGGTGCTGCTGTTGCTGTTGCTGTTGTTGTTGCTCACTGCTGCTGCTGCTGCCTGCTTGCTGCTGCTGCTTGTGCTGATGTTGCTACTGCTGTTTGTGCTGCTGTTGCTGCTGCTGCTAAGGCTGCTGGGGCTGATGCTGCTGTTGTTGTAATGTGTGTGTGTGTGTGTGTGTGAGAGATGTGAGAAATGAGTGTTATGAGAAAAGAAAAGAATGAGTGTTATGAAAGAGTCAAACCCCCCTCTTCCTCTCACCTCATTTAATGCAAGCATGGGCAAGCCCATCATGCCCTATCTCTCTCCCTACTCAAGTCAACACCAAACTAATTCATTTTTCATTTTCATTTAAAAAAAACACACACACACACACTTAATTAAAACCCAAAACATTTAATTCAAATTTAAACTTAGCTTAAGGAAAAATGGTTAGTCCATTATGATTGCTAATCATGGTCTAACCCTATTTTAACCCTAGTTTACATGCACAAGTGTGTGCAAGCCTAGGAAAATTCTAATAAAATATTTATTAAATTTGATAAAATATTTGAAAATCAATTTGGTAAACTTTTTATTAAAAACCATTTATTTAAATATAATTAGCTACTAAACACATCCTAAGGTGTTACAAGGCCATTACTGTACATACGATGTATATTGTAGTGGATGCTTGGACATATATAGGGAGGACTTTCTTGCTCGACATGATAATATGCTATCTAGTTGCACTTTATCTTAACATGTACTCTGATTGTCTCTATGTTACATGTTGATAAAGCCCTTAGAATGAGTACTTGACTACCAGGACTATGATGCAGATCATACTAATGGGGACAGAGTAGTCGCTAAGTACATCTTTCAAATATTCCTAGTCGTAGGTGTATCGAGACAGGGCATCGATATACCAGAGTAGACTAGCATATAGCTTCTCGACCCATATAGATGGGCGATGGATGATCCCATATTCATTGGTGTTGGACATCAGAGACAGTATACGGGTGCTCAGTGGAGACTGGGTACACTGGACGGACTCGCCGAGAACTCCCAGATGGTATTATACCTCACGTCAGATGGCAGTTCTCTGGTGACACTGGTACAGGTTAGTCTGTAGAACCGAGATCGTCATAGAGTCTTGTGTGATTCCCACTATGCTTTGATTTCCACCTTACCACGTTCAAGAGAACGTGCAAAATGGTGACTTTTGGGTACAGTCCCGAGTCACATGGAGACAATGAGCGATAGGAGGGGTTTCGTCTCTCCCGGTATTGGGAGCTGATATTGCGATGTGCTCGATTGGCTATAACAGGAAGTCCTTGGCCAAGGCTGCTTCAGAGATATACTGGTAATTGTTATCAGTAGCTTCTCGACCCGTTATGAGCCTCATATCGACACGACTTATCGAGTTACTGGGGTCTGACGTTTACCACCCCTAGACAAGATATGCGACATATCAAACGAAGAGACCAGACTATACGGTAGTGTTACTGATTGGATTCGCGGGAGTGTGAGCAGACTTGCTTGTTGATCTTCTGATCGCTCAATACCCGGGTGGCCGTTACGTTTAGCAGACCGCTTGCGTCTTGTGGGTGTTTGATATGATCATCACCTACTGTCGGCGTATTGACGAGTCTTTAGAGTCCTACACAGAGGTTTCCTGGCTCAAGCGAAATGGAGTAGGAGCACATATGTGATATGTGAGGGACCGAGATTGATACAATATGAGATACCGTATTCTATTCTCGTGATATGAGATATCGGTCATTTATATATGATATAGCCGGGTTATCGGATCAAGTGTTGATGCGATAAGTTGATTCATATGATATTAGTCGGTTATAGGTGATATAGCCGGATTATTAAATCAAGAGTTGATTTGATAATCTAATGTATAATTATATATTTGATATATTACAATACATTAACTAGTATTAGCTCACTTATGATTTCTTTTCTCACTTTGAATACATTGATGTATATGTGATATATGTTAAATGTATCAAGCTAGGTTACAAATGCAACTAGGGTTATTAAGGGTTAAACCATGCTAGGGTTAAGATTAGGGCTTTATATTTATCATTAAGTTATTCAAAATTGTGGATTTTATCATGGTTGATATTTGTTGAAAGCTTGTAGAAACTTGTAAGCATTTTTGACTTTGTCCACTCTTTTGTCTAGCTTAGGATATTTATTTAACCCAACCCTTTAACCCATGGTCATGGTTAACTCTCTATAAGGGTTAAGCATGACATGCTTAACCCTTGGTTGCATTTTTAACCTCAAGGATAATTTATTCTCTCTTGAGAGAATTCTTCATCTTCTTCATGAGCTCAAAGAGAAAAGAGTTTTCTAGGGTTTGAGTTTGTGATGAAAACTTATGAGAATATGAAATCTAAAGTGGGCCCACTTCCTACTTCATCATCCTCTACTATTTGCCATTTAGTATAGGGTGTTTGCTTCACTAATTCCACAATTAGTGAAGAGATAGTTTGGATTAGTGTCTCCTCGACGTAGATCATTTTCGGCCTCGAAGACTTCGAAGCAAGCATGTTCGTTTCTTCATGGGAGCCTTTCTAGAGTCTGGAGTTCACGATCGCAATGAAGGGACTACAACACGGAGCTATTGAAGTGAAGGACCGGTCTATAAAGGTTGTATTCCTTGCTCACTTAGGATGTAAAGTGTTTACATATGTATTCCGTCGATTTCTAGTCAACGATTCTTTGTTAGGGTTAGCTAGAATGGCAAATTTTTGAATTTGGCATGGACGATGCCTCCCGAAACTTTGCTGTCGTGCTAGGTAACCCTTCAAATAGTGTCGAAGTTTTCTGGAGGCGACCACCAGCGCCAGGACTATTTTTTCTATGGCTGGGTATCTCGTTTCCGCGTCCTTGAAAACATGGCTCACGTAGTAGACCGGTCTCTGTGTGCCTTCGAATTCTCTGACGAGCACCGAGCCTGCATCTTGGTCGGAGATGGCTAGATATAGCAATAGCTTATCACCGTCTACCGGTCGGGTGAGTAGCGGTGGGGTCTCTAGGTGTGCCTTGAGTTGTTCGAAAGTGTTCTGGCACTCTTCAGACCATTCGAACTTAGGAATTTTTCTTAGGGCCCTGAAAAACGGGTGGCACTTTTCTCCGGATCTGTACATAAAGTAACTCAGGGCGGCCACCCTCCCCGTGAGTCTCATGATGTCGACATTGCTATTGGGTGTTGCCATATTGAGGATGGCGCTGATCTTTTCAGGGTTTGCTTCGATTCCTCGGTGGGTAACCATGAACCCGAGGAACTTCCCACTGGTGACTCCGAAAGCGCATTTAGCTGGATTCAACTTCATTTTGTACTTGCGCAGGACGTCGAATGTCTCGCCGAGGTCTTTAGTGTGCCCAGCCGACGAGGTGGACTTTACGAGCATGTCGTCAATGTAGACTTCCATATTTATACTAATCTGCGGTTTGAACAGATTGTTGACAAGTCGCTGGTATGTGGCCCTGGCGTTTCTAAGTCCTAAGGGCATCACTTTGTAGCAGTAGACCCCCCGATCAGTGGTGAAAGCAGTAAGTTCTTCGTCGGCTAGGTTCATCCGGATCTGAGTGTAACCAAAGAAAGCATCCATAAAGCTCAGTAGTTAGTGGCCGGCCGAACTGTTCACTAGCTGGTCTATCCGAGGAAGCGGATAGTTGTCTTTGGGGCAAGCCTTGTTCAAGTCCGTGAAATCGACGCACATACGCCATTTCCCGTTTGCCTTCTTGACCATGACCACATTTGCCAGCCAATCCGAGTAGTCCAGGTTCCTGATGAAGTTGGCGGCGAGCAATCGATCCACCTCGTCTTCTATCGCCTTTTGTTTAACCGGCGTGAAACTTCTCTTCTTCTATTAGATGGGCCGGGCCTTCGGGTCGACCCCGAGCTTGTGGGAGATTACTTCCGGGTCGACCCCGAGCATGTCCGCTGGTGCCCAAGTGAATACGTCCGAGTTATCTCGGAGGAACCGGATCAAGACTTCGCGGTGGTCCGCTGTCAAGAGTGAGCCGAACTGGACTGTCCGGCTATCGGACCCCTCTACGAGGGGGACTTCCGTCAATGCTTCCACTGGGGCACCACGAACTTCCTTTTGGTCGTCGCGTGTATCTAAAGATTCCTAGAAGTTGTGTGTGTCTCCAAAATCGCTGCCCTGCTCTCCGGCGAGGCGAGGCAAATCTTGGCGGTTTGCTGGTCCCCATAAACCCGGCCTATCCCCCTTGATCCAAAGGGAATTTTAGCACGAGGTGATAGGATAAGATCTGAGCCCGGAGGGTGTTCAGGGTAGGACGTCCCAGGAGAACTTTATAGGACAATGGGACCTTAGCAACGAGGAAGTTCACCGGTATGGTCCGCGTCTTGCCAGGTTCCCCAATGTTGAGGAGAAGGGTGACCGATCCTTCTGCCGGGACGGAATGGTTGGTGAACCCGAAGAGGATATGGGAGGTCGGTTGAAGGTCGGATGAACCCAACCCCATACGCCGGAAACAGTTGTAGAACATGATATCCGTCGAGCTCCCGGAATCGATCAATATTCTCTGGACCTCGTAACGGTGGACTCGGGCTGCTATCACAAGGGGTTATTATGAGGAAGTGATATGACATGAAGGTCTTCGTCGGTGAATATGATCGGATCATCCTTCCTGTATTTCTTATAGGGCGGATCGTTTACTTCCTTGACTGGTAGGAGGAAGTGGCTCTCCCCACTTTCCAGAGCTGGATCCTCGGTAACGACCATGATTTACCAGATCGTTAATTCCTCGGGAGGGGTTTGGTCCTTTTGCTCCCGCTCCGCCTGCCGCTTGTCCTGTAGGTACTTCGCCAGGTGGCCGGAGCGGATTAATTCCTCTATGTAGTCACGGAGCTGTTTGCAGCTCTCAATCGGATGACCCTGCGACCTGTGATAGGCGCAGTATGGGCCGCGGAGACACTTGCCCGTTCTTTCGGTGGCTGGCGGGAACTTAAAGAACCTCTCGCCCTTAGTTTCCTCCAGCAGCTGGGTCTGGGAAATGTTCAGAGGGGTGTACTCCAGGAACCTCGGAGAATAAGGTTTTGGGCAATCGGCTTTCCTTTTCTCTTCCCTGTCCCTCTTTTTCCGATCTGCTTGGTCGCCTTGGGGCAGGTTGGAGTTCACCTCTGACTCGAGTTGGATCTCTCTCTCGGTCCATGCCTTCACTTCGGCCATGGTCTTAGGTTGCGCCAATGCAAAAGAGTGGAGCCACTCTTTGTGCCTAAGACCTAATCTCAGCGCGGAGATAACCGTTTCATCGCGGTGCTCGGGAACCTCCAGGAGGGCATTGTAGATTTGAGTGACATACCCTTTGAAGGATTCATTATCTCCGCTCTTGACGGTGAACAGGTAATCGACTGTCTTCTTCTGTCGTCGGTTTCCAACGAAATGTCCGAGGAATTGGGTAGCCAGCTCGTCGAAGGTCGAGATGGAGCGCGGCGCAAGCCCTCGGAACCAATCCCAGCCAGCCCGAATTAGGGTAGTGGGAAAAGCTCGACATTGAGTCACGTCCGAGTTATCTTGGAAGCTCATGCCCGCCGTAAATGCGTCCAAGTAGTCCTTCGGGACGGACTTCCCGTCGAAGAGGGCTACTTTAGGTGGCTTGTTCCTGGACGAGACGAGCTCGGCCAATAGCCTTTCTGTAAAGGGCTTTGCAAGCGAATCAACGGAGTATTTAGCCCCTTCGCCGGACATATGGCCATCCCGTCGTATGCCTTCAATTTTCTTTTTGAGGGCTTCGACCCGATGGTGGTACCCTGAGAATTCCGCACAGTCAGAGCGGCGGTTATCCCCGCTCCGAGACTGCACGAGTGTGCGGCTTCGATTCCACTCTATCACATTTCTTAAATCCTCGGGCGAGGCCCTTCTTGAGTAGTCCCGATGTTCGCCGTTCGCGCAGCCTCGACGGGGGTGGGGGTCTGACCGACACCGCCTCTGGGGGAGTGAGCGCGCGGCGGGCGGCGGAGCGACGGCCCGGTCTTCTGTGAGATCGGGGTGTGGAGCTGTCCGGCGCCCAGCGGGTCATAGAATCATTCACCGCATGCGGGTCTTGGTTGCCGGATTCGGCACGCCGGCGTTCAATGATGCTGGGATGAGCTTGAGCGAGACCGAGGGCCTAGGTGTGCCCCTCTGTCCTTCTGCGAGCGTCGTTATCCCGGGAATAGGGAACTACGGCTTGATGGGTAGGGCCCGTAGCTTGAACGCGGACGAGCGCATCCACCATAGCTGTGATTCTGTCAATCCGAGCGGATAAGACGCCAATGACGTTAAGAGGGGGAGTAGAACCGCTCCCGCCTCCGTTATGGAGGGTAGGGAGGTTATTATTGGGATCGTCGTGGTTGTCGCTCGCCATCGGGTCGAGGGCGGAAGATCAACTTTATGAGTGGAGAAGCTTCTAAAGCGTTTCCCACAGATGGCGCAAAATGATGGAGGTTATGATCTCTCTCAGATATTGTCCTCTATCGATCTGGTGTGAGCGATTTTGTGCGGCTGAGATTTGGCCTGAGGGTTAAGTGTGTGGATCTCAATGGGTTGGTATCGACGCCGAGCTATCTGCAAAGGAAGTCCTGGGGTAGGTGACCACCGCAGGACCCTCCGACAATCAAGTTAGTACCGTGGAATAAGAGCCAAGTAGCGGCGTATTGGGATGAATTCCCGTTATCTGAGTCGTCTGAAAGAGGGGTTTATATAGTGGTCGCATGGAGCGAGCCGGCGCGAGATTCTCGCCGTCAGTTACACCCCCTCGTTACGCCCGCGTTGATGGCGGGATCCGCTCATTAATGAGGGAATGCGCCCGCGTGGGACGCGGAACGTGGGGCGGCGGATATCTCTCTTAGCGAGATACGCGGAGCCGCTGCGGAGGCGTTTGGGCTCCGCGCTCTCAGTTGATCGGAGAAGCCGAGGAAGCTCGGCCTGTCAGATGTCTCGGAGATGAGCCGGGAAGCCGAGGAAGCTCAGACCTTGTAACAACTCGGAGACGAGCAAAGAGGCCGAGAAAGCTCGGTTGTAGGATTGCTCGAAAGTGAACTGATGACTCAATGCTAGGCGAATATGGAAGGTATTCCGGGGTGGTCTCCGAAAGGCCGGATGCAATCTTGGAGGCGAGGTGCCGAGGAATGCCTCCAATGCATCAGGCTCATTCCAGCTCCGTAGCCCCCGGGACACGTCATCCGCTAAGTGTCATGATCTGGGAAATCCCTACTTGTGAGTATCATCAGTTTGAGATTAGAGAGAGCGAGGGCTTTTGATGATTCATGGTGAGAGGCGACGAAGAGATCCTTTTGTTTTTATCGATGATGGATTTTGGGAGGGAAGAAACGGTTTTGCTTAACGGGCCGGGTTTGATAAATGGAGCTGAGCTTTACATGAGCAGATTTTGATTTCGGTTCATACTTAACTCGTCTTTTTAGAGCACATGAAGAAGCTTGAACGGATTTCTACCCTGGCTTTATTAAACCAAGTTAGATTTGTAAGAAGATATGGTTTAGGATTTTTCTAATACCAAAATTATAAGAGCTAAAATCAACCAAGGAGAGGATGTGGGATAAATCGCCGAGAAGGAAACAACACAAATTACTAGCTAAGGCTCCTTAAGAATTTGGTACGGTCGGACACATTTCTAAAAATCCTCCAGGACAGGTCAATAATAAATGAGCTAAGGATACAGAGCAAGACAGTGGGTTTGCTTAAAAACAACCATCCGTTAAAGAATGTGTAATAACTCACCGATTGAGCTAAGCCCTCGGCACTTTGTATTTTCACCTTTCATCAGAAAACTAATAAGTTGTTTAAAAATCTCTTTCGTGAAAAGGACATATATACCCTCCAATATTTAGGTCTCATTTGGGATGAGGCTATGGTTACCGGAACCCTAATTTCAATGTCAAGCTCAAATAATTGAAATCGCGTATAAAGTTTCCGAAACCGTAATTTTACAAGGTTTCATACTGTCTATCTATATTTTATTTTTCTCTTCAGCACTTTAACAGAAGATAAGTTAAACGAAACAATAGTTTCATAAACTATGTCAATGACAAAGAATAATTGGATATCCAGTAACAAGAAGAAAACAAATTCCCAACTAACAGATAAACTACTATTTGGTAAATAACATATGGATACAAACATTTGGACATGGATAAAAAAAAGGCATTTTTAATAAAAGGAGTTTATTATACTAGTTTTTTTCTTTCCATACATGCAAATGAACATAGAATTAAAATAAATCATATGTGATTTCAAAATACTCCAAATATATGGCAGATAATGTATGATACTGCGTGATTTTAAATCTTGCGATTTTACGATTATAAAGAAGCTTATAAGAATATAAAGGATAGGTCTAACTATTAGGCGGTTGAATTTAGAAAAGTAACTTAAGAAATTCAAATAGGATGATGATGGAAAATTTTAGATAGTTTGAAATGAGAAAACTGATTATGAACTCATTTGGAAAAGATGAACCATATGGCATGGTCTACACGCCTTTACAGAGCTTACATTACAATAATTGTTGAATGGATCAAACAAGCCAAGATTAAGTACATTCTTATGTATTCAATCGATTTAATTAAGTAAAAAATCATGTAACATGTACTAATTTATATCATCCAAGATCGCAGGTGAGCTGCTCTCCACAATCTGGAGATTGGCCATCAATATACATTCTTCAGTATTGTTGAATACAATCATAGATAATGATTTGGCAATCAACATACATTCTTCTTCAGTATCGTTGAATACAACCATAGATAATGAGTCATACAAACCGTACCATATCAAACCCCTGCATAATCAAGGCACATGAATTTTGTTTTGGGAGGAGAGGTTGGCTGGGGAGGGTTGTGCTGTTAAACTAAACATATTAATGAATCTTAAATATCCCTGCTCGCATGACCAACCTTTAAATGATTTTTGAGGGGAAAAAACACAGATAAGGCAACAAGGATCCAGCTTACGAACTAGAAAGCAACT
This sequence comes from Agapanthus africanus, assembly GCA_030015575.1. NCBI lineage: Eukaryota > Viridiplantae > Streptophyta > Magnoliopsida > Asparagales > Amaryllidaceae > Agapanthus > Agapanthus africanus. The sequence goes on along the minus strand of CM057337.1, from coordinate 154,412,613 downwards.
CATATTACCAAGATCCACACTACAGCACAGGTAAATGACTAACAAGTTCAATGAAAATGCGACAAAATTAAGTCCCCAACTTTTTTGAAATTTGCAACAACATGAAGTTCACTACTACTTTAAATAGACTGAAACAAGCGAAGAAAAAACATGGCCTGCTGAAAGGAGCCTTCTCGCCTTTGTTCCATGCCTCCTCGCAGACTGCTCCCTTAACGGTACTGAAATTGCAGATTAAGCAAGAACTCCATTAAATCATCAAGTATAACACCAGACACACAAAATCATATTGTCGACTGCTTATGTTTTTAAGAGTGTAGAATTTTGGAATAGAAGCAACATGAGAGTAACTAGAATATAACATGAAAAAACAAGAGTGGATTTTGCAAAATACAAGGGATTTTAGAGTATTAAAATATAGCATCTTAGTATCACGAACTGAACTTTAACTATTTTTTGATTAGCACTCGACACACTAAGATTGGTAAAAATTGGCTCAAGAATATCAAATTTGGCAAGAAAATATTATGCCGATATGCTAGTAGAAAAGTTGCAAGTAATATATGAGGTATATCGATGAAGACTGTTGAATGCAATTAACTGAAAACTAAAAGAAGATTATATGGGTTTACCTTAATAAAGCCAATCTCCTTGGCGTTGCTGCGGAAGCACTGCCTGCAGCACATAAGCCCATACTTCCTAATCAATCCATGTGGGTTGCCACACACCCGGCTGATAGAAAGTGAGCAAAATTTTGCAAGGAAATAAATAAGCCCAAAGACAACAATTTACTGTGAAATTTGCTAGAGATAACTGCTAACGATGGCAAAAGATATTATAAATAAATGTCAGAATTGATTCATTTGAAAATAATTATTTTTAGCCATACGAAAGAAACTTATAAATATTATAACCAGCAAGAGAAAAAACAGTTCCAGGAGTATATGCCACTTGTGCAGTGATATCAACTACAAGTTTTCATTTAAAAGAGACTCACTTTTCACAACATATGGATCTAAAAATCATTGAACTGTTGAACAAATCCGGACCTTAAGTGCCTAGTGCCTAGAAAATAGTTTCTAGATAGTTTACAGTAGAGTTTCAAACATTCATAGAATATATCAATTTGATCACCAATCATATTAACATTTGCATCACTAATGAACAATTTCTTCCCTAGAGGTTGTGTTGTATCCAATTGTAATGGTTGACAACATGACTGTTAGATATGTATGCCCTAGAGTCCTGTATTGTATAGAATGCTAGGCATGTATATGTACAGAAACAATTTTTGCTCGAAATGATAGTATGCCTGGTTTATCTTCATCTTAACGTGTGATGCGTTGTATTTCATATCTTATATACATGTTGATGAAGCCCTTAGGATTATGCTTGACTACCAAGATTATGATGTAAATCTTACTAGCGGAGCCTGGGAAGTCTAAAAATAAAAGCATATCTTTTAATTGTTCCTAGTCGAGAGTATATCGAGACATGTCATCGATATTACCAGAGTAGACTAGTGTGTACGTTTCTTGATCCTGAGAGCGATGGTTGATCCCACAACCATTGGTATTTGACATCGAAAATTTTACACAGATGCTCATTGGAGAATGAGCACACCGAACATGACTCGCCGAGAACTCCTAGATGGTATATATACCTATTATCAGACAGCAGTTCTCTGGTGACACTTGTACAAATTAGTCTGTAGATCCGAGATCGTCATAGTGTCTTGTGTGATTCCCACCGTGCTTTGATTTCTTTCCTACCACGGCTCTACTGAGTCGTGCAAACAGGTGGATTTTGGATACAGTCTCGAATCACATGGAGGTTGTGAGCGATAAGAGGGGTTTCGTCTCTCCCGGTATAGGGAGTTGATGTCGCGCTATGCTTGATCGGCCATAACAGTAAATCCCTGGCCAGGGTTGTCGAGATTTACCGATAAGAGTTATCAGTAGTTTCTCAAACCGTTATGAGCTATACATCATCATGACTTATAAAATTACTGGGGTCTGACATTTACTACCCCTAGACTTCATATGCGACGTATCAGACGAAGAGACCGGACTGTACGGTATGTGTTGCTTACAGGCTCGTTAGGGTTGAGATGAGTTCGCTCGTCGGCCACCTTTTCGTCATGTACCTGAGTATCCGTTACGCACAGCTAGTGCCGCTGACGTGCTTGTGGTTAAACCCACTGCCAGCGTACTGTCGAGTCTTTAGAGTTCCACACAGAAGGTTCCCTGGTTCAGACAAAAGATATAGAGGCAGTAAGTTGTTACTGCAGGATTTCGATCATGTTCGTGTACTGGCTACAGGAATGATGATCGAAAGGATAAACGGGTAGGCTTTGGTTTAAGCCGGATACCGGTATTATATTATTGGATTATTTGTATTCGTATTTTTCGAAATACGAATACGGGTATACTTGTACGGTATACGGTGAGGGGTATTCTTGTAATTGTACAAGAGCACCTTCCAGAAGGAGACACCTCATATTAGATGATTTTCTTTTTTGAAAAAGAAATGAATGAGGTGGAATTTGGAGACTTGTCCAAGCATGGGTGAATGTATGGCTTGATCCATTTTAAATTCATTTGGGTTTACTATTGAAGTATGATGCATTATTTTTTGTGAAAAATAATGCATGCTGAATGAGGTGGAATTTAGAGACTTGTCCAAGCATGGGTGAATGTATGGCTTGATCCATTTTAAATTCATTTGGATTTACTATTGAAGTATGATGCATTATTTTTTGTGAAAAATAATGCATGCTTCAATTATTTTGCCTTGAGCCATATCTTTAGTTCATGCTTCATTTTTCTTTCATTCTAACTCCCATCTTCTCTCTCCAAATTATTTCCTTCTTTCTCTAACCTAAACACTCACATGTGTTGTGATCCATAGGTTAATAGATAAAATAATCCACTAGTTCATCTCTATATCATCTAGGTAGTCATTTCTAGCACACTTGACTTCTTAGTCAACTCTTGTGAAGAGTTTGAGGCTTATTCCAAAGCTCTCGGGTGGATCATCTACGTCTTCAAGATGACCGGAGATCGAGGTCGTTGCAACCATCCAAGGAGCCTAGAAGTCGCATCTGAAAGAAGACCCGAAGGACCGATTCACTAGGTATAACCCCCTATCATAGTAGATAACATCTCTAGTTAAGGTTTCTAGTTATGGTTTAACACAAGATCTAGTTTTAAAATGGGTGTTGCATGCAAGAACATTTTCATTTGCCACTTCCGCATCCTCACAAGTGTTGTGAGAGTGTACAACATCCACTAACAATGACAACATGCTACATTGCAAGGAAAGCTAAGTTCCTGGCATGAAATCACCTTGGCCCATGACAGAACAAACATTACGTATAGGAGAACTCCATTACTTATTCAACAAGTGACAAAAAAATGGCACATAATACGTAGTATAAGGAGTTGGCGATTCTACATTCTGCCAAACCTGATGAAAGCAAACTAACGACTATTAAAAAAGGTTCTCGGTCAATATTGTTTGGAGGTTATGGATCCTCGACATAGATAAGAGTAAGAAACCGATTCACATAGTCAACCCCAAAAGTTAGGAACAAAAGCTTCTCATTGCAAATGGTGATGTTCTTCTTGCTGTTGCGGCAGCGGCTAATTGGCAAGAATTTTAAAGAGTGAAAATCCCCCAAAAGGGCCTCCTGTTAATTGCTTTAGTCTTATTGATTTGAGGGCGAGCTTACGCACAAATGGAAATTAAATTAAATGAGCTACTCGAGATATAAGACGCCGAAGCCTCATAAATACACTATGCACTTTGCCTACGGCCTTATTTGGGTAAGGGGTTAGGAAAAGTAGAGTTTATTATTAAGCGGAGGTAGAGTATTTAAAACTCTAGTTTGCCAGCCATGTCTCCATTTTAAAAACGTAACTTTGATGGGTGTTTGGTTTTGGAGTTCTCTAAACACCAATATTTTGTTTTGGAATTCACGCATTTCGGAGTTTAGAAAACTTTGGTTGGAATAAAGTTTAATAAACTCCGGTTATCTTAGCCTTGGAGTTTAGGTAACTGGGTTTTCTAAACTACAAAGATGGCATGGTTAGGAATTTGGAGTTAAGTGTAGACAACTCGATGAAACTCCGGTTATCTAAACCCCAGATTCAAATAATAATCTAGATGCAGTGATTATTTCCAATATTCAACGGCCAAGTGGCATGATATTCACCCCCATTTTCTCTAGAAATCTGCAAAAGGATTCAAATTGACAGCCTTTATATCCCTAACATAATTTAATTCCTATTTAGTTACTTTCCTCAAAAAATTTATTATGTACAAGACGATAATCTGAGTAAAAAATATTTCCCAATCTAGTTAGAGCTTCTCTTCAAAATATAATAGTGATAAAATTCTGGAATAGAAAAAATGATCAATTAAATATTAGTTATCCATACTGAAGTGGTACCTTACGATTGATATTATTCGCACAAATGTTTTCTGTTCTTGGGGCTCTTCATCCTGTCTATTCCTACTCTTCCTCTTCTTCTCCTTTTTCATATATCCTAATCACAAAGCTCTGTTGCCCAATTTGCTTGATTGCCTACTTAATTGAGAGAATGGCTCTTTACCAAGCAAAAGGGATTAGGATTCTCATAAAGCCCAATCTTTTGGGATGGTCTTGTCGTTATCATTATCGTTGGAAATACTTGGTAACTTATTCAATTTGCAAATCCATATACATTTCAAGTTCCCTATTGTAGGTATGAATACTTAATATACTTTTGATATAGCGAGCATAGTCACATAATTCGCGAATAATTCGACGAATTCACGAAATCCTTCCCGCACATTACCCGAATCTTTCCCGAATACCTGCCGATTTTTTCCGAATAGTTTCCCGAATCCGAATTTTCGACCTCGCCGAATAATTCCTGAACGGTGAATTTGTGACTATGATAGCGAGAAGTATCTTCATTGATCCACTAATCTCAATTGGAAGCTTGTCAAAATAATTAAGCAACATAGATAGAATCGCTTTTTTTAAATGTTAGCCTACTTAAAAACCTTTTCTTGAGATTGTCAATGTATTATCCGGTTTCATGAGAAATTGTAGTTGCATGGTTTCATGATGAGAAATTGTAGTTACATTGTTGCCTAAACTGAAGTCCAATCCCAAACTAGGGAATTACTCCCTACAATATCACACAAGGTCAACAGATCCCTCAATATCTATCATATTTTACATACAAACTGACACTAGATTCAATCAATGCAACCAAACAACCCTTTGAGATTTATAAAGCAATATGATACAAAACCCAAATTCATCCACACAAAAAGGAAAATTATATAACCTCAACTTCATTAAGATATCCATGGAAAAAGGCATAAAAAAAGCTGATATCACTAAAATATAGAATTATACAGCTAATCGATGAGCACCATGAAAAAACACAGATTCTGTTTTTGAACTTTAGCAATATCGAGAGCAAAATAACATTTTTTTTCCATGGGGAAAGGGAGGATGATCTTACCAACACCTGGATCCAGGGCCGTAGTTCTTGGGATGAGAGTTCCAAACGTTTGAGTGACCCATCCTTCGCCGCTTCGACGAGGAGGAAGATTCAAAACCCTAGCTTTTGGATCGCAAAAGTTGTCAACTCAAACCCTAGCCCTGGTTACTGAAACATGGCATTTTATCTTAGCTGATCACTAGCATTGGCCGTCCGATTTGTGATGGATCGATCTAGGGCAACTCTCAACGCGCTTTGATCCAGATTTATTATTTTTTAAATCGATAAATTACGTTAAAATACCCTAAACCATCAAGTTTTTTTAATATAATAGATCACCTCAAAATTTCTTTTATTGCAGTACAATACCTTGAGTGATATGTTTAGTGAACGGAATTTCCTTTAAAAATCCCAACCTAAAGAATTTTATTTTACTATAATAAAACACACTTTAAGTTATTTTAGTAGAAAAACATGAGGGAATTAGAATTTCAAGTATTTGGAGTATTGGGCTTCTTTTATGAGTGCACGTGGTCGTTTTTATGAGTGAAATTATTTAATAAAGCGTATTTTGATTAATTATCCTTTTTAAATAAGATGAGTGCCATTTCTATTATTTTAACCAAAATACGAACTGAATCCAATCCACAGCATCAGATCAAAATTAGGATTCATTCAATTAGTTATCATGTTATCTTTTTATTGACTTGTACTTATGAAAAAAGAAGTGAATTGATTAGTGATATGTGACACTATTGATTGATGAAGCCGGCACCTAGCAGGCATTAAAGAGCTTTAAAACAGAGAGAAACCATATTTAAATTTTATCTTTTGGATAAACCTCAAATTCTTAATATTTTCACTCCAACCAAATGGGGCAAATATTGACGACCAATTATTAGTCATTTATTTCGACGTGTAGATGCCGTCGAAATAAAAGAAAAATAATTGAAATTTTGTTGATTTCAGTCAATAATTATTTTGATGCGTATATAACATCGAAAAAAAATTGTTAGCCAAAATCAACAAATATCTTCCGTGACCTCTCCCTTTCGCTCTTACCAAAAATTTTATTTTCCTAATTTTTTCCTTTCTCCCTCCTAAAAAATTTCCCTTCTCCCCCTTCTATTTTTCTCTACCCCTCCATTGGCCTCCCCTCTTCGTGCCGGCCCACCACCGAATCCGCCTCAAATCCGCCCTCTCCTCCACCCGATCGCCTTCTCCCACGCCGTCTCCTCTTCTCCCTTCCTCCTCCACCCGATCCTCCCCCGAGCCTACTCAACTTGGGCTATAAAAATCATGTTGGTTTTTCTATTAATTTGGTTAATTTGTTAATATTTTGTTAATTTTTTTTAGGGTTTATGCTAATTTTAGGTTATGGTTAGAGTTAATTGTAGGGATTGGATTAGGGTAACGATTAAATTTTGTTGTTAGAGTTATAGTGAGGGTTTTAATTTTAGTGTTAAGATTGTGGTTAATTTTAGGGATTGAGTTATTTTTATGGTTAATTTTAAGATTCGGGTTAGTGTTGGGGTTATTAGGGTTAGGATTATGGTTAATATTTTGTTACCTTTAGGATTAATTTTATTTAGGGTTTGGGTTAGAGTTGGGGTTAATTTTAGGGTTGGGGTTAAGTTGGTTTATATGTTGAAAGTTTTAGTTAATTTTAGGGTTAGGGTTTGGGTTAGGCTGTTAATTTTAGTTAATTATAGTTATGAGTATATATATATTGTTGTTATTTATAGAGAATGGAAGTATATGTAACTAAAAATTTGTGTGCTTGTAGGGTTGACGTCGGTGTGATTGCTCATGTTTCTTCGCTTTCTATATACACCAGTTCCCGGTACACGACTTTATCACTTTTAATTCATAAATGCTAAAATTAGCCTAAGTCATCATTCCTAAATTAAGTCATCAATTAAATATTAATTAAATCGAAAACATACATAATTGACATGCCATAAACCAATAGCTATATACATATTTTCTTTCTTTTTTTTTGTATGGCCATGTGTTTGTGTGAGAGAAAGAGTGAGACTTACATTTATATAATTTTAGTTGCATGGATGCGTGTTTATATTAATAAATGCAGATGCTTTATTAATAATATTAATTGTTTGAGCAATTTACTATTCAAACTAAAAATTCTAAAACCTTAAACTGAATACTTAAATAACCGACGATACTGAAACGATAACTATTAAAATCAATCTAATTAAGTGCATGATACTCGATGATAACAAAAAGTAAACCGATAAATATTGTCATCGGGTATCTCACAATAAAAAAATATCGTGACTTAGAATCCGTCTATCAGTTATATGCGTACGGTTATTTTCGTGACATAAAACTACGTGTGTGTTGTCAATCTCGAACGATAATCGTTCTTCGTTAACAACCATCTCGTAGTTTATGCAACAAGAATACTAGTCGCATTATAACCGATAGGTTTGTTCCGTTTTAGGCAAGTTAAGAATGTATAACGTATACACTTCCCTGCATACTTATGCTTTTCATTCATTTTGAGATGAGTTTTGTCAGTATCTTTTCACTGGTTCTCTATATAATAATATAGTTGAGATGATCATCTCAATACTATCGGTATTGAGATGTTTATTTCTTCTATTGCAGTGTACTCGGAGAACAGCGGGGAGGTGCTGCCGAAATTTTCTCGAAGCGAATGAAAGTACAAGTGCACAGGGTGTATGCATTATACATTGTTAATGGGATAGAAGCCTTACTTCCGGCAGACGTTACCCCTTGACATCCAAGATAGAACTGTTAATAAATCCGGACACGATACATCACTAAAACGTATTTCCGAGACACCATTGTCATTCTTTTCTTTGTCTATAACCATCTCGTTCTTAACCTTCTCGATGTAGTTTAAAATTGTTAATATCATGTATGATTTGAAAATGTTTGTTATGATATAATAAATAATTATGAACTGTCTTAGGATTTATATATCCGATAAGAATGGATAAGACTTGGATAAATAAGAACAAGTTTGGTCGGCCCTGAATTTCGTAATGGTGTAGAAGAGTTTATACAATTCTCGTCAAGAGTGGATGGTAGTCAGATCCCCTGTCACTGTAGAAAATGTTGTGATGGTAGAAGTGATAGTCGAGGCGCGGTTCAACTGCATATACTTCCTAACAGAATCTGTGAAGGTTATACTCTCTGGCACTTGCATGAAGAGGTTGTGGACTATACAATCGGTGTACGTCATCTGTAGCCACCTCCTATGAGAACCCCAGCAACCACCGGTTTAAATGATATGATGGACAGGATTCATACTGCGCGGCATTGCTTTGAACAATAAATGATTTCCCGGCATATACCAGTAAATCGGATTTCATGTTACATCGGACATCGTCATTGGTTAGATGCTGATCATCTTTATCGACGCAAAGGAATTAAGTTCAATGGTGAGCATGAGTATCAGCCCTCTCCTCCCGAGCCAAATAGGATAAAGGCGTTTGAGGACGTAGAGCATATCAATATTGTTTTTGGTAAGAAACATAAGCATACTATTCCGAATAAGATATCAAATATCTGGAGAAAAAGATCTATATTTAATGATTCACCGTATTGGCGATTTCTTAATTTTCGCCATAATTTGGGCGTCATGCACATCGAGAAGAGTCTGCGAGCTCTTGCTGGTTACCTTGTTGAATACCAAATTCAAGAACAGAGACACGCTTGCGATATGGTAATGGTTTGCTATAAAGAATTTGCGGCCAGAATTGCATCCAATTTCGAAAGAGAATGACAAATGGGTGATTCCACAAGCAAAGCACATGATATTCGAAAATGAGAAGTTGAGTTTTCTTAAGGTACTTAAATAAGTAAGGGTACCGGATGTATATTCTGCGAACATCAGTAAATGCGTAAACTTAAAAAAGAAAAACCTCGTCGGCTTGAAAAGTCATGACTGTCATGTGATCATGCAGCAATTGTTGCCCATTACTGTTATACAAGATGATGATATTCCTCTCGAATTCAACAACAATTTATCAAGGACAGACATAGAGCCGGAAATAGTCTCTGATGTGCCATTGGCGGTCATAAAACCAGAAGTCTAATTAAGATTTTAAACATCTTGATATATTAACTCGTTCTTGTATGATACTAATAACTTAAGTAATGTGAAACTTCCAATTTATTGCTTCTTTACGACATTCAACAGTATGTCCTACATTTCATCTACTTTTCCGTATATTATTTCCACCATTTGTTGCTTCTATATGATATTCTTTTCAGTATTAATTTTCACTATTATTTTGTTATCTAACATGCTAGACTATATACCGTGAAGTTGTTTTAGATATGTCAGGTTCCGATCGGTCTACCGGGGACGAGGGGCAATCCTCTCAGAAACAGATACGGAGTGGGAGAGAACCCATACAGGCCAGTGATATCTGGCGAAGGATGCTGCATGTCCCTAACAAAACAATTGTAAACCTTACGTTCACATGGAACGATGTAACAGGAGCTAGCAAAGACGTCAAGAAAATGATGTCATTGATCGTGAACAATGAGGACCGCATGCATCGTGTGGTGAAGGACAAAGACGACGAGTGGATGGTCCTAGATTGGGACAGCGAAGAGTTGGGGCTAAAGAAACAAGTAGCTATATGGGAGATGATAGTGAGATTTGTTTATACAATTCAATACTGCACTTTTTTTTTATATGCACACATGTACACACACACACACATTTGCACATATCAAATACACACACACACATACGCACATACACGCATGTTTCCCCAATAAAAGAGCAAAGCTCTGTTTAAAAATTAATGAGGCAGCGCCTCACGTGCTCCTCTCGCGGGCGTGGGCGTCAAGACCAATCTGATAGGAATTAATCCTATGGTGGCGCCTCACATGCTCCTCACGCGGGCGCTAATGTGCAAAGCACATGAATACCCATTATAAGAATTAAAACCTTGAGTAGCGCCCACTTGCACAACACGTGAGCGCCGGCGCCCAGATAGAATTAAATTCTACTCTCCGTTAAACAGAGCCGTTGGATTAAAGATCCAACGGAGATAATAAATCATCAAAAATACAGAATTAAATTCTGTAGGGAGAAAACATCCCCCAAATTGGATTATAGAATAAAATTCTATTTTGGGATATATTCTCTCAATCTTTCTAAATAAGAAAGATTGCTCTCTCTAAAACAGAGAACCGGTGGATTAAAAATCCAACGGTGATTAAAAAATCACCGTTTTACAGAATAAATTCTGTGTAAGGGAAAATATTTCCCCAATCTTGTTAGAAACAAGAAAATATGTTTTGTAAAACAGAAACCCTTGGATCAAAAATCCAATTGTAGGTAAAAATGCCCAAATCAATTAGGATATCTTAATGAGAGATTTCATCAAAAACTAATTAACAAACTTGCCTCTACTATATAAAAGACCCAAGACTTCAAGTCTGAGAGAGAGAAACCCCCTCATAAGCTTCTAAAAAAACTAAAGTACAAAACTTCAGAAAGGAACAGAGAAAAAAATCTCCCTCCTCAAGAAACTCTAGGTAAATAAAAAAAAAGAGATCAAAACATTTCATTTACCTATTGAAGAGTTTAACCCTTTTAAAAGAACTTAGTTTTTTCTCTGGATCTGAGATCCACAAGACAAATCTCCACAAGTTGAGAATTTAATTCTCATCGGAAAGAACTTGTTCTTGAGAATCAAAGATTCAGAAAAGATCTAGGAATCGAATTCTTCAAAACAAAGCATATAAGGAAAAAAACCTAGCGCCCAGCGCCTCACGTGTTCCTCACGTGGGCGCCACAGAAGAAAGGAGTGCATAGCACTCATTGGGCGGCGCCTAGTGCCCAGTGCCTCACGTGTCCCTCATGTGGGCGCCACAGAAGAAAAGAGTGTTTAGCACTCATTAGGCAGCGCCCAACGCCTCACGTGTCCCTCACGTGGGCACCACAGAAGAAAAAAGTGCTTAGCACTCATTTAGCAGCGCCTCACGTGTCCCTTACATGGGCGCCACAGAAGAAAATAGTACTTAGCACTCATCAGGCAGCTCCTCACACACTCCCCATGTAGACACCATAAAGAGCGCCTAGCACTCCATATAAAGACAAAATGAGTAAAGTGTTTTACACTTATTGGGTAATTCCCCATGACTGAAAGCTTCACATGATCATATGTGGGCGTCAGAACTTATATAAGTGCTCAGCACTGTTTGCATAAAAGGGGGACTGATTAAACAGAGCCCAAGCAAGCGCTTAGCACTTTTCAATAAAAAAAGACCGCTGAGCTGATCAAGCCCAAAATTGGCTAGGCCCTCTAAGGAAAGAACCTTCTTGATTCAAATCAACCGAGCCCATATGCTCATGATTGCCCAAACTAATCTCAGTCTCACATATGACTATTGATCTTTCAATTGATGATATCCCAAATGATATTCATCTTATATCTCCTAAGATAATTTTAGTCTCAAACATGACTAACGATTCCTAGGGTCACCATAACCCTTTCCCCTCAAATACGGGATTTAGTTTAAGGGTACATCCTCCACACCTCTGATATACGTTGTTATAATTCTTCAACGTCTTTAGAGAGATGGCGGGTCCCGACAACCAATAATTCTTCAGTGCATTCCCAAACCGTCCAAACCGACGTGCACACCTCAAATCAGACCGCATCCCATACTGGGTGCGTTCCATATCACCCCTGTTCATTCCTTCACGTAACAAATATACGTGCGCGCAAGATAAACACACTGGACCACTACGTCCTTAAACTGGTAATGGACCGAAATGTCCTTAAACTAATATTCGCCTCCAAAACGGCGACAATGGACCGAAATGTCCTTAAACTAATATTCGCCTCCAAAATGGCGATAATGGACCGAAATGTCCTTAAACTAATATTCGTTTCCAAAATGGAGATAATGAATCGAAACATCCTTAAACTAAAATAATAGAGTCCAAATGCTCTTCTGTTGGATCTGAAATAAAAATTATCCTGAAACCCCGTTAAGTGGATCTTAGTCTCAAATTGGACTAATGTATTCTTAACAAAAAACAAATCGAGCCCCAAATGCTCACATACATTTAAGTCGATCTTAATTTCAAATCAGATTAAGGATCCTTAAATTAACCCAAATCCAAATCTAAAAATATCGGATTTGGACTAATCCATGCATTATGGGCGATGACATAAATTAGTCTCCGTAAACAATCCACGGGCAACCTAAACAAAAAAAACACACACGACACGAAATGAACTTCTGGAGCAGGAAAAAGTGGTTATCGCGATGCAATAACGTAATTAACTGCAGGGGCTTGCGCCTGCAGGGAAGAGCGTCCCCACAATCAAAAAACCCCTCGCAAATGAGGGGGAATTTGACGAAGCTGCTGCAACGGCCGCATCCATCCAAACCTCCGATATACGGTGCCATAAATCAACTTAGCATTTTCGGAGAGGTGGATGGATAAATCCAAATAGTATCTGCCCCTAAATTCAGGCAGGACGATCTATCCTAGTTCGTCCCCGTTTCCGGTGGTGAACAGATTCTGGCACGCTCGGTGAGACCTTTTCCTATTTCCACTCCACACTTCGTGTGTCGTGTTTCGCGAACAAAATCGCAGTTTTCTATGGTTGCCCTTGGGTTTAAGGTACTAAGATTTGGTGTTTTTCTCCTTTGCAGGAAGGAAAAAAAGATCAATGGTTTCAAGCTACACAAACTATAACAGCAACTCCCGCTCCGCCCCAACTGGAAGAGTGACTTTGTCACGCTCCGCTTCCCAGTATACGGGTAGAGGACGCGACGAAGCCGCTACGTATTTACTCTGAAGTAAATACGCTAAGCGTATCTAAGCAATATAAAAAAATAAATGCACAAGAGACAAAAGATATAATAACAGCAACTTTATTTATTCACATTCTTTTGTACAATGCATGAAAAAGTAAATACAACTGAATGAAAGCAATGCCTAAACAATGGCATAATAGAAAAGGAAAGTACTGAAATGAAAAGTGTACAATGAAGCTAGAGCTCTGGGTTGTAAGCAAGCTGATCCAAGTCCTCGCTGATTGGCTCGATCTCCTAAGTGTCCAGATCACCTGACAATATTCCAAAGAAGAAAGAGAAGGAATGTCGTCAGCGAACAATCGCTCGGTAAGTCCCAAAGATGAGGGAGAAATAGAATAGACATAAAGAAAAAGTAGCTTTTAAAGTTGTATTATCTGAGTATTTGATGTTAACGCTGTTGTTTGTAGCTTGGCACAGAAGGATCCCAGTGTACACGAGGGGAGTCTCACTTGCCCCGGAGACTAAGGTATCAGGAACTCAAGGAACCGTTATGCCACGGTACAACAGCAACAGAATACAGGTTGGTGTCTTATGGTTGCAGTCCCGTGCCACTTTTTAACACCTTCCGTACCAATCTACCCCTTAACCCCGCGATGTCTTGATTGTATTGTTTGTATTGTATTTCAACTTGTATTGTCTTGTAATATAGATTGTATAATTGGATGACTTGCCGAAACCATGATATCAGTAAATGGATGTAACTGGAGAATCATGGAATAACTGGAGAATCAGGTAATTATCCATGGTCCGGTTCAGTCAATATAGATTGAATAGATTGAATATATGTATTCATGGATTCATATTGAATTGTAGTATTGTAGATTGTACTTGAATCATATTCAAGTCAGATTATAATAATGAGACTCAATCTGAGTCAGAACAATTAGAAAAGAAATTGAAGTCCTGAATTAGGTTTTGATGTTATCGGTAACCGCTGCACATGGGCGGCAGGATTTGTGTCTTTTTTAAAGACGATTACCGTGTTGATAACACTGTTGTTAAGTTGTCTACTTTAAATTGGCAAGCACCCACTTCTCCGGCTCTCCGAGGCTCAAGAGATTGGTCCCGCTTAAACCTATATTTACTAGGGTCTTTATTGTAATTTATAGAACTTGAGGGGGTTTTATCTAAAAATACTTTTGTATAATTTTCAAAATACACCCCAAGTATTTATTTATCGTTTTTAGAGTTGTAATAAATGTAGATTTTATATTTGTGATATTTCTAGTGAAGATAACCTAATTTCATAATATAGGGTATTTAATTATAATATTGACCTTGTATGGATTTCATGGTATTTTAATATAAAGTGATCCTGGGAATATTTAAAAATCGGAATATTTATATTATCACAAAATAGATATTTTAATGATACATCTATATATATATTTATATAAAAATAAATTTTAATATATATTATATTTCTAGAAATCTCATTTTCTTAAGATTTTCGTATTTTAAATCTCTCGAGACCGAATGCTCCTTGCGGAGGTCTGCATCTCGCACTACTAAGCCCAGGGATGTGCGATAATCCGCACCATCCCAGTTGGGTTCCCCAAAATGGGTTGTAGCGGCACTTTGCAAAGATTTATAAAAATACTTAATCCTTTAGAAAACGGTTTTATTAATTCATGGTATTTATTTGAATTGTTTCGTTTTCTCGTATTCTATATTCCCGAAAGGTATTGTTCTATGTTACATATGAGTATTGTGAGGAGGTAGGTCATTATCTTGTGATCTAACTTAAAGGTATAACAAGATTTTGATATTTTAAATGTCGAAATGAAACTACATGGTATTTTACTGAAAAAGAGCGATAAAAGTTACAAAATGATATAGATTGTCATGAAACTTGTTCAACATGTTTATTAATGTTTAATGGTCAACATGTAAGAGTTTTGTGTGATTGTATTTAAGAAAATGTTGGATTTTTAGGAAGAACCGAATCGGAAATCGGATTAACTCCGATTCCGTCAGGTTTTGGAATTTCATATTTTTAGAACAAGAATAGAGAAGAGAGAGGGGGACTTACAGTTTTATACGTTAGAAGAGAGGAAGAGGGAACGATAGACTTTGCCGGTGCGTCGTTTCGTCGCCGGGAGCTCCTATGGTTGTCATCGGAAGATTGCCGAAGCTTTCGCCCTTCGCTACTTCAAAAGTACACTAAGGTTCAAGGAAATTTCTTGAGAGTTTTGCTCAGAATTTTTGGAGTGAGGTGTGTGTATGTAGGGTTTGTATTTATAGGGTAAAGCTAGGGTTAGAGTAGGTGAAAGGGTGAAATGAAAAAATGTGATAAAATGTATTAAAAGTGGAGTAATTAGGGTTTTAAAAGAGTTCTGTTACTGGTCTAGGGATTTAAACTATGTAGGTGTGCAGGGGAGTCCAAGAGCCACAACTTCCATGTTGATGACTCGGCGGTCCGGCCGGCAGCGGCGGCCCGAGTCGGCCGGTCCCCCGGCTGAGTCGGCCGATTCCGACCGAGTCAGGTGGCCGGAAAATCCCTCATCGGTTCATATAGCCTCTGGTACTGTTAGGTTTTTGGGTGTAGTGGGGTTTTTGTGAGTTATGCACGTATAAACCCTTGGTATTCTAAAAATTCAAAATAAAACAATATTAAAAAATAATGTGGGGTATGGGATTTGAACTCTGGTGGCTTGGTTCAGCAGTGCAAGATATTACCAATGAGCTACAAGCTCCTTCTTGTAATTAAAAAGTAAAACCGACTTATAACTTGTGCTCAGGCAAAAATACCCCTTTCTGTATTTTTGAAATTTTTTTACAGAAAGTTTGGGGTTGTTACAGATTTACGGGCTTAATACGGCCTCCATATTTTCAATACCGGTGAGGCAGGTGACTCAAGCCACCACTGAATTATTTTTCGGGAGCATGCTCCTGCCAGCAAGCTTCAGCACCCCAGTGCCACTACAGGAAGCTCCCAAGAAGTTGGTCTTCGATGGACTTGCAACCACCACGGTCCCTTTCAATTGGTCGTCCAAGTCCGCCACCTCAGTTTTTAACATGCTGAGCCGAAGCTCAAGTGGGCTCGCAAAGAGGCTCTCGATACCTGAAGGGGCTATCCCAAAACGGATAGTCCTCTTAACTCCTTCAGCGGGTGAAGTCGTCAAAGGTGCTTCGCCTACCAAAAGATCGGTCTTTGACTGATTGGCCGTTCCAACTCCTGCTGCGGATGAAGTCGTCAAAAGTGCTTCCCCTTCCAGAAAATCGGCCTTCTAAAGATTGACCGTTCCCTCTCAATGGACGTCAGTCTTCGACAGGCTGACACCAACAATAGCCCCTCATCAAAGCCGGAGGCATGACAGAGCCGCTTCCACAAATAAGGTGGTCCCGTATGCAAGACACGCTCGACGTCGCCACTAGCGTCGAGTGAGAAGAACTGGGGGCAACTCCCCCTCTGTACTTACTCCACCAGCTCCAATGGTGGAAGTTGACGCTGCTGTTCCAACCGGGAACGGCTTTGAACCGCTAAAGAGGGTGCGCAAAAACTCTCCAACCGCGGTGCTGAAGAAATCTCCCCCACCTGCTGAAAACATAACGCAGGCAAAGCCAGAGCAGTCCCCTCAACGGCTCTCCTCCCAAATTCACAGGGTTTGGCGGAAAGTCCAAGATTGTGTGATCAACAAAGACTACTCTCGCCGACTGAAAAAAATGAAGGCTCGGCAAGAGGAGGATCATCCCTCCGTCATACAGAGAGGGACGTCTTCAACACGGGTGCCTGTTACAATGGCTCCTTCAATTTTGACCTCCCATAAAAGGGTAAGGCTGGAGAATCTTCCACCGCCGGCGGCAAATTCCAAAGGCGATGGATCCAAACACCCCAAGTCTGGGGGCATAATCATCCATACGGTCTACATGGCTTCCGGGAAAGAGGAAGGCCGTACTTCCATGGGTTATCGACCGCAAACTCGGTCGTTGACAAAAACTCAGGAGCAACAACAGAAGCTCCAGGAGATGCTGACGAAAATGGCAGCACTCACCGGACAGAAAGAAAATCCGAAATCAGCAAGTGAACAGCGCCAAGAGCAGAAAACTGATACAGAGTTCCTGTGAAAGGTGCTAGAAAGAAAAGACAAGGAGGCTGCGAAACAAGCTGCTAATATAAAGTAGATGGCACTTCTGTTCCAGGACATGGTTGGAATGATGATTTAGCCAGAACCTCAAGACGAAGATCCACCGATAATCATCGAGGACGATAGAGGAAAACATCAAACCCTCTTCCGGCTCTATCAGTGGCCAGGGAGGAAACGATCTCCAAAGCTGCCCTTGACGATTACATAGCTCAACAAATACGAGCTTATCAAGCTAACGAAGCGGCTGGCTAAGTCGTCAGAACTGGGCAACCATACCCAGGCTGGTACGATCAAATCAAGTACCCGCCGGGATATACGATCCCCAAGTTCCATGTGTACAAAGGGACATGCAATCCTCATCAGCACGTTGCTCAGTTCAGAGCTTTGTGCGGCAATACTGGAGGCGACGACAAATTGCTGCTTCGCCAGTTCGTTGGCAGCCTGTCGGAAACAGCATTCGAATGGTGCAAAGAGCTCCTAAATGACTCCGTCAAAACATTCACAGAAATGGAATTGCTATTCACACAGCGGTTCACAAGCGCAAGAGAACGCACCCCGATCACATCATTAATCAATGCTAGGGTGAAGTCAGGAGAGAATACGCGATCCGGTGGCGGGACCTATGGTCAAAATGCGAACAGCGCATCGAAGAATCTCCTGCCATGGGCATGTTCATCGGGACCCTTGATTCTCAGGCGACCGTGTCCCAGTTTATAACGTTCTTCAAGCCGACCACCTTCCAGGCGCTGATCGACAAGCTGGACCAAATGGACCAGATGGGCCATGGGCCTTCCTCCTCAAAAATGGACCCTCGAAATGCCAATGGTAAAGGGAAAGCAGCCTTCATTGCCAACACTCAACAACAGCCGAGTGACCCGAAGCCAGTTACTCGCCAAAACAACATGAGTCCACGTATATCCCTAGAAGAAAGGCTAGGACGTGCTTACTCGTTTCCCCGTAATAAGACGAGGAGACTGTTCAAGCTGGCAGTACACAACAAACTCATCACGTTGCCGGACCCACGGCGTCCATCGCAACTTGGCGACGTCAACAGCCCCAACTATTGCTCCTATCACAGAATGGTGAGCCACCCAATTGAGGATTGTTACGTCTTCAAAAACTGGGTCGAGGATCAGTACCAACAAGGGAAGTTTGCGCTATAGGAGAACTGGAGGGTCAACCCACTGTAAGTCCACGTTGCGACCCCCGGTTCTTACGGGGAGGCGGAAACGGTATAAAATCAAAATTTTAACGCAAGAGGCAACATGGACTAAGCTAGGTCGGGATCTTTACCTAAACTAAAACTAGCAAACTAAGCTAAAGATATTTAGCTACTCGGATGAAGATGGTTATACCTAAACTTGAACTCCTTCTCTTCGAGCTCCGGTGGTGGTCCGATGGCTCCTTCTCGTCGTCTCCGTACGCCGAAGATAGATCCACTTGAAAGCTCCAACCTTTAGCTCCTTCTTCGGTCTTTGAAGAAACTAGTTCACTTGGTTTGCTAAACCTAGTGAACTAGAATGAGTAGAGATGATTTAGAATGGGATTTTATCTATGGTTCTTGATTCTCAACTCATGAGACAAGAGAACCATAGATCAAGAGAGGGAGCAAGAGGTTGAGGGTGAGAGCAAGAGGAGAGCTCAAGAACAAGAGAGAGAATGAGTAAGAAAAGAATGAGCAACTCTTTTGTCTTTCACCCTCTCATAATCCAAAGTGATCATAACTCATCATATCAAAAAAGTCTTTGGTGATGGTTTGAAGCAACCATAAGCTTATCATGTCATGCACTCATTTTACTCAAATGAGCAAGCAAGAAAAAGTCTTTGGCATGAAATGATAACCATGGTTATCATGATGGTCAACTAGTCAAGCCTAGTCAACCGGTCAACAAGTCAACAAAAGTCAACAAGTCACCAAAGTCAACAAGTCAACAAAAGTCAACAAGTCAACAACCATATCACCATAATACTTAATTAATATAATAGTCAATCACATATCATATTCTCATTAGGGTTGAGCATAAAGTCAAAAAGTCAACGGTCAACTGTCAACAACCCTAATGAGAATCCGCTGCCTCTGCCTCCCTGTCAACTGTGCATACACACCCGCATCCGCGTTCCGAGGAACACGAATGCAAACTGGATAAATCCAATCCCATAAGGTACACTAGGATCTGGCTTAAACCAAAGCCCGCTAGTGTAAACTGTCCGGACACTGTACGTGTATAAGTGCACGGATGTGACCGAACCCTGTCGCAAAACCATGCGACCTGTCGCAATACCATGCGACCTCTACTCTTTTGCCTAAAGACGAAAAGCTTTCTGTGTGGGACTCTAAAGACTCGACACTACGCTGGCAGTGGGTTTAACCACAGACCGCAAGCGGCACTAGCTGTGCGTAACGGTCCCCAGGTAATGCCGACAAGAAGACCGACGAGGCGAAACCCATCTGAACTCCTACTGAGCCTGAGTGTGACATTCTCCGTACAGTCCGGTCTGTTCGTATGATATATCGCATGGCGGGCCTAGGGGGCGGTAAACGTCAGTCCCCCAATAGCGGTACAAGTCGTGCCGGAGCGAAGCCCAAAACACCCTGAGATAACACTGGAAACCTACCAGTATATCTCGTTTGCCCTGGCCAGGGACTACTCGTGTAATGGCTCTCCTAGACACAGCGCGATGTCAACCCCCAATACCGGGAGAGACGAATCCTGTCTAACCGTCACTGCCTCCAAGTGCTTCGGGACTGCACCCAACCACTACCTGTTTGCACGACTCCTTTGAGCCGTGGTAGGGTAGTGATCAAAGTACAGTGGGAACACACTCGAGGCGGAGTGACAGTGTCAAGTCAGCGGACTAAGCTGTACTCATGTCACCTGGGAACTGATAACTGACGATAGGTATAATACCAACTAGTCAGTTCCCGACGAGTCCTGTCCAGTGTACCCGTAACCTAACGAGCACCCGCATACTATCTCAAGTACGACGTACTGACGGCTGTGGGACAGACCGTCTCCCACACTGGGATGAGAAGCGCATGCGCTGGTCTACTCCGGAGTATCGATGCCCTGTCTCGATAGTCCTGCGACCAGGGACCTGCATAAGGATGTGCTTATAGATTACCCAGCCCCACTAGTGTGACGGCCATCACATCGCTGGTAATCAAGCAAATATCCTAAGGGCTCTACTAATGTGTATAGGCGATATACAAAAATAAACACATGTACACATTGAAGTAGAAACAAACCAAGTAGCATACTACTATTTTGAGCAAGATTGTATATACAAGGTGAATATCCCAAGCATCCATTAAGTAATATACAAACCAGTATGATACAGTAATGGCCTCTAGGGCATATACACTAACAATCTCCCACTTGCACTAAGGCCATGTACTGGCGTATCGAAGACCTATCATCTCGATCAGCCGCTCGAACTGAGTCTGGGGCAGGGCCTTGGTGAATGGATCAGCAGTGTTATCTTCTGAAGCGACTCTCCGAACCTCGATCTCCTGGCGATCCACGATCTCCCTGATCAGGTGATACCGCCTCAAGATGTGCCTGGATCTCTGATGGGACCTGGGTTCCTTCGCTAAAGCTATAGCCCCGTTGTTGTCGCAATACAGAGGTATTGGATCAACAATGGACGGAACTACCTGAAGTTCTTTCAAGAACTTCCTCATCCAGACAGCTTCTTTTGCGGCATCAGATGCAGCGATGTATTCCGCTTCCATCGTCGAGTCTGCAACGGTTTCCTGTTTGGAACTCTTCCAACACACCGCCCCTCCATTGAGGGTAAAGACAAAACCCGACATGGACTTGGAATCATCCTTGTCACTCTGGAAGCTGGAGTCAGCAAAGGCCTCGATCTGGAGGTCTTTTCCGCCATACACCAAGAACATCTCCTTAGTCCTTCTCAGGTACTTGAGAATGTTCTTTACCGCTATCCAGTGTTTCTCCCCAGGGTTAGACTGATACCGGCTTACCACACTCAGTGCATAAGCTACATCCGGTCTGGTACACAACATCGCATACATTATAGAGCCTACCGCAGAAGCGTAGGGTATAATAGACATGCGATCCCTCTCCAAATCAGTCTTGGGAGACATCTCTTTAGAGAGGGTGATCCCGTGACAAGCCGGTAGGTTACCGCGCTTGGAATCTTCCATACTGAACCTCTTCAGTATGGTGTCGATGTACCTGGACTGAGAAAGTCCTAATATCCTCTTGGATCTGTCACGGTAGATCCGGATACCCAGAATGTATGAGGCATCACCCAGGTCTTTCATGGAGAACCTGTGTGACAAGAACCCCTTGACAGATTGTAGCATAGGAATGTCATTTCCTATTAAGAGAATGTCATCCACGTATAAAACGAGGAATACTACAGTTCTCGCTACAAATCTACTATAGATACATGGTTCATCTGGATTTTTGATAAAGCCAAATTCCTTGACCGTCTCATCAAAGCAGATGTTCCAACTCCGCGATGCCTGCTTTAGTCCATAGATGGACTTAAGCAACTTGCACACCTTTCCGCTGCTCCCACTCTGAATGAAACCCTCTGGCTGGTCCATATAGACACACTCCTCTAAATTTCCATTTAGAAAAGCTGTCTTTACGTCCATTTGCCAGATCTCATAATCGTGGAAGGCAGCAATGGCAAGAAGGATCCGAATGGATTTCAGCATGGCTACTGGAGAAAAGGTTTCGTCGTAGTCCAAGCCAGGTCTTTGACGAAAACCCTTTGCTACCAGCCTAGCTTTATAGGTCTCAACCTGTCCATCTACACCAATCTTCCTTTTGAAGATCCACTTGCATCCTACGGGTTTTACCCCGTCTGGAGCAATGTCCAACGTCCATACCTTGTTGGTGTACATGGACTCCATTTCGGTCCGCATTGCATCCAGCCATTTCACTGAGTCAACGCTCTGAACGGCCTGCTGGAAGCTAGTAGGCTCATCATAATCTATGATGCAATCCTCTCTATCCCCGTCTATGAGAAAACCGCAGTATCTCTCGGGCGGATGAGACTGCCTGCTACTCCTGCGGAGCGGCGTAGGAATGTCCTGTTCTGTTGAACCCTCTGGTTCCACTAACCTTTCAGTAATAGTCTGTGGTTCTGGAATTTCTTCCAGTTCTACTGCGCTCCCACTAATTTCCTTTTCCAAGAACTGGTGTTCTAGAAAGTGGGCATTACGAGAAACAAGGACTTTTTGTTCCTCTGCGTAGTAGAAAAGATACCCCCTGGTGTTCTTTGGGTATCCCACAAACTTGCACAGTACTGAGCGTGCCTCGAGTTTGTCCGCATGCTGCTTTTTGACAAAAGCTGGACATCCCCAGATCTTCAGATATTGAAGATAGGGTTTCTTCCCACTCCACATTTCATATGGGGTGGTAGGCACAGTCTTAGTCGGAACTCGATTCAAAAGGTATGCGGCTGATTCTAGCGCATACCCCCAGAATGATCGCGGTAACTCAGCGTTACTCATCATGGACCGCACCATATCCAATAGGGTGCGGTTCCGTCTCTCCGATACACCATTATGTTGCGGGGTGTATGGAGGAGTAAGCTGAGAGAGAATTCCGTTCTCTTTTAAATAGTCCAGAAACTCGGCACTTAAGTATTCTCCACCTCGATCCGATCTTAGAATCTTAATACTTTTGCCGGTCTGTTTCTCTACTTCATTCTTATACTCCTGGAATTTTCCAAAGGCCTCGGACTTATGTTTCATTAAGAAGACATAACCGTACCTTGAGAAGTCATCCGTAAAAGTAATGAAGTAAGAATGTCCGCTTCGGGCATGTGTAGACATTGGACCGCACACGTCACTGTGTACGAGTCCCAAGAGCTCGCTCGCTCTTACTCCTTGTCCAGTAAACGGAGTCTTTGTCATCTTTCCTTTGAGACAAGATTGACAAGTGGCATACGATTGATATTCGAACGCATTCAAATATCCTTCTGTATGTAACTTAGTCAACCTTCTCTCATTGATGTGACCCAATCTACAATGCCATAAGAAAGTCTGATTTATTTCTGGAGACTTTCTTTTGTGTGTATTCTGGACATTAAAAATCTGCGGTTGGTTTAACACGTATATACCATTACTCAATGTACCTGACCCAATCAAAACTTGATTAAGGTGAATGTTTACAACATTACTTACAAACGCAAATTCATAACCTTCTTTAGAAACTAAAGATACAGAAATGATATTACAAGTTGCGTTGGGTACAAAAAAGCAATTACGCAAAACCAAAACATGTCCATCTGACATTCCCAGGTGATAGTTCCCCACGGCTTTAGCATCCATGCTAGCTCCGTTTGCAACTCTGAGGGTCATGTCACCTGCTTTCAAAACACTACGGTTTCTCAACGCCTGCAAAGAATTACAGATATGAGATCCTGATCCGGTATCCAATACCCAGGAAGTAGAGTTTATTGAAAGACAGTTTTCAATAACATACACACCTGAAGCTGAAGCTGCAACCTGCTTCAATTCCTGTGTTCTGGCCTTCCAGGCCCTGCAATCATTCTTCCAGTGTCCTTTCTTATGACAATAGAAGCATTCTTCCTTATCCACAAGCTTCCCCGCTATCTTTGTTGCTTTTCCTTTTCCCTTCGTATCCACTTTACTAACACCGCCCCTTGGTTTGGCGGGGGCCTTCTTCTTCTTTCCCTTGGCTTTCTCCTTGGACCTAGAAGAAGATGATCCTCCTACAAACAAAGTGGATGTATCCCTACTTTTCTGTAGGGTGCCCTCTGCGCTCCTCAGCATGTTGAGGAGCTCTGAAAGTTCAACCTCTTTTTCTTGTAAGTTGAAGTTCAGTATAAACTGGGCGTAAGTGGAAGGAAGGGACTGGAGAACTATATCCGTATATAGCTCACTCTCCAATGTGATCCCTAGGTCAGCGAGCTCCTCAATGAAGCCGATCATCTTTAGCACGTGCTCGGCTACTGATGATCCGACGGCCATTCTTGTCGAAAATAACTTTTTCGACGCTTCGTATCTTGCGATACGTGATTGCTCTCCATACAGTTCTTTTGTATGGAGCAATATGGACTCCATGTCCATATTCTCATGCCTCCTCTGATGTTCGTTGTCCATCGAGGCAAGCAGGAGGCACTTGGCCTTCGCGCTATCAATCTCCCAAGTCTTGCGGATTTCCTTATCCGCGACGCTGGAAGTTGGACCAGGGACAGGGGGAGCTTTGGTGGTAAGAAGATACCCTAGCTTGTCATAAGTGATTGCTATCTTGACATTCCTGAGCCAATCTTTGTAGTTTGGCCCTGTCAGTTTGTTTTTATCTAGGAGTAACTTAAGTCCAGTCATGTTGATTGGTCGCTGCAATTAGGAGAGAGAAGAAGAAACACTCAGCATGATGCTCTTGCAAGTTTAGAGTGGTTTTTAGTTTGTCTAAACAGGATGGCTCCCACTGTTTCTCGAATCCCTCCTCAAACCATAAAGGAAGAATTAGTCAGGATCAATCCCACCGTACAATACTTGCTTAACCGTTCAGCCAGGCCGGTGTCGGTACTTCGAGGGAGGTTTTCCAACGCTTTCGCGAAGTTCCTTAATTAAAGAACCTCTTTTCCCTGGGGGCGTAGCCCCGCTAACACCTTTCTAGGCACCTACTAGGTTTATAGCATTGATCGTTAAGTAAGAAATTTCCCGAGGAGTAGCATATACTCACAGTAGGATCGGGATCCAAATATCATCGCGTGACGAAACTGAAGGAATCCTACCAGAATCATCACACTCCAAATGGTATGCAAATCTAGCAAGTTTCAGTACTTATGAAACTCCCGATGTGGATTTTTGCCCCATGCTCTTATGACCTTGGCGTGAGGTCAAAATGTCATAAGTCACATGTCAAGTTCGTCCCATCATTATCCAGGTTAATTTGAATCCACCCGTACATACCCTTGACGTAGGCCAAAATGGCAGTACGACTGTCTCAAACCAACGCATTCTATCTATGCAACAGATAAATATCCGGCAGCTACCAATCACTATGCCTTGGCGTGAGGTCAAAATACATAGCTTGAATACTACCGAATATTTAACTGAAATGATGGAGGGCTACGGATGGTTTTGGCAAAACCGTGAACGTAGTGAACTTGATTTGGTCGATGGAACGAGATAGCTTTTAAATGGAGTGGCTCAAACTCCGTATTTTAAAAGTTTGTTTTGAAAAGAACCGAGTGGTTTTTCGAAAGTGTTCCAACGACTTTAACTTGGTTTATTATCTTGCATTAGTTCTTTTAATGCGTGATATTCTTGCATTAGTTCTTTTAATGCGTCCCATCATTAAATCCTACCATTGCAGAAAACAACCAAAATATGACGTACGCTTATGCCATTCGCATTCGCCACGGGGCCCCGTCATTACCCGTTAGGTTACTTAACTAACGACAGAGCGGGGGCTGGGCTAGCGCGTCTGTAAAACATAAGCAACGCCTAAATAATATCATATATAGATATACTGCAATGATAAACATTTCAGATCACAGATAAATACATTGGATATACTAGCAATCTGTAATTTGTACGAGCCTGTAACAAAAACAGATAACACGGTCGCGGTGAATAGCCAAAACCCCACCCAAGACCCCTACGGGTGCGGCAAACTACCCGCCAAGTACCCGAAGCGTAGCAACCTCCCTCATCTCCATGAGTAGGCCACTCGACACTTCGGCATACCCGGTAGTTTGTGCATCCCTCCATGGGTCTATCCTAGGAGCAAAAACAGTAAAAAGAAATTATACAATGACGGCTACAACCCCTTCCCGGTTGTGCGGCCATACAAATAATTATTACATCAATTTACAAATTTACATGAATTGCAAGAAAAGAAAAACTCTCGTCTCACAACCCCCGGCTATTCACCCGCGACAATCCAACATATTTATATACACATTCCAGCACATTACAGATCATGTATAACCCCGACTAATCGACTTATAGCGATTAGCCGACGTTCAATACATGCAAACATCACAGATATAACCATCATAGTCAAAGTGCAGTGAAGTTCGGAAAAATACGGAATTATAGGACCCCAAAAGGAAATTTCTTTTCTGGAAAATCTGGGCACATATAATATATTCCAAAAATCCCAAAACCAACACAGACACACACTGCACGAAAAACGATGCACAGAGGACTACAACTCGCGGCGCTTCCGCGGCGGATACAGGGATCACGCGGCGGATGGGCGGCGGCTTGGAGGAATTACTGTATCGTTTTTCTTGGGTGTTCACACAAAACCCTGAGCCGAATTTAGGAGTATAAAGTTTTTCATTTTGACCAGAAAAAATTTCAACAGAAACTCAGATTTTGTAAAAGTTTGGTTTTTTGGATTTTTTTCGGTTCCGAACTTCGTTACACTTTACTACCAAGCTAGTTTAAGTTTAGTTAGGCTCTGATACCACTGTAAGTCCACGTTGCGACCCCTGGTTCTTACGGGGAGGCGGAAACGGTATAAAATCAAAATTTTAACGCAAGAGGCAACATGGACTAAGCTAGGTCGGGATCTTTACCTAAACTAAAACTAGCAAACTAAGCTAAAGATATTTAGCTACTCGGATGAAGATGGTTATACCTAAACTTGAACTCCTTCTCTTCGAGCTCCGGTGGTGGTCCGATGGCTCCTTCTCGTCGTCTCCGTACGCCGAAGATAGATCCACTTGAAAGCTCCAACCTTTAGCTCCTTCTTCGGTCTTTGAAGAAACTAGTTCACTTGGTTTGCTAAACCTAGTGAACTAGAATGAGTAGAGATGATTTAGAATGGGATTTTATCTATGGTTCTTGATTCTCAACTCATGAGACAAGAGAACCATAGATCAAGAGAGGGAGCAAGAGGTTGAGGGTGAGAGCAAGAGGAGAGCTCAAGAACAAGAGAGAGAATGAGTAAGAAAAGAATGAGCAACTCTTTTGTCTTTCACCCTCTCATAATCCAAAGTGATCATAACTCATCATATCAAAAAAGTCTTTGGTGATGGTTTGAAGCAACCATAAGCTTATCATGTCATGCACTCATTTTACTCAAATGAGCAAGCAAGAAAAAGTCTTTGGCATGAAATGATAACCATGGTTATCATGATGGTCAACTAGTCAAGCCTAGTCAACCGGTCAACAAGTCAACAAAAGTCAACAAGTCACCAAAGTCAACAAGTCAACAAAAGTCAACAAGTCAACAACCATATCACCATAATACTTAATTAATATAATAGTCAATCACATATCATATTCTCATTAGGGTTGAGCATAAAGTCAAAAAGTCAACGGTCAACTGTCAACAACCCTAATGAGAATCCGCTGCCTCTGCCTCCCTGTCAACTGTGCATACACACCCGCATCCGCGTTCCGAGGAACACGAATGCAAACTGGATAAATCCAATCCCATAAGGTACACTAGGATCTGGCTTAAACCAAAGCCCGCTAGTGTAAACTGTCCGGACACTGTACGTGTATAAGTGCACGGATGTGACCGAACCCTGTCGCAAAACCATGCGACCTGTCGCAATACCATGCGACCTCTACTCTTTTGCCTAAAGACGAAAAGCTTTCTGTGTGGGACTCTAAAGACTCGACACTACGCTGGCAGTGGGTTTAACCACAGACCGCAAGCGGCACTAGCTGTGCGTAACGGTCCCCAGGTAATGCCGACAAGAAGACCGACGAGGCGAAACCCATCTGAACTCCTACTGAGCCTGAGTGTGACATTCTCCGTACAGTCCGGTCTGTTCGTATGATATATCGCATGGCGGGCCTAGGGGGCGGTAAACGTCAGTCCCCCAATAGCGGTACAAGTCGTGCCGGAGCGAAGCCCAAAACACCCTGAGATAACACTGGAAACCTACCAGTATATCTCGTTTGCCCTGGCCAGGGACTACTCGTGTAATGGCTCTCCTAGACACAGCGCGATGTCAACCCCCAATACCGGGAGAGACGAATCCTGTCTAACCGTCACTGCCTCCAAGTGCTTCGGGACTGCACCCAACCACTACCTGTTTGCACGACTCCTTTGAGCCGTGGTAGGGTAGTGATCAAAGTACAGTGGGAACACACTCGAGGTGGAGTGACAGTGTCAAGTCAGCGGACTAAGCTGTACTCATGTCACCTGGGAACTGATAACTGACGATAGGTATAATACCAACTAGTCAGTTCCCGACGAGTCCTGTCCAGTGTACCCGTAACCTAACGAGCACCCGCATACTATCTCAAGTACGACGTACTGACGGCTGTGGGACAGACCGTCTCCCACACTGGGATGAGAAGCGCATGCGCTGGTCTACTCCGGAGTATCGATGCCCTGTCTCGATAGTCCTGCGACCAGGGACCTGCATAAGGATGTGCTTATAGATTACCCAGCCCCACTAGTGTGACGGCCATCACATCGCTGGTAATCAAGCAAAGATCCTAAGGGCTCTACTAATGTGTATAGGCGATATACAAAAATAAACACATGTACACATTGAAGTAGAAACAAACCAAGTAGCATACTATTATTTTGAGCAAGATTGTATATACAAGGTGAATATCCCAAGCATCCATTAAGTAATATACAAACCAGTATGATACAGTAATGGCCTCTAGGGCATATACACTAACACCCACCACAGAAGCACGCTCCCAAGAAGGTAGAAATGCCGGGAGCATCATGCTCGCTCGTGGAAGAAGCTCCATGGGAAGTTGTCCTTTCAACTAAAACTAAAAAGGTCTTCAGGCGTGTCCGGCGATCAGATGGAAAAGCCCGCTGGAGCCTGAGATCATTGAAGGGATGTTGAAACCGCGTTCCGCACCGAAAACAGTTGACAAGGGGCAAAATCCCCAGGTCAAGCCTTCAAAGTCTTCGAAGAAAAAGAAGATGACTAAGAATCCTGTACAGCCTGCCGAGTATGACGACAAACGCACGGACCTGCAAAAGTATATCGACGCGCTAGAGGAGTACAACCAGAAGGCGCGGACCCTAGTCACTCTCGAAGAGTTTCTCAAGTATATCCTTGAGAACGGAGATAGTGATGATGATGAGGAAAATGACCCATCAGAAGAAACCCTGGACTATGCAGTAAGTTGCCACATGGTCTCTCATTTGTCGTTAAATGTCGAATAAGCTCCCTCAGCGTCGGAAAGCAATGCAGAGGAACTGGGGGTAGGAGCGGCGCTAAAATCCCTAGAACTGTCAGAAGACCCAATTGATAGGCTATTAAACGAAGCCTTTCGAAAAAGCAAAGCTGACCGAGAACACGAAACAACCATATACGAAAAGGCTAAGCGTCAGCGTCAGGATGAAGAAGCTGCGGCAAGGAGGAGTCGTAAAGTACTCTGATTGACACGCGCTTTCGCGTGTCTCGTTTTAAAGTTCTAAAGTTAACTGCAATCAGGACGGCGTCGCGTGTAGCTAGCCGCGATGAGTACGGGTCGTCCGCAGGGAGACGGTGCGTTTCACATTCTTGTTATGACGAGTTAATACGCGTGGCGGAATGTTCATTTCTAAGCTAAGTGTATATATGTGCAGTATAAGTTGTTAGGATTAGATAGGTTAGTGTAAGTTAGTGAAGTCCGTACTCAATCCTTTGTGCCGAACTTGACGATTGAAGCTAGAGCAATCGGCAACAACGTGGATTAGGGTACTTAAGCATGGTATTAGTGAAATCTGGCTTATTGACCCTTGTCCGTCCGTTCTTGTCTCTTGACTTTCGCCTCCGGCCAAACCGAACACAACTGGTCGCGGTTAGGGATCACCGATAGCTTGGTAGGGTAGGGTGCCCAACAGAGCGCTTGTGTAAGGTTTGGGCGGAGTTCAATTGGAAAATATCGGGCAAAGGAAATGAGAAACGAAAACCTTAATTTACACAACCATTCTTTTTCCTAACAACACAAATATTCACAAACCATCACAACAACAAAGAAAAAGCGCAAAGAAATGATAAAAGACGAGAATAAACAACAAGCAAGTAAGTAAATGGCATGGAAATAAAAGAGCAAGTAAGTAAAGGGCAAGAATTAAAATTGCAAGTAAGTAAAGCAAGAGAAATACTAAGAACCCAAAGTGCAAAATGAAAGCTTTATTATGTCCAAGTGATACAACCTTGAGTTCAATAACCAAAACTTAAACTTGCAAACTCAATGAAGAGGTTGCAAAATCAAGAGAAGGCAAGGAGCTCAAGGGAAACTAGTTATGTACAAGAACAAAAAGAAAACAACAGTGTATCTAGTGTAAAGAAAATGAGACCATGTGAGATTATGTAAGACAATGTGAGAGACCCCTTCCCTTGCTCACTGATCTTCCTTTTATAGGCACCAAATAAGATTAAACAAGTAATACAATTAAGTTGATGTGGCAGCAAGGGAAAACCAGAAGAATATTGGGGACAATTGGGTTTGGAAAAACCGGTGGGGCCGGTTTATTTAAGGATGTCATCGGGCTTAGTCCGAGCAAGTGGGCTCGTATTGGTGTGGTAGTCTTGTGTTCTCTCGACAATTCCACTGGTATCGCTTGATTTCTTTGTAGAAGCCTGGGTTGTACTCAGTAGATTGGAGGAAAACTTGATGCTTTTTAAATCACATCAAAACTTTTAGCATTTATCACACATCACTTCTCATATGCCCACTTGCACCAAGGCAGCCCCCTCCCTAAATCCAAGCCATCAAAGAGCTAGTGCACACTTGCTATGTGTTGGACCAAAATGTGTGTACACTTATTTATTTGCCAAAAACTCTTTGAATATCGATCGGTTTGCAGTGTTAGCTCACAAACGTTATATCCATGATTTTGAATGTGTTTCCAGTATTGTGTCACGGATACCTGCTATCTGTAATTACTGAGCAGACACTGGTTAATAGAACCGATCAATAACAAAACAGATAATGAATGAGTGGTATTAAAATACAGTTTTCTGTGATAAACAAATACCCCCAAACTTATCTTTTGCTCGTACCGAGTAAAACAAAAAATCCTAATCTCACTTTCGCAGGGAACGCGATTGCACTGAGCTCGTGCAACAAGTCGTTAAACCTCTAGGTGTCCCTAGTAGAAGGAGTGTTGTCTCCTGAGGGTTTTCAGCGGATTACACCCACAAAATCCCGTCAAGCTAGTTTCATAAGTTTAACGTCGATTCTACTCCTACAGTTTGGTATCTAGGTTAGAAATTCTATTTTCCTAAGTTAGAAATATTCAACCCTTATGTTTCACACCTTTGATTTATTCAACCTCAGATCCTATACATTTTACAGTTTAGAAAGATCTCGGTATCTCTTGAGTTTTCCTTCTAAAGTGCGGTCTCCAATCATGGATTTTTATCAATTTTACGAAAAACATAAGTCTTATTCTTTATTTCTATTTTTCCTCTAAATATCGATTGTATAACCCTACGTGTGTATAAAATTTCACCCTTACACTTAAGAATTCAATTGAGGCTATAGTACCTTTGCCCTAATACCTAATATTACTTCTTTTCATTTATGATGGACGGTGTTGCTCACACACCTTTCATGCGACTATTAATGCTTCTTGAGGCACTAATAGCCAATTACTAAATGTGTGAGCTTAAAACGTAAATAACAGTTTTCAAGTCTTGTAATTTATTCTTTTTTTTCTTTTTCTTTATTTTTCTTTTTCAAGACCGGATATATTTTTCAATGATGCTCTTTTGGTGGTTAGCTATAAATTTCGTTTTTTCTTTCATGCTAGGCTTGCAGGCAAGAGTATTTCTAGGTATTCTCTACTATCCCAAGTTTCAAGGTGCGTGTATGTGCAATTTGTAGGGTATATACTTTCTAAATTTGGACTTAAGAATATAAACTATTTTTCGGACTTATTCTTCAATAAAGCTTTCAATACTTTCCCTTCATCTCGACATAACTCAAGAACTGAATTCAAAATTACCTATTTCTAAAAAAAACTGTAAGGACGTATAATTACCAAGGTTAAATAGAAAGAGGGTTATTTTTAGGGTTTTCAATTCCTAAGCCTAGGATTTAGTTATTTCTAACGTGTCAACTAAATTTTTGGAATAAAAATCTAAGTTATCCTACTAGCTAACTTGACGACAAAGTTTTTATATTTTTTTGGAATTTTTTTTTGATTTTTCCTGGTTTTTAATAAGTATGCAAATGCAAAATATACACATGAATGGGAAAGTAGAAAGCTTACCGAGCACACCCCCAAACTTAAACTTGACAGTGCTCTCACTGTCAGGCTACACCAAGATGGTCAAAATTGTTGGCGCTCCCCTGTTTTTTTTTACAAAAGAAAAAGCAAACTAAAAAATTATATGCACAAAAGCCCCCCAAACTAAAGTGAAACAGTGTTGCTACTGTTTAAGCATTAAAGTTCAGAGTTAGGGGGGAGAGAACAATATCAATCTATACAAGGCCTTACACATGCCAATAGTTAGCATCAACCATTCAAAAATTTTATCGTGATAATGCAGCGGTTGGTGATAGAATGCGGAGAGGAAAGAAATGGAAAATACGTGAGATCGTATGGGGATGGAAGCGGCGTACAGTCTCGATAGAGAAGAAGAATGGTGGAGGGGAGAAAGAAATGGACTACGAACTTGAGGGTGAAAATGGAGTGAATAAATTAGTACAAGCTGTAATGACTGATGTGTAAAAAGTGATTGTACTTGTTTATCAACCCATTGAGAAATGGGATCAAACCTCTCAAGATTTGTCACGCCCCGCCTCCCGGTATACGGCGAAGGGGACACGACTGGTCCGCTATGTATTTACTCAGAAACAAATACGCTAAGCGTAGCTAAGCAATATAAAAGAAAATATACACAAGAGACAATGTATAATAAAAACAACAACTTTATTTATTAACATTCTTTTGTACAATGCATGAAAAGGAAATACAACTGAAATAAAAGCAATGCCCAAACAATGGCATGACAGGAAATTAAAGGTACTGAAAAGAAAATGTACAATGTCTAGAGCTCAGGGTCTTCGCTGTACTGATCCAAGTCTTCTGCAGTTGACTCGATCTCTGACGGTTCCATATCACTTGACGATATTCAAAGAAGAAAGAAATAGAATGTCGTCAGTGAACAGATCGCTCGGTAAGTCCCAAAGATAAGAGGAGAAATAGAATGGACAGAGAGTAAGAGAGAGAAAGAGAGTAGCTTTTACAGTTGTATTATATTGTTATATTGTTATATTTAGTGTTAATGCTGTTGTTTGTAGCTTGATACAGAAGAATGCCAGTGTATACGAGAGGAGTCTCACTTGCCCCGGAGACTAAGGTATCAGGAACTCAAGGAACCGTTGGGCCACGGTACAACAGTAACGGAATACAGGTTATGTGTCTTAATCTTACCGTCTCGTGCCACTTTTAACCCCTTCCGTACCAATCTACCCCTTAAACCTCGTAGTGTTTTGATTGTATTGTTTATCTTATAATTGTATTGATTGTATAATTGGTTGACTGACCGAAACCATGATATCAGTAAATAGATGTAACCGTAGAATCATTTAAATGGAATAACTGGAGAACCATGTAAATGGAATGTATATCCATGGTTCGGTTCGGTCAAGTTGTATAGATTGATAATTGGATTCATGGATTCAGGTTGAATTGTAATATTGAAGATTGTAGATTGTAGATTGTACTTGAATCATATTCAAGTCAGATTATACTGAGACTCAAATTGAGTCAGACAATCAGCAAAGTAACTTGAAGTCCTGATTGTTTTTATTAATTTGTCTACCTTAGATAGGCAAGCACCCACTTCTCTGGCTCCCTGAGGCTCAAGAGATTGGTTCCGCTTAAACCTATGTTTACTAGGGTCCTTAGGGTAATTTATAGAACTTGAGGGGTTTTTATGTAAAAATGCTTTTATATACTTTTTCAAAATATACCCCAAGCATTTATTATTCGTTTTTAGGGTTGTAATGAATGTGGATTTTATATTGTGATATTTCTAATGAAAATATCCTAAATTCAGAAATAAATGTATTTATTTGTAATATTGATTTATATGGAATTCGTGTTATTTTAGTGTAAAATTGATTCTTGTGATTTTTAAAAAAAGGTGGAATATTTATATCATAACAAAATAAGTATTTTAATGATAAATATACATATATTTATACAAAAATAATTTTAATATATTTTTTTTATATTCTAAAAATCTCATTTTCTTAAGATGTCGTATTTTAAATCTTTCGAGACCGAATGCTCCTTGCGGAGCTCTGAATCTCACACTACTAAGCCCGAGGATGTGCGATAATCCGCACCATCCCGAACGGGTTCCCCAAAATGGGTTGTAGCGACGCTTTGCAAAGATTGTATAAATACTAATCCTTTAGAAAACGGTTTTATGAAGTAAGTGGTATTTATCTGTAAAGATATCAATTTTCCGTATTCTATGTTCTAGGGTCTCCTAAGTCAACTAGATTATTCCTAACTGGTCCAAAACGACAAGTTGTGAGATACCCCAAATCGCCTCTTCACCGCCAGTTGTGGCCAGGTAAGTATAAGTGAAGAAAGCAGGGATCCGCTCACGAATCACCGTGAGACGGGTCTTTTAAAGTTACCTTTCTCACTTGCCTAGCCTAGACACCACAAAATCAGGTTTAGATAAACGACTGATGTCCACAACTTATCCTATTTTCATAATAAGTGGTATTTATTTAAAAAGTGTATCAATACTAAATCTTTTAGAAATGGCTTTATTTAGTAAAGGGTATTTAAATGAAAATGTTTGTTTTTCCCGTATTCTAAGTTTTCGATGGTATCGTGTTAGCTTGTATATGAGTGTGTGAGGAGGTAGGTCGTTACCTTGTGCTCTACTTTAAAGGTATAGCAAGTTTAATAGAATTAAATGTAGAATTGAAACAATATGGTATTTAAGTGAAAAATACGATAAATTGAAATAGCCATCATTTCATGTGATGAAACATGATCAATTTGGTTGATTAGTGTTTAATAGTCAACATGAGAAAGTTTAAGTTTGATTGTATTAGTGAGAAGTGGAATTTTATAAGAAACCGAATCGAAAATCGGATTTGTTCCGATTCCGTCGGGTTTTGTAAAACCGTATTTTTTGATAGAAGAGATAGGTAGGAATTAGGACTTACGGGTTTTAGATCACACAAGAGAGTGAGAGGGAAGTAGAGCAATCGCCGATGTGTTGCGTCGTCGCCGGTAGTTCCTAAAACGATCGCCGGAAGTTTGCCGTAGATTTCGCCGGAGCTTCACCTCGAGCTTGTTTTCAAATTACACAAGTTTTCTTGGAATTTTGGGAGAGTGGGCTCAGAATTTTAGGGTGAGAGGGTAGAGGGTAGGGGTGGTATTATAAGGTTAGGCTAGGGTTAGGGTAGGTGAAAGGTTAAAATGAAAAATGTGATAAAATGTATTAAAAATGTATTAAAAGTGGAGTAATTAGGGTTTTAAAAGATCTCTAGAAATGGTCTGAGACTGAAATTTAGCAGGTGCATAGGGAATATGAAAAGACACAACTTTCATGTTGGGGTCGTCGCCGGAATCGGCCGTGACTCGGTCGGAGGACTGAGTCGGCCGAGTCGAGGCCGATTTGGCCGATTCCCGGCCGAGTCAGGCGGCCGAGATCTCCCCCGACGGTTCATTTAATCCCTGGCAATGTTATAGTTTTGGGTGTAGTGGGGGTTTTTGCGAGATATGCACGTGTAAACCCTTGGTATTCTAAAGGTTTTTTTAAAAAATCAATATTAAAAATAATGTAGGGTATGGGATTTAAACTCTGGTGGCTTGGTTCAGCAGTGCAAGATATTACCAATGAGCTACAAGCTCCTTCTTGTAATTATGGAGCTAATTAATTATTTAAAGTAATAACAGTAAATGTAAATACCCTAAGTATACATTAATTTTTAAGCAAATTTTGTACACTAAAAATAGAGTTGTTACATTCTTTTAACTTGTAATTAAAAAGCAAAATAATTACTTATATCTTGTGCTCAGGCTAAAATACCCCTTTATGGATTTTGAAAAAAATATTTTGAAAAAATTTGTATAGGAAATTTAGGGTTGTCACAAAATTCGTGAGAAAATATGGGTAGACCGAACTTGATAAACCAGACACAGGAAGTGAAAGTGATACGGTGTCTTGCAAGGTCGGAACGATGGAAAGGATGGAGGAAAGTGATCGAGGAAGGGTATCAGGTAAAGGTTCAGGAGGGTGTACACAGTCAATGAAAGGGGCAGGATGAATTGGAAAATCCGACTCATCAAGTAAAACTGTTTCATCCTCAAAAATTTCCTCAAAATTCTCCTCAAAGTTAAGCTCATCCTTGCATTTATCATCAATATCAAGACGCATATGGAGTTCGGGAAAAACAGCTAATGACTCGGGATGATGTCCACACGGAAGTGAAAGGACATGATGAATTGGAGAGACAAACTCATCTAAAACTGTAGGTTTATCATCCAAAATATTCCCAGCGTCAATATCCTCAATCAAGTGAGAATCAATATTCTCAGACACCTCATCAAAAACATGGATTTCAATCAATTCAGGTTCTAGGATGGAGGTGTAGAGGTCAAAGGGTTTGGGTGTGTTTCACTTGACAAGGTCCCTTCACAATCCGGTAAATCAAACACTACAAAGTCGCACAACTCATTAAACATTCTATCTTCAATTGGTAAATCATTTGGGACACTTGATAGACATTCAAAACCGAAGTTGTGGGATTCAATTTGCATTGGGTAGGTTTGATTTGGATGGGTGTACCGCTCACTCTCACTACTCAAATTCTCAACCTGTCTACCGCCTCATCATACATTGGAAAATTTGGAGCTAGTTGAAAACTAGCTACCGGGTCACTAGGTTGTATAAGGGTGGCCTTGGACGCATTCAAATCCATCATCTGTTGGCACGACACCACCCGAAATTCTAACAACGACTGTTCAAGACTAGACATGGGTGGTGAGGGGGTTTCAGTAAAATATTCAAATTCGTGTGGATACGTGAAACTCCCAAATGGCTGTTCAGAAGCAATGTCTAGAGAAGGTGTAAAAGTCGGGTAGGAGTGATAGGAATCGAATGGTTGGACAGGATGATGATCAATGTCATGATAAGAAGGTGAATGAAATTGTTGATCAAAAGAAGTTGCAGTGGTGAAAGGAGTGAAAGATCGGCTACGAGATTGTTCAATTCGTTCAGCAATAGACATGGGTTTTGGAGTTACAACAGGACTCTCAAAAGGGGTATCAACGTAAGAAGATGGTGAAGGTTGAAATGGTTGATACAAGGTGGATTGCAGAGTCCAATTGTTTGTCCTAGACGCGTCTATCCGATCTTTCAAAGAAATTTTGGGCATAGAGGGATTGTTCGACCTTGGACCAAAGCAAGAACCGTAAGAAGTAATGTCTGGTTGGGTATACCAAAGTTCGGCAAGGGTTTTTCGATGTGGGGTACGCATGATATGAAGAGAAGAAGAAGAAGAGGAGAGGAAAAAGAATACGAGGTCTTTTTATTTTTTTATATTATTTTTAAAAGTTAGTTATTAACAAAAGAATGAAACACACAAAAAGAATCTGGACAAAAATTAATCACGACACAATACCACACACCTAATCGGTCTAAGATTCACCTAGGTCAACTTGTAAGGTTCCTAGGCACTCTTGTGAAGGTTCATAAGGCATCAAATATGCCCAGATTAAATTTTAGATGTGCCGAACAACCCAAAGCCGGGATCTTTGCTAGATTATTAGGGTTTAACATGCAAGATGATAACTTTTATCTAAGTGTGAGGGATTACAACCTTTGTAGTCCGCTCCTTCACTTCACAAGCTCCGAGTAGAAGTCCCTTTGCCGCGATCCACGATCTCCCGGACTCATGAGAGGCTCCACGACTCGAACGATCCATGCTAGCTCGAAGTATTCCAAATCTCCGATGATCTACCTTGAAGTTGCTACGACTCAAGCTTTCTCACTCAAAAGAGAAGAACACACTAATCCCATGGGCTAGATGAGATGAGGATGAGAGAGTAGTAATTTTGCTTTCTTTTTAAATCATTTTCTCATTTTATTTCATCACTTAAGAAAAACTAGCAAGCTTTCTTGAAGAAGGAAGAAGATGATAATGAAAAGATAATCATAATCATAATCCTTTTGTGATGAATAGAATAAAATCTATATGATTGAATTGTAAACCATGGTCAAGGATGAGTGGCTAAGAATGAGTAGAGAATAAACTAGAGTTAGGGTTTGGTTGGGTTAAGAATGTGTCATCACAAATATCTTAACCAAGACAAAAGAATAAAGCTTCTAGAATGTGCATGAAGCTACTAACCCTAATCAAACCCTAACCTCAATTAATCATCCTTAAACATGTTTAACAATTAATCATATCATGTCACAATAATATATATCACATATATATTATATATATTTGCAACAAAAGAAAATAATACAATTAACATATATCGCATATATATCAATGTATCATGCACTGAGAAAATGAAATAATAAAGCGAGCCAATATTAGATAATGTAATACAATATATCATATATATTATTATACATTAAATCATCGAATCAACACTTGAATCGATGATCCGGCTATATCGAATATTACCGACTAATATATCATGTACCGGTTCATCGAATCAACACTTGATCCGATGATCCGGTTCATATCTAAATATCCTGAGAATATAATACGGTATCCCATATCGTATTATTCTCGTTCCTGCGCATATCACATATGTGCCACTACTCCGTTTCGCCTGAGCCAAGAAACCTCTGTGTAGGACTCTAAAGAATCGTCAATACGCCGGTAGCAGGTGATGATCATATCAAACACCCACAAGCTGCAAGCGGTCAGCTAAACGTAACAGCCACCCAGGTATTGAGCGATCAGAAGATCAACAAGCTAGCCTGTGCGTTCTCCTGTGAATCCAATCAGTAACACTCCCGTACAGTCCGGTCTGTTCGTCTGATATGTCGCATATTAAGTCTAGGGGTGGTATACGTCAGACCCCAGTAACCGATAAGTCGTGTCGATGTGTGGCTCATAACGGGTCGAGAAACTACTAGTAACACTTACCAGTAAATCTCTATATCAGCCCTGGCCAGGGACTTCCAGTTATAGCCAATCGAACACAGCACAACATCAACTCCCTATACCGGGAGAGACGAATCCCCTCCTATCGCTCATTGCCTCCATGTGATTCGGGACTGTACCCAAAAGCCACCGTTTTGCACGCCCTCTTGGACGTGGTAAGGTGGAAATCAAAGCACAGTGGGAATCATAGAAGACTCTATGACGATCTCGGGTCTTCAGACTACCCTGTACCAGTGTCACCGGAGAACTGCCATCTGACGTGTGGTATATCACCATCTGGGAGTTCTCGGCGAGTCCGTCCAGTGTACCCAGTCTCTACTGAGCACCCGTACACCATCTCTGATGTCCAACACCGATGGATATGGGATCATCCATCGCCCATCATATGGGTCAAGATGCGTATACGCTAGTCTACTCTGGTGTATCGATGCCCTGTCTCGATATACCCTCGACTAGGAACAGTTATAGGATGTACTCATCGACTACCGCGGCCCCACTAGTATGATCTCATCATAGTCCCAGTAGTCGAGTACAGATCCTAAGGGCTTTATCAACATGTGAGAGTAAAACAGTAAACCAATACAAGTCAACATGTTAAGATAAAGTGAAACCAAATAGCATACTATCATGACGAGCAAGAAAGTCATCTCTATATATATCCAAGCATCCATTATAATATACATCATATGTACAACAATGGCCTCTAGGGCATATACATAACTAACACAACTAGACCTACTCAAGAACTTGATTGTTGAAGTAAAACCGTGTCGAGAAATGGGCTCAAGATATACTGATCACGTGGCTAGGTAAGTGCAGAGATAAGGAGAGGTTTTCCAACGCTTTCGTGAAGGTCCTTAATTAGATAACCCTTTTCTCTTTTGGCGGTTTCGCCGTGAACACTTTCCTAGACACCCCGTGAACGATATACCATTAAGCGGTGTTCTAAACACAGTTAACTTCTCCTAGTGAGCGCGAAGTCCTTAAAGGTTTAAAGTCTAGTTTCTTTTAAACTTTGTGCAGGTAAACGTTAGGCTCAATTCGTGATTTGTGGGCCACGGAAAAAGGTGATGAAATCCTTTACCGTATGTTGTGGGTTCGCTTGCCCTTAAGTCCGTATTAATGGATGTAATGCGCAATTCAATAAAAATTATTTAAAGAATCAAACAGTCGTTTTTTATGTTAAGCACAACATTGCACCAAATACGGGTAAGTCACTTTTTAGCATTGAAAGCGAACTTGCAAAGAATCCTGCAAAAATAT
This sequence comes from Agapanthus africanus, assembly GCA_030015575.1. Lineage (NCBI taxonomy): Eukaryota > Viridiplantae > Streptophyta > Magnoliopsida > Asparagales > Amaryllidaceae > Agapanthus > Agapanthus africanus. The sequence continues at coordinate 154,371,859 of CM057337.1, read as the reverse complement.
TATATTGGATGCGTCGGATTTGAGAAGAAGGTGTTAGTAAAGTACGTACCGATAAATTTTCGGGTTAAAAAACCCTTGTTGAAGTTAAATCCGAATAGCTTAGAAAGTTCGCTTGCGCGGGTCAAACTACCCGGTTCTTTGGCACTGTACTTCGCAATCACCTTAACTTTGAATGTACATTTTGCTCCACACGATAGCAGTTCGCAAATCCGCAAAAATCTGAAAATGTCGGAAAACGGATATTTAGTGCGAAAAAATGATATGAATGCCCAAACTCCTGCACACACAAAATTATAAAAATACAAGCAATAAAAATGGGACAAAAACAGAACAATAGAGCAGAGAACAAAAGTTTGGAGCAAATGGAGGTGCTAGGGCCGGCGAGCTCAGAATTTATAGGGGTGTCGCCGGTTTTCTCTGTGAGTTGAGGCTCCAATTTTCTTCTACCGTCTCAGTGTTCTACTAGTGTCTCACTGGTATTGTTTATCTTTTCAGTTGAGATCCAGAGTGATTACAGGTCTTAAATCCAGAGTGCAAAAATGTTAGCAAAGTTAGTTTTTTTGTTTTGGTTTTGAAATTTTGAAATTTTTAGTTTGTTTTTACAAAAGTGTTAAAGGATATTAACAAGATTAACCCGAAATAACAAGAATATAAACGTTACCGTCTCCCCGGCAACGACGCCATTTGATTGCACGCTTTTGGCGTGTCGTGTATTTGAAGTTCTAAAGTTAACCGCAATCAGGACGGTGTCGCTTTGCAGCTAGCCGCGATGAGTACGGGTTGTCCGCAGGGAGATCGTTTTAAGTTCTTGCTATGATGAGTTAATGCGCGGGGCGGAAATATTCATATCTACCCTATGTGTATATATGAAAAAGAATAAGTTTTTAGGATTAGATAGATTAATGTAAGTTAGTGAATTCCGTACTCAATCTTTTGAGCCGAGCTCGACCACTAAAGCTAGAGCAATCGGCAACAACGTGGATTAGGGTGCTTAAGCACGGTATTTGTGAAATCCGGCTTATTGACCCTTGTCCGTCCGTTCTTGTCGCTTGCTTTCGCCTCCGACCAATTCGAACGCAACCGGTCGCGGTTAGAAAACACCGATACCTTGGTAGGGTAGAGTGCCTAACGGAGCGCTTGCGTAAGGTTGGGCAGAGTTTAATGGAAAAGATCAGGAAAAGGAAATGAGAAAGAAAATCTTAACTTACAAAATCGGTTTCTTTCCTAACAACAATCAATATTCACATCCATCCAAACATCAAACAAAGAGAGCAAAGAAAAGATAAACAAAGAAAAGAAAAGACATTACAAGAAAGTAAGTGCAAGATAATAAAATTGCAAGAAAGTAAATGGCATGGAAATAAATTGCAAGAATGTAAAGCAAGAAATGAAGACACTAGGAACCATAAAACACATTACAAACCATGGGTTCAATAGCCTAAGCATAAACTTGCAAGCTCAATGAAGAGATTGCAAGATCAAGAGAAGGCTAAGAACACAAGGCAAATGAAGGCAAAAGAAAGCTTTATTGATTCCACATGAAGATACAACCCTTGAGATCAATAACCAAAACTTAAACTTGCAAGCTCAATGAAGAGGTTGCAAGATCAAGAGAAGGCAAAGAACTCAAGGGGGATTAGCTATATACAAGAACAAAATGAAAACAAAAGAGTATGAAGTGTAAAGAATGAGACAATTTGAGACAAAGAATGACCCTTCCTCCCTTGTTCACTGGTATGCTTTTATAGGCACAAGAGAAAAATAAACAAGCAATAAAAATAAGATGACGTGGCAGCAAGAGAGGGACCACAGAAAATTGGGGTTTTTTAGGGCAAGGGGGGTCGGCCAGCTCGGTTTTAATGGGTATGTGGCCGGCCCAATTCCGAGCAAGCTTGCTCGTATTTGTTGTGTGGTCTTGTGTGTTCTCCCATATCACTCTGGTGCTGCTTGATTTCTCTATAGAGGCCTGGAATGCACTCAGGGATTTGGAGGGAAACTTGTAGCTATACATCATATTACATCTTTATAATTTATCACTCTTGTCCCCCCACTTGCACAAGCTATCATTTGTGTGTGCCATGGGCAGCCCCACCATGGTCCTAGTGCAAAAGAGCATGTGTACACTTGCATTGTGTTGGACCAATATTGTATGCACACATTTTATTTGCAAAAACTCTTTGGATATCGGTCGGTTTTCAGTTCCGGTTGCAGTGTCGGCTCACAAACGATATATCCATGATTTTAAATGTATTTCCAGTATTTTTTCACGGATACCTGTAATCTGTATTACTGAGCAGACACTGGTTAATAGTACTGATATATAACAAAATAGATAATGAATGAGCGGTATTAAAATGCAGTTTTTAATGATGAACAAATCTCTTACCGTATGTTGTGGGGTTCGCTTGCCCTTAAGTCCGTATTAATGGATATAGTGCGCAATCAATGAAAAGGTTGTTAAAAACCTAAAAAAATCGATTTTTATGTTTAAGCATGGCACTGCAACAAATACGGGTTAGTCAATTTTAGCGTTTGATAGCGAACTTGCAAAGAATCCTGCAAAGATAGAATATTGGATGCGTCAGATTTGAGAAGAAGGTGTTAGTAAAGTATGTACCGATAAATTTTCGGGTTAAGAAACCCTCGTTGAATTGAATCCGGTTAGCTTGAAAAGTTTGCTTGCGCGGGTCAAACTACCCGGATCTTTGACACTGTACTTCGCAATCACCTTAACTTTGAATGTACACTTTGCTTCACACGATCGTAGTTCGCAAATCCGTAAAAATCTGAAAATGTCGGAAAAATGGATTATTAGTGCGAAGAAGCGATATGAATGCCCAAACTCCTGCACACCAAAAATAATAAAAATAAAGCAATAAAATTAGGACAAAATTAGAACACTGGAGCACAGAAGAAATTTTGGGAGCAAACTGAGGAGAACAGGTCGGCGTCGCCGGAATTTTTAGGGGTGTCGCCGGGTTCTTTGGTGAATTGGGACTCCAAATTTCTTCTGGTGTCTTAGTGTTATACCAGTGTCTCAATATTATTGCTTATCTTTTTTTGTTTAGTTCCAGAGTGCTTGCATGTCAAAAATCCAGAGGACAAAATGTTAGATTTGTCAATTTTTTTTTGGTTTTGAAATTTTTTCGATTTTTAGTTTGTTTTTAATTATGATGTTAGAGATATAAACAAGATGTACAGAGATTAACCCGAAATAACAAGAATAAAAACGTTACTATCTCCCCGGCAACGGTGCCATTTGATTGCACGCGCTTTCGCGCGTCATGTTTTAAAGTTCTAAAGTTAACCGCAATCAGGACGACGTCGCGTGTAGCTAACCGCGATGAGTAAGGGTCGTCCGCAGGGAGACGGTGCGTTTCACGTTCTTGTTATGACGAGTTAATCCGTGTGGCGGAATGTTCGTTTCTAACCTAAGTGTATATATGCATAGTATAAGTTGTTAGGATTAGATAGGTTAGTGTAAATTAGTGAAGTCCGTACTCAATCATTTTTGCCGAACTTGACGATTGAAGCTAGAGCAATCGAAAAAACGTGGATTAGGATACTTAAGCACGGTATTAGTGAATTCAGCTTATTGACTCTTGTCCGTCCGTTCTTGTCTCTTGACTTTCGTCTCCGACCAAACCGAACGCAACCGGTCGCGGTTAGGGATTGCCGATACCTTGGTAGGGTAGGGTGCCTAACAGAGCGCTTGCGTAAGGTTTGGACGGGGTTCAATTGGAAAATATCGGGCAAAGAAAATGAGAAACGAAAACCTTAACTTACACAACCATTCTTTCTCCTAACAACACAAATATTCACAAACCATCACAACAACAAAGAAAAAGCGCAAAGAAATGATAAAAGAAAAGAATAAACAATAAGCAAGTATATAAATGGCATGGAAATAAAAGAGTAAGTAAGTAAAGGGCAAGAATTAAAATTGCAAGTAAGTAAAGTAAGAGAAATACTAAGAACCCAAAGTGCAAAATGAAAGCTTTATTATGTCCAAGTGATACAATCTTGAGTTAAATAACCAAAACTTAAACTTGCAAGCTCAATGAAGAGGTTGCAAGATCAAGATAAGGTAAGGAGCTCAAGGGAAACTAGTTATGTACAAGAACAAAAAGAAAACAAAAGTGTATCTAGTGTAAAGAAAATGAGACCATGTGAGATTATGTGAGACAATGTGAGAGACCCCTTCCCTTGCTTACTGATCTGCCTTTTATAGGCACCAAATAAGATTAAACAAGTAATACAATTAAGTTAATCTGACAGCAAGGGAAAGCCAGAAGAAAATTAGGGACAATTGGGCTTGGAAAAACCGGTGCGACCGGTTTATTTAGGGATGTCGTCGGGCTTAGTCCGAGCAAGTGGGCTCGTATTGGTGTGGTAGTCTTGTGTTCTCTCGACAATTCCACTGGTATTGCTTGATTTCTTTGTAGAAACCTTGGTTGTACTCGGTAGATTGGAGGAAAACTTGATGCTTTTTAAATCACATCAAAACTTTTAGCATTTATTACACATCACTTCTCATATGCCCACTTGCACCAAGGCAGCCCCCTCCCTAGGTCCAAGCCATCAAAGAGCTAGTGCACACTTGCTATGTGTTGGACCAAAATGTGTGTACACTTATTTATTTGCAAAAAGGTCTTTGGATATCGATCTGTTTGCAGTTCCGATTGCAATGTCGGCTCACAAACGTTATATCCGTGATTTTGAGTTTATTTCCAGTATTGTGTCATGGATACCTGCTATCTGTAATTACTGAGCAGACACTGGTTAATAGTACCGATCAATAACAAAACAGATAATGAATGAGTGGTATTAAAATGCAGTTTTTTGTGATAAACATACTCCGACCAAATCAAAGTATACCTGCGGCAAACAAGAGCAGGATCAAGACAGAGAAACGGTTCGCCAAAGCCCTATCAGTGGGAATGCAGCTGCCGCTTCTCAAAAGAAACACGCCCGGGGTCATAAGCCTTAACAGAGAGGATTCACATCCGAACTACTGTCTATACCATCGGAGGGTCACTCACCCTACCAAAGAATGCAGTGCCTTCAAGAAGTGGTGGCAAGGATACGTTGCCCATCAACAGCACTTCAAGAGGATGAAACGCGAAGCTCGCCGACAGCAAAGAAGTTCGACAAGTGCGCGTGAGAAAACGACTGGCAACTGACATATGGTTGATATCGGTCGGGAAAGCGAAAAACTCCAAGTTCTTACTTTCGGGAGCGATTCTAAGAAAGAAATTGTTAGTTGTATGTATGCCCTAGAGGCCAGTATTGTACAGATAATGTATATTATATTGGATGCTTGGACATATATAGAGATGACTTTCTTGCTCGACATGATAGTATGCTATCTGGTTGCTCTTTATCTTAACATGTACACTAGTCTCTTTATACTGTCTTATAGTTACATGTTGGTAAAGCCCTTAGGATTTGTACTTGACTACCTGGACTATGATGCAGATCATACTAGTGGGGACATGGTAGTCCATAAGTACATCCTTCAAGGTCCCTAGTCGTGGGTGTATCGAGACGGGGCATCGATATACCAGAGTAGACTAGCGTATACGCTTCTCGACCCATGTGATGGGCGATGGATGATCCCATATCCATTGGTGTTTGACATCAGAGATGGTATACGGGTGCTCAGTGGAGACTGGGTACACTGGACGGACTCGCCGAGAACTCCCAGATGGTATTATACCTCACGTCAGATGGCAGTTCTCAGGTGACACTTGTACAGGATAGTCTGTAGACCCGAGATCGTCATAGAGTCTTGTGTGATTCCCACTGTGCTTTGATCTCCACCTTACCACGTCCATGAGGGCGTGCAAAACGGTGGTCTTTGGGTACAGTCCCGAGTCACATGGAGGCAATGAGCGATAGGAGGGGTTTCGTCTCTCCCGGTATTGGGGGTAGATGTTGCGCTGTGCTCGATTGGCCGTAACAGGGAAGTCCCTGGCCAGGGCTGATCAGAGATTTGCTGGTAAGTGTTACCAGTAGTTTCTCGACCCGTTATGAGCCTCACATCGGCATGACTTATCGGGTTATTGGGGTCTGACGTTTACCACCCCTAGACTTGATATGCGACATATCAGACGAAGAGACCGGACTGTATAGTAAGTGTTACTGGTCGGATTCGCAGGAGTGTGAGCGGGCTAGCTCGTCGATCTTCTGATCGCTCAATACCCGGGTGGCCGTTACGTTTAGCAGACCGCTTGCGGCTTGTGGGTGCTTGATAAGATCATCATCTGCTACCGGCGTATTGACGAGTCTTTAGAGTCCTACACAGAGGTTTCCTGGTTCAAGCGAAACGAAATAGGAGCGCATATGAGATGTGTGCAGGACCGAGAATAATGCGTGTATGTGATACCGCATTTCATTCTCGCGATATATGTTTCGATTGGTTATATTCGATATGACCTAGTTATCGAATCATTGATTCGATAAATCGATACATTGGATTCTAGTCGGTTATGTGCGACATGGCCGGATCATTGAATCAAATGTTGATTTAATGATTTAATGCATAATTATATATTTGATATATTGTATTGCATTAACTAGTATTGGTTCACTTTAAACGGATTTTTCTCACTTGATGCACATTGTATATGTGATATGCTTTTGTGCACTTTTTTGTATCATGTTTGATGATACTTGATCATTTAGTTAAGTATATAGAATTAATCCATGGTTAATTTGATAATTAGGGTTTTGCATATTCATTTATTTATTTAATTGTTTATTTATTTATTTGGAAAAGATAAAGATAAGAATGGTGGCTTTCTTTGTCATTAGTTGAAGCTTCATGAAGCCTTGATTTTTGTAACCATCCTTATCTTCATGCTTAACCCTAACCCATCCAATTGACCATGGTTAATTCTCTACACTTAACCCTAGTTTGAGTTATGATAAGTATTTGATTTTCTATTTTCTTTTTAATAGAACTTATCATAACCATCATCTTCTTCTTCTTCTTCAAGCTTGCTACATCAATGGCAACTTGAGTTTTAGTGAGAGAAATCCAAATTAAAAGTGAACCCACCTCCTATTTCTTCATCCTCTACCTCTTGCCAAGTGGTTTTGGGTATTTTCTTCATAAGTTTCACTACTTGGTGAAGTCGGAGCTTGAACTAGTGCAAACTCGACGTAGATCGTCTTTGACACGAAGCCGTCGAACTATTCCGCTCACTTCTCCGATGAAGCCGTCGCGAGAGTCCGAGGTTCGTGATGGACAGTGAGGGGACGACCACATGGAGCTAAGCAAGTGGATATCCGGATCTACAAAGGTTGTAGTTTCCGACCTTTAGTTTATTTGCTATGTAGTTCAGTTTTTCGCCTAGAATTCTAGCGACGATCCGTTAACTAGGGTTTCTTGGCACCATAATTTTTGAAATTGGCATGTTCGATGCCTTGTGAGACCTCACTAGGGTGCCTAGGAACCTTTCATTGGTATCAGAGCCTAGCTAGAGCCTTAGGCGAAGTCTAGACGGAGTTTGAAGTCCGAACGAACCCGAAACCCCGATACCCAAGAGCTCTCTGGACATTCTCTGAAATCTGGGAATTTTTGATATTAAAAATGCTTAAAAAATTCACCAAAGAATTCTAAGAATTACTGTGTAAAACGTTTCCCATGAACAGTTCCATGAGCCGCGGAAACGCGGCAGAAGCATGGCTTCTGCCGCTGTTCCGCGGCCATATAGTGACGTCAGCAATGTTTCAGTGCACAGTAATACCTGATAAATTCTGGTGAGTTTTCTGGGTATTTTTAAATTTATTTAAGGGTTGAGTGCTCTGGGGTTATATTGGGAATCGACGATTCGATCGGAATATCAAACTTTGTCTAAGTGTTTTTCCAGATAACTGTAGAATATGTTAAAGAGTTCGACCGGATATAAATACCCAAGTTTTTCCCTGCCGGAATAATTCCAAGTGTTGGATTTTTCTGTGGTTAAAAGACGTTCTGAGTAGTGCAAGTAACGCGATGGTCCCTCTAGAAGACAACAAACCTTAACTTGATTATGTGACCGTCTTGAACTGCCCTTTGAACCTTCGGGTTTGGGGCAGTACGGCGTGCCACATGTGAGGCGTTGGCTTGACCCTTCTACGGCTGGACCGTTGGTACTGAGGTATGAAGTGAATGTCTTTGAACCTATTTCATGTGTTAATCGGTGTCGGGAAAACTTGGGTGTTCGAATGTTCGATCGGAAAGTTTGATATATTCTATTTATCCGGAATTGGATACAATAATTGGAATTCACAAACAGTTATGAGATAACTGGATGAATGTTATAAATCTAGCAGTTTAGTCCCATACGATATTGAAAAGAGTTTTCGATAATGAGACTAAAATGCGGGATTTATATCTGTTAGGCATGCGATGTCTAAAGTAGTTGCGGATTCCAACTGTTGTAGTTTTACACTTTCTTTTCTGTGACCGTAAGTGTAATATGTGAATCGCCGGTTTCGTTGCTATATGTCAACGACAATTGGGATGCGCATATTTACTTACGTTGATGACATGCGATGTTATGTGTTGCTGGATATGTTATATTGGATCGTCGTGTTTGAATAGCCGGGGGGTTTTTATGTGAGATGAGTGTTTTTTCATTTTCATTCATGTAAAAACTTGTATGTAATATTTTTTCATTTGGGGCGCTTCCAGGTAGCGGAAGTTGTCACCCGTTGTATATTATTTACTTTTCCGCATTAGGATAGACCCAAGGAGGGGAGCACAAGTAACCGGGTTCTGGGGTCCAGTGGGAGACCAACTCGAGGAGTCGAGTCCGGGTCTCCTAACCCTAGAATTGGCAGGGTTGCTTGCCGCTCTCGTAGGGGTCTAGGGGTGTGGGATTGGCTATTCATCACGACCGTGGAATCCGTGTTTTATACTGGCTCGTATTGAAAACACGGACGTCCTAGTATATCCAATATTTCATATGTTTATTCTGCTGCGATATCTGTGATGTGACTCTGTGATGGATATAGTATATAGTATATATGATATATTATATAGACGTTACTTATGTTTTACACCCGCGCTAGCCCTGCCCTGCTCTGTCGTTAGTTACCTAACCTAACGGTGCACGAGGGGACATCGAGGCGAATGCGGATGGAATAAGTGTACGTCATATCTATCTGTGATGTTTAGGTATTTAAATGATGGGACTTCATTAATGTGATTAATGAAAGATAAGAAACCTAAGATGTTGTAGAATCGAATTTTAAAATAAAACAGGTAGCTACAGTTCTTGCTTTGCACAGCGGTATATATGATATACCCCGCACCTTATTCGATGAGGAAAGGACCGAGATCCCTTTACCGGGAGTGACTCCTTTAGCAATAACTGGCAGATGCTACACACTCGGTTTGCTTTTGACTGCTTTTTAGGTTTTTGCTTTGCACAGCGATATATATGATATATCTTGCACCTCATTCGACGAGGAAAGGACCGAGATCCCTTCACCGGGAGTGACTCCTTTAGCAAAACTAGAAAAGCCTCAAAATCGCTCCATTTCAAAACTTCATTTGATTCTACAACGATATCAAGTTCATTACGCTCATGGTTTTTATGAAAAACCTGCGTAGCCCTCCGTCATTTCAGATAAAGACTGTTTAGTATTCGTGCTGCGTTTGTTGGCCTTTGTCAAGGCGTAGTGTGCGGTAGCTGAATAGTGCTTATCTGTTTGTGCATATGATGCAGATTGTTTCAGGGTAGTCGTACGACCTTGTTGGCCTTTGTCAAGGGTCGTGCGGGTGGGTTTGATTCAATCAAGAAATGACGGGTTGAACTTGACTAGCATCCTGTGATTTGTTGGCCTTTGTCAAGGTCATAGGACACTAGGGGCAAAATATTATCGGGAATTTCAAGTGTTGAAATTTGCAATGAGATTGCATACCTTCTATGAGATAGTTGGATCCCGATACCCGCTGCGAGTAAGAGTTACTCCTGGGAGAGTTTTACACAGTGCAATTAGCCGATCAAGTAGGTGTCTAGAAAGGTGTCAACGGGGTTACGCCTCTGGGAAAACGAGGTTTACATTAATTAGGTTCGTGCGAAAGCACGGGGGACCTCCCTCAAAGTACCGACACTGGCCTGGCTGAAAGATTGGCGAACTTGTAGTGTGTAATTAATCCCGGCTAGTCTTTCCTTTTAGGGTTTGAAGGAAGATTTGATAAAAAGCAGTGGGAGCCATCCTGATTAGATAAGATAATAACCAATCTAATCTTGCACGAGCATACGCTAAAGTGTTTTCTTCTCTCTCTCTCCAGGTAGCGACCATTTCATGCCTTAATCAAGATAATAATATGGATGTATTGACCGAACCCGCATGTTATACTGTGCTGGGGAACGTTGGTTCCGTTCTTTCTTATAAGAGTTATAGGAATGAACAGGATATAGGGGAATACCAGGATTCCCATGCCACCCGAATGAAGAAAGTACATGTTGATGCATTTTCTTCGGGTGTGTTCGTTACAGAGAACTGTTTCTCCATTTGCTCTACATCCTGGGTATTAGATACCGGGTCAGGATCCCATATATGTAATCAGTTACATGGGCTTAGGAAAGGTAGAGAACTTGGAGAAGGTGATAAAGACATTAGAGTTGGAAATGGTGCAATTGTTGCAGCTAAGACTGTCGGAGAATATCACCTTGTATTACCAACTGGAAATACATTGGTTCTGAACGAATGCTATTACATGCCGAACCTGATATGCAACATTATATCGGTTTCTTTATTAAGTAAAGAGGGATATAATTTTGTATTACAGGACAATGTTATGAACATTTTCCATAACCAAAAGTTGGTTGGATCAGGCACGTTATGCAATGGCATTTATGTTCTAAATCAATCAACAGTCCTGAGCATAACAAACACACACAAGAGGAAGAGTTCTGAACTCAATGAATCCTTCTTGTGGCATTGTAGACTGGGTCACATCAATGCGACACGACTAGCTAAGTTGCATAAAGATGGATATTTAAATCCGTTTGAATTTTCATCTTATGACACTTGCCAGTCATGTCTCAAAGGCAAGATGACCAAAACTCCGTTTACGGGACACGGAGAAAGAGTTACCGAACTCTTGGGACTGATACATAGTGATGTATGCGGTCCCATGTCTACACATGCCAGGGATGGTTCTTCATACTTCATTACATTCACTGACGATCTCTCTAGGTTCGGGTATGTGTTCCTGATGAAACACAAATCAGAAGCTTTTGAGAAATTTAGGGAATATAAGCAAGAAGTTGAGAACCAAACCGGAAAAAGTATTAAAATCCTACGATCTGATCGAGGAGGAGAATACTTAAGCAATGAATTCCTGGACTTCCTAAAAGAGAATGGGATTCTCTCTCAGCTGACTCCTCCATATACACCACAGCACAACGGTGTATCAGAACGGAGGAACCGCACCCTATTAGATATGGTGCGCTCTATGATGAGCACAGCTGAGTTACCTATTTCCTTCTGGGGTTATGCGCTGGAGACAGCAGCATACCTATTGAATCAAGTTCCATCTAAATCTGTACCTACCACACCATATGAGATATGGAGTGGGAAGAGACCATGTCTTAAACGAGTTAAGATATGGGGTTGCCCGGCCTATGTCAAAAGGCAAAATCCGGACAAACTCGAGGCACGGTCAGTTCTATGCAAGTTTGTGGGATATCCCAAACATTCACATGGATATCTTTTCTACCATACAGAGGAACAAAAAGTGTTTGTTTCTCGCCATGCCACCTTTTTGGAAAAGGAATTTCTTACAAAAGAAATTAGTGGCGATGAGGTAGAACTGGAAGAAATTCCGGCTACACAAACTCAAACTGAAGATTTAGTGGAACCAGAGGATTCAGTAGCTCCCGACGAACCTCAGCCTCTCCGCCGATCTAGTAGGGTTCCTCGCCAACCTGAGAGATACTACGGTTTTCTCATGGACGGTGGGAGCGAGGATTGCATCATGGAGGATGATGACCCAACTAGCTTCGAGCAGGCCATCACGAGTAGAGACTCAGTGAAATGGCTGGATGCTATGCGGTCCGAGATGGAATCCATGTACACCAACAAAGTATGGACTTTGGAAGTTGCTCCTGAAGGGGTAAAACCCATTGGGAGCAAGTGGATCTTCAAGAAGAAACTTGGTGTAGATGGGAAAGTGGAGACTTTCAAAGCTAGGCTTGTAGCAAAGGGTTTTCGTCAAAGACCAGGTGTGGACTATGACGAAACCTTTTCTCCAGTGGCTATGCTTAAATCCATCCGAATCATGCTTGCCATTGCTGCCTTTCATGACTACGAAATCTGGCAAATGGATGTTAAGACCGCCTTTCTAAATGGTGATTTAGAAGAGTGCGTGTACATGACTCAGCCAGAGGGCTTCGTAGACAGTGGGAGCAGCGGGAAGGTGTGCAAGCTGCTTAAATCCATTTATGGATTAAAGCAAGCATCGCGGAGTTGGAACATCTGCTTTGATTTCGTTATCAAAGAGTTTGATTTCGTCAAAAATCCAGATGAACCTTGTATCTACAAGAAGGTGGCAGAGAGTAAGGTTGTCTTCCTCGTATTGTACGTGGACGACATACTCTTGATAGGAAATGATATTCCTATGCTGCAAGCGGTCAAGCTCTTCTTATCATAAAGATTCTCAATGAAAGATCTTGGTGATGCCTCCTGCATATTGGGAATTAGGATCTATAGAGATAGATCCAAACGGATTTTGGGATTGTCCCAATCCAGGTACATTGACACCATACTAAAGAGGTTTAGTATGGAAGAGTCCAAGCGTGGGAACTTGCCCACGATCTCTGGAGTCACTCTCTCCAAAGAGATGTCTCCCAAGACTGATTTGGAGAGAGCTCGCATGCAAGGGATACCCTATGCTTCGGCAGTAGGCTCTATCATGTATGCGATGCTATGTACCAGACCCGATGTAGCATACTCACTAAGTGTAGTGAGCAGGTATCAAGCTGATCCTGGAGAGAGTCACTGGACAGCTGTGAAGAGCATTCTCAAGTACTTGTGAAGGACTAGAGATATGTTCTTGATGTATGGTAACGGAGAACTCCAAGTGGAGTCCTTTACCGATTCGAGCTTCCAGAGTGATAAGGACGACTCTAAGTCGCAGTCAGGTTTTATCTTTACCCTTTACGGAGGGGCGGTTAGCTGGAAGAGTTCCAAGCAGGAAACCGTGGCAGACTCGACGATGGAGGCTGAATACATCGCTGCCAACGATGCTGCTAAAGAAGCTGTCTGGATCAAGAAGTTCATTTTTGAACTTGGAGTGGTTCCATCCATTGAGCGTCCAATACCTTTGTATTGCGATAACAATGGAGCGATGGCTTTGGCCAAGGAACCCAGGTCCCATCAGCGGTCCAGGCATATTCTGAGGCGGTATCACCTGATCCGGGAGATAGTTGATCGCCGGGAGATCGAGGTCAGGAGAGTTGACATGAAGAACAACACGGCGGATCCACTCACGAAGGCCATTCCCCAGATACAGTTTGAGAGACTCTTCGGGATGCTCGGTATAAGATACTACAGCAGCTGGCCCTAGTGCAAGTGGGAGATTGTTAGTTGTATGTATGCCCTAGAGGCCAGTATTGTACAGATAATGTATATTATATTGGATGCTTGGACATATATAGAGATGACTTTCTTGCTCGACATGATAGTATGCTATCTGGTTGCTCTTTATCTTAACATGTACACTAGTCTCTTTATACTGTCTTATAGTTACATGTTGGTAAAGCCCTTAGGATTTGTACTTGACTACCTGGACTATGATGCAGATCATACTAGTGGGGACATGGTAGTCCATAAGTACATCCTTCAAGGTCCCTAGTCGTGGGTGTATCGAGACGGGGCATCGATATACCAGAGTAGACTAGCGTATACGCTTCTCGACCCATGTGATGGGCGATGGATGATCCCATATCCATTGGTGTTTGACATCAGAGATGGTATACGGGTGCTCAGTGGAGACTGGGTACACTGGACGGACTCGCCGAGAACTCCCAGATGGTATTATACCTCACGTCAGATGGCAGTTCTCAGGTGACACTTGTACAGGATAGTCTGTAGACCCGAGATCGTCATAGAGTCTTGTGTGATTCCCACTGTGCTTTGATCTCCACCTTACCACGTCCATGAGGGCGTGCAAAACGGTGGTCTTTGGGTACAGTCCCGAGTCACATGGAGGCAATGAGCGATAGGAGGGGTTTCGTCTCTCCCGGTATTGGGGGTAGATGTTGCCCTGTGCTCGATTGGCCGTAACAGGGAAGTCCCTGGCCAGGGCTGATCAGAGATTTGCTGGTAAGTGTTACCAGTAGTTTCTCGACCCGTTATGAGCCTCACATCGGCACGACTTATCGGGTTATTGGGGTCTGACGTTTACCACCCCTAGACTTGATATGCGACATATCAGACGAAGAGACCGGACTGTATAGTAAGTGTTACTAGTCGGATTCGCAGGAGTGTGAGCGGGCTAGCTCGTCGATCTTCTGATCGCTCAATACCCGGGTGGCCGTTACGTTTAGCAGACCGCTTGCGGCTTGTGGGTGCTTGATATGATCATCATCTGCTACCGGCGTATTGACGAGTCTTTAGAGTCCTACACAGAGGTTTCCTGGTTCAAGCGAAACGAAATAGGAGCGCATATGAGATGTGTGCAGGACCGAGAATAATGCGTGTATGTGATACCGCATTTCATTCTCGCGATATATGTTTCGATTGGTTATATTCGATATGACCTAGTTATCGAATCATTGATTCGATAAATCGATACATTGGATTCTAGTCGGTTATGTGCGACATGACCGGATCATTGAATCAAATGTTGATTTAATGATTTAATGCATAATTATATATTTGATATATTGCATTGCATTAACTAGTATTGGTTCACTTTAAACGGATTTTTCTCACTTGATGCACATTGTATATGTGATATGCTTTTGTGCACTTTTTTGTATCATGTTTGATGATACTTGATCATTTAGTTAAGTATATAGAATTAATCCATGGTTAATTTGATAATTAGGGTTTTGCATATTCATTTATTTATTTAATTGTTTATTTATTTATTTGGAAAAGATAAAGATAAGAATGGTGGCTTTCTTTGTCATTAGTTGAAGCTTCATGAAGCCTTGACTTTTGTAACCATCCTTATCTTCATGCTTAACCCTAACCCATCCAATTGACCATGGTTAATTCTCTACACTTAACCCTAGTTTGAGTTATGATAAGTATTTGATTTTCTATTTTCTTTTTAATAGAACTTATCGTAACCATCATCTTCTTCTTCTTCTTCAAGCTTGCTACATCAATGGCAACTTGAGTTTTAGTGAGAGAAATCCAAATTAAAAGTGAACCCACCTCCTATTTCTTCATCCTCTACCTCTTGCCAAGTGGTTTTGGGTGTTTTCTTCACAAGTTTCACTACTTGGTGAAGTCGGAGCTTGAACTAGTGCAACCTCGACGTAGATCGTCTTTGACACGAAGCCGTCGAACTATTCCTCTCACTTCTCCGATGAAGCCGTCGCGAGAGTCCGAGGTTCGTGATGGACAGCGAGGGGACGACCACATGGAGCTAAGCAAGTGGATATCCGGATCTACAAAGGTTGTAGTTTCCGACCTTTAGTTTATTTGCTAACTAGTTCAGTTTTTCGCCTAGAATTCTAGCGACGATCCGTTAACTAGGGTTTCTCGGCACCATAGTTTTTGAAATTGGCATGTTCGATGCCTTGTGAGACCTCACTAGGGTGCCTAGGAACCTTTCAGAAATGACCCTATACCCTCTCTTTAAGAACTCCACCTGCGAAAAAGAAGAGGAGGAGAAGAACTGCGAGAACATTCAGCTGCGTAACCGCACGCTGCCTGAGAAGAATCTCGGACCTACAAATAAAGGTTTGAGTAAAAGAGACAAGGGGAAAGAAAAAGTCCCTGGGGAAATCACCCTTGATGATGGAGTCGTTAAAGAGCTCGCAACCAAGGACGCACCTAGGAAAAACAAGGCGGACTACAATTTCCAAGCACATCTGAGGAAGATACCCTCACAATTGAGCATACTTGATGCTCTTTTCCTGTCCAAAGAAGCATGAGATTCTCTTATCAAGGCATTATAAGAGCACAATCAGTTTCAAGCTTTCCTCGCAGAACAAAGGATGAAGGACGAGTTATCAGAGGTTTACACAGCTGACATTACATTTAGCGATGAAGATCTCCTCCTCAGAACGTGCGACCATAACCGTCCATTATACGTCACCGGGTATTTCCACGACATCAAGATAGGCAAAATACTTGTCGACAATGGGTCTTCTGTTAACCTCCTCAATGTGAAGGTGCTGAAGGAGATTTGCATGAACGTTCAGCACCTAGCCCAAGATAAAATTGCCATCTCCGGTTTCGATTCATAGTCATCACGGACGCTCGGGTCCATAATACTGACATTACGATTCGGGTTGCTCATCACTGACATCAAATTTCAAGTTATTGACGCCAAGACTTCCTACAACGCTCTGCTCGACGGGCCTTGGTTACACGAGTACAACGTCATCCCTTCTACACAACACCAGTGTATGAAGTATTTCAAAGACGGCATCGAGTACACCGTTACGGGGGAGCTAAATCCATTCTCTGTAAACGAAGTCCGAAAATATGAAGACGCAAAGTATTTCCTACCAGACTTCAAAGACACGGAAAGATGCCATAAGCCGGAGGTTAAACAGAAGCCCGTCGCTACCATCCCGATCTTTAGGAGTGACACCGAGGAAGATGAGGAAATAGTCTACTCGGGGGAACCCCAATGCAACAGGCCTGGACTATCTATTCCTATTTTGGTCTTTGGCAGTGACTCTGAGGACGAGGCCAATGCCGTGTTCTCCACTCGCCCGTCAGCACAAACCGTTACTGGAGCTGATCAGAGTTTACAAATCATCATGGTTCCGCCATGGCATTACAAAGAACTTGATGCCCTTGATACATATAGCGTACAAGAGCTGCAGACTTTCTACGTACCTTGAAGACGAAGAGGTGAAAAGGCGATCCTCTTCTATCAATCTACGGAGAACAAAGTAGAGAAAAAAGTCTGGCATAGTGCCGAGCTTGCTCTTGACAGGCTCCAACTAATTCGTCTACCCAGATATTACGCAGAGGGATTGAAAATGCTATTAAGATGCCAAGGCGTACCCTTCAAACAAACCGCTCGACAAGCCCAGTTCTACAACAAAATTTAGGACGTCTCCGAGACTCAGCGAAGAATGCCCAATAGGAAGATGGAATAACTAGGCTTAGATACGTTCGGTCTAAGAAACGGGAGCGATTCCATGGCTGCCGCGTCATAAATGGCTCCAGTGTAGAAAGGAATGCTTTTCCATATAGCTGTGACGTTAGAACGGAGTGAAATCCCGTTATAAGAATGTCAAGTCCGTCGTTCGAAAAACAAGTTGACAAGCTAATAAGAGAAGCCAGTCAAAAGATGCGGGATGATTACAGCCGCGAAATGGCTATTTACGAAAAAGCCAGGACGCAGCGTCTCAATTAACAGTCTGCGGAAAGAGAAGATTACGTTTCCCTTCACTCTCAGCCTGCTGTACGTTCTCGCAACAAGAGAAAAGCCCGAAACGGGGGCAAAAACAAGGTGAAGAACGAGAATGACATTCTAAAACAACGAAGTGGATCCAAGAAGCCACGCAATCGAGAAAAAGTCAGCTGGAATCCATTTTTTATGAAGAAGATGGGTCGGGAATACTCTTTCTTCCAAGACAAGACAAGGAAAATATTTAACCTTGTCATCAAGCATCAAATGATGACGCTCTCGGAGCCTTGGTACCCCGAACAGATAAATGAGGTTCATCACTTGGATTGTTTCTTCTACCACCGAGCAATAGGATACCCCCTTGAAGACTGCTTTACTTTTAAAGACCGGGTCGAAGACTAATATCAACAAGGCAGGTTCGCTCTATCTGATAGCTGGAGGGTAACCCCACCACAGAAGTATGAGCCAAAGAGAACTTATATCGCAAAGCTAGGACCAGCTCAACATCAAGACTGGAAGCAAATACGTACCTGCCACGTGATAACATTCTCAAAAGGGGGAGGGCACGAGAATATGGATGACCTCTTTAGGTGCTTCGCAAATAAGGATAAGGACGAGGTGATCTCAGAGTTTCCACCGGCCCCGAAAGAGCTGGAAGATGGGATACACACTACGACAGATAACCTAAGGAAAATTGACTTAGGGACGGAAAACGATCCGAGGCCCACGTTCGTCAGTGAGCTGCTGTCTAAAAAACAGGTGGCCACACTGAAGGACGTGCTTATGCAATATAAAGACTGTTTCGCATGGAACTATTCCGAGATGCCGGGACTAGACCCAAAAATAACGGTGCATAAACTAGCTATATCGCCAGACGTCAAGCCAGTCAAACAGGCACCAAGAAGAATGCGACTCGAACTCAAGATGAGTATCAACGCCGAAGTCAAGAAACTAATTGACTCCGACTTCATCCAAGAAGTTCAATATCCTGAATGGATTGCCAACATTGTTCCAATAATGAAGAAAAATGGGACGGTGCGCGTCCGCGTAGACTTTCGGGACCTCAACAAAGTTTGCCCAAAGGATGATTCCCCAGTACCAGTTATCGAGCTGATGATAGATAACACGTCTACCCATGAGGTCTTCTCCTTTATGGATGGATCTTCAGGGTATAACTAAATAAAAATGCATCCTGAAGACCAAAAGCACACCGCCTTCTGGACTCCGTTGGGCATATTCTGCTACAGGATAATGCCTTTCGAACTGAAGAAACGCTGGCGCTACCTATCAGAGGGCCATGACGAAGATCTTCGATGACCTCATACACAAGATTGTCGAATGCTATATTGACGACCTTGTGGTAAAAAGCAAATCGTACGGGGAACACTGGGAACATTTGAGCATAGTGTTCCAACGTCTTCGGAAATACAATATGAAGATGAATCCTTTAAAATGTGCGTTTGGAGTCTCTTTGGGCAAATTCTTAGGATTCATCATACGACACCGAGGTATCGAAATAGACCCATCAAAGATCAAAGCAATTATGGAAATACCCATGCTGAGAAATCTCAAACAACTGTGGTCTCTCCAAGGAAATCTCGCGTATATCTGGCGGTTCATAGCCAACCTCTCCGGAAAATGCCGTTCCTACAGTCATCTAATGAAGATGGGGACCCTGTTCGTCTAGGATCATAAGTGCCAAAATAAACTAGACGAAATTAAGCAATACCTAAAAAATCCGCCAGTGTTGACCACTCTGGTTAAGGGAAAACTGCTTATCCTGTACACAACGGCCCTTGAAGGTTCTCGGGATGCACTATGGGCACAGGAGAATGACCAGGGAAAGGAGAGAGCTATGTACTATTTGAGTCGAGTTCTCCTAGGGGCAAAAAACAACTACTCCCCCATCGAAAAGCATTGTCTGGCGCTGATCTTCGCGATAACGAAGCTCAGACACTACGCCTTGGCACATGAGGTCCATCTCATATCAAAGGTGGATCCTCTCAAATATTTGATATCAAGGGCCATACTAACAGGAAGGCTTGCCAAATTGGGCCCTACTCTTGATGGAATTCTCGATAACGTATTGTTCATAACAGAATATTGCATTTAATACCGCCCATTCTTATGCTCGTTTGTTTATAGGTAGGTGCTTTTAATCCGTGTTTGCTACATATTTACAGGCCACAGGTTCCTAGTCCAAAATAACGCAATTGATACAAAATCTCCACAGTTACGCTAAAATACAGAACATATGTTGCCAACAGATAAAAGCCGGGTTCCGGTCATCCGTATCCGTCCAGTGCCACGTACCAGTTCTAGAGACAAGACAAATAACAGTGGTCATTCGTGTCTCGGACAAGCACAAAGCACGAGATGGGCAACACAAGAATTAATGGGTGCGCGGAGCTCGAGGGAGATGAGACCAAAAGAATTATTTTTGAAGCCATTTTGGACTATTTCAGATATGAAGAAATTGTTGAAGCAATTTGCAATTTGGAACATGTAGAACAACAAAGGAGAGCAACACAAGAAAACCCAGAAAAACTACAACCTAACTCTTCCAAATGATCGTGGATCCACGGCCAATATGGCCGATTCGCGGTAGATCCGCGGCCGAGTTGACTCAGTGTCAACTCAGATTTTGGGGGTAGTTTGGTCATTTCATTTGGGGCCAGAATGCTGCCTTAGGGTTTTAGCACGCAGCCTATAAATAGCCCAGTTTTGTGCCAAGCCAAGGGTCCAATTCTCATGCTTCTTTTTGTTAGGATTTAGTTTAGTTTTTGTTTAGCTTCTTCTTCTTCATTCTTTTCTCCATGAAAATTGTAGTGAGAGCTTTTTGAGTGGAAGATCAATGAAGATGAGGGTTTTTATTATCTTGTCTCTTTAATTTCTTATCTTGTTATTTTATTATCTTGTATTGTAATTTCAATTCTTATTGTTAATTAGTTGTTGTTATTTCTTTGCTTGTGCTCTTTTCCTTCTCTTCTCTTATCCATATTTTTCAAGCCGTGATACTCGACGGAGTTCCTTACTTAGGTGAGGACCCAAGTAGTTGTCAGTGATATGTATGCCCTAGAGGCCATTACTGTACATGCGATGTATATTGTAGTGGATGCTTGGACATATATATGGAGGACTTTCTTGCTCGACATGATAGTATGCTATCTGGTTGCTCTTTATCTTAACATGTACTCTGATAGTCTCTATGTTACATGTTGATAAAGCCCTTAGGATGAGTACTTGACTACCAGGACTATGATGCAGATCATACTAGTGGGGACAGTGTAGTCACTAAGTACATCCTTCAAATGTTCCTAGTCGCAGGTGTATCGAGACAGGCCATCGATATACCAGAGTAGACTAGCGTATGCTTCTTGACCCATGTAGATGGGTGATGGATGATCCCATATCCATTGATATTTGACATCAGAGATAGTATATGGGTGCTCAGTGGAGACTGGGTACACTGGACGGACTCGCCGAGAACTCCCAGATGGTATTATACCTCACGTCAGATGGCAGTTCTTTGGTGACACTGGTACATGTTAGTCTGTAGATCCGAGATCGTCATAGAGTCTTGTGTGATTCCCACTGTGCTTTGATTTCCATCATACCACGTCCAAGAGGGCGTGAAAAACGGTGGCTTTTGGGTACAGTCCCGAATCATATGGAGGCAATGAGCGATAGAAGGGGTTCGCCTCTCCCGGTATAGGGAGTTGATGTTGCGCTGTGTTCGATTGGCTATAACTGGAAATCCCTGGCCAGGATTGCTGAGATTTACTGGTAAGTGTTATCAGTAGTTTCTCAAACGGTTATGGACCTCATATCGACACGACTTATCGGTTACTGGGTCTGACGTTTACCACCCCTAGACTGGATATGCGACATATCAGACGAAGAGACCGGACTGTACAGGAGTGTTACTGATTGGATTCATAAGAGAATGTACAAGCTTGCTTATTGATCTTCTAATTGCTCAATACACGGGTGGCTGTTACGTTTAGCTGACCGCTTGCAGCTTGTGGGTGTTTTGATATGATCAACACCTACTGCCGGCGTATTGACGATTCTTTAGAGTCCTACACAGAGGTTTCCTGGCTCAGGCAAAACGGAGTAGGAGCACATATGTGATATGTGCGGCACCGAGAATAATACGATATGAGATACCGTATTATATTCTCGCTATATGAGATATCGGCCGGGTATATGTGATATAGCCGGGTCATCGGATCAAGTGTTGATTCGATAAATTGGTACATGTTATATTAGTTGGTTATATGCAATATAGCCGGATTGTCGGATCAAGAGTTGATTCGATAATTTAATGTATAATTATATATGTGATATATTACATTACGTTAACTAATATAAGCTCGCTTTATTGATTCATTTTCTCACTGGATAATACATTGATGTATATGCGATATATGTTAATTGTGTTATTTTCTTTTGTTACAAAATATATTGTATATGTGATATATAATATTGTAACAAGTTAGGGTTACAAATGCAACATGCTTTATGGAGTTTAAACAAGTTAGGGTTTGGATTTGGGTTAGCTTTTTCATGAAGCTTCATGAAGCTTTCTTTTGTCTTTAGCTTAGATATTTTGTGTTGATATTTATTAACCCAACCCAAACCTTAGCCTCTAGTTTCTTCTCTACAAGGGTTAACTTTATCATTCTTTAACCTATGGTTGCAATTCTAACCTCACACAATAATTCATTCTTCATCACAAATGAAATTCTTCTTCTTCTTCCTCTTGAAAAAAGCTTTCTAGTTTTTTGTGATGTGATGAAATGAAGTGAGAAATTGAAAACAAAAGAGAGATAAATTCCTACTTCATCATCCTCATCTATTCTAGCCACTTAGATTAGGGTGTTTCCTTTGCTAATACTTGATTAGTGAAGCAAGAGCTTGGGTTTGAGTTTTTTCAAGGTAAATCATCTTAGTTATTGAAGATTGGAAGCAAGCTTACATCTTTCTCTTCATGGAGCCTCTTTAGAGTCCGGGTACTTGATGATCGCAGTGAAGGGACCTCAACACGGAGCTTATGAAGCGAAGGAACGGACTACAAAGGTTGTAATCCCTAACTCTTAGAAGTAAAGTTGTTTATTTGTAATGTTTACCCTAATTCTCTAGTTAGGATCTTGGTTAGGGTTACATAGCACCCCAAATTTTTATAAAATGGCATGTGTGATGCCTTGCTAAACCTTGTTGTCGTGCTATACAACCCTACAGTGGTATCAGAGCCAAGCTAGAGCATTAGGCGTTGTCTAGACGAAGTTAAAAGTCTGATCGAATCCCGAAACATGTTTTTTGACCCCCTCTGTGGAAATTTTCTAAAAGGTTGGTTTTTCCTTATTAAAAATACTCAGAAAATTAAGCAGGTGATTCTATAGATATCTGAGAAGTACGACTCCCTGAATCCATCAAGCCACCGCAGAATCGCGGCCAAACCAAGCTATTGGCGGCGGTTCCACGGCAGAACATGAGGATTGAGGGATCGTACTTCAACAGGTGATCCGTAGGTATTACATCATGCTTCTGGGAATTTTTAATATTACTCAAGTGTTGATTTTTCTGGAGATATTTAGTAATCGTTGATTCGATCAGAAAGTTTAACATCGTTTATTTTTTTCCGAGTAATTTAGAACGTGTTAAAAAGTTCGAACGGATATCAATAACTCACTTTTTCCCCCGTCGGAAAACTTTCAAGTGTTGGATTTTTCCTGAGTTTAAAACTTTCAGAAAATCATGCAAGCGAATTTGGGGACCCTCTAGAAGAACGTAACCTTAATTCGATTATGTGACCGTCAAAACCGCCACTGAACCATATGGTTTGTAGTTGTTTAGCGTTGCCACATGTGAGGCGTTGGTTTGACCCTTCTACGGCTGGTTCATAGCGGCTGTGACATGTTCTGGGACCTTTTGAATTCCACTTAAGTGTTGAGCTATTTGGGAAATCTTGGGTGTTTGTTTATTCGATCGGAAAGTTTAACATTGCATATTTATCTGGAATGTGATACAATATGTGGAATTCATATAGTTAGGCATGAAATGAGAAGTATGTGGTATTTCGGATTAAGATGTCTAAAGTGATTGTGGATTCCAAATGTTGTAGTTTTTCACTTTCTTTTCTGCGACCGTAAGTGTAATATGTGGTGTATCGCCGGTTTCAGTGCTATATGTCAACGACAACTGGGATACGCATATTTACTTACGTTGATGATATGTGATGTTATGTGTTGCTGTGATATGTTATATTAGATCGTCGTGTTTTGAATAGCCGGGTTATTTTATGTGAGATGAGAGTTTTTCTTTTTCATTCATGTAAAATTCAATTGTATATAATATTCTTTTATTGGGGCACTTCCGGGTTGAGGATGATGTCACCATTGTATATTATTTACTTTTCCGCATTAGGATAGACCCAAGGCGGGGAGCACAAGTAATCGGGTTCTAGGGTCCAGTGGGAGACCATCTCGAGGAGTCGAGACCGGGTCCCCTAACTCTAGAATTGATAGGGTTGCTTGCCGCTCTCGTAGGGGTCTAAGGATGTGGGGTTGGCTATTCATCGCGACCGTGAAATCCGTGTTTTATACTGGCTTAACTTAAAACACGGAATTCCTAGAATATCCAATATTTCATATGTGTTTCTTCTGCTACAATGTTCTGTGATGAGATCATATTACTGCCTGAGACGTATGTTTATATTATATATATGAGATATATGTTATATTGCTGATTTCGTTTCAAATGTGATGCTTGTGAAGCATAATAAAATGGGACTTCATTAATGAGATTAATGAAATAAAAGAAACCTAAAGATGTTGTAGAAACTTGTTTAAAAACTGGTAGCTCTAATTCTTGCTTTGCATAGCGGTATTCCTTGTAGAATATCCAGCACCTTATTCGATAAGGAAAGAGCCGAGATCCCTTCACTGGAAGTGACCTCTTTAGTGAAAACTAGCAGATGCTACAAACACGGTTTGTCTTTTGATTGCTTTTATAGTTTTTGCTTTGCACAACGGTATTTATGAAATATCCTGCACCTTATTCGATGAGGAAAGAGCCGAGATCCTTTCACCGGGAGTGACCTCTTTAGCGAAACTAGTAAAAGCCTCAAAAACACTCCTTTCTCAAAATCACTCGATTCTACAACGATATCAAGTTCATTACGCTAATGGTTTTCTTAAAAACCTGCGTAGCCCTCCGTCATTTCGGATAAGTACTACTTAGTATTCGTGCTGCTGTAGTTTGGCATTCGTCAAGGCGTAGTGTACGGTAGCTAACTAGTGCTTATCTGCTTGCATACGATGCGATTGGATTAGGATATTCGTACGGCGTTGTTTGGCTTTCGTCCAGGGTCGTGCAGGTGGGTTTAATTCAATCATGAAATATACGGGTTAAACTTGGCTAGCGGACTATGGGTTGTTTGGCATTCGTCAATGTCATAGCACGCTAGGGGTAAAAGTATTATTGGGAATTTCAAGTGTTGAAATTTGCAATGAGATTGCATACCTTCTATGAGATAGTTGGATCCCGATACCCACTGCGAGTAAGAGTTACTCTTGGGAAAGTCTTACACATTACAGTTAGCTTATCGAGTAGGTGTCTAGAAAGGTGTTAACGGCGTTACGCCCCTGGAAAAATGAGGTTTATTTTAATTAGATCTGTGCGAAAGCGTGGGGAACCTCCCTCAAAGTACCGACACTGGCCTGGCCGAAAGATTGGCGAATTTGTAGGGTGTAATTAATCCCGGCTAGTCTTACCTTTTAGGGGTTAAAGGAAGATTTGACTAAAACAGTGGGAGCCATCCTGATTAGATAAATTGATAACCAATCTAATCTTGCAAAAAGCGCACGCAGAGTGTTTTCTTCTCTCTCTCTTTTGGTTGCGACTATGTCACGCCTTAATCAAGATAATAATATGGATGTATTGATCGAACCTGCATATTATACTATGCTAGGGAACGTTGGTTCCGTTATTTCTAATAATTGTTATAAGACTGAACATGAAATAGGGGAATATCCGGATTCCCATGCCACACAATTCGAAGAAAGTACATGTTGATGCATATTCTTCGGGTGTCCTTATTACCGAGAACTGTTTTTCAGTATCCTCTACATCCTAGGTATATGATACCGGATCAGGATCCTGCGCATGTAATATGTTACATAGGCTACATAAAAGTAGAGAACTAAGAATGAGTGATATGTCTCTAAGTGTTAGAGAATGGCGCAATTGTTGCAGCCAAATCAGTTGGCAGATATCACCTTGTATTAATACATTGATTCTGAACAAATGTTATTACATACCGAACCTTATATACAACATTACATCATGTTCTTTACTGAGTTAAAGAAGGATATAATTCTGTATTGGAGGATAATGCTGTGAACATTTTCCTGAATCAAGAGTTGATTCTATCAGGTACGTTATATAATAGCATAGAAGTTCTGAATCAAACCACAGTTCAAAGTATATAGAACACAGACAAGAGGAGCAGTTCAGGAATGAACGAATCCTTCTTGAGGCATTGTAAACTAGGTCATATCAATGCGACACGACCAGCTATGTTACAAAAGGATGAATATAAGAATCTATTCGAATTTTCATCTTATGCTACTTGCTAGTCTTGTCTCAAAGATAAAAATGACCAATACTCCGTTTACTGGAAACAGAGAAAGAGTTATTAAACTCTTGGGACATATACATGTTGATGTATATGGTCCCATGTCTACAAATGCCAAGGTTGGTTCTTTGTACTTTAGAAGTAGAGAACCAAAACGGGTATAAGTATTATGTCCTTTGATGTGATCAGGGAGGAGAATACTTGAGAAATGGGATTCCTGGACTATTCTAAAGGAGAATGAGATTCTCTCTCAACATTACTCCTCCGTATACACCACAGTACGTTGGTATATCGGGACGGAGCAATCGCACCCTATGTGATAAGGTGTGCTCTATGATGAGTACTACTGAGTTACCTATTTCCTTTTGGGGGTTATGCACTTGAGAAGCTGCATACCTATTGAATAGGGTTCCAACCAAATCAGGTGCCTACCACTCCATATGTGATATGGTATGGAAAGAGCCCATCTATTAAGGATGTTAAGATTTGGGGACGTCCAAAGCAAAATCTGGACAAACTCAAGGCAAGGTCAGTTCTATGGAAATTTGTTGGATATCCCAAGCATTCACAAGGGAATATCTTCTACCAAACTGAAGAGCAAAATGTGTTTTGTTTCTCAGCATGCCACCTTTCGGAAAGGGAATTTCTTGTGAAGAAATTAGTGGTCATGAGGTAGAACTGGAAAAAGTTCCAGCTATACAAACTGCAGCTGATGATTTGGTAAACCCGAAGGATTCAATAGTTTCTAACGAACCTCAGCTTCTCCGCCGATCTAGTAGGGTTCCTCATCCACCTGAGAGATACTTCGGTTTCTCTATGACAGTGGGAGCGAGGATTGCATCATGAGATGACGACCCAACTTGTTTCGAGCAGGCCATCAAGAGTGGGGACTCTGTAAGAATGGCTGGATGCTTAGTGATCTGAGATGGAATATATGTACACCAACAAAGTATGGACTTTGGTTGCTTTATCTGAAGGGTTAAATCCCCATCTGAAGCAAGTAAATCTTGAGAAGATTACTTGGTGTACATGGAAAAGTTAAGACTTTCAAAGCTATGCTTAAGTCCATCCAGATCCTACTTGCCATTGCTACATACCATAACTACGATATCTGGCGGTTGGGTGTCATGACTGCTTTTCTAAATAATGATTTAGAAGAGAGCATCTATAAGTACACAGCCAGAGGGCTTCGTAGACAGTGAGAGCAGCGGAAACGTGTGCAAGTTGCTTTATGGGATAAAGCAGGCATCGCGGAGTTGGAACGTCTGTTTTGATGTGGTAGTCAAAGAGTTTGACTTCATCAAAATGGTAGATGAACCTAGTATATACAAAAAGGTAGTAAAGAGTATGGTGGTGATCCTCGTATAGTACGTGGATGACATACTCATGATAGGGAAGGAGTTTCCTATACTACGCTCGGTCAATCTCCTCTTATCATAAGTATTCACTATATAGGATCAAGGTGATACCTCATAAATCCTGGTTTTGGATCTATGAGATAGATCTAATTGGAATATACTATAGGGTTGTATAGCACGATAACAAGGTTTAGCAAGGCATCACATATGCCATTTTATAAAAAATTGGGGTGCTATATAACCCTAACCAAGATCTTAACTACAGAATTAGGGTAAACATTACAAGTAAACAACTTTACTTCTAAGAGTTAGGGATTACAACCTTTGTAGTCCATTCCTTCGCTTCATACACTCCGTGTTGAGGTCCCTTCGCTGCGATCATCAAGTACCCGGACTCTAGAGAGGCTCCATGAAGAGAAAGATGCAAGCTTGCTTCCAATCTTCAACAACTAAGATGATCTACCTTGAAGAAACTCAAACCCAAGCTCTTGCTTCACTAATCAAGTATTAGCAAAGGAAACACCCTAATCTAAGTGGCTAGAATAGATGAGGATGATGAAGTAGAAATTTAGCTCTCTTTTGTTTTCAATTTCTCACTTTATTTCATCACATCACAAAAAGCTAGAAAGCTTTTTTCAAGAGGAAGAAGAAGAAGAATTTTATTTGTGATGAATAATGAATTATTGTGTGAGGTTAGAATTGTAACCATGGGTTAAAGAATGATAAAGTTATCCCTTGTAGAGAATAAACTAGAGGCTAAGGTTTGGGTTGGGTTAATAAATATCAACACAAAATATCTAAGTTAAAGACAAAAGAAAGCTTCATGAAGCTTCATGAAAAAGCTAACCCAAATCCAAACCCTAACTTGTTTAAACTCCACAAAGCATGTTGCATTTGTAATCCTAACTTGTTACAATATTATATATCACATATACTATATATTTTGTAACAAAATAAAATAACACAATTAACATATATCGCATATACATCAATATATTATCCAGTGAGAAAATGAATCAATAAAGCGAGCTTATATTAGTTAACGTAATGTAATGTATCACATATATAATTATACATTAAATTATCGAATCAACTCTTGATCCGACAATCCGGCTATATTGCATATAACCGACTAATATAACATGTACCAATTCATCGAATCGACTTATATGTGAGACGAGAGTTTTCTTTTTCATTCATGTAAAATTCATTTGTATGTAATATTCTTTTATTGGGGCACTTCCGGGTTGAGGTTGATGTCACCATTGTATATTATTTACTTTTCCGCATTAGGATAGACCTAAGGCGGAGAGCACAAGTAACCGGGTTCTAGGGTCCAGTGGGAGGTCATCTCGAGGAGTCGAGATCGGGTCTCCTAACCCTAGAATTGGCAGGGTTACTTGCCGCTCTCGTAGGGGTCTAGAGATGTGGGTTTGGCTATTCATCGCGACTGTGGAATCTGTGTTTTATATAGGGATCCCTAACTCGCTACAGTGACCGCGTAACCGCGGCCAAAACCTGGTTTTAGCGGCGGTTCCGCGGCGCCACTGTGGAGGCTTGGGACGGGATAGTTAGTTATATGTATGCCCTAGAGGCCATTGTTGTACATATGATGTATATTATAGTGGATACTTGGATATATATATATATATATATATAGAGGACTTTCTTGCTCGATATGATAGTATGCTATTTGGTTTCACTTTATCTAAACATGTTAACAAATACTGTTTTGTGATCACGTGTTGATAAAGACCTTAGGATATGTATTCGACTACTAGAACTATGATACAGATCATACTAGTGGGGTCAGGGTAGTCTACGAGTACATCCTATAACTGTTCCTAGTCGAGGGTGTTTCGAGACGGGGCATCGATACTCCAGAGTAGGCTAGCGTATACGCATCTTGACCCATATGATGGGCGATGGATGATCCCATATCCATTGGTGTTGGATATAAAAGATGGTATACGGGTGCTCAGTAGAGACTGGGTACACTGAACGGACTCGCCGAGAACTCCTGAATGGTATTATACCTATCGTCAGATAACAGTTCTCCGGTGACACTGGTACAGGTTAGTCTGTAAACCCGAGATCGTCATAGAGTCTCGTGTGATTCTCACTGTGCTTTGATTTCCACCTTACCACATCCAAGAGGGCATGCAAAACGGTGGCTTTTGGGTACAGTCCCGAATCACATGGAGGCAATGAGCGATAGGAGGGGTTTCGTCTGTCCCGGTATAGCGAGTTGATGTTGTCCTGTGTTCGATTGGCTATAACTGGAAGTCCCTGGCCAGGGCTGATATGGAGATTTACTGGTAAGAGCTATCAGTAGTTTCTCGACCCGTTATAAGCCTTACATCGACATGACTTATCGGTTACTGGGGTCTGACGTTTACCCCCCCAGACTATATATGCAACATATCAGACGAAGAGATTGGACTGTACGGTAGTGTTTACTGATTGGATTCACAGGAGAACGCACAGGCTTGCTTGTTGATCTTCTGATCTCTCAATACCTGGGTGGCTGTTACGTTTAGCTGACCGCTTGCAGCTTGTGGGTGTTTGATATGATCATCACCCACTGCCGGCGCATTGATGATTCTTTAGAGTCCTACACAGAGGTTTCCTGGCTCAGGCAAAACGGAGTAGGAGCACATATGTGATATGTGCGGGACCGAGAATACTACGATATGAGATACCGTATTATATTCTCGCGATACATGATATCGGCCGGGTATATGTGATATAGCCGGGTCATCGGATCAAGTGTTGATTCGATGAATCGGTACATGTTATATTAGTCGGTTATATGCTATATAGCCGGATTGTCGGATCAAGTGTTGATTTGATAATTTAATATATAATTATATATGTGATATATTACATTACGTTAACTAATATAAGCTCGCTTTATTGATTCATTTTCTCACCGGGTAATACATTGATATATATGCGATATATGTTAATTGTATTATTTTCTTTTGTTACAAAAATATATTATATATGTGATATATAATATTATAACAAGTTAGGGTTACAAATGCAACATGATTTGTGGAGATTAAACAAGTTAGGGTTTGATTTGGGTTAGCATTTGGGTTAGCTTTTTCATGAAGTTTCATGAAGCTTTCTTTTGTTTTTAACTAAGATATTTTGTAGGGTTGTATAGCATGACAACAAGGTTTAGAAAGGCATCACACATGCCATTTTATAAAAATTCGGGGTGCTATGTAACCCTAACCAAGATCTTAACTAGAGAATTAGGGCAAACATTACAAGTAAACAACTTTACTTCTAAAATTTAGGGATTACAACTTTGTAGTCCGTTCCTTCACTTCATAAGCTCCGTGTTGAGGTCCCTTCGCTGCGATCATCAAGTACCCGGACTCTAGAGAGGCTCCATGAAGAGAAAGATGCAAACTTGCTTCCAATCTTCAACTAAGATGATCTATCTTGAAGAAACTCAAACCCAAGCTCTTGCTTCACTAATCAAGTATTAGCAAAGGAAACACCCTAATCTAAGTGGCTAGAATAGATGAAGATGATAAAGTAGGAATTTAGCTCTTTTTTGTTTTCAATTTCTCACTTTATTTCATCACATCACAAAAAGCTAGAAAGCTTTTTTCAAGAGGAAGAAGAAGAATTTCATTTGTGATGAATAATGAATTATTGTGTGAGGTTAGAATTGCAGCCATGGGTTAAAGAATGATAAAGTTAACCCTTGTAGAGAATAAACTAGAGGCTAAGGTTTGGGTTGGGTTAATAAATATCAACACAAAACATCTAAGCTAAAGACAAAAGAAAGCTTCATGAAAAAGCTAACCCAAATCCAAACCCTAACTTGTTTAAACTCCACAAAGCATGTTGCATTTGTAACCCTAACTTGTTACAATATTATATATCACATATACAATATATTTTGTAATAAAAGAAAATAACACAATTAACATATATCGCATATACATCAATGTATTATCCAGTGAGAAAATGAACCAATAAAGCGAGCTTATATTAGTTAACGTAATGTAATATATCACATATATAATTATACATTAAATTATCGAATCAACTCTTGATCCGACAATCCGGCTATATTGCATATAACCGACTAATATAACATGTACCAATTCATCGAATCAACACTTGATCCGATGACCCGGCTATATCACATATACCCGGCCGATATTTAATATCGCGAGAATATAATACGGTATCTCATATCGTATTATTCTCGGTGCCGCACATGTCACATATGTGCTCCTACTCCGTTTTACCTGAGCCAGGAAACTTCTGTGTAGGACTCTAAAGAATCGTCAATACGCCGGCGGTAGGTGGTGATCATATCAAAACACCCACAAGCTGCAAGCGGTCAGCTAAACGTAATAGCCACCCGTGTATTGAGCAATCAGAAGATCAACAAGCAAGCCTGTACATTCTCCTGCGAATCCAATTAGTAACACTCCCGTACAGTCCGGTCTCTTCGTCTGATAAGTCACATATCCAGTCTAGGGGGTAAACGTCAGACCCCAGTAACCGATAAGTCGTGTCGATATGAGGTCCATAACAGTTTAAGAAACTACTGATAACACTTACCAGTAAATCTCAGCAACCCTGGCCAGGGATTTCCAGTTATAGCCAATCGAACACAGCGCAACATCAACTCTCTATACCGGGAGAGACGAACCCCTCCTATCGCTCATTGCCTCAATATGATTCGGGACTGTACCCAAAAGCCACCGTTTTGCATGCCCTCTTCGACGTGGTATGATGGAAATTAAAGCATAGTGGGAATCACACAAGACTCTATGACGATCTTGGATCTACAGAATAACTTGTACCAGTGTCACCAGAGAACTGCCATCTAACATGAGGTATAATACCATCTGGGAGTTCTCGGCGAGTCCATCCAGTGTACCCAGTCTCCACTGAGCACCCGTATACTATCTCTGATGTCAAACATCAATGGATATTGGATCATCCATCGCCCATCTACATGGGTCAAGAAGCATACGCTAGTCTACTTTGGTATATCGATGCCCTGTCTCGATACACCTGCAACTAGGAACATTTGAAGGATATACTTAGCGACTTCACTGTCCCCACTAGTATGATTTGCATCATAGTCCTGGTAGTCAAGTACTCATCCTAAGGGCTTTATCAACATGTAACATAGAGATTATCAGAGTACATGTTAAGATAAAGAGCAACCAGATATCATACTATCATGTCGATCAAGAAAGTCCTCCATATATATGTCCAAACATCTACTACAATATACATCGCATATACAGTAATAGCCTCTAGGGCATACATATCACTAACAGTAGTTAGCTTGCACCATTTGTAAAACCGTATTTTCCTTTTCTCTCTTTTCTTCCTACTTGTTTTGTTTTCTTTTCATTTTCATGTGTGAATAATTTCACACTTGTTAAGGCTAAGGAAGGTGGTATGAGTGACGAAAAAATCCCTTATGCTTCTCTTCGCCAAACATCTTAAAACGAACCCCGACCAAACAAACGCAACCTCCTCACTTAGGCACGCTATACGTGACATATAGCCGCAACCTAAGTCGAGAAGTTCTTTAAGCGCACTACAACGTGACATGTAGTTGTGACTTAATTGGATACATGGTTATGGGTGTTTGGCCGAGAGTTGGAAATAAGCGTATTTAGCGGACGGACAACGGGCACTAGGAATGGATTTAGTGTTGGAAAGCTCGCTTAAACTCGCAAATCCCATTCCTATGTCCTCCTAATCCCCGCTACTTTCGATTAGCCCAACATCGTTTTAAGAATGGCAAAAGATAAGCACAAGACTAATCCCAACTCTACTAACCAACCTTAATCTTAACAAGTTTACTTGAACATAAAATACGTCACTTAGGATAGAATTGAACATACACATATACATTCTTTATTGACTCGTCTAAAACACGAACAGACATACAACCATCTCCATGCGGATCGATCCGTGCTCAACCGGCTAGCTGCAAAGCGACACCATCTTGATCGCGGTTATAACTTTAGAACTTTGAACTCCGACACGCCAAAAGCGTGCGATCAAATGGCGCCGTTGCGGGGAGACGGTAACGCATTTCTTTCTTTTTATTCGGGTTAATATTCTTTTTGTATATATATAAAATAAAATAAAAATAAATAAATAAATAAATATAACAAAAACCCTTTTTGTTATTTTTGATTTTTTTGTGTGCAAGTGTGCAGGCGATTTGGAGCAATTACAGTAATTGAATTAAGAAAAAGAGGTTTTTATTAGGGTTTACAGAACAGGTGGAGTGCAGGACCAAAAGATACAGCCCCAACTCAGCAATTTGACCGCGGAATCGCGGTCAAGGTATGGATTTCGCGGCGGTTCCGCGGTCCTATTGTGGCTACAAAGCCCAATTATTTTTACTCCCCTTCTCTTTGCTATAGTCCTCTGTTTGAGCTCAATGAACTGTATTTTCTGCAGGTATCTTTGCATAGAATTGCGCCGCCGCCAAATAAAATTTTTGTTGTTTTATATTTTGTTTGTTTACCGCTTTGCATATAATAATACGGACATTAAGGGGCTATAATATCAATTCAGATTGGGTAGGGATTTCATCACCCTTTCTAAGACCCCACAAATCACTAATTGCATATGCATTATCTTGAGCTAATAAAAAATATCTAGACCAAACCTATAAGGACTTGTCGTGCTCATTTAGGACAAGTGAAGGTTGCGGGGAATCGGTCGTTTATCTAAACTTGACTTTGTGGTGCCTAGGCTAGATAAGTGAGGAGGTAATTTTAAAAGGCCCGTCTCACGATGATTCGTGAGCGGAACCCTCCTTACCTCACTTGTGCTTACCTGGCCACAATTGGCAGCGAAGAGGCGATTCGAGGGTTATCCTGCAAATTGTCGCTTGGAAGTCTAGGAGCGGTCTAGTTGGACTTTGAAGACCCTACCTCTAGGTATTGTTTGTGCATTTTGTGATTGTGATTGTACTTATAAAAAGTTAGTCCCATAATTCCGTATTCTTTCAAACAAACAATTTCAAAACTCTAAAAACAAACAATTTTTTTAATAATAAATAAAAAAAATATTAAAAAAAACACTTCCTTCCCTCCCTACCTTTTCACTCTTCTAACATGGGTACCCCACCTCGCAAAACTCTTGCCGAACTTTGGTACCCACAACCAGACATTTCTTCTTACAGTTCTTACTTTGGCCGAACCTCGAACGATCCATCCATGCCTAAAATTTCTTTGAAAGATCGGATAAACACGTCTAGGACAAATAATTAGACTCCGCAATCCACTTCGTATCAATCGTTTCAAACATTCACCCCTTCTTACGTTGATACCCCTTTTGAGAGTCCGGTTGTAACTCCGAAACCCATGTCTATTGCTGAACATATTGAACAATCTTGTAGCCGATCTTTCACTCCTTTCACCACTTCCAATTCATGGGATCAACAATTCCATTCACCTTCTTATCCAAATGTTGATCCTACTCCTGTCCAGCCATTCAATTCCCATCCATCCTACCCAACTGTTGCACCTTCCCTAGACATTACTTTTACACAGCCATTTGGGAGTTTCACATATCCAGATAACTTTGAATCTTTTACTGAAACCCCTTCACAACCCATGTCTAGTCTAGAACAGTCGTTGGAAGACTTTCTGGTAGCGTCGTACCAACAGATGATGGATTTGAATGCGTCCATGGCCGCCCTCTTACAACCAAGTGACCCGGTAGCTAGTTTCCAACTAGCTCCAAATTTTCCAATGTATGATGAGGCGGTAGGATAGGCTGAGAATTTGAGTGGAGAGAATGAGCTGTATACCCTTCCATATCAAACTTACCCGTTTCAATTTGAATCCCACAACTTCGGTTTTGAATGTCTATCAAGTGTTCCAAATGATTCACTAGTTGAAGATAGGATGTTTAATGAGTCGTGCGACTTTGTAGTGTTTGATTTTCCCGATTGTGAAGGGACCCTTTCGAGTGAAACCGCACCCAATCATTTTGACCTCTACACCTCCACTCTAGAACCTGAATTGATTGATATCCATGCTTTTGTTGAGGTGTCTGAGAAAATTGATTTTCACTTGATTGAGGATATTGACGCTGGGAATATTTTGGATGATGAACCCGCAATTTTGGATGAGTTTTTCTCTCGAATTCATCATCCTGAGTCTTTAACTGTTTTTCCCGAACTCCATATGTGTCTGGATTTTGATGATAAATGCATGGATGTGCTTAACTTTGAGGAAAATTTTGATCATATTTTTGAGGATGAACCAGTTATAATTGATGAGTCGAATTTTCCAATTCATCCTATCCCGTCCATTAACAGTGTACATCCTCTCGAACCCTTAACCGATACCCTTCCTCAATCACTTCCCCATATCCTTTCCGTCGTTCCAACCTTGCAAGAAACCGTATCACTTTCATTTCATGTCTGGTTTACCAAGTTCGGCGTCTCCATAGTTTCTCACGAATCTTGAGGGATTTGACCCAATTTCTCGCCATATAGATAGATTAGTACAATCCATTTTTTCACATCGATCATTACAGATTGTACTAATTTATTCAATTCATTTCCACCCTCAAGTTCGTATTCCACTTCTTTCTCCCTTCCGCCATTCTTCTCCTCCACCGAGACCGGACACCGCTTCTATCCCCACACGGTCTCGCGTGTTTCTTATTTCTTTTCTCTACACTCCATTATTTCACCAACCGCCGCTTTATAACGATAAAATCTTTGAATGGTTGATGCTCACTTTTGGCCTGTGTAAGGCATTGTATAGATTGATACTGTTCTCTTTCCCCCCTAATACTGAACTTCAATGCTTAATAGTGGAAACACCGTTTCACTTAAGTTTGGGGGGCCCTTTTTGTGCATATATTTTTGTTTTGTTTTTCGTTTTGTATAAAAAAAATTTAGGGAGCGCCGACAATTTTGACCCTCTTGGTGTAGCCTGACAGTGAGGGCACTATCAAGTTTATGTTTGGGGGTGTGCTCGGTAAGCTTTCTTCCTTCGCATTCATTTGTATATTTTGCATTTTCATACATATTAGAAAAACCCATAAAAATAAAAAAAAATTACAAAAATATAAAAACTTTATCGTCAAGTTAGCTAATAGGGTAACTTAGATTTTTATTCCGAAAGTTTAGTTGATACGTTAGAAATAACTAAATCCTAGGGTTAGGAATTGAAAACCCTAAAAATAACCTTCATTCTATTTAACCTTGGTAAGTATACGTCCTTACAGTTTTTTTTTGAGAAATAGATAATCCTGAATTCAGTTCTTGAGTTAAGTCGAGATGAAGGGAAAGTATTGAAGCTTTACTGAAGGATAAATCTGAAAAATAGTTTCTATTCTTGAGTCCAAATTTAGAAAGTATATACCCTACAAACTGCACATACACGCACCTTGAAACTTAGGATAGTAGAGAATACCTAGAAATACTCTTGCCTGAAAACCTAGTATGAAAGAAAAAACGGTAATTAAAACTAAACACCAAAAGAGCATCATTGAAAAATATATCCGGTCTTGAAAAAGAAAAAGAAAAAGAAAAATAAATAAAGTAAAGACCTGAAAACTGCTATTTACGCTTTAAGCTCGCACATTCAGTAATCGGCTGTTAGTGCCTCAAGAAGCATTAATAGTCGCATGAAAGGTGTGTGAGCAAAACCGTCCATCATTAATGAAAAGAAGTAGTATTAGGTATTAAAGCAAGGGTACTATAGCTTGAATTGAATTCTTAAGTGTAGGGGTGAAATAATACACACACGTAGGGGTATACAATCGATGTTTGGATGGAAGATAGAAATAAAGAATAAGAATTATGTTTTCAGTAAAACTGATAAAAATCCCTGATTGGAGACCGCACTTTAGAAGGAAAACTCAGGAGATACCAACATCTTTCTGAACTTTTTTGGAACGTATAGGATCTGGGGGTTAAATAAATAGGAGGTGTGAAACATAAGGGTTGGATATTTCTAACTTAGGATGATAGAATTTCTAACTTAGATACTAAACTGTAGGAGTAGAATCGATATTAACTTATGAAACTGGATTGACGGGATTTTGTGGGTAGTATCCGCTGAAAACCCTGAGGAGACAACACTCCTCCTACCAGGGACACCTAGAGGTTTAACGGCTTGTTGCACGAGCTCAGTGCAATCGCGTTCCCTGCGAAAGTGAAGTTAGGACTTTTTTGTGAATAATTTGTTTTGCTCGGGACGGGCAAAAGTTAAGTTTGGGGGTATTTGTTCATAACAGAATATTGCATTTAATACCGCCCATTCTTATGCTCGTTTGTTTATAGGTAGGTTCTTTTAATCCGTGTTTGATACATGTTTACAGGCTACAGGTTCCTAATCCAAAATAACGCAATTGATACAAAATCTCCACAGTTACGCTAAATTGCAGAACATCTGTTGCCAATAGATAAAAGCCGGGTTCCGGTCATCCGTATCCGTCCAGTGCTGCATACCAGTTCAAGAGACAAGACAAATGACAGTGGTCATCCGTGTCTCGGACAAGCACAATGCACGAGAGGGGCAGCACAAGAATCAATGGGTGCTCGGAGCTCGAGGGAGATGAGACCAAAAGAATTATTTTTGAAGCCATTTTGGACTGTTGCAGATATGATGAAATTGTTGAAGCAATTTGCAATTTGGAACATGTAGAACAACAGAGGAGAGCAACACAAGAAAACTCAGAAAAAACGACAACCTAACTCCTCCAAATGACCGCGGATCCGCGGCCAATATGGCCGATTCGCGGCGGATCCGCGGCCGAGTTGACTCAGTGTCAACTCGGATTTTGGGGGTAGTTTGGTCATTTCATTTGGGGCCAGAATGCTGCCCTAGGATTTCAGCACGCAGCTTATAAATAGCCCACTTTTGTGCCAAGCCAAGGGTCTAATTCTTATGCTTCTTTTTGTTAGGATTTAGTTTAGTTTTAGTTTAGCTTCTTCTTCTTCTTCATTCTTTCCTCCATGAAAATTGTAGTGAGAGCTTTTTGAGTGGAAGATCAATGAAGATGAGGGTTTTTATTATCTTGTCTCTTTAATTTCTTGTCTTGTTATTTTATTATCTTGTATTGTAATTTTAATTCTTGTTGTTAATTAGTTGTTGTTATTTCTTTGCTTGTGCTCTTTTCCTTCTCTTCTCTTATCCATATTTTTCAAGCCGTGATACTCGACGGAGTTCCTTGCTTAGGTGAGGACCCAAGTAGTTAGCTTGCACCATTTGTAAAACGTATTTTCCTTTTCTTTCTTTTCTTCCTTCTTGTTTTGTTTTCTTTTCATTTTCATGTGTGAATAATTTCACACTTGTTAAGGCTAAGGAAGGTGGTATGAGGGACGGAAAAATCCCTTGTGCTTCTTTTCGCCAAATATCTTGAAACGAACCCCGACCAAACAAACGCAACCCCCTCACTTAGGCGCGCTATACGTGACATATAGCCGCGACTTAAGTCGAGAAGTCCTTTAAGCGAACTATAACGTGACATGTAGTTGTGACTTAATTGGATACATGGTTGCGGGTGTTTGGCCGAGGGTTGGAAATAAGCGTATTTAGCGGATGGACAAGGGGCACTAGGAAGGGATTTAGCGTTGGAAAGCTCGCTTAAACTCGCAAATCCCATTCCTATGTCCTCCTAATCCCCGCTACTTTCGATTATCCCAACATCGTTTTAAGAATGGCAAAAGATAAGCACAAGACTAATCCAACTCTACTAACCAACCTTAATCTTAATAAGTTTACTTGAACATAAAATACGTCACTTAGGATAGAATTGAACATACACATATACATTCTTTATTGACTCGTCTAAAACACGAACGGACATACAACCATCTCCCTGCGGATCGACCCGTGCTCAACCGGCTAGCTGCAAAGCGACACCGTCTTGATCGCGGTTATAACTTTAGAACTTTGAACTCCGACACGCCAAAAGCGTGTGATCACGTATCGACCTCTCAAAGTAGTGAAGGGCCAGGCCATCGTTGACTTTCTCGCCGAGCATCTTATACCGGCCGACTCCCCCTTAAATTGTGAGTTACTGGATGAATATGCGTTCGACGCAAAGGAAGAAGAGAATGGCGTCTGATAGGAACTTTACTTTGAGGGAGCATCTTCCATGAAGAAGCGGAAGCATAACACCCTTATAATCAAATCTGGGGTAGGCCTTATCTTCGTGACCCCACAAGGAGGGATGTTGCGTTACGCTTTCTCCCTGACGGAGCCAAGAACTAACAACGAAGCTGAATATGAAGCTTTGATAATTGGTCTCGAGATCGCTATTGATATGGGAATCAAAAACCTCCTCATATATGGAGATTCCCAGCTCATTGTCAGCCAAGTAAATGGTGACTATCAGACATGCAAGCCAGAATTGATCTGGTATGGTGAAAGAGTGCAGCAACTGCTGACATAAATCCCCTCTTACATCTTGGAGAGTATACCGTGTGCGGAAAACTGCAAAAGCGGATGCATTGGCTGACGAAGACCTCAATGACAGAAAGATCATCGTGCAAAGCCGTCGGGTTCTCGCGCTAACAGG
This sequence comes from Agapanthus africanus, assembly GCA_030015575.1. Lineage (NCBI taxonomy): Eukaryota > Viridiplantae > Streptophyta > Magnoliopsida > Asparagales > Amaryllidaceae > Agapanthus > Agapanthus africanus. The sequence goes on along the minus strand of CM057337.1, from coordinate 154,331,739 downwards.
GATTCCTTCGGAAGATTTAACAGAGTCATCCGAAGAAAAAGAAATGACCAAACAAGCAGTCCTCCAAATAGAAGACGAAGAAAAGGTCAAGGATTGGAGGGAAGTCTTCATAGACTACTTCAAATCTTATCGAATGCCCGAAAACACGTCATCAAGACATCGGCTCATGAAACGGGCTCTGTCTTTCGCTCTCGTCAATGATACTTTATACAAGAGATCGCTTGACGGTTTGTGGCGAAGGTTCTTGGGGCCAGAAGAAGCAAGAAGAGTCGTTCAAGAAACTTACGATGGACTCTGCGGTTCTCATCAAACCGGGCCAAAGATGAAGCTGGAGATCAAAAGGATGGGATATTATTAGCCCACGATGATTCAGGACTACCTCAAATATGCGAAGCAGTGTCACTCGTGCCAGATTCATAGGGACTTCATCCACCAACATCCAAATCCGCTACACCCAACCTAGCTAGCTGGCCGTTTGAAATGTGGGGAACCGACATAATTGGCCCCATTGAACCAGCGTCATCCAAAGGACATCGGTTCATACTAGCAACGACCGATTACTTTTCTAAGTAGGCAGAAGCAGTACCGCTAAGGGAAGTGAAGACGGAGAATATCCTCCATTTCTTCAGGACGCATATCATCTACCAGTTCGGCACTCCACGGCGGATAATCTCGGATAAACGGCCAGCCTACAGGAGCTATAAAATCAGCCGCTTCGCAGAACGGCATAAAATAGATTGGAGATACTCTTCGGTCTACAATCCTCGTGCCAACGGTTTAGCTGAAGCTTTCAACAAGACCCTGAAGAATATTATAAAGAAAATGGTGTCGAGAAACAAAAAGGACTGGCACGAGAGACTGCACGAAGCTCTCTGGGCATACCGAACGACGTTCAAAACAGCTACGAATATAACACCATACGCGTTGATATTCGGCACAGAAGCAATCCTTCCTTTTGAAATAGAACTCCCTTATCTACGGGTAGCAGTTCGATACGAGCTGACGAATGAAGAAATGCCCATCTTCGGCTTGAGGAGCTTGACGCCCTCGATGAAACTCGCCTCATAGCGCAGCAAAACCTAGAAGCTTACATGGTAAGGATGACACGCTCATATGAAAAACTGACTAGACCGAGAACATTCCGCCAAGGCGAGCTCGTGATAGTTGTCAAACGACCTATGATTCCCAATCGTGCAAAACAGGGGAAATTCGAGCCGAACTATGAGGGCCCGTACATCATACACAAGGTCTACCAAGATGGGGCCTACCTGCTCATAGATATGCATGGCGAAAGACCCTTCCGGCCAATAAATGACTGATTCCTCAAAAGATACTACGCCTAACGGGTTACGATTCAGGTTAATGATAGATGACGACGTTCGTGTCCGCTCGCTATCTTCCTGAGTCAGAACCCTGAAAGTAGTATCTAGAAGATCCGTTGCCTCGAAAATGGTAACAATGGACCACTACGTCCTTAAACTAGCCATGGACTGAGATGTCCCTAAACTAACAATGGACCGGAATGTCCTTAAACTAGGGCGCCGCCTCAAACATGTTGCATCGCCCCAAATATGGCGATATCCTCTCCTGAGATCTATATTGTAAACAAAGCTCCAACGGCGAAGACTGCAACTCAAGTCCCATTGGCAAATCGCCAAAAAGAATAACGGTATATCCACAAGCAAAATAGGCACGGATGAAAACCTGAAAGGGCGTCGTGAGTAAAAACAGCAGGGCTACCGGCGAATTTGTGAAAACCCGGAAGGGCGCGATCTAATTAAAAAAATAGTATGTCCACAAGCAAAATGAGCACGGATGAAAACGCAAAAGGGCGCCGTGAGTAAAAACAGCAGGACTACCGGCGAATTTATGAAAACCCGGAAGGGCACGATCTCATTAAAAAAAAAGGTATGTCCACAAGCAAAATGGGCACGGATGAAAACCCGAAAAGGCACCGTGAGTAAAAATAGCAGGGCTACCGACGAGTTTGTGAAAACCTGGAAGGGCGCAATCTCGTTAAACTTTCACTTACGAGATCCTATCGACTCGTAAGGAAAACTCTCCCTATGAGACCCTCACGGCTCATAGAATTCAAAAGCCTTAAGCTACAGGGATCCAAATCCGTTCTTAAGCCATCACATTTCCCGGGTTGCCCTACAAACGGTCCGATATTGATCCTTGTATACAATCCACGGGCATGAATAAATACTCCGTTACCAAGTTCTACAAATGGCGAGAAATATCCCATATGGTGAATGACACTTGTAAGTCCTCTCGACTTATAAGAAGAAAACTCTCTTGTAAGATCCTTACGACTTGCAAGGGAAAACACCGCTTAGAAGTTCTCACGACTTCTAAGGAGAACATAAACCTATGAGATCCTCACGACTCGTAGAGAGAAAAACCTTAATGAGACCCTTACGGCTCATAAAGTCAAGAAGTCTTAGTAGACAGGATCCGACAGGATCCTAACCCTGTATACTAAGTCGTCTTTGTTCAAATTGACAAAGGCAAATGATGATTGTCTCCCGGCAATATTCCAGTGGTAGCGATGCTGATGCCTAAACAGGTGTCAAGCTCCAAGTCCTTTCAAGACAAATGATGATTCGCTCCTGGCAATATTCCGGTCGCAACGATGCTGATGCTAAGATTGGTATCAGATCTTAAGTTCCATACTCGCAACAAAAAATCAGTGAGCAAAAAATGCATATAAAATAGCCGAAATGATGGGGCAATTCGCAATAAAATCAGCGAGCAAAAAATATGCATATGAAATAGCCGAAATATTTGGGCAACTCGCAATAAAAAGCAGCGAGTAAAAATATAAAAATAGCCGAAATGATTGGGCGCCGCGATAAATAGCCAAAATGATTGGGCAATCGTGATTTTCACGATATGAAAAGCTGAAAAGATAGAGTATCGCGGAAATAAAAAAATAAAACAAAACAAAATTTCCTCTGCCCTGCAGGTGAGTCTACACCGACCCATGTATATAATCCATAGGCAAAAATGAAAAAAAGGGAATCATATTTTACCACCAGGCTCCATCAAAGGGAGCACAAACGAAAAAAGAGAACCGTATTTTCCCACCAGGCTCCGTCAAAGGGAGAGCCAGATCTCGACGGCAACATCCACATTCTAGAGATCAGTTCGGCGTTCATTCTCATTCCATCAGAGTGTAGACGTAACGTCAACAAAAGGCCCAAGGTTCGAAACAAAGCGGAGCCATGGCAAATTCCTAGCTCCAAGTCTTGACAATTCGTATACAACCTAAAGACAACCCCGGCGTACCTTCTCATTCCAGCAGGATGCAGACATAATATCAACAAAAGGCCCAAGGGTCGAAATAAAGAGGAGTGACGGTAGAATCCCAGCTCCAGCTTGACATTCTTCTCGTTACAGTAGATGCAATATCAACAAAGGCTCCAAATAGCCAAATCAAAAAAGGAGTGACGGCAAAATCCCAGCTCCGGCTCGACATTCTTCTCGTTACAGTAGACGCAATGTCAACAAAGGCTCCAAATAGCCAAATCAAATTGGAGCAACAACATATTTCTAGCTTCAGGGTCTCGATAGCAAGTCATATAAAGCCTAAGAGACTATCAGAGATCATCCCACACCAGCGCGGAGTGGTTATGACTCATCGGGGCTCCAAACTGAGCCTAACCTCAAGTAAAAGCGACATGCAAATGCCTAATGCTTGCTCTTCCGACGGTCATATAGCCTAAGCAGATTACTTGAAGACATCTTGTCCAGCCCTCGAAGAGATCAAAGACACGACAGTCGTGGGGCTACTCGAACAACAGCTTAAAGACTGCATATCGAGAAATACATCAGCCAACGCGATGGTACAACGGACTAAAACCCTAGTACCACAAAACCTAACGGACCTCTGTCACAATGGGCATGGGTTATCTACATATAACGTTAGGATAAGTTTACCTATAAACCTAAGGGAGGTAAACTAAACAAACTCCGAAATGAGTCCATAAACTAGAAACTCCGAAACGAGTGAATAAACTACAAACTCCGAAATTAGTCCATAAACTAGAAACTACAAAATGAGTGAATAAACTACAGACACCGAGACGAGTAAATAAACTAATTAGTGCCCCCATTAAGACACAGATAAGCGCATGCAAAATTGTGTATTCTTATTCATGAATCAAAGTGTTTAAGAGATACAATCAATACAAAAAGAGGAATACAATTACAATTGTTAAGAAGGCGGGGCTTTTAACAAGTTGGCAACCCGCTCACACGCTCCCCGCAGCTCCTCCTCGCATGCTTTTACTGTGGCCAACCCCGTTTCAATTTGAGCCCATTGTTGCAAGCATGATGAAAGCTTCTCAGTGATTTTCTGCTTGGCAACTTCGCAATCTTTCATGCCCCACTCGATAAAGTCCAAATTCTGCCTCAGCGCCAGCCCATCAAAAATACATTGTTGGAGGTTTTCGAAGATAACTTGCAGCTACGCGGCATTCGCTTCAAGCTGGTTATGCAATTTGATGGATTCGTCAGAAGCCATCTCCTGCTCCTTCCGCTTCAGGATCAACTTTTGTTCAAAATATTGAATGAAATTGGCACTCTGCTTAACCCATGCGACCCGCTGAGCCTTCAAGGTCAATACTTCAGGAGCGATACACTTGAGCTCGATCTCATGCAGATAGGTCTCGATCCTCTTACAATAGTCGACCCAAAAGCCGACGAAATCTTCGCTGTGGAAGTTCACAAGCGTCGCCAACATTGGATTGACTTCGTCAGCGAAATCCGCAGCAGAGATGAGAGCCTCGGCATCAAGATCTTCGATAAATTTGCGTCACATCCGCTCGCTAGTTGCCGCACCCCTGGAAGATTGATGCTTAGCAAAAGGCCTTGTAGGCATGGAAATGCGAGACTCAAAAGGAACCGAAGCCGGTATAGTCGTTGCAAAATAAATCACGCACAAATGAGGGTCAGATTTCGATTTGAAAAAAAAATAAAGAAGATGGCTGATGGAGGAGGTCTACCGTACCATCTGTTGAAGGCGGCACAAGAGACTCGGCTATCCTTTCACTTCCTCCCTCGATCCGTGGGACTGTGGTTAACATGGGGAAAGCTTAGCAACAGAATGAAAAGAAGAAACACCAAGCAAGGAGTATACTAACCAATGCCGGAAGGAGGAATGAATTCCAACTGGAAGGCAAAGTGCGGGCTTAACACCTGGTGTAAGCGATCAAAGAGCACTCCTGCAGGATTGCAACAATATATGGTCGATACAGGAAAATGGTATCTATATTGAAGCAAAAAAATGAGAAATCTTCACCTTCCAGAGTTCAGAGAGATGCAGAAGAAAGGGGTGGAACCGTAGCGGTCAGAGAAATGATCGGTGGCAATTCTTCAGTCAATACAGTATTAGGGTCTACTGCACCTATACTCAAGATAAAGAAGATATCTTTAGATGCCTAGTGGGATTAAAAACTCAAAGGTAATAACTCAAGGAATACCTAACAGAGCAGAAACTTAGACAGCGCCCGAAGCGTCACCAGTTGTGACAGCTTCCTCGGTTGCCACTGGGAAAGTGGATTCAGCACCCCCTATCTTCATCCCCTGATTCGATAATGGTTGTCATAACACTTGAATCCCCCGCCGATACTGAGGACCCACAAGGAGAAGAAGCGGCAGTCGGAACAATCCCAAATTCCAGAGGAGGGTTCGCCACTTCAGGATCTTTAATCGACGGCATTTCACTTGCCATACCACCACTAGAACTTGGCAATACTTATAAACACAAGGAGACGGTTCAACTCTCCAGGAGATCGAACGGTGGAAAAGAAGCCACCGCTGCACTCACGTGTGAACCACATGAGCGCAACGGCGGGGGGCATTTGTTTCCCCAATAAAAGAGCAAAGCTCTGTTTAAAAATTAATGAGGCAGCGCCTCACGTGCTGCTCACGCGGGCGTCGGCGCCAAGACCAATTTGATAGGAATTAATCCTATGGTGGTGCCTCACGTGCTCCTTACACAGGCGTCAATGTGCAAAGCACATGAATACCCATTATAAGAATTAAAACCTTGAGTCGCGCCCACGTACAAAACACGTGAGCGCCGGCGTCCAGGTAAAATTAAATTCTACTCTCTGTTAAACAGAGCCGTTGGATTAAAAATCCAATGGAGATGATAAATCATAAAAAATACAGAATTAAATTTTGTCGGGAGAAAACATCCCCCAAATTGGATTATAGAATAAAATTCTATTTTGGGATATATTCCCTCAATTTTTATAAATAAGAAAGATTACCCTCTGTAAACAGAGAACCGGTGGATTAAAAATCCATTGGTGATTAAAAAATCACCGTTTTACAGAATAAATTATGTGCAAGGGAAAATATTTCCCCAATCTTGTTAGAAATAAGAAAATATGTTCTGTAAAACAGAAACCCTTGGATCAAAGATCCAATGGTGGGTAAAAATCCCCAAATCAATTAGGATCTCTTAATGAGAGATTTCTTCAAAAACTAATTAACAAACTTGCCTCAACTATATAAAGGACCCAAGACTTCAAGTCTGAGAGAGAGGAACCCCACTATAAGCTTCTAAAAAAAAACTAAAGCAGAAAACTTTAGAAAAGAATAGAGAAGAAGATCTCCCTTCTCAAGAAACTCTAGGTAAATAAAAAAAAATGAGATGAAAACATCTCATTTACCTATTAAAGGGTTTAACCCTTTTAAAAGAACTTAGTTCTTTCTCTGGATCTGAGATTCACAAGACAAGTCTCCCACAAGTTGAGAATTTAATTCTCATCGGGAAGAACTTGTTCTTGAGAATTAAAGATTCAGAAAAGAATCAGGAATCGAATTTCTCAAAACAAAACATATAAGGAAAAAACCTAGCGCCCAGCGCCTCACGTGTCCCTCACATGGGCGCCATAGAAGAAAGGAGTGCTTAGCACTCATCGGGCAGCGCCCAGCGCCTCATGTGTCCCTCATGTGGGCACTACAGAAAAAAAGAGCGCTCAACAATCATCGAGCAGCACCCAGCGCCTCACGCGCTCCCTACGTGGAAGCCATAAAGAGCGCCTAGCACTCCATATAAAGACAAAAGGAGTAAAGTGTTTTACACTTATTGGGTAATTTCTTATGACTGAAAGCTTCACATGATCATATGTGAGCGTCAGAACTTATATAAGTGCTCGGCATTGTTTGGATATAAGGGGGACTAATTAAACAGAGCCCAAGCAAGTGCTTAGCACTTTTCAATAAAAAAAGACCACTGAGCATATCAAGCCCAAAATTGGTTAGGCCCTCTGAGGAAAGAACCTTCTTGATTCAAATCAACCGAGCCCATATGCTCATGATTGCCCAAACTAATCTCAGTCTCATATATGACTATTGATCTTTCAATTGATGATATCCCAAATGATATTCATCTTACATCTGTTAAGATAATTTTAGTCTCAAACATGACTAACGATTCCTAGGGTCACCATAACCCGTTTTCCTCAAATACGGGATTTGGTTTAAGGGTACATCTCTCCACACCTCTGATATACGTCGTTGTAATTCTTCAATGTCTTCAGAGAGGTGGCGGATCCCGACAACCAACAATTCTTCAGTGCATTCCCAAACCGTCCAAACCGACGTGCACACCTCAAATCAGACCGCATCCCATACTGGGTGTATTCCATATCACCCATGTTCATTCTGTTACGTAACAAATACACGTACATGAAAGATGAACACACTGATCCACTACGTCTTTAAACTGGCAATGGACCAAAATGTCCTTAAACTAATATTCGCCTCCAAAACGACGACAATGGACCGAAATGTCCTTAAACCAATATTTGCCTTCAAAATGGCAATAATGGACCGAAATGTCCTTAAACTAATATTCGACTCCAAAATGGCGATAATGGACCGAAACGTCCTTAAACTAAAATTATAAAGCCCAAATGCTCTTCTGTTGGATCTGAAATAAAAATGATCCTGAAACCCCGTTAAGTGGATCTTAGTCTCAAATTGGACTAACGTATCTTTAACAAAAAACAAATCGAGCCCCAAATGCTCACATAGATTTAAGTCGATCTTAATCTCAAACCAGATTAACGATCCTTAAATCAACCCAAACCCAAATCTAAAAATATATGGATTTGGACTAATCCACGCCCTACGGGCGACGACATAAATTAGTCTCCGTATACAATCTATGGACAACCTAAACAAACAAAAACACACACGATACGAAGTGAACTTACAGAGCAAGAGAAAGTGGTTATCGCAATGCGATAACGTAATTAACTGCAGGGGCTTGCGCCTGCAGAGATGAGCATCCCCACAATCAAAAAACCCTCGCAAACGAGGGGGAATCTGATGAAGTCTGCTACAATGGCGGCATCCGTCCAAACCTCCGATACACGGTGCCATAAATAAACTAGGCATCTTCGGAGAGGTGGACGGATAAATCCAAATAGCATCTGCTCCCAAATTCAGGCAGGACGATCTATCCCAGTTCGTCCCTGTTTCCGGCGGTGAACAACGCACACACATACACATACGCACATATCGCATACACCCACACACATACGCACACATACATATACACATATACATTTACTAAATTACTATAAAATACCTATATGATGATGCATTTTCATGTTTCGCAGGCCAGGTTCGAATTTCGGTGGGTTGGCGTAGAGGGCGACCAAGGGGTTTGCGATGAACGCACAGTTTACGAAAAGATGTGCAACATATGGCGAAGAATTGGAGAGGCGATAAGCACAAGATCTTAAGTAAGCTTGAAAACTGCGCTTCTCCGGATGAGATTTATGTGATTAAGTCGGATCCAGATTAGTCCGATGCATACTGGTATGCCTTGGTCGATCATTTCTTGTCCGGAGAGTTTAGGGTATGTCTTTGACAATACCTTTTTACTATTTTGTTGCAACTCAATAAACAATATTTGATATAACTGCAGGAGAAAAGTAAGCGAGGTAAAGCATTTCGCGCTCAGTTGTACGATATTTATAGTGGAGGGAGCAAGAGTTCCCAGCAGGTTTCTATCGAACAAGTAAGTATCGTATTTGATATTAATATGTTAGAAAATATCTTATAAATTTATATGTTAACTTTCTAAATATAATATGCAACAAGAAAGATGTAATACACAGTTCCTTTGTAGATATTTTCCATGTTTATAAATAAATGTTTCCCATTTTTATTTTATTTTTGAATATTTTCTATAAATAATTTCCTATATTTTTCTAATTCTTAAAACCTAAACCCTAACCCCTTTTATTTTCCTAACCCTAACCCCAAGCCCAGCCCGGCCCATGAACCCCAAACCCAACCCGACCCGATAAGACCCTACACAATTTGACCTGAACCCCCATTCTTCTTCTCCTTCTCTTTTCCCGCCTCCCTCGCGCTACCCCCACGACCCGCTCCTCCCCGCGACCTCATCCTCGTCCCAACGTCCCCCACATCTCACCCTCCTTTGCGCTACCCCTGAGACCTGCTCTCCTTAACAGCCACGACCTCGACATCGCCCACTTCCCCGAGATCCCCTCAATGCCCTCCACGATCCCCTCGCCTGCCCTTCCTTCCTCCCTCTCAATAACCGATCCCCTCTCTCTGCCCCTTTCTACCTCCATCACCCTTCGTCTCCCCTCTTCCCCTCTCACCTCCCTCCTCCTCCGACCGCGAGGACCCCCAACGCGACTTACTGCTGCCACTTCACCACACCCAAGCCCCTCACTGCCTCACAACCATCTCCTCTCTCTCGCACCACCGACGCCATCGTCAGTGACAAACCCCCTGTTCCCCGCCGAAAGACGCGACCGGGATGTTGGGACGTCGGGGCCTGAATTCCGAGGGCAGATGCTAATAGGTGCTATCCGTCCACCTCTTCGAAGATGCCAAGTTAATTTATGACACCATGTATCGAAGGTTTAGACGGATGTGGCCGATGTAGCAGACTTCGTCAGATTCCCCCTCATTTGAGAAGTTTTTTATTGTGGGGACGCTCTTCCCTGCAGGCGCAAGCCCCTGCAGTTAATTACGTTACCGCATCGTGGTAACAACTTTCTTCTTCTCCAGATGGTCACTTCGTGTCGCGGGTGTTTGTTTTGTTTTTGGTTGCCCGTGGATTGTATACGGAGACTAATTTATGATGTCGCCCGTAGGGCGTGGATTAGTCCAAATCCGTATCTTTCTTAGATTTGGGTTTGGAGGTTGGGTTTAAGGATACGTTAGTCTCGTTTGGGACTAAGATCAACTTAAACGTTTGTTAAGGATACGTTAGTCCAATTTTAGACTAAGATCAACTTAACGGGATCATTTAGATCCAACAAAAGAGCATTTGGACTCTATTGTTTAGTTTAGGGACATTGCGGTCGATTAGTTTAAGGACATTACGGTCCAATGTTAGTTTAAGGACATCTCGGTCCGGTGTTAGTTTAAGGACATCTCGGTCCATGAGTTTAAGGACCTCACAGTCCAGGTTAAGGACATCGTAGTTCGTGAGTTTAAGGACCTCACAGTCCGAGGTTAAGGACATCATAGTCCGTGGGTTTAAAGGGACCCCACAGTCCGTAGAGTGTTTGGTTGTCGGGACCCGTCACCTTTCTGAAGATGTTGAAGTATTACAACGACAGATATCAGAGGAGTAAAGAGATGTACCCTCGAACCGGTGTGAGTTGGTTGAAAGATCTGTAGTCCAATTTGGGACTAGGCTCTGTTAAATATTTATTAGCAGACGGGCTCAATTAAATATAAGTTGAGGACTTATGGCCAATATTGGGCTAAGTCCAATGAATGTTTAACATTTTATTGTTCTGGCTATTGAGCCTTTATTTGGGCTTGGCCCTTTTAATAATGCTGAGCATTAGATCTTTTCTTTTGTCTTGTATTGAATGCAAAGCATTCAGCAGAGCTCTGGCTCATTAAAGAACAATTTGCGTTCTGTCAGCGCAACCTATGGTGCGCTAGGCGCTTTGCGCCGATCAAAAAGCGCAGTGCGCTTTTGCCACATGGCGCATATGTAAGGGACACGTGTCGCGCTTGGCGCTAAGCGCCAGATGATGGGTGCATTGGGCCAGTTTATGAGCGCTAAGCGCTAGTCCATGAGCGCATTGCGCTATTAATTTAGTGGCACACACGTGAGTGACACGTGGCGCGCTTGGCACTGAGCGCCAGCCCATGAGCGCAGTGCGCTATTTCAGAAGCGCAAAGCGCAAATTGCATACGTGGTTGACACGTGACACATTTTGGTGTTGAGCACCGGTCCAGAAAGCGCAGAAGCACTGTTCAAGAGCGCAAGGCGTATTTCAATAGCGCAAGGCGCATGTTGATCAATTTTATGATCTGGGAACAAATTTATGTTCTTTTTAGAAGAGACTTTGTCTCAAGATTGAAGAACAACAGTTCTTATTTTTGAAAGGGCTTTGCCTTTATAGATCAATGATCTGTGTGAAGAATATGTTCTTTTATTATGTGATGAGATCTTTTGATCTTTTTTATGAAAGACCTTGATCTTTGTAGATCTATGATCTTTTAAGAAGATGATTCTTCTTTTTATGAGATGATTTCATCTCCGTGTTCATCGTTCATGATCTTTACCTTGAAGAAATAATCTTCTTTTGTTGAGAGCTTGCTCTTCTTTTTTTGAATTTCTCAAAGTTTATAGGGGGGTTTCTCTATCTCAGACTTGAAGTCTTGGGGCCTTTATATAGGGCAAGTTGATTTGTTGAATCAGTTAAAGAGATTTTTTTCTGATTGATTTGGGGATGTTTCCCACTGTTGGATCTTTGATCCTAAGGCTTCTGTTTTACAGAAGGAAATTTTCTTGTTTTTAACAAAATTGAAAGAAAATCTTCCCATAACAGAATTTTAATTCTGATTAATGATTTATCATTATTTATTAGATATTTTGATCTAAGGGTGGGGAATTTTTAATTTCAGCGCCGGCGCACCCGTGCTTTGCACGTAGTGCGCTGCTCAGAGCGCAGGGCGCTTTGCGCTAGCGCACCTGTGTTTGACACGTGGTGCGCTGCTCAGAGCGCAGCGCAGCCTGCGCTAGCGCACCCGTGTTTGACACGTGGCGCGCAGCGCGCCCAGCGCTAGCGCACACATGGTGCACTGCCTAGGGCGCAGCGCACCTGGCGCTAGCGCATCCGTGTTTGACACGTGGCGCGTGGCGCGCCCAGCGCTAGCGCACACATGATGCACTGCCTAGGGCGCAGCGCACCTGGCGCTAGCGCATCCGTGTTTGACACGTGGCGCGCAGCGTACAACGTTGTTTCAATTTTTCAAATTCGAATTTCAAACAGAGCTTTGCTCTGATTGGGGGAAACAAATGCCCTCCACCGTTGCGCTCACGTGGCCCACACGTGAGTGCAGTGGTGGCAGCATCTGCGCTCTTGGATCAACTCAAAAGTTGAAGAGGCGTTTCAATGCCTAAAAATAGGACCTTTGATCCCTTAGATGATTTTCATCTTCTTCTTTGAGAACTTTTATTCAGAGCATTGCTCTTCAGTTTAAAACTTTTCAAGAGTAAAAACTCTGTCAAAACTTAGGTAAAGTTTAAAACTTTTAATAAACTAGGATTTTACCCATTAACAGAGCCTTGCTCTTCATAGATCTTTGATCTAAAGAAAACCCTTTTAGGGTTTCATTAATTGAGCTTTGCTCTCTTCAGATCATGAACCCATAGATCTAAGGAGATCTTTTCTTGGGGCTTCTTAGCCCATGAACAGAGATCTGCTCTTTTGATAACATGTAGATTTTTTTAATCTCTTGTGAAGAACTCTTAAGAGTTTGTTCATGGATCTTGAAGATCCCAGAATTTTTTTTAATTCATAAAATTTGATTTTAATTAATTCTTATCTGATGGATTTTTCCATCATCATTACAGAACCAGGATCTTGAGGAATTTTATTCCTTCATGATCAAAGTTTGACAAGTGTCACTCTGTCATAGAGCATTGCTCTCAAAGGGAGATTTTCTCCTTTTCCCGAGAGATCTCTCATTTAATGAGAATTTTCTTGAGGATTTCCTCATTTAATTAACAGCCTCATCCAATGATGAGGCTGTTTTATTAATTATTAATTGATGAATTATCATCCAGATTTTGTGGGCCCCCTTTGGTCCCTCTCCACTGCATTGCAGTGTGGTATAAATTTTAAAGTACCAAGTGTCAGAATTTAAAATTAAATTATAGCACTGACAGTTGACTTCTGTCCCCCCTTTTTTTATGCAGGCGACATGTCTTTCGATACTTCGTTTTCGTTTGTCCGTTCAGAGGGAGGATTCCCTAAGGCGTCTGTGGACCGAGAGGTTCTCGCGCTCATCAAAGACCATGACCCGGAACACAAAAATCTTCACTTGTGGGGTAGATGGTACGACCAGATTATCAGAGGCCACCGGAGCTTTTCTTGTGCGACGCCTTCGAAGCCTATCTCGGCGATCCCGTATGCAGATGCACCCCCGATGAACTATGCCATGGAGGTGGTTAATTGGACTTCGGAGGGCCCCATTCAGCCTTCGATTGCCGCTATACCCGTGCAGCCGCCGACAGCTTTGGATACCCTAGGGCGGCGGATATGTTAGGGCGAGTCACGCCCTTGAGGACAGCCCTACAACATCGGGCTAACTCCCCGTCATCCGGCCGGGTACTTGCAGTGGGCCCGGTACATTTTGTCGGCGAAGAAATTGTAGCTGCTAAAGCTCGGCTTATACCCTGCGGTCTACGCTTCCTTGTTCCAGTATTCTGCACCTCCCACATGGTGGATCAAGGCGTTTTTGGAGCAGTGGAACATCCCGACCCATACCTTCCTCTTATTGGATAGAGAGGTCTCCATTTCCTTGGAAGAATTCGCCGAGATTTCTGGTTTACCAGTTAGGGGGGAGCACTACGAGGAGCTGCTTCCTCCGGATGAATATGTTTTTACCACCAAGCCAGTGGTGATGGGCCTCACCTCGGAGAATGCCATTCAACACCAGTTCCCGAGTCTGATAAAGGTGCTGAACATATATGAGAGCCTCTTCCTTGAATCTGGAGGCCGAGGGGTCAGCTTTGCAGACTTCATTGCCCATTTTCTTCGTCCGGAAATTTTGTCGCGATAAGGCGAAAAGTTTGATAAACTTGATGATCCCTTCGGCTTTGGCTTGGACCGTCGGCCGATACTGGAAGCTGATCAGAAAGGTTTCTTCCTTTCTGACGTCGCGATCGTCCCTCTGTCAGAAATCGCCGCTCCGGGCATTGATGAGGAAGCGTTTTTTCTTGGGTTTCTTGGGCTATGGTTGAGCTGGTTTGCACTTCCTATGCATCCCCGTTACATAAGGCCTTCTGTCTTCTACCCCGCGCATCGCATGGTTGCCAAAATACAAGTGGCCATTGGGATCGCCGGGTTAGCCCACCTATATCACGGTCTTAGCTTAGCAGCAGATACCACTGAACCCGGGGTGCATCCTGCCAGCTTCCCGATGCATTACTTCACTTCATGGATGGAGCTGCACGTGCTTGGGGTCTTTGGCATCCACAAAAGACCTTCTTTTTATGACAGATGCAAGTTCCTATGGATAATGCGGCTGATTGACGCCTCCATCGTGAGTCCGTCACCACGGGAAGCTAGGGGCTTGCTCCTCCGTCCCCGCACGGTTGGAGATGGTATGTCTTTCACAGACAAAGTCTTAACCGTCGGCCAGGAAACTTCAAAGGCGGTGCTGCCACTGCGAGACATTTTTAAAGACGGGGCCTTCGTGCTGAAAGCCCGGGAGATTCTTTATTTGTACTCCCTTAGGCCAGGCTTTCTTGTATTCAGGCAAAATGATGCGGCGTTATTCATGAGATACAACCCACATCGTTTTGCCCAGTAGCTGACTTACAATCAGGGAGTCCCGCTGGAGGCTTTCCTGGTAGAACTTGCTGCCACTGAAGAGGGTACTCGGAGCGCACTGCATCACTTTATGCGCTTGAACACAGGGTCCAGCTTCTTTATCAGCGAACCGAGCTGTGTCCTAAAGGTCCTTAATGTGTACGTGGCATGGTACCAGCATTCAATGGGCGCCGTTATCAGGGAGGAGAAGCGACTGCTGTTCGACCGCAAAGGTGCACCCCCTGCTGGCGATCAGAACGTCCCCCTAAAGCGACGGACCATTGTCCCCCCTTCGCTAAGAGAAGCTGCCGTGATCGAAGTCCCCCACGACAGGCCTGAGCTACCGGTACCCCGTGCTCCCGTGGAAACGGTAAATGTAGCTTCCCCTGAGTCTGGCGTGGGCTCAGACATCGGGACTCGTCGCCCCAAAGTGCCCACCAAGTGTAATCTTGTGCTGGCTACGACTGGAGCTTGCTCGCAGAAGAGGAAGAAGAAGTCAATCCTCTCTGTAGACGCTATACTCGGCCTGGAGCCTCATGCTCCTTATAGCGAGGGCTTGGGCGAATATGGGACCAATGAGGGTCTATTCATAGCGCCGGAAGATACTGATCTGGAGTCTGCTATTGCAGCTTCTGTGCGATCAGCAAGCCATAAAGCGGAAATTGCCATCCTTGCGCAATCAAGTAAGTATAAGCCGTAACTTCTGTTATTGCATTACATTTTTATTATCATGTTTTGACTGACATTTTTCCTTCTGTAACAGGCTTTTCCACTGAAGAGGCTCTAGCGGCTTCCCTTAGGACCTTTGAGGAGGAGGAGAGGGCCCGCGCTTTGCTGGGCATTGGTATTTCTCGGCTCATTGCATCTTCATTCTCCTTTCTTATGGACGATCTGACCCCTTCTTTATCTTATCGCAGGGACTACAATGCCAACCCCGCAAGGTGATGCGGAGATGCTTCCCAGGCCAGCCATCGAAATCCCGGCCTCCTCGGCACTGCCGCAAGAGGCCTTACTCAAACGACCAATGACGGATGCCTTGACGGCTCCAGAGGTAACCCTTGGCGCGGATGATGACGTCCTATTGATGGAGGCTTCTAGAAGATCCGCTCTGACGGCCCGAGCGGAAAGGAAGCGCAGAATGCGCGCGGCAAGGGAACGTAGTGCTGCCTTGGCCGCGGGTGCAGGTTCGAGCACCGCTATCCCTGCCCCTACTCCTTCGGAGGATGCTCCAGCTGCCTTATTCACCGCCTACAGACAGGCAGTACGTGCGGCTCGGGAAGCAATCGGAAGACCAACTCAAGGTAACGTGGCATTGGGTTCTTTTGTCAAAATTTTAACTTTCAGGTTTGTTCCCTGATTAAAAATCAGAAATTACCTCAATGAGATATCACGTGCTCACACGTGACCAAGGGTCACGTGTTGACACGTGACAGTTAAACTCTAAAAATCAAGTAAAAGTGTAAACAAACGGCTAAGGAAAGACCCCAATGGGGCGTCACGTGCTCATACGTGACCAGAGGTCACGTGTTGACACGTGATGGTCCTTCAGCCCAGTTAAAAGACAGAATTAAATTCTGAATGAGGAAGGGTCACGTGCCAACACGTGATAGGCTTTGAAAGCCTTATAAGTTGATAGAATTAAATTCTAATTAAGGGAAATCAAAAACCCTAAATGGGAAAGTATTTCTTTAAATCTTTTCAAACAAAAGAGGACTATGCTCTGTAAAGTGGAGCACCATTGGATTAAAAATCCAATGGTGATCAAAAATCACCGATTTATGGAAAGATTTTATACAAGGAAAGATTTCCCTAAATTTCACCAAAAATAAAAAACAGAATATCTTTTGTATTAAAAATCCAATAATGAATAAAATTCACTGAGTGATCTAAAATATCATATTATTTACGAAAAACAAACAAAATCTTTCAATGAAAGATTTACTAAACAAATCGATTCCTCCTATAAATAGAAGCTAGGAAGAGAAAAAGAGATAGAATTTTGAGATCTTGAAATTTTCTGAAGGAAAATAGCAGAGAGAAAAGAAAGGAGAATTCAATTCTCAAAAACCCTAGGTGAGAAAAGGGAAAGGGATCAAAGCTTCATAAAACAGAAAGAGAATTTAATTCTCAATCTAAGAGTTTAACTCTTCTGCAAAAGAACTCAGTTCTTCCTCTGGTTGAAAATCTGCAGAAGCAAATCTCCCCATAGGTTGAGAATTTAATTCTCATCGGGGAGATTATGCCATGCAGATCCAAAACTTAGAGGGAGAATTGAGTTTAGAGAATTTGATTCTCCCAATTTCACAGGAATTTAATTCCTCGAAGATAAAACCAGGGTTTAACCCTATATGAGAATTTAATTCTCCAAAATTTATAGGAATTTAATTCCTTCAAGATAGACAAAACTAGGATTTAACCCTACTTGAGAATTTAATTCTCTCAAGTTCACAGGAATTTAATTCCTCCTAAATGAAATTAGAGTTTCACCCTACATAAGAATTTAATTCTTCCACATGCATAGGAATTTAATTCCTTAACAAAATTAGGGTTTAACCCTACAGAGAATCTAATTCTTAAAAAATAAAGAGACTTGAAAGATCTCCCTCCACGTAAAGAACTTGGTCACGTGATGACATGTGATCCCAATCCGCAGTGATCAGAAAAGAAAAAATAAAACTTAGTCACATGCTCCTACGTGACCCCCCTAAACAAATCTCCCAAAATGAGAAGGGAAAAGATTGGAGGCAATGCCTCACGTGCTCCCACGTGACTTCCAAAACAAAGAGAACAAACGCAAAGGCTGTACTGGCTTTGGGTGCTCTCGCATGTCCTCACGTGACCCCTAATAGACACTTTAATAATCAATACATGAATACCTATCACGTGTCAACACGTGATGGCCAGAAGATTAAAAAGTGTTTAACGCTTTTATAGTTCTAAGAACAAAGTAAAGGAGATCTGACCCCACCTTTGGGCGCCCTCACGTGTCCCCACGTGACCCCTAATAAACACTTTAATAATCAATGCATGCGTACCCATCACGTGCCCACACGTGATGGTCTGAAGACCAAAAGTGTTTAACACTAATTGAATACTCTGAGAACAAAATAATGGAAGTCTGGCCCCCATCTTCAGACGTCTCACGTGACCAATTCAATTTTAGTGTTTAACACTATTTTCAGCACATCACGTGGGAGCACGTGATCGCCAAATATCCTCTAAGTGTTTAACACTATTTTAAAGCTTATCTTAGTCAAATTGGCTAAGTTTTCCAGAGACAAGCCTCCCCTTCAACTGAATCTCAAAATTGATCATTTCATATGACACACAAAGTAAAACTCAGAGCTATAATGTTTAACACTCAGTCAAAGACAAAAAAATGTTATCAGAGCCCTCAAACTCTTGTTTAGCATTGTTAAGTGATGAGAGGCTGAACCCAGACAAATGTCTAATGGTCCAATAAAGGGCCAACATTTCTAATCTAATTGGACTTAGCCCAAGTTGGCCATAAGTCCTCAATTCAGATTTAACTGAGCCAATGTGCTCATAATCTAATTAATTGATCTTAGTTCCAAATTGGACTACAGATCCCCAAATCAACTTTGGTTGAAGGGTACATCTCTTCACTCCTTTGATATTTGTCGTTGTAATCCTTCAATGTCTTCAGAAAGGTGACGGGTCCCGACAACCACACATTTCACGGACTATAATGTCCTTAACCTTGACTGTGAGGCCTTTAAACTCACGGACCATGATGTCCTTAACCTCGACCGTGATATCTTTAAACTAACATTGGACCGTAATGTCCTTAAACTAACGTTGGACCGTAATGTTCTTAAACTAATCGACCGAGATGTCTTTAAACTAACATTGGACCGTAATGTCCTTAAACTAACGTTGGACCGCAATGTCCTTAAACTAATCGACCGCAATGTCCCTAAACTAAGCAATAGAGCCCAGTTGCTTTTTTGTTGGATCTAAACGATCCTGTTAAGTTGATCTTAGTCTAAAAATTAGACTAGCATATCATTAACAAACGTTTAAGTTGATCTTAGTCTCAAATGAGACTAACATATCCTTAAACCCAACCCCAAACCCAAATCTAAGAAGATACGGATTTGGACTAATCCACGCCCTACGGGCGACAACATAAATTAGTCTCCGTATACAATCCACGGGCAACCAAAAATAAAACAAACATACATGGCACGAAGTGACCATCTGGAGAAGGAGAAAGTAGTTACCGCGATGCGGTAGCATAATTAACTGCATGGGCTTGCGCCTGCAGGGAAGAGCATCCCCACAATCAAAAACCCCTCACAATGAGGAGGAATCTAACGAAGTCTGCTACATCGGCCACATCTATTTAAACCTTCGATACATGGTGTCATAAATCAATTTGGCATCTTCGGAGAAGTGGACAGATAGCACCAATTAGCATCTGCCCCCAAATTCAGGCGAGACGTTTGTCTTTCCCGGCTTTCGGCGGGGAACAGATTCTAGCACGCCCGGTGGGACCTTTTCATCTTTCCACTCCACACTTCGTGTGTCGTGTTCGCGAACTTATCGCGGTTTGCTATGGTTGCCCCTGGATTCGAGGTACTAAGATTTTGTGTCTTGCACCGTGCAGAAAACAGAAGATCAATGGCTTCAAACTGCACTAACTGCAACTGCAACTCTCGCTCCGTCCCGTCCGGAGGAGTGACTTACGGGCCCCAAGCGTCCTCCATCTTCGCTATGCAGGTGGAACAGGTGACTCAGGCCACCACCGGATTGTTCTTCGGGACCATGCTCCCACCAGCAAGCATTAACATCCCGCTGCCGCAAGAAGTGCAAAAGAAGTCGGTCTTTGATCGGCTAACTACTACCACGGCCCCTCTCAACGGATCATCCGATGTCAAGCCAACAGCGTCAGTCTTCGACAGGCTGAGCCTGAACTCCAGTAGGCCTGTCAAGAAGCCCACGATAGCTGAAGCGGCCATCCTAAAGCGGATAGCCATTCCTGCTCTCGAGGTCACTAAAGAAGCTTCTCCCGTCAAGGGATCGGTCTTTACGAGGTTGGCCACCCCGGCTCCCGTTCCTACTCAAAGGTCTGTCTTTGACAGATTGGATACTGCTTCTCGACGGACGTCGGTCTTCAAGAGGCTGGTACCAGCAGCGCCTCACCAGAACAGAGGGCATGATGAAGTCGCCCCTAAAGCTGAAACAATCCCAACGGCTCGACACAATCGACGTCGCCACTGGCGCCGAGTAAGGAAAGCTGGGGGCAACTCCCTCTCTGGGCTAACTCCACCAGCCCCAACGGTGGAAGTCAATGCTGCTGTTCCAACCGGGAACAGTTTTGAATTGCTGAACAAGGTGCGCAGGAACTCTTCTACCGCAGTACTGAAAAGATCTCCTCCACCCGTGGAGAATGTTACAGAAATGAAGTCGAAGCAGTCCCCTCAGCGGCTGTCCTCCAAAATTTATAAAGTCCGGCGACGGGTTCAGGACTTAGTAATTGATCAAGATTACTCTTGCCGACCAAAAAAGCTCAAAGCTCAGCAAGAAAAGAGCCATCTTGAGGCACCACAGAAAATATCATCCGTCTGGGTGCCCACTACAACGGCTCCCTCAACGTCAACCGCTCAAAAGAGAAGGAGGCCAGAGAAAGCCCCTGTGAATGCAGCAAACCGCAAAGACGCTGAGCCCAAACGCCCCAAGTCTGGGGGCATAATGGTGCATACTGTTTATAGGGCTTCCGGAAAAGAGGAAAGCTGCACTTCTACGGGTCACCGACCGCTCACCCGATCCGTGACAAAAGTTCAGGAGCAACAGCAGAACCTTCAGGAAATGCTAACGCAAATGGCCGCACTCACCGGGCCAAAAGAAAGCCCGGAGGCGTCATCAGAGCAGCGTCATGAACAAGAAACCGATGCTGACTTTCTCCGTAGAGTCTTCGAAAAGAAGGAAAAAGAGGCAGCGGAACAAGCTGTCAACATAAAACAAATAGCGCTTCTCTTCCAAGACATGGTCGGGATGATGTTACAGCCAGAACCTCCAGCTGAAGACCCTCCGATCATTATTGAAGATGATAAAGGAGAAGCGTCAAATCCTCTGCCGGCTCTGTCAGCAGCCAAGGAGGAAACCATCTCAAAAGCCACGCTCGATGATTATATAGCTCAACAAATACGAGCTCACCAAGCGAACGAAGCGGCCGGCCAAGTCGTTAAAACTGGGCGACCATATCCAGGCTGGTATGACCAAATAAGTTACCCGCCGGGATATACGATCCTCAAATTCCATGTGTACAAAGGGACAAGCAATCCCTACCAGCATGTCGCCCAGTTCAGGGCTCTATGTGGCAACACCGGGGGCGATGATAAATTGCTACTTCGCCAATTCATCGGCAGTTTGTCGGAGACGGCATTCGAGTGGTATTCTGAACTTCCCAACGATTCCGTCAAAACTTTCGCAGAAATGGAGCTATTATTCACCCAGTGATTCACGAGTGCTAGTGAACGCACCCCAATAACGGCATTGATCAATGCCAGGGTGAAGCCTGGAGAAACATGGGTCTAATATGCAATGCGATGGCGAAATTTATGGTCGAAATGCGAGCAGCGCATCGAAGAAGCGCCTGCGGTAGGCATGTTCGTGGGTACTCTTGACCCTCAAGCAACTATTTCCCAATTCATGATGTTCTTCAAGCCGACCATGTTCCAGGCCTTGATTGACAAGTTGGCCCAAATAGACCAAATGGGTCATAGACCATCTCCTTCAAAGACGGATCCTCGAAATGAAAAAGGAAAAGGAAAAGCAACTTTCGTCGCCAATACTCAACAACAGTCGAGCAACTTAAAGCCGGTTGTTTGCCAAAACAACGTGCGTCTACGCCCATCCTTCGAGGAAAGACTGGGACGTCCTTACTCGTTTCCCTAGGATAAAACGAGGAGACTGTTCGAGCTGGCAGTGCGCAACAGGCTCATAAAATTGCCGGATCCAAAACGTCCGTTGCAGCCAGGTGATGTCAACAATCCTAATTACTGCCCTTACCACTAAGCAGTAAGCCATCCAATCGAAGATTGCTTCGTCTTCAAAGACTGGATTGAAGACCAATACCAATAAGGCAAGTTCGCATTATCCGAAAACTGGAAGGTGAACCCGCCACAACCTCACTCCCCTAAAAAGGTGGACATGCCGGGGGCATCATGCTCATTCATAGAGAAAGTCCCTTGGACCGAAAAGTCCGTAAACTAGAAACTCGCCTCAAATATGGCAACGCCGTACCGAAACATCCTTAAACTAATGATGGACCACTATGTCCTAAAACTGGCTGATGACCGAAACGTCGTTAAACTACTACCAACCAGCGGCATCCTCAGGCTGACATGGTTAAAAAATGGTACGTTCACAAGCGAGATGGGCACGGATGAAAACCTGAAAGGGCTCCATGAGTAAAAATAGCAGGGCTGCCGGCGAGTTTTGTGAAAACCCGAAAGGGCGCAATCTCGTTAAAAGACACTTGCAAGGTCCTCTCGACCTTGTGAGGAGAAACCACCTGCGTGAGATCCTTACGACTCACAAGGGAGCAGCACACTTAGGGATCCACACGATTCCTAAAGAGAAATTACACTTGCGAGATCCTTACGACTCCTAAGGAGAACCCTCTTATGGGACCCTCACGGCTCATAAGATTCAAAAGTCTTAAGCTACAGGGATCTGAACCTGTTCTTAAGCGGCCACCACAACCTCCAACTCTGCCCTACAAGTGGCTCAACGCTGACCCTTGTATACAATCCACGGGCGCGAATAAATATTTCCCTAACAAAGTCCCATCTGTGACTAGGGATATGTCTACACGGTGAACAACCCTTATAAGTCCTCTCGACTTATAAGGAGAAAACACTCTTGTAAAATCCTTACGACTTATAAGAGAACACACACTTAGGAATCCTCATGATTCCTAAGGAGAAAACGCACCTACGAGATCCTCATGACTCGTAGAGAGAAAAACCTTTATGAGACCCTTACGGCTCATGAAGTCAAAAGCTTTAATCGACAGGATCCTAACCATGTTCGCTAAGCCACCTTTGTTCGATATCGACGGAGGCAAATGATGATTCGCTCCTGGCAATGTCCCAGTTGTAGCGGTGCTGATGCCGAAATCGGTGTCTAACTCTAAGCTTGCAGTAAAAAGTCAGGGAGCCACACATGCATACGAAATAGCTGAAATGATGGGGCAACTTGCAACAAAATCAGCAAGTAAAAATGTATGCACGCAGAATAGCCGAAATGATTGGGCAGCTCGCAATAAAAAGCAACGAGTAAAAATAAAATAAATAGCCGAAATGATTGGGCACCGCGAAAGATAACCGAAATGATTGGGCAATCGCGACCTTCGCGATATAAAAGCTGAAATGATAGAGCATCGCGGAAAGAAATAAAAAAAATATAAATAAAACTTATGCCCTGCAGGTGAGGTCACATTGATCCCTGTATACATCCATGGGCACAAACAAGAAGGGAACCCGTCCCACCAGGCTCCATCAGAAAGCGAAGCCAAATCTCGATGGTTCATAGACAACCTAGAGACAATCTCGACATTCGTCGCAATATCGCAAACACAATGTCAACAAACGAAGCGGAGTGACGGAAAAATCCCAGCTCCACCTCAGCATTCGTCTCATTACACCAGACGCAATGTCAACAACGGCGTTCCTTCACAGTCCAGCAGGATGCAGATGCAACGTCAATGAAAGACCCAATAGTTGAAACAAAGCGGAGTGACGGCAAAATCCCAGCTCCACCTCAGCATTCGTCTCGTTATACCAGACGCAATGTCAACAACGGCGTTCCTTCGCAGTCCAACAGGATGCAGATGCAACGTCAATGAAAGACCTAATGGTCGAAACAAAGCGGATTGATGGCAAAATCCCAGCTCAACCGCAGCATTCATCTTAATACAGCAGACGAGATGTTACCACAACGTTCTTCCTCCAGCAGGATTCAGGCGCGACAATCCAACAACGGAGCCATGGAAAAGTCCCTAGTTCCAGGTCCCGATGGTTCACCAACAACCTGGAGACCACCTCGATGTTCATCTCGATACAGCAGAAGAGATATCACAACAGCGTCCTTCCTCCAACAGGATTCGAACACGCCAAAGCAAACGAAGCGAAGGCCAAATTCCTAGCTTCAGGGTCTTGACGGCAACTCATATAAAACCTGAAAGACTATCGGAGATCATCCCATACCAGCGCGGAGTGGTCACCACCTCGACGTTCTTCTTGATACAGCAGACGAGATGTCACTACAGCGTCCTTCCTCCAACAGGATTCGGACACGCCAAAGCAAACGAAGCGAAGGCCAAATTCCTAGCTTCAGGGTCTTGACGGCAACTCATATAAAACCTAAAAGACTATTGGAGATCCTCCCACACCAGCGCGGAGTGGTCACCACCTCGATGTTCATCTCGATACAGCAGACGAGATATTACTACAACGTCCTTCCTCCAACAGGATTCGGACACGCCAAAACAAACGAAACGAAAACCAAATTCCTAGCTTCAGGGTCTTGACGGCAACTCATATAAAACCTGAAAGACTATCGGAGATCATCCCACACCAGCGTGTAGTGGTCACCACCTCGACGTTCGTCTTGATACATCAGACGAGATGTCACTACAGCGTCCTTTCTCCAACAGGATTCGGACACGCCAAAACAAACGAAGTAAAGGCCAAATTCCTAGCTTCAGGGTCTTGAAGGCAACTCATATAAAACCTGAAAGATTATCAGAGATCATCCCACACCAGCGCGGAGTGGTCACCACCTCGACGTTCGTCTCGATACAGCAGACGAGATGTCACTACAGCGTCCTTCCTCCAACAGGATTCGGACATGCTAAAATAAACAAAGCAAATGCCAAATTCCTAGCTTCAGGGTCTTGACGGCAACTCATATAAAAGCTGAAAGACTATCGGAGATCATCCCACGCTAGCGCGGAGTGGTCACTACCTCGACGTTTGTCTTGATACAGCAGACAAGATGTCACTACAACGTTCTTCCTCCAGCAGGATTCAGACGTGACAATCAAACAACGGAGCCACGGCAAAATCCCTAGTTCCAAACCTCGACGGTTCACCAGCAACCTAGAGACAACCACGACATTCGTCTCGATACAGCAGATGCAATGCCAGCAAACGAAGCAAAGGCCGAATTCCTAGCTTCAGGATCTTGACGGCAACTCATATAAAACCTGAAAGACTATCGGAGATCATCCCACACCAGCGCGGAGTGGTTATGACTCATCGGGGCTCTCCAAAATGAGCCTAACCTCAAGTAAAAAGAGGCATGGCAAAATTCCCAATGCTTGCTCTTCCGACGGTCAAACTGCCTAGGAGGATTGCTTCAAGATGTCTTGTCCAGCCCCCGAAGGGATCAGAGACACGACAGTCGCAAGGCTACTCGAACAGCAAGATTGCCTATCGAGGAATACATCAGCCAACGCGACGGTACGACGGACAAAACCCTAGTACCACAGAACCTAACGGGCCTCTGTCGTAAAGAGCAGAGGTTAACTATGACATTAGGATATTCTTACGAGAACTGCTTGATTCGTCTCGACTCGTGAGAAAATTAGTGTCTTTGCGAGAATTGCTCGATTCGTCTCGACTTGTAGGGAAAAGCCTTAGGCAATGGGGATAAGAACCGGTTTCCTAAGCACTGGGGCCCTGCAAGTCAGTCTAAAATGGACTCTTGCATACTATTCATGGGCCACACTCTCCAAAATCGAATCTCGACAAGGAGGGAAACAACCGCTTACGGGTCCTCTCGACATGTAGGAGGGAAAATTCTCTTGTGAGATCCTTACGACTCTCAAGAGAAAACACGCTTAGGAATCCTCACGATTCCTAAGGAGAAAATACACCTACGGGATCCTCTCGACTCGTAAGGAGAAAATTCTTTATGAGACCCTCACGACTCATAAAGTTGAAAAGTCTTAGGAGGCAGATCTTAACCCTGAATCCTAAGCCATCATTGTCCTGCAAAGAAATCGAAATAGACTATCAACAGAATACACTTACTAAAAGAGGCACACCATCATGAAGAAAAAATATATCTTTTATTCATGAATCAAAATGAATACAAAGTACAACTCATGAAAGAACAAAAAAAATATACTCTCATTCAGGAGTATGTACAAAGGAAGAATGAAAAAATATATATACAATTCATCAGGTCGGCGGGCGATTCAGCAGGTTTGCCAGTTCACCCCTTTTTCGCTGGGCTTCGGGTTCATGATTTAGTATCGTCAAAAGACGGGTCTCCGCTTAAGCCTGTTGGGCCTAGTAGGAGGCAAGCCGGCCTTCAAGCTCTTTTTCAGTGACTTTATGGGCTTCGACCATTTCATGAGTGAACACGGCGGCCTTATCAATGGCTACCACCTTCTTGATGGCCTCTTGGAGCACTCGCCAAAGTTCGTATGCCTTAGTGGCCTTGGCCGTAAGGTTGGCCTGAAGCTCCCTCAGCGCTTTAGAAGCCAGCTCCCTCTCTGAAAACTTGCGGCCGAGCCTTTTCTCACACGATATCATGTTCGCATCACACCGCTTAATCAGCCCCTGTAAACTAGCCTTCACGGCCACAACCTCTGAAAGAAGGCGTGTGCATTCAAGAACATGCAAGCAAGTCTCCACCTACCGACAAAACTCAACCCATACTTGCACCACTGTTTCACTATGATAGGTGGCAAGAAAGGAAAGAGAGCCGTTAGCTTCAGCGGCAAACGCTTCGGCCGAGATCAAACTGCCAGCGCGAAGGTCCTCGATTAGGGATGACAGAGAGGCGAGGCTTAGCTTTGCCATCCGTCCCGAGGCACGCAGAGCATAGGGGCCGGGTGGCATGGCGATGCGCGACTCCAGCGCAGTAAGAACTGGCAGAGCTGTTCAGATTTATAAACAGTCAGCTAAACTTGTAAGAAAAAGAACAAATGGAACAACGTTGGGATTTTACTCACCCACAGTCATGCAAGAGGGATCTGAAGGCTCCCCAGGCCCATCAAGAACCTCAACCTCGGCGTCGGCCTCCAGAACTGTAAAGGACGCCGGTGTCATTTTATTAAGTAGTGATAATGCTGTGAAAGGAGGGTAAACAACACTAACCTTGCCCATAAGAGACAACGATGCGCTGAGGAGATATCGCTTGCGGAGCAGCCATCTCCAACAGGCACCGAAAAGACTACCTGGGAGACAGATCAGTGATAGATGCCGCCAATCCGCGCAATTATGAAAAGACAGAAGGGTTCAGATAATGGAAAGATTACTAATTTAAAATATAAAAGGCTACCTTCGACTCTCCTCCCGTTCTGAGCTGGAGGGATAGCAGCTTCAGCGGCCTCCTCCGTAACCTCAGGCACATCATCAGGGACGTGGACTAGTGTAGTGGCTTCCAAGTGAGGAGCAGCGACTGCCACTGCAGGCTCCAACGGAAGGATGGTAGCCTCGACTACCTGTACCCTAGTCTTCGGGTCGCCCTCAGGAAGATCCATTGGAGCGGCGACCGACAAAGATGCCTCCCCTGAGGGAGCAAGCGCTTCGGGAGCGGGAACCACCGAGGAAGACTCTATCGCAAGAGCAACAGTTGCATCGACCCCCTCCACACTGATTGGTGTTTCACTGGGGATATCAGCAGAATCTACGGTTAAACCATGACTCAGAGCCTCCACCGCCGCCGAAGTCCCTGCAAGGTTTGTACACGGATAAGGATACATATATATGTATGCAAGCAATACGAAATATTACAAAGAGATATATGAACATACCGATACGCAAGGGAGCCTCCAATATGGCTTGTTCAAGCCGACGCTCCTTCCTGAGGAGATATGCTCGCCGAGGTCCGAGGGTAGACTCGTGGCCACCAGTCCACAGTGAAAGCGCGTCCTCAGCGTCGGCCGAAACAGCCTGTTTAAGGGCCCTTTCGTCCCATTCTTCCAAAGGGCCTATAAATCGCCGCCGTATCCACGGAGGGTCTTCATAAAAGATGACGGCAGGGTAAGGCTTCTTCGGAATCCTCACGTTCTCCGATTCATCTTGCGAACATCTTATAGCCTCAGCCAATTGTGCGGCTTCCTCGGCAGATGAACTCGGGAAAAGTAGGCCACCATCCGATTCTTGCATAGCTAGCGGTTCATCCTGAAGAATAGGCTCGGACTCTATTAAAGAGTCGAGCAGATTGGTGACCGTCTTCCTCCACCTCTTGGACCCAGAACTAACCGCCGAAGACGATCGTTTCCTCCCCCGTGGATCTTTGGTACGGCGCTGACCCACTTCACCTTCAATGTCCTCTCTTGGCGGTGTTACCGAGGACGACACGGCCATTGTCGATGCCGCGGACGATGATACTGCTACCGGCGCCCTATTAGCCCTTGATTGAGTCCGAGTACACAGTGGCATACCAGCTGTGGGAGTTAAGTCCACTTCCGCCGCCCCCGGAATAAGTACGACACTGGTATCCCTCAAGGGAGGACGGACTATTGCACGCGATTGCGGCGGAACTCCCGTGGCTCGAATCGGAATGGGAGCGCTGTATCCAAGAAGCACCCTCTTCTCCTCAGCAATAATTGGACTGACCCGGTGGAGGTACCATCCTGTGAAAGACCCCACACATCGAGGAATATGATCAGCTGCAGGGATCATGAAGTAAGAACCAGTGTTCAGCCGCATAAAGTGATGAGCGTCGTCACGAACAGCTTCAGGTGATGGGCTAGGCGCCACTGTAAATACCTCGAAGGGGACGCTCTGATCATATCCAAGTTGCCGGGCAAAGCGGCGTGGGTTGTACCGCATAAAGAGGATCGCACCATTCTAACGAAACACCAGATAACCTAGTCTGATCGCGTACAGGTGCATGGCTTCCCTGGGCTTCAAAGAAGGTACCCCCTCTTTCAACAAGTCATGGAGCTGTTGAATCGGTCATGAGGGAGCAGATAGGGATCGATCAATGAATACCATTCCACCCGTATTAGCATAGGGAGCGATCAGCACATGAATAGCCCCAAACTGAGTCGGGTCAAGAGCAAAAGCGTCCACCAGCCGCATCAGTCGCGGAAAAGTGTAGGCGTCATAAAATTTGGGTCTTTGGTGCATAGCAAAGGCCCCCAACACGTGCATCTCAATCCAGGACGTGAAGTAATGAAGAGAGAAATTTACTACATCTACACCTGGAGTTGAGGTATTAGCCGCGGCGCCTAACCTATGATATAAATGCGCTAGCCCCGGAATGCCCACAGCTAGTCGCGTTCCCTCAGCAATGCGATGAGCAGGGTAAATAACCGAGGCTCTCATGAAACGGCGATGCTTGGGAATGACGAACCAGCTAAGCCAAACGCTGATGAAGCCTACAAAGAAAGTCTCCTCATCCATACCAGGAGCTGCAATCGACTCGAAAGATACCGCCGACATGATGGGAATGTAATACTGCGGCAAGTCCTCTTCTTTAGTTGGCCGCCTGTTTAAACGAAACCCAAAAGGGTCGTTAATGTTCGTGAACTTCGTAGCCGTCTTTGATAAGACATCCTCGCGAAGGAAACAAGCGATAAAACTTTTAAAAGTGACGCCCTGCTCCTCGGACTCTGCGAACAGTTTGTCAAAAATACTTAGGGTCTCGATCAAACTTGGGCGCTTGTGGCGGACGGCGTTCTCGGTCGACAGGTCGTCAAGCATGGCAGGCTCAGTTTCGAAGACATACTCATCGGGATGCAGCAATTCTTCATAAAGTGTCCCCCTGACCGGCAGCCCTGAGATCTCACGAAATTCCTCCAGAGAAATTGAAACTCCGCGGTCCCCTAGAAGGAAGGTGTTGGTGGAAAGATTCCATTGGTTCAAGAAAGCCTTAACCCACCAAACATGGGGAGATTGGTAGTGGAAAAGGGATGCATATATCGCCTAATAGAGTCCAACCCTCTGCAGACGCGCGCGATGGGAGGACAGGATGCAACGAGCCTAGAGAAGGTAGCCCGTGGGTGTCGAGGGGTAAGCCATATCTTGTAAATCTGTCCCCATGGCTGGGCTTCGCCCTGGCAAGTGCAGCGCCCTAAAATATCTATAGCTGGCACCGGATAGTTCGGAATACCAGTTGTTGAAGGCTCAAGCCGTCCCATAGGAGCCCAATTCGGCATCTCCACAGCAAGGGCAGTCCGTGGAGGATCCATCGGCGGGAATGGATAGGTAGGCTCCGTCGGTATCTGGCAAAGAAAACTGCGGCGACAGTGGATGATGTGACCGTACCAGGTCCCCCATAACAGCAAGTTGGTGCGACTCGGGTATTGAGCCCTGATCATCTCCATCACTTTCTCATCAGACGGTGACTGAGGAAAGGCAGCCTCCGAGCGAGTGAACGGGAAGTATGGAATAGAAGTCATTGTGCCTGAAATAAAAGAAGGGGAAACTGTTAAGCAAAGCTAACACGTGTTTATAAAGGCATATATGAAATGATAGTGGAAGAAAGCAACATGGGACTCATTTTATAGGACCGTTGGTTACAAAATACATGGGTCCCACAAAATCAAGATGGCGGCTTGCTAATGATAAGGCAAAGCAATCACTATGAGACAAAAAGAAGATTCTCAATAAATGACCAGTGGATTTCAAATGACCCTGCACATTCCCCAAAAAGAAATCCATCTTGGACTCTGCAACAAATCAAGCAGAGTAAGGGAATTAAATTCCCAGAAAACACCACTGCAAATCTCTTCTTCTTGGTTGCAAAGAAACAACTCAGGGCAAGAAAACCCTAAGAAGTTCTCTGGGAAGAACTAAGTTCTTCATAGGAATTAAATTCCTTTTGAAAAGGGCAATTAAATTCCCAGAAAACATTTTTTCAGAGCCGAAGCTCTTTGAGGTGGAATTAAATTCCACAGAAAAGACAAGTGCAGCTATTGATTCCTTAAGATTAGAGAAACCCTAGAAAAAGGGGTTTATTCTTTAAAAATTGGACATCTCTGAAGAACTTAGAAAGATGGGTTCGTTAAAGGGAAAAACCCTTGGTGTCGATTTAAAATCCAAAGAGTTTTTTTTATATATATGTATGAAAGTCCTTCGGTCGTTCAAAGCCATTACCTGAAGAAAGGATTCTTTCTTGGACAGAGTTAAGCTCTGAAAATTTTGGAACAGAGAACTGAACTCTAAGAAAGAGAATTAAATTCTCAAAAGAAAATGAACAAGGAAGAAGATGAAAGAGTGGAGGCGCTTCTGAAGAGACCCCTGCATTTATAGAATGTGATGGGAAACGTTTCATCTCCCATATTCCCTAGACAGATCCAACGGTCACAAAGGTAACAACGTTGCACTCACTTGCAGACACGTGAGAGCAACGCTGTGGGGGCATTTGTTCCCTAATTAAAAATCAGGAATTACCTAAATGAGGTATCACGTGCTCACACGTGACCAAGGGTCACGTGTTGACACGTGATAGTTAAACTCTAAAAATCAAGCAAAAGTGTAAACAAACGGCTAAGAAAAGACCCCAATGGGGCGTCATGTGCTCACACGTGACCAGAGGTCACATGTTGATACGTGATGGTCCTTCAGCCGAGTTAAAAGACAGAATTAAATTCTGAATGAGGGAGGGTCACGTGCCAACACGTGATAGGCTATGAAAGCCTTATAAGTTGATAGAATTAAATTCTAATTAAGGGAAATCAAAACCCTAAATGGGAAAGTATTTCTTTAAATCTTTTCAAACAAAAGAGGACTATGCTCTGTAAAGTGGAGCACAGTTGGATTAAAAATCCAATGGTGATTAAAAATCACCAATTTACGGAAAGATTTTATACAAGGAAAGATTTCCCTAAATTTCACCAAAAATAACAAACAAAATATCTTTTGGATTAAAAATCCAATGGTGAATAAAATTCACTGAGTGATCTAAAAGATCATATTAGTTACGAAAAATAAACAAAATCTTTCAATGAATGATTTGCTAAACAAATTGATTCTTTTCCTTCTTCTATAAATAGGAGCTAGGAAGAGAAAAAGAGAGAATTTTGAGATCTTGAAATTTTCTGAAGGAAAATAGCAGAGAGAAAAGAAAGGAGAATTCAGTTCTCAAAAATCCTAGGTGAGAAAAGGGAAATAGATCAAGCTTCATAAAACAGAAAGAGAATTTAATTCTCAATCTAAGAGTTTAACTCTTCTGCAAAAGAACTTAGTTCTTCCACTGGTTAAAGATATGCAGAAGCAAATCTCCCCATAGATTGAGAATTTAATTCTCATCGGGGAGATTCTGCCATGCAGATCCAAAACTTAGAGGGAGAATTGAGTTTAGAGAATTTGATTCTCCCAATTTCACAGGAATTTAATTCCTTGAAGATAAAACCAGGGTTTAACCCTATATGAGAATTTAATTCTCTTAAATTTATAGGAATTTAATTCCTTCAAAATAGACAAAACTAGGGTTTAACCCTACTTGAGAATTTAATTCTCTCAAGTTCACAGGAATTTAATTCCTCCTAAATGAAATTAGGGTTTCACCCTACATAAGAATTTAATTCTTCCACGTGCATAAGAATTTAATTCCTTTTAAAAACATAATTAGGGTTTAACCCTACAGAGAATCTAATTCTTAAAAAATAAAGAGACTTGAAAGATCTCCATCCACATAAAGAACTTGGTCACGTGATCACATATGATCCCAATCCGCAGTGATCAGAAAAGAAAGAATAAAACTAAGTCACGTGCCCCCACGTGACCCCCTAAACAAATCTCCCAAAATGAGAAGGGAAAAGATTGGAGGCAACGTCTCACGTGCTCCCACGTGACTTCCAAAACAAAGATAACAAACGAAAAGGCAGTACTGGCTTTGGGCGCTCTCACGTGTCCTCACGTGACCCCTAATAAACACTTTAATAATCAATACATGAATACCTATCACGTGTCAACACGTGATGGCCAGAAGATTAAAAAGTGTTTAACGCTTATTTATAGTTCTAAGAACAAAGTAAAGGAGATCTGGCCCCACCTTTGGGCGCCCTCACGTGTCCCCACGTGACCCCTAATAAACACTTTAATAATCAATGCATGCGTACCCATCACGTGCCCACATCTGAGAACAAAATAATGGAAGTTTGGCCCCCATCTTTAGACGTCTCACGTGACCCCACGTGACCAATTCAATTTTAGTGTTTAACACTATTTTTAGCACATCACGTGGGAGCACGTGATCGCCAAATATCCTCTAAGTGTTTAACACTATTTTAAAGCTTATCTTAGTCAAATTGGCTAAGTTTTCCAGAGACAAGCCTCCCCTTCAACTGAATCTCAAAATTGATCATTTCATATGACACACAAAGTAAAACTCAGAGCTATAATGTTTAACACTCAGTCAAAGACAAAAAAAATGTTATCAGAGCCCTCAAACTCTTGTTTAGCATTCCTAAGTGATGAGGGGCTGAACCCAGACAAACGTCTAATGGTCTAATAAATGGCCAACATTTCTAATCTAATTGGACTTAGCCCAAGTTGGCCATAAGTTCTCAATTCAGATTTAACTGAGCCAATGTGCTCATAATCTAATTAATTGATCTTAGTTCCAAATTGGACTACAGATCCCCAAATCAACTTTGGTTGAAGGGTACATCTCTTCACTCCTTTGATATTTGTCGTTGTAATCCTTCAACGTCTTCAGAAAGGTGACGAGTCCCGACAACCACACATTTCACGGACTATGATGTTCTTAACCTTGACTGTGAGGTCTTTAAACTCACGGACTATGATGTCCTTAATCTCGACCGCGATGTCTTTAAACTAACATTGGACCGTAATGTCCTTAAACTAACGTTGGACCGTAATGTCCTTAAACTAATCGACCGCGATGTTTTTAAACTAACATTGGACCGTAATGTCCTTAAACTAACGTTGGACCGTAATGTCCTTAAACTAATCGACCGCAATGTCTCTAAACTAAACAATAGAGCCCAATTGCTCTTTTGTTGGATCTAAACGATCCCGTTAAGTTGATCTTGGTCTAAAAATTAGACTAACGTATCGTTAACAAATGTTTAAGTTGATCTTAGTCTCAAATGAGACTAACGTATCCTTAAACCCAACCCCAAACCCAAATCTAAGAAGATACGGATTTGGACTAATCCACGCCGTACGGGCGACATTATAAATTAGTCTCCGTATACAATCCACGGGCAACCAAAAATAAAACAAACATACACGACACGAAGTGACCATCTGGAGAAGGAGAAAGTGATTACCGCGATGCGGTAGCGTAATTAACTGCAGGGGCTTGCGCCTACAGGGAAGAGCGTCCCCACAATAAAAAACGCCTCACAATGAGGGGAATCTGACGAAGTCTGCTACATCGGCCGCATCCGTTTAAACCTTCGATACATGGTGTCATAAATCAACTTGGCATCTTCGGAAAAGTGGACGGATAGCACCAATTAGTATCTGCCCCCAAATTCAGACAAGACGTTTGTCTTTCCCGGCTTTCGGCGGGGAACAAGGTTCTCATATATCCTATCTTGCAGGGCCGAGTCTTGCCGAAGAAGTGGTGGCAACCACTGGGCCTGGGGTAGCGGTAGAGGAGATAGCCACGATCGCCGTACCCGAGGCAGCGGTAGGCGAGATGGCTACAATCGCCGAGCTTGAGGTAGCGGGTGGTGAGATGGCTACAGCCGCCGAGCCCGAGGTAGCCACTCTTTCTCAGGAGTCGGGCACCGCCCCATTCGTCGCTCTTTCCCCTTGCGGCTTCTTGCCGTTGCCGGGCGCTATGAGTATCACGACGATTCTCGTGGAGTCGGGGGATGAAGCCACGGGCGGCGAAACCATTCTGATGGAGGAGGGTGAAGCAGTCACTGCATCAAGTGATGCCCTTATCGCAGTTCCGACCAGCGACTCACCAGGTAGACTTTGGGTTATTGCTTTTCTTTTTATTCTGCAATCCCTTTAAATCTTTCCTGACAATATTTATCTCGTTTCTAATGTAGGCGTGGCGAGCGCTGAGATTGCGCTACCCGAGGCAGCGCCATCAGTTACCGCTTTGACGGTGACCACCCATTTACCTTCTCTTATACCATTTCAGATGTTAGAAGGTGCGGATTTGTGACCCATCAGTTTTATTTCTAGGCTATATAATTTATGTACTGACATTGCATTACTGCGTCATTGCAGGAGTCCTTTTTGATCACCTGCATCAAGTGCTACACCCACACTTCTCTTTCCAGTCAGAGATTGCCTCATCTAGTGGCGCTGGTGAGTACAGGCTTCAGATAATGTCTTTTCTTTTACCGGCAGTCAAATCATTTCTAACTCTTCTTTATTTTGATTGCAGTACTATAGATCGAAGGAGGAGACGAAAGAACGGTTGCGCCATTGGTACTCTCGGCCTTGCCACCTGCTGCAGCCGGTATAGTAAACTTCGTTGTTCATGAACCTCTTCTACTTCTTGAACCGTCATTTGACCGTGATTTGTTCTGCAGCGGCGATATCAACTTCAGCTTCATTCGAGTCTCGAGCCATAATGCCAGCAGGCCCTTTTTCTCGACGTGCATCCTCGAAAGGCGCCGCGAATTGTCTGCGCATGTTGAGCGACTACATTGAGGAGCTTGACGTGGAGACTCCCACATTCGCCGCAGATTTTGCCGCGGAGGTTAACCCTATGCTGGCGACGCTTGTGAACTTTCATAGTGAGGGCGTCGTTGAGTCTTGGGTTAATCACTGCAGGAAGATTGAGGCTTTCCTGAATGAGTTCGAGGTCGGACGTCCTGCTCCAGAGGTCCTGGCTGTGAACACTCAACGGGCTGCGTGGGTCAAGCAGAGCACTCCTTACTTCCGCTATCTTGAACAAGAAGTGGCCTTAAAGCATAAGGAATGTGAAGAGACTTCAAGTGAATCTGCCCGACTGCATGCTCAGGTTGACGCCAATGCTGTGCAGTTGAAAATCATCTTTGAGAGCATTCTACGATGTATTTCCGATAGGTTAACGCTGAGGCAGAAGCTCGACTTCATCGAGCAGGATGCACAGAGTCGTGAGGAAGCTCGGCGGGTTGTTGATGAGCGACTTTCGTCTTACTTGCAGCAACGAGCCCAAGTCGAAGCAGAGTTGGCCGCGGCAGCTGACCTTGAAAAGGAGTTGAGAGGAGTGCGCGAACAACTGGCTGACTTATTGAAAACGCCTACTTCTTAGGAGCTGCCTTTGTATCAATTAAATACTTGTAATCTTTGAATAACATGTATCCATTTTTTATTCTTTTATATGATGTATCTTGTATTCAATTGAGTTCAAGAATAAAGACACATTTTCTTATCTCCCACTATCGTTTTCTTCTCTTTGCTGTGTTGTTGGTATGTTGCTCTGGCAAGTGTGGCCTGTAGATAATAAAGAACATTTCATCTTGAACTCTCCGAGAGGCAGTGGTGGCTTAGGAAGCAGGCTCAGATCTGCTACCTAAGACTTTTCAACTTCATGAGCCGTCAGGGTCTCATAAAGACTTTCTCCCTACGAGTCGAGAGAATCTCGTAGGTGTATTTTCTCCTTAAGAATCATGAGGATTCCTAAGCGCGTTTTCTCTTGAGAGTCGTAAGGATCTCACAAGAGAATTTTCCCTCTTACAAGTCGAGAGGACCCGTAAGTGGTTGTTTCCTTCCTTGTCGAGATTCGACTTTGAAGAGTGTGGCCCGTGAAAAGTATGCAAGAGTCCATTTAGGACTGACCTGCAGGGCCCCAGTGCTTAAGAAACAGGTCCTTATCCCCATTTCCTAAGGTTTTTTCCCTACGAGTCGAGACGAGTCGAGAAGTTCTCACAGGAATATTATTTTTCCCACGAGTCGAGACGAATCGAGAAGTTCTCGTAAGGATTTCCTAACGTCACAGTTAACTCCTGCTAATAGAAGTTCGTTAGGGTCTGTGGTACTAGGGTTTTTTACCCGTCGCACCGTCGCATTAGCTGGTGTATTCCTCGATGCATAATCTTGCTGTTCGAGTAGCCCCGTGACTATCGTGTCTCTGATCCCTTCGGGGGCTGGACAAGACGTCTTCAACCAATCTTCCAGGTGATATTACCGTCGAAAGAGCAAGCGTTAGGGATATTCCATGTCTCTTTTTACTTAAGGTTAGGCTCAGTTTGGGAGCCCCGATGATCATATCCACTCCGCGCTGGTGTGGGATGATCTCCGATAGTCTTTCAAGTTTTATATGAGTTTCCATCAAGACCCTGAAGCTAGGAATATTGCCTTCACTTCGTTTACTGGAATTGCGTCTGCTGTATCGAGACGAATGTTGCTGTTTGTTTCTAGGTTGTTGGTGAACCGTTGGGACCTGGAACTAGGGACTTTGCCATGGCTCCGTTTTGCTGACGTCGTATATTCCTGAAGAGACACTGATTTCTTTGCGGGTCAACGCGAATTGAGAGGTTCTCGCCAAGGACGCTGATTTCCGTGAATCGAGGTTTTGCCAAGGACACTGATTTCCCCGAAGTTGAGACGAATCGAGAGATTCCTGCAAAGACACTGATTTCTCTGCGGGTCGACGCGAATCGAGAGGTTCTTGCTAAGGACACTAATTTCCCTGAATCGAGAGGTCTTGCCAAGGACACTGATTTCCCTGGGGTCGAGACTAATCGAGAGATTCTTGCAAAGATACCGATTTCCTTGCGGGTCGACGCGAATCGAAAGGTTCTCGCCAAGGATGTTGATTTCCCTGAATCGAAAGGTTTTGCCAAGGACACTGATTTCCCTGAGGTTGGTTGACTTGTTTTCGAGATGGAGCGTTGATCCGGCGGGGAGGTCATTGGTTGACTTGTTTTCCGAGACGGAGCGTTGATCCGGCGGGGAGGTCCTTGGTTGACGTATTCCCGAGACGGGGTCATGTAGATGATGTATTTCCGTGACGGGGTCATGTGGATGACGTATTTCCACGACGGGGTCATGTGAATGACGTATTTTTGAAACGGGGTCACGTGGATGATGTATTTCCATGACAGGGTCATTGGATGACGTATTTCCGTGACGGGGTCATGTGGATGACGTATTTCCGAGATGGGGTCATGTGGATGGCGTACATTCAAGACGGGGTCATGTAGATGACGTATTTTCGAGATGGGGTCATGTGGATGACGTATTTCCGAGACGGTGTTGTTTACCCAATCAGAGCAAAGCTCTGTTCAAATTCCAAGGCGGGAAATGAAGCAACGCTTCTGTTCCTCAATCAGAGCAAGGCTCTTTTTTAAAATTTAAACTTTAAAAATAAAGGAAGCAACACTTCAGACGACTTGCGCTCTGCGCTGCGCGACACGTGTCAGCGCAGTTGCGCTGCACGACACGTGTCAGCGCAGTTGCGCTGCGCTCTGGGCTGCGCGACACGTGTCAGCGCAGTTGCGCTGCGCTCTGCGCTGCGTAACACGTGTCAAGCGCAGGTGCGCTTGCGCCAAATGTGCCAGCACTAAATCAGAATTAAAATTCTAGAAAGATCTTTTTAATCTTGTTAAAACAAGAAGATTATCTTCTGTAAAACAGAGCCCTTGGATCAAAGATCCGACGATGGGGAAATATCCCCAGATCAATCAGAGAAAGATCACTGTAACCAACCTAACAAACTCATTGGCCTTATATAAAGGCCCATAGACTCCAAGTCTAAAAGGATAGACAGAGATAGAGAAACCAGAAAATTCCTCTAAAACTTTGAAGAAGAATTCAGAGAGAAAGAAAAAAGGTAAAACCTTTGGGAAAAAAGAAGAAGTTCTTCTAAAAAGATCAAAGATCTAAGAACAAGATCAAGATCTTGAATAAAAAATAATAATAATAAAAAAGAAGTAATTTTACTTCTTTACTAGATCTTTCGATCTAGATAAAGGCATTGCCTTTTGATGAACAACTGGTTCTTGAAATTTGAGGTAGAACCTCTCTGGAAAAGAAAAACTTGTTTTCTTTGATCTAAATTTGATCAAGATATTAAACAGTGCCTTGCACTTTTGAAATCTGCACTGTTGCGCTCCTTGGATTGGCGCAAGCCACCAGAGAGCGCCACGTGTCAATCACAGAACAACTGCGCCTTACGCTTCTAAAAACAGAGCACTGCTCTTTTGGTTTGGCGCAAGTCACCAGAACACGCCACGTGTCAGCAGCGCACTAGCGCAGCGTACTGGCGCAGCGCACTGCGCTAACAGACTTGCGTTCACCAGCGCGTGACACGTGTCACCTCTACATGAATTTATGCCTTGCGCTCCTCAATTGGCGCAAAGCGCCTGACAATCCACGTGGGGCACTGTCAGAACATTAAATGCAGTGCATTATTAAACATGGATAGAGCCCAATTAAAAAGGCCTAACAGGCCAAAATAAATGTTGTGCATTATTTTAAAAAAAATGGTAGAGCCCAATCAAAGGCCTAACAGGCCAAATGCAAATAAAATATTGAACATTTTCAACTGAACTTAACCCAATTCTGGCCGTAAGTCCTCAAATTAAATTGAACTGAGCACAACTGCTCTCTCAAATCAATTTACACCCGGTTCAAGGGTACATCTCCGAACTCCTCTGACATTCGTCGTTGTAATCCTTCAACGTCGCCAGAGAGGTGACGGGTCCCAACAACCACATATTGATACGGACTGTGGGGTCCTTAAACTCATGGACTAATGCGTCCTTAAACCAATATTCGTCCCCAAAATGGGATTGTTGGACCACCATGTCCTTAAACTGGTAATACGGACTGTGGGGTCCTTAAACTCATGGACTAATGCGTCCTTAAACCAACATTCATCACCAAAATGGGAATGTTGGACCATCATGTCCCTAAACTGGCAATACGGACTGTGAGGTCCTTAAACTCATGGGCTAATGCGTCCTTAAACCAATATCCGTCCCCAAAATGGGAATGTTGGACCACCATGTCCCTAAACTGGAAATGGACCACTATGTCCCTAAACTGGAACAATAGAGCCCAAATGCTCTTTTGTCGGATCCAAACGATCCCGTTAAGTTGATCTTAGTCTCAAATTAGACTAACGTATCATTAAAAAACGTTTAAGTTGATCTTAGCCTCAAATATAGCTAACGTATCGTTAAACCAAAACACCAAACCCAAATCTAAGAAAATACGGATTTGCACTAATCCACGTCCTACGGGCGACGACATAAATTAGTCTCCGTATACAATCCATGGGCAACCACAAACAAAACAAACACCCACGACACGAAGTGAAATTCTGGAGAAGGAGAAAATTGTTACCGCGATGCGGTAGCGTAATTAACTGCAGGGGCTTGCGCCTGCACGGAAGAGCGTCCCCACAATTAAAAAAATCCCTCAAGCGAGGGGGAATCTGACGAATCTGACGAATATTGGTTTAAGGACGCATTAGTCCATGAGTTTAAGGACCCCACAGTCCGTATCAATATGTGGTTGTCGGGACCCGTCACCTCTCTGACGACGTTGAAGGATTACAACGACGAATGTCAGAGGAGTTCGGAGATGTACCCTTGAACCGGGTGTAAATTGATTTGAGAGAGCAGTTGTGCTCAGTTCAATTTAATTTGAAGACTTACGGCCAGAATTGGGTTAAGTCCAGTTGAAAATGTTCAACATTTTATTTGCATTTGGCCTGTTAGGCCTTTGATTGGGCTCTACCCTTTTTTTTAAAATAATGCACAGCATTTATTATGGCCTGTTAAGCCTTTTTAATTGGGCTCTACCCCTTTTTAAATAATGCACTGCATTTAATGTTCTGACAGTGCCCCACGTGGCTTGTCAGGCGCTTTGCGCCAATTGAGGAGCACAAGGCGCAAATTCATGTAGAGGTGACACGTGTCACGCGCTGGTGAGTGCAAGTCTGTTAGCGCAGTGCGCTGCGCCAGTGCGCTGCGCTAGTGCGCTGCTGACACGTGGCGTGCTCGGTGACTTGCGCCAAACCAAAAGAGCAGTGCTCTGTTTTTAGAAGCGCAAGGCGCAGTTGTTCTGTGATTGACACGTGGCGCTCTCTGGTGGCGCAAACAGTGCAGATTTCAAAAATGCAAGGCACTGTTTAATATCTTGAACAAATTTAGATCAAAGAAAACAAGTTTTTCTTTTTCCAGAGAGGTTCTACCTCAAATTTCAAGAACCGTGGTTCATCAAAAGGCAATGCCTTTATATAGATCGAAAGATCTAGTAAAGAAGTAAAATTACTTATTTTTTATTATTATTATTTTTTATTCAAGATCTTGATCTTGTTCTTAGATCTTTGATCTTTTTAGAAGAACTTCTTCTTTTTTTCCAAAGGTTTTACCTTTTTTCTTTCTCTCTGAATTCTTCTTCAAAGTTTTAGAGGAATTTTCTGGTTTCTCTATCTCTGTCTATCCTTTTAGACTTGGAGTCTAGGGGCCTTTATATAGGGCCAATGAGTTTGTTAGGTTGGTTACAGAGATCTTTCTCTGATTGATCTGGGGATATTTCCCCACCGTCGGATCTTTGATCCAAGGGCTCTGTTTTACAGAAGATAATCTTCTTGTTTTAACAAGATTAAAAAGATCTTTCTAGAATTTTAATTCTGATTTAGTGCTGGCACATTTGGCGCAAGCGCACCTGCGCTTGACACGTGTCGCGCAGCGCAGAGCGCAGCGCAACTGCGCTGACACGTACCGCGCAGCGCAGAGCGCAAGTCGTCTGAAGCGTTGCTTCCTTTATTTTTTAAAGTTTAAATTTTAAAACAGAGCCTTGCTCTGATTGGGGAAAACAGAAGCGTTGCTTCATTTCCCGCCTTGGAATTTGAACAGAGTTTTGCTCTGATTGGGTAAACAAATGCCCCCCACCGTTACGCTTACGTGGCCCCAAACGTGAGCACAGCGGTGGCCGAATTCCAACCGTTGCGCCAACTTTTGGAAGTTGAAACGGCTCTCTTAATGCCTATAAATAGGACCTTTGGTCCCTTAGATGATTTTGCATCTCTTCATAAGAATTTTCATTCAGAGCCTTGCTCTTTTGTTTAAGCACTTTTAAGAGTTCAAACTCTAGAGAATTTTTAGGTAAAAATTAGATTATATTAAATTAATTTTAAGAGCCTTGCTCTCAATAGATCCCTGATCTAAAGAGAACACATTTAGGGTTTCACTTAGCAGAGCTTTGCTCTATAGGTCTAAAGGGATCTAAAGAGAACTAAAGAGAACCCTATTAGGGTTCCATTAATAAAGCTGTGTTCTTTAAAAGATTTTCCTTGTATTTTCTTAATTCATCAATGGAGCTTTGCTCCTTCCAAATCATACAGAAGAACTCTTATGAGTTTTTCATGGATCTTGGAGTTTAAAGATGGCATTTTATTCTTCGATGAATTATATCGTCTTGCTTAATCAGTCTGTCTGTTAATGTTGCTGCTTTTCTTTTACAGGAGTAATGGACGCCCACATGTACGATCTCGATGAAATCATCTCTTACGGAGACATCCGCCAACTCGGCCGTTCTCAGAACCGGGAATTTACAAACGCCGAGTGCGCTGAAATTATGAGTCGCTTCGACGCATATAACGGTCAACTGCTTCCCCAGCGTTCCTCTCTCTTGAAGCTTATCGTGGGAGCCATCTAGGAAGCGCTTCCCTTATTCTATACTGGTGTGCCACTTGGGACACTGGATGCTACTGAAGATAAGGTGCACTCGGTGTATCTGATGAACCTAATCTCCAAGAGACGGCGAGACGATCTTATCGATCTCTTGCACTAGGCCTTTCAACAGTCCGCCATTCTTGCTGCCTATCGAAGGGTGGAGGACATCAGTGGGGATCCCGACGCCCGTGCTCGCGAAAGAAAGCACACCAGGATGGTTTGCCAGGCTTGGAAAGTTCTGGACAAGGTTACTTTTGATTTCCTCAATCCATGTCCTGGATTTGAGGTTATAC
Source organism: Agapanthus africanus (assembly GCA_030015575.1). Classification (NCBI taxonomy): domain Eukaryota; kingdom Viridiplantae; phylum Streptophyta; class Magnoliopsida; order Asparagales; family Amaryllidaceae; genus Agapanthus; species Agapanthus africanus. The sequence goes on along the minus strand of CM057337.1, from coordinate 154,289,041 downwards.
CCTTGTAAACATTTCAATAATGTTGTTTTTGTTTATTGCCTTGATGTAAGAATTTTCCAAGTATGAATGACAAATCTTTTGCCTCCTTCCTTTTATTTTCTGCTTTGTTATCGGCATATTCCTTGAGTAAGCATAGCCTATAGGCGATATAGAACATTCCGTCTTGAATACTTCGAGGAGTAGTGATGGCTTAGGAGGCAGGTTCAGATCTGCTGCCTAAGACTTTTCAACTTTATGAGCCGTGAGGGTCTCACAAAGACTTTTCTCCCTACGGATCGAGAGGATCTCGTAGGTGTATTTTCTCCTTAGGAATCGTGAGGATTCCTAAGTGCGTTTTCTCTTATAAGTCGTAAGGATCTTATAAGAGAATTTTTCCCTCTTACGAGTCGAGAGGACCCGTAAGCGGTTGTTTCCCTCTTTGTCGAGATTCGACTTTGGAGAGTGTGACCCATGAATAGTATGCAAGAGTCCATTTTCGGACCGACTTGCAGGGTCTCAGTGCTTAGGAAACAGGTTTTTTAATCCCCACCACCTAAGGCTTTTCCTCACGAGTCGAAACATATCGAGTAGTTCTCGTAAAGACACTAATTTCCTCACGAGTCGAGACGAATCGATCATTTCTCATAAGAATATCCTAACGTCACAGTTAACCTCTGCTCTTTACGACAAAGGTCCGTTAGGGTCTGTGGTACTAAGGTTTTGTCCGTCGTACCGTCGCGTTGGCTGATGTATTCCTCGATAGGCAATCTTGCTGTTCGAGTAGCCTTACGATTGTCGTGTCTCTGATCCCTTCGGGGGCTGGACAAGACATCTTCAAGCAATCCTCCTGGGCAGTTTGACCGTCGGAAGAGCAAGCGTTAGGAATTTTTCCATGCCGCTTTTTACTTGAGGTTAGACTCATTTTGGAGAGCCCCGATGAGTCATAACCACTCCGCGCTGGTGTGGGATGATCTCCGATAATCTTTCAGGTTTTATATGACTTGCCGTTAAGACCCTGAAGCTAGGAATTTGGCATTCGCTTCGTTTTCTGGCATTTGCGTCCTCTATATCGAGACGAATGTCGCGGTTGTCTCTAGGTTGTTGGTGGACCGTCGAGGTTTAGAACTAGGGATTTTGCCGTGGCTCCTTTTGGTGATGTTGCTTCTGCTGTGTCGAGACGAACGTCGAGGTGGTGACCACTCCGCGCTGGTGCGAGATGATCTCCGATTGTCTTTCAAGCTTTATATGACTTGCCGTTAAGACCCTGAAGCTAGGAATTTGGCCTTCGCTTCGTTTTTTTTGGCGTGTCCGAATCCGGCTGGAGGAAGGACGCTGTAGTGACATATCGTCTGCTGTATCGAGACGAACGTCGAGGTGGTGACCACTCCGCGCTGATGTGGGATGATCTCCGATAGCCTTTCAGGTTTTATATGAGTTGCCGTCCAGACTTGGCTCCGTTTTTTTATGGAGCATGGGGAGGGAAGATGTGATTCCTTCTTTGTTTGCGCCCCTGGATTGTATACAGGGATTGCTGTGATATCGCCTGTAGGGCAAAAGTTTCATTCATTTTTTTATATTATTATTTTATTTCCGCGATGCTCTATCATTTCAGCTTTTATATCGCGAAGGTCACGATTGTCCAATCATTTCGGCTATTTATTTTGTTTTTACTCGCTGCTTTTTATTGCGAGTTGCCTAATCATTTCGGCTATTTTTTTTTTCTTTTACTCGCTGTTTTTTATTGCGAGTTGCCCAATCATTTTGGCTATTTTGCATGCATACATTTTTACTTGCTGATTTTGTTGCAAGTCGCCCCATCATTTCAGCTATTTTGCATGCATGTGTGGCTTGCTGTCTTTTCGCCGCAAGCTTGGGATTAGACACCGATTTCGGCATCAGCACCGCTACAACTGGGATGTTGCCAGGAGCGAATCATCATTTGCCTCTGTCGATGTTGAACAAAGGTAGCTTAGTAAACAGGGTTAGGGTCCTGTCGACTAAGGCTTTTGACTTCATGAGCCGTATGGGTCTCATAAAAGTATTTCTCCCTACAAGTCGTGAGGATCTCGTAGGTGTATTTTCTCCTTAAGAATTGTGAGGATTCCTAAGTGCATGTTCCCCTGTAAGTCGTAAGGATCTTACACAAGGGTTTTCTCCTCATAAGTCGAGAGGACTCACAAGGGTTGTTCACCATATGGACATATCCCTAGTCATGGGTGGGACTTTGCTGAGGAAATGTTTATTCGCACCCGTGAATTGTATACAAGGGTCAGTATTGAGCCACTTGTAGGGTCATATCGAAGGTTGTGAGGGTTGCTTAAGAACGGGTTCAGGTCTCTATAACTTAAGACTTTCAAATCTTATGAGCCGTGAGGGTCCCATAAGAGAGTTCTCCTTACAAGTCGTGAGGATCTCGCAAGTGTAATTTCTCCTTAGGGATCGTGAGGATTCCTAAGTGTGTTGTTCCCTTGTGAGTCGTAAGGATCTCACGTGGGTGGTTTCGCCTTACAAGGTCAAGAGGACCCTGTAAGTGCCTTTTAACGAGGTTGCGCCCTTTCGGGTTTTCACAAACAGTTGCCGGTAGCCCTGCTGATTTTACTCACGGGGCCCTTTCGGGTTTTCGTCCGTGCCCATTTTGCTTATGGACATACCGTTTTTTTTATTCTTTTTTCTAACGAGGTTGCGCCCTTTCGGGTTTTCACAAGACTCGCCGGTAGTCCTGCTATTTTTACTCACGGAGCCCTTTCGGGTTTTCATCCGTGCCCATTTTGCTTATGGACGTACCGTCTTTTTTTTTAACACGTCAGCCTGAGGATGCCGCGGGCTGGTAGTAGTTTAACGACGTTTCGGTCATTTGCAAGTTTTAGGACATTGCGGTCCACCGTCGCCGTATTTGAGGCGAATCTCTAGTTTACTGACTTTTCGGTTTATGGGGCTTTCCCTATGAATGAGCATGATGCCCCCGGTATATCCATCTTTTTCGGAGTATGTGGTTGTGGCGGGCTCACCTTCCAGTTTTTGGACAACGCGAACTTGCCCTGTTGGTATTGGTCTTCAACTCGGTTTTTGAAAACGTAGTAGTTCTCGATCGGATGGCCCAATACTTGGTGGTAAGGACAGTAATTAGAATTGTTGACATCATTCAGTTGTAGCTGGTGTTTCGGCTCCGGTAGAGTGATAAGCCTGTCGCGCACTGCCACTTCGAACAACCTCCTTGTTTCATCCCGGGGAAATGAGTAAGGACGTTTCAACTTCTCATAGAGGGGTTGACGCTTGTTGTTTTGGCGAACAACCGGTCTAGGGCCACTCGATTGTTGTTGAGTGTTGGCGACGAAGGCGGTTTTTTCCTTTCCTTTATCCTTTTTGTTCGAACCGTTGGTTGCGGGTCCGAGATTTTTTCCGGGTATCATGCAATTGCACGGCTGGATGTTCTCGCAACTCCTCAATTCTTTCGTTTTAGAGATGGATTCCTTGAAGAGAGGGCCGAGGGCTACTTTTTTGTCGGAGTCGCTCCCGAAGGTGAAAACTCGCGGTCCCTCGGGATCAACCCTATGACAATTGCCAGCAATTCTTTTACACTCATCTGTCGCATTTTTCCACTGTCTACGAGCTTCACGCTTTGTCCTGTTAAAGTGTTGCCTGTGAGCGACATACCCTTGCCACCAACACTTAAAGGAGTTGCAGTCTTCAGTAGGATGTGCGATCTTCTGATGATATAAGCAGAAGTTAGGATGTACTTCCGCTTCATCAAGATGTATACCGCCAGGAGAATTTTCTCTGAAAGAGGGCAGCTTCATCCCTATCGATATGGCTTTGGCGAATCGTTTCCTTGTCTTGATCTTGCTTTCATTTGCGTCGGATGTACTTTGATCTGGTGGGAGTGTTTCGACCCTTTCATCTAGTCGCCGGCGTTTGGCCTTCTCGAATATGGCCATCTCGCGCTCTCGATCAGCTTTGCTTTTAAGACGGGCTTCGTTCAGGAATGCATCAATTAATTTGTCTGATGGTCCTAGAAGTTTTGGCTCACGATCTGTCCCCAGCTTCTCTATGTAAGGAGCTTCTTCATCATTTATTGACGAGTGAGAGATCACATGGCAGCTTGCCACATAATCTTCAGATTCATCCGACGAGTCTTCTCCATTGTCATCATCTCCGTCCTCAAGGACGTGGCTGAGAAATTCTTGGAGTGTGACTGGGGTCCGCGTCTTCTGATTATATTCTTCCAACGCGTTAATCTGTTTTTGCAGGTTCGTGCGCTTGTCACTAGGCTGCACGGGCTTTTTGGTCTTCTTCTTCTTCTTCGAAGACTTTGACGGCTGGGTGTGAGCGCTCTGACCATCACCACCCGTTTTTAGAGTTGGGCGCGGCTTCAGCATCCCCTTGATGATCTCAGGTTCCAACAGGTTCTTCTATCTGATCGCCGCGCATATCTGGAGATCATTCAGCATCTTTTTGGTTTTGGCGGAAAGCACGACCTCCCATGGAGCTTCTTTAACAAAAGAACAAGTTGTCCCCGGCGTGCCCGTCTTCTTTGGAGTGTGCGGCTGTGGTGGGTTTACTTTCCACTTTTCAGACAGCGCAAACTTGCCTTGTAGGTACTGATCCTCGATCCATCCCTCGCTGGGTTGCGGTGGTCTCCTTGGATTCGGGAGATAGATAAGCCTATTGCTCATCGCCAGCTCGAACATCCTCTTCGTTTTATCCCGCGGGAATGAGTAAGGACGCTTCATTTTCTCATTATAATACCGCCGTCTCTCTTCCAGTTGATCCGCTAGCTTTGGGACACTGGGCTGCTGTTGGGTGTTCGCAACGAAGGTCGCCTTCCCTTTACCCTTGTTGTTTCGGGGTTCCGGCTTCGGAGGAGACGGTCTGTGACCCATTTGATCCATCTGGGCTAGCTTATCAATTAAAGCCTGGAACGTGGTCGGTTTAAAGAACATCATGAACTATGAAATAGCTGCATGAGGGTCTAGGGTGCCCACGAACATGCCCACCGCTGGCGCTTCTTCGATGCGTTGTTCGCATTTTGACCACAAGTTCCGCCATCGGATTGCATATTGAACCCAAGTTTCGCCCGGTTTTACCCTGGCATTGATCAATGCGGCGATCGGGGTGCGTTCACTAGCGCTTGCGCATCGCTGGGTGAACAACAACTCCATTTCCGCAAATGTTTTGATAAAGTCGTTAGGTGGCTCTGAATACCATTCGAAGGCCGTTTCCGCTAAGCTGCCGACGAATTGGCGAAGCAAGAGCTTATCATCGCCGCCGGTATTGCCACAAAGAGCCCTGAACTGGGCTACATGTTGATGGGGATTGTTTGTCCCCTTGTAGACATGGAATTTTGGGATCGTGTAGCCCGGCGGGTACTTGATCTGATCATACCAGCTCGGATATGGTCGCCCCGTTTTGACAATTTGGCTGGCCGCTTCATTCGCCTGGTGAGCTCGTATTTGCTGAGCTATATAGTCATCCAGTGCGGCCTTGGAAATGATTTCCTCCTTGTCTGCTGAAAGAGTCGGAGGAGGATTAGATTTATCCCCTCCGTCGTCTCCAACAATGATTGGAGGGTCTTCAGCTGGAGGGTCCGGCTGTAATATCATCCCTACCATATCTTAGAAGAGAAGCGCCATTTGCTTTATGTTAACCGTTTGCTCTACAGCTTCTTTGTCCTTCTTTTCGAGGACTCTGCGTAACAAGTCAGCATCAGTTTCTTGCTCGTGACGCTGCTCTGATGATGCCTCCGGGCTTTCTTTTGGCCCGGTGAGTGCGGCCATCGCAGTCATCATCTCTTGAAGCTTCTGCTGTTGCTCCTGGGCTTTTGTCACAGATCGGGTGAGCGGTCGGTGACCCATCGAAGCGCGGCATCCTCTTTCCCGGATGCCATATAAACAGTATGCACCACTATGCCCCCAGACTTGGGGCGTTTGTGTTCAGCGCTTTTACGGTTTGCCATGTTCACAGGGGCTTTTTGCGGCCTCCTTTTCCTTTGAGTGATTGACGTTGAGGGAGCCGTTGCAGTGGGCACCCAGCCAGCTGTTACTTTTTCTGGCTTGACAGAGTAGTCCTTCTCCTGCCGAACCTTCATCTTTTTCTGTCGGCGGAGATAGTCTTGATCCATTACGGAGTCTTGGACTTGACGCCAGACCTTGTAAATTTTAGAGGACAGCCGTTGAGAGGGCTGCTCCAGCTTCACTTTTAGGGCATTATCCACAGGTGCAGGAGATCTTTTCAATACGGCAGTTGGCGAGTTTTTGCGCACCCTTCTTAGCGGTTCAAAGCTATTCCCGGTCAGAACAGCAACATTGATTTCCACCATCAGAGTTGGCGGAGTTAGCCCAGAGGGGGAGTTGCCCCCAGCCTTCCTTACCCGGCGCCAGTGACGACGGCGAGCATGTCACGTGGATGGTGTTGGTTCAGCCGCAGGGGTGACCTCCTCATGCCCCCTGTATTGGTCAGAATTCGCTGTTATCAGCCTTTTAAAGACCGACGTCCGTTGAATGGGGACGGCCAACCGATCGAAAGCAGACTTCCGAGTAGGGGAAGCAACCTTGGTGATTTCGCCTGGAACGGGAGCAGGGTTGGTTATCCGATTCAGGATAACGCCTTCTGGTATTGCTGGCTTCTTCATGGGCCCGTTAGAGCTCTGGCCTAGTCTGTTAAAAACCAGGCAGTAGAGTTGGGCGACCCGTTGAGAGGGGCCGCGGTGGTTGTAAGCCGATCAAAGACCGACTTCTTTGGAGCTTCTTGCGACGTCATTGGGGTATTGAAGCTCATCGGTAGGAGCATGGTCCCGAAGAATAGTCCAGTGGTGGCTTGAGCTACTTGCTCCACTGGCATCTTGAAAAGAGAGGCCGCTTGGGGCCCGCAAGTCACTCCTCCCGCAAGGACGGAGTGAGAGTTGCAGTTGCAGGTAGTGCAGTTTGAAGCCATTGATCTTCTGTTTTCTGCACGGAGCAAGACACCAAATCTAAGTACCTCGAATCCACAGGCAACCACAGCAAACCGCGATATGTTCGCGAACACGACACACGAAGTGCGAAGTAGAAAGAGGAAAAGGTCCCACCGGGCATGCCAGAATATGTTCCCCTCCGAATGGCGGCCAAGACAGGGACGTATTGCCTGAGATTCGGGGCAGATGCTATTTGGTTTTATCCATCCACCTCTCCGAAGATACCAAGTTGATTTATGGCACCGTGTATCGGAGGTTTGGACGGATGCGGCCGATGTAGCAGACTTCGTCAGATTCCCCCTCATTCGAGGGGTTTTTTTATTGTAGGGACGCTCTTCCCTGCAGGCGCAAGCCCCTGCAGTTAATTACGCTACCGCATCGCGGTAACAACTTTCTCCTTCTCCAGATGTTCACTTCGTGTCGTGGGTGTTTGTTTTGTTTGTGGTTTCCCGTGGATTGTATACGGAGACTAATTTATGTCGTCGCCCGTAGGACGTGGATTAGTCCAAATCCGTATCTTTCTTAGATTTGGGTTTTTGGTTTTGGTTTAAGGATACGTTAGCCATATTTGAGGCTAAGATCAACTCAAACGTTTGTTAAGGATACGTTAGTCCGATGTGAGACTAAGATCAACTTAACGGGATAGTTTAGATCCGACAAAAGAGCATTTGGGCTCTATTGTTCTAGTTTAGGGACATAGCGGTCCATTGCCAGTTTAGGGACATGGTGGTCCATCATTCCCATTTTGGGGACGGATATTGGTTTAAGGATGCATTAGCCCATGAGTTTAAGGACCCCACTGTCCGTATTGCCAGTTTAGGGACATGGTGGTCCAAAATTCCCGTTTTGGGAACGAATGTTGGTTTAAGGACGCATTAGTCTATGAGTTTAAGGACCCCACAGTCCGTATTGCCAGTTTAGGGACATGGTGGTCCAGCATTCCCATTTTGGGGACGAATATTGGTTTAAGGATGCATTAGTCCATGAGTTTAAGGACCCCACAGTCCGTATCAATATGTGGTTGTCGGGACCCGTCACCCCTCTGACGACGTTGAAGGATTACAACGACGAATGTCAGAAGAGTTCGGAGATGTACCCTTGAACCGGGTGTAAATTGATTTGAGAGAGTAGTTGTGCTCAGTTCAATTTAATTTGAGAACTTACGGCCAGAATTGAGTTAAGTCCAGTTGAAAATGTTCAACATTTTATTTGCATTTGGCCAGTTAGGCCTTTGATTGGGCTCTACCCTTTTTTTTAAAATAATGCACATCATGTATTTTGGCCTATTAGGCCTTTTTAATTGGGCTATATCCCTTTTTAATAACGCACTGCATTTAATGTTCTGACAGTGCCCCACGTGGCTTGTCAGGCGCTTTGCGCCAATTGAGGAGCGCAAGGCGCAAATTCATGTAGAGGTGACACGTGTCACGCGCTGGTGAGCGCAAGTCTGTTAGCACAGTGCACTGCGCTAGTGCACTGCTGACACGTGGCGCGCTCTGGTGACTTGCGCCAAACCAAAAGAGCAGTGCTCTGTTTTTAGAAGCGCAAGGCGCAGTTGTTCTGTGATTGACACGTGGCGCTCTGTGGTGGCTTGCGCTAATCCAAGGAGCGCAACAGTGCAGATTTCAAAAATGCAAGGCACTGTTTAATATCTTGATCAAATTTAGATCAAAGAAAACAAGTTTTTTCTTTTTCCAGAGTGGTTCTACCTCAAATTTCAAGAACCAGTGGTCCATCAAAAGGCAATGCCTTTATATAGATCGAAAGATCTAGTAAAGAAGTAAAATTACTTCTTTTTTATTATTATTATTTTTATTCAAGATCTTGATCTTGTTCTTAGATCTTTGATCTTTTTAGAAGAACTTCTTCTTTTTTTCCAAAGGTTTTACCTTTTTTCTTGCTCTCTGAATTCTTCTTCAAAGTTTTAGAGGAATTTTCTGGTTTCTCTATCTCTGTCTATCCTTTTAGACTTGGAGTCTAGGGGCCTTTATATAGGGCCAATGAGTTTGTTAGGTTGGTTACAGAGATCTTTCTCTGATTGATCTGGGGATATTTCCCCACCGTCGGATCTTTGATCCAAGGGCTCTGTTTTACAGAAGATAATCTTCTTGTTTTAACAAGATTAAAAAGATCTTTCTAGAATTTTAATTCTGATTTAGTGCTGGCACATTTGGCGCAAGCGCACCTGCGCTTGACAAGTGTCGCGCAGCGCAGAGCGCAGCGCAACTGCGCTGACACGTGTCGCGCAGCGCAGAGCGCAAGTCGTCTGAAGCGTTGCTTCCTTTATTTTTTAAAGTTTAAATTTTAAAATAGAGCCTTGCTCTGATTGGGGGAAACAGAAGCGTTGCTTCATTTCCCGCCTTGAAATTTGAACAGAGCTTTGCTCTGATTGGGTAAACAGGTGTCATTTGGATGATGTTGCGTCTGTTGTAATGAGACGAATATCGAAGCGGTCTCCAGGTTGTCTGGGAACCATCGAGATTTGGAGTAGGGGCTTCGCCGTAGCTTCAGGGTTGATTGCAGCGTCTGAATACTATTGGAATGGAGAGGAACGTTGTTGATGATCTCTAAGCTATCCTTAAACCGTCGAGATTTGGTTTCGTTTTTTTATGGAGCCTGGGGAGGGAAGGTGTGATTCCTTCTTTGTTTACGCCCCTGGATTGTATACAGGGATTGATGTGATATCACCTGTAGGGAATAAATTTCATTTTTCTTTTTTTTTTATTTCTTTCCGCGATACTCTATCATTTCAGCTTTTATATCGCGAAGGTCGCGATTGCCCAATCATTTCGGCTATTTTTCGCGGCGCCCAATCATTTTGGCTATTTATTTTAGTTTTACTCGCTGCTTTTTATTGCGAGTTGCCCAATCATTTCGGCTATTTTGCATGCTTATAGTTTTACTTGCGATTTTGTTGCAAGTTGCCCCATCATTTCGGCTATTTCGTATGCAAGTGTGGCTCGCTATCTTCTTGCTGCAAGCTTGGAATTAGACACCGATTTCGGCATTAGCACCGCTACAACTGGGATATTGCCAGGAGCGAATCATCATCTGCCTCTGTCGATGTCGAACAAAGGTAGCTTAGTGAACAGGGTTAGGATCCTGTCGACTAAGGCTTTTGACTTCATGAGCTGTAAGGGTCTCATAAAGGTATTTCTCCCTACGAGTCGTGAGGACCACATAGGTGCGTTTTCTCCTTAGGAATCGTGAGGATTCCTAAGTGTGTGTTCTCTTATAAGTCGTAAGGATCTTACAAGAGTGTTTTCTCCTTATAAGCCGAGAGGACTTACAAGGTTTGTTCACCATGTAGACATATCCCTAGTTGCGGGTAGGATTTTGTTAGGGAAATGTTTATTCACGCCCGTGGATTATATACAAGGGTCAATACTGAACCGCTTGTAGGGCAGTGTCAGAGGTTGTGGTTGCCGCTTAAGAACAGGTTCAGATCCCTGTAACTTAAGACTTTTGAATCTTATGAGCCGTGAAGGTCCCATAAGAGGGTTCTCCTTACGAGTCGTGAGGATCTCGTAAGTGTAATTTCTCCTTAGGAATCATGGGGATCCCTAAGTGTGTTGCTCCCTTATGAGTCGTAAGGATCTCACGCAGGTAGTTTCTCCTCATAAGGTCGAGAGGATCTTGCAAGTGTCTTTTAACGAGATTGCGCCCTTTCGGGTTTTCACAAAAACTCGCCGGTAGCCCTGCCGTTTTTACTCACGGAGCCCTTTTGGGTTTTCATCCGTGCCCTTTTTTGCTTATGGACATCCGTTTTTTTTCTTTTTCTTTCTTCTTCTTTTTTTCTTTCTTCTTCTTTTTTTTTCTCTTCTTGTGTCAGCCTTGGGATGCTGCAGTCTACAGTAGTTTATCGGCGTCTCGGTCAGCGGCTAGTTTTAGGACATAGTGGTCCATTGTTAGTTTTAAGGACGTTTCGGTCCGTTGTTGGTTTAAGGACGTTTCGGTCCGTTGTTAGTTTAAGGACGTTTCGGTCCGTTGTTCATAGGTCGGACATGTTTGAAGATCTTTCAGCATTCTTTTAGTTTTTGCTGAAAGGAAAATTTCTCATGGAGCTTCCCCTATAAAAGAGCATGATGCCCCGGCGTGTCCATCTTTTTCTGAGCATGTGGTTGTGGCAGGTTCACCTTCCAGTTGTCAGACAACGCGAATTTGCCCTGTTGGTACTCATCTTCAATCCAGCCTTTGAAGACGTAGCAATCTTCGAGTGGGTGACCCATTACTCTATGGTAGGGACAATAGTTAGAATGGTTAACGTTACCCGGTTGCGACGGATGTTTTGGATCTGGCAGAGTGATGAGCCCGTTACTCGCTGCCAGTTCGAACAGACTCCTTGTTTTATCCCTGGGAAATGAGTAAGGACGTTTCAACTTCTCATCGAGAGATCGCGGATTGTTACTTTGACGAACAGACGGTCTCGGGTTACTCGGCTGTCGCTGAGTGTTGGCGACAATGGTCGCTTTCCCGTTGCCTTTTTTCATTCCGAAAACCCACTTTTGAAGGGAAAGACCTATGGCCCATCTGGTCCATTTGGGCCAGCTTGTCGATCAAGGCCTGGAAGGTGGTCAACTTGAAGAACATCATGAATTGGGAGATAGTCGACTGAGGGTCAAGGGTCCACATGAACATGCCCATGACAGGAGCTTCTTCTATGCGTTGTTCGCATCTTGACCATAGGTTCCACCACCGGATTGCATACTACACCCATGTCTCTCCTGGCTTTACTCTGGCGTTGATCAATGCCGTGATCGGAGTGCGTTCGCTGGCGCTTGCGAACCGCTGAGTGAATAGCAACTCCATTTCTGTAAACGTTTTGACGGAGTCGTCGGGAAGCTCCGAGTACCATTCAAAAGTTGTCTATGCTAAGCTACCGACGAACTGGCAAAGTAGAAGTTTATCATCACCTCCAGTATTGCCGCAAAGAGCCCTGAACTGAGCGACATGCTGATGTGGATAACCCGTACCCTTATATACATAGAATTTGGGGATCGTATATCCCGGCGGGTACTTTATTTGGTCATACCATCCTGGATATGGTCACCCAGTTTTAACAACTTGGCCGGCCGCTTCATTCGCCTGGTGAGCTCGTATTTGCTGAGCAATGTAGTCATCCAGAGCGGCCTTGGAAATAGTTTCTTCTTTGGCTGCTGAAAGAGCCGGAGGAGGGTTCGATGTCTCCCCTCTGTCGTCTTCAATGATGATCGAGGGGTCTTCAGCTGGAGGTTCCGGCTGTAACATCAACCCAGCCATGTCTTGGAACAAGAGAGTCATTCGTTTTATATTGGCTTCCTGTTCCGCAGCCTCTTTTTCTTTCCTCTCAAGCATTCTTCAGAGGAACTCGGTGTCAGTTTCTTGTTCCCAACGCTGCTCCGAGGTCTCTGGATTTTCTTTTGGCCCAGTGAGTGCGGCCATTGCAGTCAGCATCTCCTGAAACTTCTGCTGTTGTTGTTCCTGAGCCTTCGTTATTGACCGGGTAAGCGGTCGATGACCCGTAGAAGCACGGCTTTCCTCTTTTCCGGAAGCCATATAAACGGTATGTACCATCATGCCCCCGGACTTGGGGCATTTAGATTCAATGTCCTTGCGGTTTGCCGCGTTCATAGGAGCTTTCTCTGGCTTCCTTCTCTTGTGAGCAGTTGACGTTGGAGGGGTCGTTGCAGTGGAAACCCAAACCGCTTTCGCCTTTTGTGGCTTGACAGGACGGTTCTCTTCTTGCTGAACCTTAACCTTTTTCTGTCGGCGAGAGTAATCTTGATCAATTACTGAGTCCTGAACCTGTCGCCAGACTTTGTAAATTTTGGAGGACAGCCACTGAGGGGAATGCTCCGGCTTCGTTTCTGTAACATTCTCCACGGGTGGAGGAGATCTCTTCCGTACAGCGGTGGGTGAATTCCTACGCACCTTGTTCAGCAATTCAAAGCTATTCCCGGTTGGAACAGCAGCATCGATCTCCACCGTTGGAGGTGGTAGAGTAAATCCAGACGGAGAGCTGCCCCCAGCCTTCCATACTCAGCGCCAGTGACGACGGTGAGCATGTCGCGCAGATGGTGTTGGTTCGGTTATGGGGATGGCTTTGTCATTCCCCCTGTTCCGGTGAGGCGTTGCTGGTACCAGCCTCTTGAAGACCGAGGTCCGTTGAGTAGCAGTATCCAATCTGTCGAAGACAGACCTTTGAGCAGGAGAGGGAGCCGGAGTGGCCAGCCTCGTAAAGACTGATCCCTTGACGGGAGAAGCTTCTTTAGTGACCTCGAGAGCAGGAATGGCTATCCGTTTCGGGATGGCCGCTTCAGGTATCGTGGGCTTCTTGACGGGCCCATTGGAGTTCAGGCTCAGCCTATCGAAGACTGATGCTGTTGTCTTAACATCGGACGACCCGTTGAGAGGGGTCGTGGTAGTAGTGAGCCGATCAAAGACCGACTTCTTTTGCACTTCTTGCGGTAGCGGGATGTTAATGCTTACCGGTGGGAGCATGGTCCCGAAGAACAAACCCGTGGTAGCCTGCGTCACCTGCTCTATCGGCATTGTGAACAGGGAGGTCGCGTGGGGCCCGTAAGCTATACCTCCAGATGAGGCAGAACGTGAGTTGCAGTTGCAGCTGGAACACTTCGTGCAAGTAGACGCCATTGATCTTTCGTTTTCTGCACCAAGCAAGACACCAAATCTTAGTACCTCGAACCCAAGGGCAACCATATCAAACCGCGATTCATTCGCGAACACGACACACGAAGTGTGGAGTGGAAAGAGGAAAAGGTCCCACCGGGCGTGCCAGAATCTGTTCCCGGCCGAAAGACGCGACCGGGACGTTGGGACGTCGGGACGTCGGGGCCTGAATTCCGAGGGCAGATGCTAATAGGTGCTATCCATCCACCTCTCCGAAGATGCCAAGTTGATTTATGACACCATGTATCGAAAGTTTAGACGGATGTGGCCGATGTAGCAGACTTCGTCAGATTCCCCCTCATTTGAGGGGGTTTTGATTGTGGGGACGCTCTTCCCTGCAAGCGCAAGCCCCTACAGTTAATTACACTACCGCATCGCGGTAACAACTTTCTCCTTCTCCAGATGATCACTTCGTGTCGCGGGTGTTTGTTTTGTTTTTGGTTGCTCGTGGATTGTATATGGAGACTAATTTATGTTGTCGCCCGTAGGGCGTGGATTAGTCCAAATCCGTATCTTTCTTAGATTTGGGTTTGGGGGTTGGGTTTAAGGATACGTTAGTCTCGTTTGGGACTAAGATAAACTTAAACGTTTGTTAAGGATACGTTAGTCCAATTTTAGACTAAGATCAACTTAACGGGATCATTTAGATCCAACAAAAAAGCATTTGGACTTTATTGTTTAGTTTAGGGACATTGCGGTCGATTAGTTTAAGGACATTACGGTCCAATGATAGTTTAAGGACATCTCGGTCCACTGTTAGTTTAAGGACATCTCGGTCCATGAGTTTAAGGACCTCACAGTCCAGGTTAAGGACATCGTAGTCCGTGAGTTTAAGGACCTCACAGTCCAAGGTTAAGGACATCATAGTCTATGGGTTTAAAGGGACCCCACAGTCCGTAGAGTGTTTGGTTGTCGGGACCCGTCGCCTCTCTGAAGACGTTGAAGGATTACAACGACAGATATCAGAGGAGTAAAGAGATATACCCTCGAACCGGTGTGAGTTGGTTGAAAGATCTGTAGTCCAATTTGGGACTAGGCTCTGTTAAATATTTATGAGCAGACGGGCTCAATTAAATATAAGTTGAGGACTTATGGCCAATATTGGGCTAAGTCCAATGAATGTTTAACATTTTATTGTTCTGGCTATTGAGCCTTTATTTGGGTTTGACCCTTTTAATAATGATGAGCATTGGATCTTTTCTTTTGTCTTGTATTGAATGCAAAGCATTCAGCAGAGCTCTGGCTCATTAAAGAACAATTTGTGTTCTGTCAGCGCAACCTATGGTGCGCTAGGCGCTTTGCGCCGAACAAAAAGCGCAGTGCGCTTCTGCCACGTGAAGCATATGTAAGGGACACGTGTCGCACTTGGCGCTAAGCGCCAGATGATGGGCGCATTGCGCCAGTTTATAAGCACTAAGCGCTAGTCCATGGACGCATTGCACTATTAATTTAGTGGCGCACACGTAAGTGACACGTGACGCGCTTGGTGCTGAGCGCCAGCCCATGAGTGCAGTGCGCTATTTCAGAAGCGCAAAGCGCAAATTGCATACCTGGTTGAAACGTGGCATTGGTGCTGAGCACCGGTCCAGAGAGCGTAGAAGCGCTGTTCAAAAGCGCAAGGCGCATTTTAATAGCGCAAAGCGCATGTTGATTAATTTTATGATCTGGGAACAAATTTATGTTTTTTTTAGAAGAGACTTTGTCTCAAGATTCAAGAACAACAGTTCTTATTTTTGAAAGGGCTATGCCTTTATGGATCAATGATCTGTATGAAGAATATGTTCTTCTTTTATTATGTGATGAGATCTTTTGATCTTTTTTATGAAAGACCTTGGTCTTTGTAGATCAATGATCTTTTAAGAAGATGATTCTTCTTTTTATGAGATGATTTCATCTCTGTGTTCATCGTTCATGATCTTTACCTTGAAGAAATAATCTTCTTTTGCTGAGAGATTGCTCTTCTTTCTTTGAATTTCTCAAAGTTTATAGGGGGGTTTCTCTATCTCAGACTTGAAGTCTTGAGGCCTTTAGATAGGGAAAGTTGATTTGTGGAATCGGTTAAAGAGATCTTTCTCTGATTGATTTGGGGATGTTTCCCACCGTTGGATCTTTGATCCTAGGGCTTCTGTTTTACAGAAAACAATCTTCTTGTTTTTAACAAGATTGAAAGAAAATCTTCCCATAACAGAATTTTAATTCTGATTAATGATTTATCATTATTTATTAGATCTTTTGATCTAAGGGTGGGGAATTTTTAATTCCAGCGCTGGCGCACCCGTACTTTGCACGTGGTGCGCTGCTCAGAGCGCAGCGCACTTTGCGCTAGCGCACCTGTATTTGACACGTGGTCCGCTGCTCAGAGCACAGCGCAGCCTGCGCTAGCGCACCCGTGTTTGATACGTGGCACGCGGCGCGCCCAGCGCTAGCGCACACATGGTGCACCGTCTAGGGCGCAGCACACCTGGCGCTAGCTCATCCGTGTTTGACACGTGGCGCGCAGCGCGTCCATCTCTAGCGTACACATGATGCACTGCCTGTAAGTCCATGTTGCCCACCCCGGTACTTGCGGGGAGGCGGAAAACGGAATAAAAATCGGATTTTTATGAGCTTAGGCAACATGGACTAGACATTAAAGGATCTTTGCTAAACAAAAATTTGCTAAAGCTAACTAGAAACTAGCTAAGTTCTAGAAAGGTTATACCTTGGGCTTTATGTCCTTCTCTCCTTGCTCCTTGGAGTAGTGGAAGGAGGTCACCTTGTCGTCTTCTCCCGTCAAAGAAAGATCCACCCGAAAGCCTCAACCTTCGGCTTCAACTCCAAGCTAGAAGTAACTAGGGTTCAAGAAGTGCAAGTCCTTCAACCCTAGATGAGAATAGAGATGATCAAGAGAGGGTTTTTCTCAAGCTCAAGTGTTTCTCAACACATGAGAGGGGAGAGCTTGAGGGAGAGGAAGAACAAGAGAGAGAAATGAAATGATAGAATGAGAATAGAATCAACCATTCTCACAAATATATGTGTATTATTTTAATTAGATAATTAGTAAGATGATTGTCATGGTTAATCATGATGTGACCATTATCATTTCAATTTGCAAGGATCAAAAAGCATCTTCCAAAAGAAATGATGATGGTCAAAGTGTCAACCTAGGTCAACAAGTCAAGGAGGTCAAATGGTCAACAACCATAACCATGCACAATTATTAAACTAATTATCAATTAACTATAATACACACATAAGCATTAGGGTTAATAAAAATGACAATAGCCATTAACCCTAATCAAGGTCCTCTCCCTCTGTCTCAAACAACTGTGCATACGCACCCGCATTCGTGATCCGAGGAACACGAATACAATGAGAAAAACCAATCCCAAAACATATACTAGGATCCGGCTTAAACCAAAGCCCGCTAGTATAAACTGTCCGGACAGCAAACGTGCACAAGTGCGCGAATGTGAACGAACCCTGTCGCAAAACCATGCGACCTCTACTCATTTTGCCTAAAGGCGAATAGCTCTCTGTGTGGGACTCTAAAGACTCGACGCTACGCTGGCAATGGGTTTAACCACAGACCGCAAGCGGCACTAGCTGTACGTAACGGTCCCCAGGTAGATGTCGATAAGAAGACTGACGAGGTGAACCCCATCTGAACTCCTACTGAGCCTGTATGTGACAGTCTTCGTACAGTCCGGTCTGTTCGTCTGATACATCGCATGGCGGGCCTAGGGGGCGGTGAACGTCAGTCCCTTAATAGCGGTACAAGTCGTGTCGGAGTGTAGCCCAGAACACCCTGAGATAACACTGGAAACCTACCAGTATATCTCGCTTGCCCTGGCCAGGGACTACTCGTGTAATGGCTCTCCTGGACACAGCGCGATGTCAACCCCCAATATCGGGAGAGACGAATCCTGTCTAACCGTCACTGCCTCCAAGTGCTTCGGGACTGCACCCAAAAACTACCTGTTTGCACGACTCCTTTGAGCCGTGGTAGGGTAGTAATCAAAGTGCAGTGGGAACACACTCAAGGCGAAGTGACAATGTCAAGTCAACGGACTAAGCTGTACTCATGTCACCTGGGAACTGATAACTGACGATAGGTATACTACCAACCAACAGTTCCCGATGAGTCCTGTCCAGTGTACTCGTAACCTAACGAGCACCCGTATACTATCTCAAGTACGACGTACTGACGGTTGTGGGACAGACCGTCTCCCACACTGGGATGAGAAGCGCATACGCTAGTCTACTCCGGAGTATCGATGCCCTGCCTCGATAGTCTAACGACCAGGGACCTGTATAAGGATGTGCTTATAGATTACCCAGCTCCCACAAGTGCGAGCGCCATCACAACGCTGGTAATCAAGCAAAGATCCTAAGGGCTCTACTAATATGTATATCAGCG
Organism: Agapanthus africanus; assembly: GCA_030015575.1. Lineage (NCBI taxonomy): Eukaryota > Viridiplantae > Streptophyta > Magnoliopsida > Asparagales > Amaryllidaceae > Agapanthus > Agapanthus africanus. The sequence continues at coordinate 154,271,045 of CM057337.1, read as the reverse complement.
ATATGCTAAAAGAAACACATGCACATATTGAAGTAGAGACAAACCAAGTAGCATACTACCATTTCGAGCAAGATTGTATATACAACTGTGAATATCCCAAGCTTCCATCAAGTAATATACAAACTAGTATGATACAGTAATGGCCTCTAGGGCATATACACTAACAATCTCCCACTTGCACTAAGGCCATGTACTGGCGTATCGAAGACATATCATCTCGATCAGCCGCTCGAACTGAGTCTGGGGCAAGGCCTTGGTGAATGGATCTGCTGTGTTATCCTCTGATGCAACTCTCCGGACCTCGATCTCCTGGCGATCCACGATCTCCCTGATCAGGTGATACCGCCTCAAGATGTGTCTGGATTTCTGATGGGACCTGGGTTCCTTCGCTAAAGCTATAGCCCCGTTATTGTCGCAATACAGAGGTATTAGGTCAACAATGGACGGAACCACCTGAAGTTCTCTAAAGAACTTCCTCATCCAGACAGCTTCTTTTGCGGCATCAGATGCAGCGATGTATTCCGCTTCCATAGTCGAGTCAGCAACGGTTTCCTGTTTGGAGCTCTTCCAACACACCGCCCCTCCATTGAGGGTAAAGACAAAACCCGACATGGACTTGGAATCATCCTTGTCACTCTGGAAGCTGGAGTCAGCAAAGGCCTCAATCTGCAGGTCTTTTCCGCCATACACCAAGAACATCTCCTTAGTCCTTCTCAGGTACTTGAGAATGTTCTTTACTGCTATCCAATGTTTCTCCCCAGGGTTTGACTGATACCTGCTTACCACACTCAGTGCATAAGCCACGTCCGGTCTGGTACACAACATCGCATACATTATAGAGCCTACCGCAGAAGCGTAGGGTATAACAGACATGCGATCCCTCTCCAAATCAGTCTTGGGAGACATCTCTTTGGAGAGGGTGATCCCGTGACAAGCCGGTAGATTACCGCGCTTGGAGTCTTCCATACTGAATCTCTTCAGTATGGTGTCGATGTACCTGGACTGCGAAAGTCCTAATATTCTCTTGGATCTGTCACGGTAGATCCGGATACCCAGAATGTATGAGGCATCACCCAGGTCTTTCATGGAGAACCTGTGTGACAAGAACCCCTTGACAGATTGTAGCATAGGAATGTCATTTCCTATTAAGAGAATGTCATCCACGTATAAAACGAGGAATACTACAGTTCTCGCTACAAATCTACAATAGATGCATGGTTCATCTGGATTTTTGATAAAGCCAAATTGCTTGACCGTCTCATCAAAACAGATGTTCCAACTCCGCGATGCCTGCTTTAGTCCATAAATGGACTTAAGCAACTTGCACACCTTTCCGCTGCTCCCACTCTGAATGAAACCCTCTGGCTGATCCATATAGACACACTCCTCTAAATGTCCATTTAGAAAAGCTGTCTTTACGTCCATCTGCCAAATCTCATAATCGTGGAAGGCAGCAATGGCAAGAAGGATCCGAATGGATTTCAGCATAGCTACTGGAGAAAAGGTTTCGTCATAGTCCAAACCAGGTCGCTGACGAAAATCCTTTGCTACCAGTCTAGCTTTATAGGTCTCAACCTGTCCATCTACACCAATCTTCCTTTTGAAGATCCACTTGCATCCTACGGGTTTTACCCCATCTGGAGCAATGTCCAACGTCCATACTTTGTTGGTGTACATGGACTCCATTTCGGTCCGCATTGCATCCAGCCATTTTACCGAGTCGACGCTCTGAATGGCTTGCTGGAAGCTAGTATGCTCATCACAGTCTATGATGCAATCCTCTCTATCCCCGTCAATGAGAAAACCGTAGTATCTCTCGGGCGGATGAGACTGCCTACTACTCCTGCGGAGTGGCGTGGGAATGTCCTGATCTTTCGAACCCTCTGGTTCTACTAAGCTTTCAGTAATAGCTCGTGGTTCTGGAATTTCTTCCAGTTCTATTGCGCTCCCACTTAATTCTTTTTCTATGAACTGGTGTTCTAGAAAGTGGGCATGGCGAGAAACAAGGACTTTTTGTTCTTCTTCGCAATAGAAGTAATATCCCTTGGAGTTCTTTGGATATCCCACAAACTTGCACTGTACTGAGCGTGCCTCGAGCTTGTCCGCATGCTGCTTTTTACAAAAGCTGGATATCCCCATGTCTTAATGTGATTAAGATAGGGTCTCTTCCCACACCACATCTGATATGGTGTAGTAGGCACAGTCTTAGTTGGAACTCGGTTCAAAAGGTATGCAGCTGATTCTAGCGCATATCCCCAGAACGATCGCGGCAACTCAGCATTACTCATTATGGACCGTACCATATCCAATAGGGTTCGGTTCCGTCTCTCCGATACACCGTTATGTTGCGGAGTGTATGGAGGAGTAAGCTGAGAGAGAATTCCATTCTCTTTTAAGTAACTCAGGAACTCGGCACTCAAGTATTCACCACCTCGATCAGATCTCAGTGTCTTTATGCTTTTGCCTGTTTGTTTTTCTACTTCATTCTTATATTCCTGGAATTTTTCAAAAGCCTCGGATTTATGTTTCATTAAGAAGACATAACCGTACCTTGAAAAGTCATCCGTAAAAGTAACGAAGTAAGAATAACCGCTTCGAGCATGTGTAGACATTGGACCGCACACGTCACTGTGTACGAGTCCCAAGAGCTCGCTCGCTCTTTCTCCGTGTCCAGTAAACGGAGTCTTTGTCATCTTTCCTTTGAGACAGGATTGACAAGTTGCATACGATTGATATTCGAACGGATCCAAATATCCTTCTGCATATAACTTAGTCAACCTTCTCTCATTGATGTGACCCAGTCTACAATGCCATAAGAAAGTTTTATTTATTTCTGGAGACTTTCTTTTGTGTGTATTCTGGACATTGAAAATCTGTGGTTGGTTTAATACGTATATACCGTTGTTCAATATACCTGACCCAATCAAAACTTGATTAAGGTGAATGTTCACTACATTACTTACAAATGCAAATTCATAACCTTCTTTAGACAATAAAGATACAGAAATGATATTACAGGTTGCATTTGGTACATAATAACAACTACGCAAAACCAAAAAATGTCCATCCGACAATCCCAGGTGATAGTCCCCCACGGCCTCAGCATCCATGCTAGCACCGTTCGCAACTCTGAGGGTCATGTCACCTGCCTTCAAAACTCTACGCTTTCTCAACGCCTGCAAAGAATTACAGATATGAGATCCTGATCCGGTATCCAATACCCAGGATGTAGAGTTTATTGATAGACAGTTTTCAATAACATACACACCTGAAGCTGAAGCTGCAACTCGCTTCAAATCCTGTGTTCTGGCCTTCCAAGCCTTGCAATCCTGTTTCCAGTGACCACTTTTGTGACAATAGAAGCATTCTTCCTTCCCCACTAGCTTCCCCGCTATCTTTGTTGCTTTTCCTTTTCCCTTCATATCCACTTTACCGACACCGCCTCTTGGTTTGGCGGGGCCTTTCTTCTTCTTGCCCTTGGCTTTCGCCCTGGACCTAGAAGAGGAAGATCCTCCTACAAACAAAATGGATGTCTCCCTACCCTTCTGTAGGGTGTCCTCAGCAGTCCTCAACATGTTCAGAAGTTCGGAAAGTTCAACCTCCTTTCCTTGCATGTTGAAGTTAAGAATGAACTGGGCATAAGTGGAAGGAAGGGACTGGAGAATCAAATCAGTATAGAGTTCATTCTCCAACGTGGTCCCAAGGTCCGCGAGCTCCTCAATGTAGCCAATCATCTTAAGCACGTGTTCCGCTACCGATGATCCGACGGCCAACCTTGCCGAAAAAAGCTTCTTCGACACTTCGTATCTTGCGATACGAGACTGCTCTCCATACAGTTCTTTTGTATGAAGAAATATGGACTCTAGGTCCATATTCTCGTGCCTCCTCTGATGTTCGTTGTCCATCGAGGCTAGTACGAGGCATCTGGCCCTCGCGCAATCTATCTCCCATGTCTTACGGATTTCTACATCCGCGACGCTGGAGGTGGGACCTGGGACAGGGGGAGCTTTGGTGGTAAGTACATACCCCAACTTGTCATAAGTGATTGCCATCTTGACATTCCTGAGCCAATCTTTGTAGTTTGGCCCTGTCAATATATTTTTATCTAGTAATAACTTAAGTCCGGTCATGTTGAATGGTCGCTGCAATTAGGAGAGAGAAAAGAAACACTTTAGCATGATGCTCTTGCAAGTTTAGAGTGGTTTTTAATTTGTCTAAACTGGATGGCTCCCACTGTCTCTCGAATCCCTTCTCAAACCGTAAAGAAAGGATTAGTCAGGATCAATCTCACCGTACAATACTTGCTTAACCGTTCAGCCAGGCCAGTGTCGGTACTTCGAGGGAGGTTTTCCAACGCTTTCGCGAAGTTCCTTAATTAAGTAACCTCTTTTCCCTGTGGGCGTAGCCCCGCTGACACCTTTCTAGACACCTACTAAGTTTATAGCATTGATCGTTAAGTGAGAGTTTTCTCGAGGAGTAGCATATACTCACAGTAGGATCGGGATCCAAATATCATCGCATGATAAAACCGAAGGAATCCTACCAGAATCATCACACTCCAAATGGTATGCAGCGCTAGCAAGTTTCAGTACTTATGAAACTCCCGATGTGGATTTTTGCCCCATGCTCTTATGACCTTGACTTTGGCCAAAATATCATAAGTCACATGTCAAGTTCTACCCGTCATTCTCCTGGTTAATTTGGACCCACCCGTACCTACCCTTGACTTTGGCCAAAATGGCAGCACGACTGTCCCAAACCAACGCATATATCTATGCTGCACATGAATACCCAATAGCTACCAATCACTATGCCTTGACTTTGGCCAAAATACATAGCTTGAATATTTTTTGACCATTCATGTGGAATGACGGAGGGCTACGGATGGTTTTGGCGAAACCGTGAACGTAGTGAACTTGATATAATCGATGGAACGAGATAGCTTTTAAAAGGAGTGGTTCAAGCTCCGCGTTTAAAAGTTTAATTTTGAAAAGAACCGAGTGGTTTTCAAAGTGTTCCAATCGACTTTTACTTGGTTTATTTTCTTGCATTAGTTCTTTTAATGCGTCCCATCATTTAATCCTACCATTACAGAAAAGAACCAAAATATGACGTACGCTTATGCCATTCGCATTCGCCACGGGGCCCCGTCATCACCCGTTAGGTTACTTAACTAACGACAGAGCGGGGGCTGGGCTAGCGCGGCTGTAAAACATAAGCAACGCCTAAATAGTTATTATATATAAATATATAGCAATGATAGACATTACAGATCACAGATGAATACATTGAATATACTAGGAATCCGCAATCCGTTCGAGCCTGCAACGAAAAGCGGATTACACGGTCGCGGTGAATAGCCAAATACCCCACCCAAGACCCCTACGGGTGCGGCAAACTATCCGCCAAGTACCCGAAGCGAAGCAACCTCCCTCAACACCGTGAGTAGGCCACTCAGCACTTCGAGATACCCGGTAGTTTGTGCACCCCCTCCATGGGTCTATCCTAGGAGCAAAAACAGTAAAAAGAATTATATAATGACGGCTACAACCCTGACCCGGTTGTGCGGCCATACAAATAATAATATTACATCAATTTACATATTACAATGAATGAAAGAAAAGCAACACTCATCTCACATCCACCCCGGCTATTCACCCGCGACAATCCAACCCATTCATATACACATACCAATATCAAACACAGATCACAGATATGTATAACCCCGACTAATCGACATATAGCGATTTGCCGACGTTCAATACATACAAACATCACAGATATAACCGTCATAGTCAAAGTGTAGTGAAGTTCGGAAAAAATACGGATTTATAGGCCCCCAAAAATAAATTTCTATTCTGGAAAATCTGGGCACATATAAACCATCTTAAAAATCCTAAAACCAAGCCATAAGAAAACTGCACCAAATTCGACTCAGTGAAGAGTCCAAACGGCGGCGGTTCCGCGGCAATAGCTTGCTATTGCCGCGGAAACGCGGCGGTTTAGACGAATCACTGGACCGGGTTTGGTGGTTTTCTTTAAAAAACCCTGAGAAGATTTTTGGAGTATAACAAATTTTGTTTTGACCAGAAAAAATTTTAACAGAAACTAGGGTTTTTGAAATTTTGGTTTTTGGATTTTTCGGTTTCGAACTTCGTTACACTTCACTACCTAGCTAGTTTATGTTTAGTTAGGCTCTGATACCACTGTAAGTCCACGTTGCCCACCCCGGTACTTGCGGGGAGGCGGAAAACGGAATAAAAATCGGATTTTTATGAGCTTAGGCAACATGGACTAGACATTAAAGGATCTTTGCTAAACAAAAACTTGCTAAAGCTAACTAGAAACTAGCTAAGTTCTAGAAAGGTTATACCTTGGGCTTTATGTCCTTCTCTCCTTGCTCCTTGGAGTAGTGGAAGGAGGTCACCTTGTCGTCTTCTCCCGTCAAAGAAAGATCCACCCGAAAGCCTCAACCTTCGGCTTCAACTCCAAGCTAGAAGTAACTAGGGTTCAAGAAGTGCTAGTCCTTCAACCCTAGATGAGAATAGAGATGATCAAGAGAGGGTTTTTCTCAAGCTCAAGTGTTTCTCAACACATGAGAGGGGAGAGCTTGAGGGAGAGGAAGAACAAGAGAGAGAAATGAAATGATAGAATGAGAATAGAATCAACCATTCTCACAAATATATGTGTATTATTTTAATTAGATAATTAGTAAGATAATTGTCATGATTAATCATGATGTGACCATTATCATTTCAATTTGCAAGGATCAAAAAGCATCTTCCAAAAGAAATGATGATGGTCAAAGTGTCAACCTAGGTCAACAAGTCAAGGAGGTCAAATGGTCAACAACCATAACCATGCACAATTATTAAACTAATTATCAATTAACTATAATACACACATAAGCATTAGGGTTAATAAAAATGACAATAGCCATTAACCCTAATCAAGGTCCTCTCCCTCTGTCTCAAACAACTGTGCATACGCACCCGCATTCGTGATCCGAGGAACACGAATACAATGAGAAAAACCAATCCCAAAACATATACTAGGATCCGGCTTAAACCAAAGCCCGCTAGTATAAACTGTCCGGACAGCAAACGTGCACAAGTGCGCGAATGTGAACGAATCCTGTCGCAAAACCATGCGACCTCTACTCATTTTGCCTAAAGGCGAATAGCTCTCTGTGTGGGACTCTAAAGACTCGACGCTACGCTGGCAGTGGGTTTAACTACAGACCGCAAGCGGCACTAGCTGTACGTAACGGTCCCCAGGTAGATGTCGATAAGAAGACTGACGAGGTGAACCCCATCTGAACTCCTACTGAGCCTGTATGTGACAGTCTCGGTACAGTCCGGTCTGTTCGTCTGATACATCGCATGGCGGGCCTAGGGGGCGGTGAACGTCAGTCCCCTAATAGCGGTACAAGTCATGTCGGAGTGTAGCCCAGAACACCCTGAGATAACACTGGAAACCTACCAGTATATCTCACTTGCCCTGGCCAGGGACTACTCGTGTAATGGCTCTCCTGGACACAGCGCGATGTCAACCCCCAATACCAGGAGAGACGAATCCTGTCTAACCGTCACTGCCTCCAAGTGCTTCGGGACTGCACCCAAAAACTACCTGTTTGCACGAATCCTTTGAGCCGTGGTAGGGTAGTAATCAAAGTGCAGTAGGAACACACTCGAGGCGAAGTGACAGTGTCAAGTCAACGGACTAAGCTGTACTCATGTCACCTGGGAACTGATAACTGACGATAGGTATACTACCAACCAACAGTTCCCGACGAGTCCTGTCCAGTGTACTCGTAACCTAACGAGCACCCGTATACTATCTCAAGTACGACGAACTGACGGCTGTGGGACAGACCGTCTCCCACACTGGGATGAGAAGCGCATACGCTAGTCTACTCCGGAGTATCGATGCCCTGTCTCGATAGTCCAACGACCAGGGACCTGTATAAGGATGTGCTTATAGATTACCCAGCTCCCACAAGTGCGAGCACCATCACAACGCTGGTAATCAAGCAAAGATCCTAAGGGCTCTACTAATATGTATATCAGCGATATGCTAAAAGAAACACATGCACATATTGAAGTAGAGACAAACCAAGTAGCATACTACCATTTCGAGTAAGATTGTATATACAACTGTGAATATCCCAAGCTTCCATCAAGTAATATACAAATTAGTATGATACAGTAATGGCCTCTAGGACATATACACTAACACTGCCTAGGGCGCAGCGCACCTGGCGCTAGTGCATTCGTGTTTGACACGTGGCGCGCAGCGCGCCTAGCACTGAATCTGAAGCGTTGCTTCAATTTTTGAAATTCGAATTTCAAAAAGAGCTTTGCTCTGATTGGGGGAAACACCCCCTCCAACACCGATCACCACCTCCACCAACCTTCGAGCTTCCTACTCCTCGTCGTCTTCTCCTTCTCCCAACACCCACAAGTCCCTGCACCCACCATTGATGCCTCCTCCATCGGCCACCTCCCTTCACCGCTATCGGGACATCACCCCTTTCCTCCTCGAGCTCACACCCTCCACCCTCAACTCCACCACACCTTTCACCACCACCACCGACCTCATCTCTGCACAACTCCACTTCGCCGACCTCCAGCTCCCAAACAACACCCCAATTGTCACCACCTCGACCTCCAACCACCATGAGCCACCGACTTCTCCTTCGCCGACCTCGTCGCCGCAAACTCCAACGCCAACCCATCATCACCGAGCACCCTCCTCATATCTATCAACCGAACTCCTTTCCCCAACTGCAACCCTCACTGCTCCGCCGTTAAGACCTCCTCCATCGCCTCCACACTCACTCACCTCCACACTCACTCACCTCCACCACCAAAAACTGAGCCCCACACCTCTCATTCCTTCATCACTGCATTCCAAAGCCGCTAACACTCACTGCCGCCGTCGTCGAGGCCGCCGCCGCCGCCATCTCACTGCCACCAGCTTACCTCTCCACTACTGTTGCCGCTGCCTGTGCTAAGCTGTGCCCAAATCACACCCTAGCACTGTGGCCTCGCCGTGCCTAGCTCCATGTCTCATCGACACCAAAATCAAGCCCCGGCATTTCATCGATCACGTGTATCCATCGCCTTAGCTGCTGCCCATGTCGCTGTTGCCACTAACCAAGCTGTGGCTTAGGTCGTGGTAACTACCACGGTTATCAACGCAGTCACCGTCGCAACATCGCACACATCCATCGCAACCTCTATCGTGCTCGAGCCTTGCGTCGCGCCGTGCCGGTTCTGCGACATTCATCGTTGCCTAGTGTGTCGAGACGAATAATTTGCACATTCGTCGCTTCCATGTCAGCGAACGAGGCAAGTGAACTCCACTTGCTTTACATGCTATAGTAATAATAGATCGATGTGTATAGATATGTGAGTGTGTGGGTGTGTGTGTATCTAGCTATATACCGCAAAGTATCGCGGTAGTTTTAATAATAAACCGTGGTAAGTTAGTGGTTATGATTGGAACCCGTATAGTGATTGTTATTTTCATTTTGATAATATTTAGAAATTGAACTGATAAAAACTCATATCGACTAATCGAAATAGATATCCCGAATGACACCGATATGCATAATCCGGATCGATCAATGTGAAACCCTAGATCAAAACATATCTTAAAATGGCAGAACTTATTGTAAATAGATCTGTTTACTGATAATGAACATCATGCAGGAATTTGGGTTAAAAGTAGTAAAGTTTATATCATGTAACGACGCCCCAAAAGGCGATGTTGAATCTCGAATTCACCGCACATGCCACGTTCCAAAATCTATATTAAACTGAATGACACTTGTAACCTAATGTTCTAAGGCTCGTAGCGAAGCCAACAGATAAACCTACAATATCCCATAGTTGATCTCTGAATTCTAATAAGTTATAACGACGAAAACTGAGGCGATTCATGGCTCTGAACTGTAGTCCAGAGCCAGAGTTTTTACCTTTACCTGTTTTGGAGCACATGTTTCTCCCTGTTTAAGCGTGCAAGTGTGTGGAACTATATATAGAAGTGTATATAATTGAATAATTTTTCTAACGGTACTGGTCTCATTGCATTACAGTGTCGTTTGATATTTATAATACTTTTTAAACCGTCAATGTGTGCTGCAGTTTCGTGCAGAACCAGAATGTATTCCTCAACCTTAGACAGTGCATATCTCCCTGCATACAGTGGATATTATTGATCTGTTTGATGCGTTGGAAACATAATAGATAAATCTAAATATTATCTAACTGTAGCGTCGCCTAATTGTGATCCCAATAGGGAGTAAACCGTGTTACGAAACGGCCTTCCAGTTCAGAAATTAGATTTCTAGCAGTGAACACTTAAAATGAAATGACCATAACATACAAACCTGAAACCCGATTGACTCAAAACTAATTTTTCTGTAGAGATAATTTAATACACTGTTTACACTTTTTATATTGTTTCGCCAAAACACGTGTGATTTTATATGATTTTCTAATCCAATCGACACCGGTTGCTCATATGTATTCAGTAGTGCATTTACTATATCCCCATCATGTTGTATGACTGTTATACCCATGTAATTAGTGTTCATTTGTATCGATATCCTAGTGACTGTGTTACATTACCAAGTGATAAATGTTAGTGATTGGATTGTGGTAAGTACGTCAGTATAAAAGCATGATTGAATAATGGAAGTGATTAGATTGTGGCAAGTGCGTTAGTGTAAAAGCATGATTGAATAATGGAAGTGATATGTACTTGTACACAATCAGCAGAACCAGTTAGTTATTGCGTTGTCAACGCCTATGGGGCATATATAAGTGTAACTATAACCGGTATGGGATGCGTATGGAAGCACTTATATTAGCCTCATAAGTAAGATATCGAGCACTGTCCATTTATCTTGGATACCAGTCGAGATATGCTTGATGGAGACCATGTTTCCAATTCTCGCGTAGACTTGTCATGGAGCGACTAGTATTTAGATTCATGTCGGTGTTGGATGTAGACTACAGGGTGTGGGGTAATTTGAGTGTGAGTTCGATCAACGGAATCTCAGGAGTCCCATTGCCGGCATATTTCGTGATTTCGGGATTTGTACTGATCGTGTTTCTGATTCTTACTGATCGTGATTCGGGCCGGTGTTTCCTTGCCTGTGAAGCTTACCCTTGGGTTAGGGATACTTCTGCGGTGGTTGACGCTCACACTTGGACTGACGATAAGTTTAGTGACTTGGACATTGAGACTTAAAGACTAATTACTTTAGTGACATGGACATTGCATTGATTACTGATCTGATACACCTGCTTTATCGTTACATGTACCGGTTATTTTATGCCCGTGTCATTACTCTATGCTTACTGCTTTATGTTTATCATCGTTGCACATTATATATGTATATATTGCTATTGTGTCGCTTTGATGACCTGAGTATGCATGCTTAGAGTGAGAAGTGGACTTAGCTCGGATCAGGATCTGTGTTACCTTGAGGGTACTGCGGACATCTAGATTAGCAAAGTCAGCGCTATCCTTTCCTTTGACTCTATCTGGTTAGTTTTATATCTGTTTTGATAGAATTAGTGACTGCATTCTCATTACTTGTGCCATGATTACTGATTACTACATAATGCTAGAAGCCGAAATATGACTACGGCAAGATATTTTCTTGACCGTAGGAGCATGGCTGGCCTTGTCACCTCTCGTATTCCGTAATTTAGGAAGCGGGGCGTGACATGGTTTTGTTGGCATCAAAGCCAGGTTTGTTTGGAATGAGAATAGAGTTTCCGACTAGGGATCGACAATTTAAGTTGCTCATTCGGTCTAAATTATAAACTTGCTTTCCTTGACTAGGATCCCTATAGTTTGTCAAGCTACATTTTGACTCCATCCAGTAGAGTTTTGGGTGACTTAGTAGAGTTATATGATTGTATATGAACTGCAGCATAGTTACAAGGCAGCACTCTGCTTGAGTGACTTGGAGTTCTACATTTTATTTCCGCTCAATTGAGTTTCACCTCACCACATATTCTTATTTCGTTTGTCAATTCTATATCTTATTCTGATTCTCATACCTTAGACCGTTGTTCGAAAATTTGTAGTTTCAGAACCATGGCTTCCCATAACTCTTTACCCACCTCCGCTCCCCAGATTTTGGGTGTACTGCAAGGCTTAAGGAAAGCCCAGGAGAAGACGAACAATATTTTAGCTGAGGGGTTAAAGAGGCAGCTAGTTCAAGCACCAGGAGGAGCCCCGATCGTGAAGGAATCCCTGTTAGTAAAAGAGGAGGTGTACAAATGAAGCGCTCATTTGTCCCTCAGCTTGAGGAGCAGCAGAGAACCTAAGTATGCAATTATTACAAGAGACTGGGGCACCTTCGAATAGACCGTCGCCAGGCCAAAGGACAATGTTTGATTGTGGATCCAGCAAACACCGTGTCAACAGTTTCCCTCGAAGGAAAGAGTTACAAAGAGGAGATCCGTCAACGCTTTCCCCATCTTTTGAGTAGCTTATTGTTGCCATTTTCGTTGTTTTCGTTCTTTAATTCCGAGGATGAGAGAGTTGGAGTCGTAGCTCCAGGGATCAATATGATCAATGACTCGGATGATGAAGAAAATAATCCCAAAGGAGACCCAATGGAAGAGGACTCAGATGAAGATCTTGAAGAGGAGGATCGTGAGAAAGATCCTGAGGAAGAGGATCTAGAAAGGGACCCGGAAGAGGCAGAACATATGGAAGAAGACCCCGATGAGGAAGCTCTCGCCAAAGAGGAAGGGCTGGGAGAAGAAAACCCCATGGGAGAAGAGTCCGAAAACGAGGCTCCAGCCGAGGAAGAGTCGGAGGAGGAAATCTCGAGTGAAGAGGAACTCGAGATTGAAGAACCTCCAGCAGCAATCCCTGTAAGGCACTATGGGAATGAACGCCCTTATCTTAGCGCGATATCTTATCGTAACTTGTTGAACTTCCACAATCGCGACTGACGCGACTTATCTTCTTTTCTTCTGGCCAAATAAAAATAATGTATAGCTTAAAGCCACTTTTATCTTTCAAGTGTGCTTTGTTAAAAAATTTCTGAAAAATAAAGTTTCTAATCGCGCAAATCTTCTTTGAGTATTGTACCTTTAAGGTCCGCGTGATGCATTGATTGTTACTTCTTATAATAATTTCTTTCCCTTCTTGAGTTCTATCCCAACCTTGAACCTTGTAGTAACCTGAACCCCAGTTTGGTGGAATATAGACTAGCACCGCATTCCCGACTTCTTTTCGATTAAGCCGTATCTTATCGCAATCCATGCCCTGGCTAGTCTCTTATACTTTACTAGTATTATTTCCTATTACTGTAATTACATTTAGTGACGTTTGTTATTCAAAATTTAGTTTTCTCTATTTTGTGTTTATCAAAATTGTGTATTATTGACTATTTTTGTTTTACTTATTTTAAATGCTCTACTATTATTCACAATTTCATAGTACAAACTTACATCGCATATACTATTCTGTCTTATTTTCTCTTGTATTTTTCCGTATGAGTATTCTTAAACTATTTTATAATTGTCTGATTTGTAGTTTTACTAATGTAGTTCCGGAGCTTAATACTTATCGGCCAATTTTTCACCATTGTTATTTGTTGTCATCCTATTCTTCTTTGTATTGTATATATAGTTTATTACTATAAATGGTTATGCCTTGTGCTTACTTATGACTATTCTTTTAGCCATGCTATTATATATATATATATAAAAAAATTATTTTCATCTTGTTGCTTTTGCGTAAATCGCTATATAGTAGTATTTGATTTTTGTTGCTTTTCGCATGGCATTTTATAACTCATCGTTTATTTTAAATTTCGAGAACAAAATTTTATATAAGTGGGGTAAGATATAATACCCAGTTTCTTTGTAAATATTTTTCATGTTTATAAATAAATATTCCCATTTTTATTTTATTTTTGAATATTTTCTATAAATAATTTCCTATATTTTTCTAATTCTTAAAACCTAAATCCTAACACTTTTATTTTCCTAACCCTAACCCCAAGCCAAGCCCATGAACCCCACACCCTACCCGACCCGACAAGACCTTACCCGACCCGACCCGAACTGTTAGGAATATGTATGCCCTAGAGGTCGTTATTGTACATTGATGTATATTATAGTGGATGCTTGGACATATATATAGAGGACTTTCTTGCTCGACATGATATTATACTATCTGGTTGCTCTTTATCTTAACATGTACATTTGTATTATTATACTGCCTCTCATATACATGTTAATAAAGCCCTTAGGATGTTGGCTTGACTATCAGGACTATGATGCAGATCATACTACCGGGACCTGGGTAGTTCACAAGCACATCCTTCAATTGTTCCTAGTCGAGAAAATATCGAGATAGGGCATCGATATTCCAGAATAGACTAGTGTGTACGTATCTTGACCCTATATGGGGCGATGGTTGATCCCATATCCATTGGTATTTGACATCAAAGATTGTACACAGGTGCTCATTAGAGAATGGGTATACCGAACAGGACTCGCCGAGAACTTCTAGATGGTACTATACCTATCGTCAGATAGTAGTTCTTTAGAGACGCTGGTATATGTTAGTCTGTAGACCCGAAATTGTCATAGAGTCTTATGTGGTTCCCACTATGCTTTGATTTCCTTCCTACCACGACTCAAAGGAGTCGTGCAAACATATGGATTTTAGGTACAGTCCAGAGTCACATGGAGGCAATGAGCGATAGGAGGGGTTTCGTCTCTCCCGGTATAGGGGGTTGATGTTGTGATATGCTCGATTGGCTATAACAGCAAGTCTCTGGCTAAGGCTGTTAATGAGATTTACTGGTAAGTGTTATCAATAGTTTCTCATACCGTTATAGGCCATAAATTGGCACGACTTATCAAGTTATTGTAGTCTGACGATTCCACCCCAGACTCAATATGCGACATATCAGACGAAGAGACTGGACTGTACGGTAAGTGTTACCTATAGGATTCATGGGAGTTTGGACAAGCTTGCTTGTTGATCTTCTAATCGCTCAATACCTGGGTAGCCGTTACGTCCAGCTAGTACCGCTGACGGCTTGTGGATGACTGATGTGATCATCACCTACTGCTGGAGTATTGACGAGTCTTTAGAGTCCCACATAGAAGTTTCCTGGTTCAAGCGAAACGAAATAGGGCACATATGCTGATATGTGCGAGGGCCTGATTGAATACGAGTATGAGATACCGTATTCTAATCTGGCGGTTATTTGATATCGGTTAGGTTATATGTGATATAACCAGATTATTGAATGAAGTGTTGATTTGATAATGTGATATACAAATAAATGATATTAGTAGGTTATATGTGATATAACCGGATTATTGAATGAAGTGTTGATTTGATAATGTGATATACAAATAAATGATATTAGTAGGTTATATGTGATATAACCGGATTATTGAATCAAGTGTTGATTTAATAATATGATATATATATATATATATATATATATATTTATTTATTTATTTATATTTGATATAATTATATATTAACTAATATTATTGCTCACTAATTATTTTCTTATCTTCATAATATATATAGTAATATATATATATATATATATATATATATATATATTATATGATGCATGGCATGGATTTTCTATTTTTGGAAAATAGAAAAAATGAGGTGGTAAATGTGGAGACTTTTTGTGGAATGGGCATGCATGGCTTTGTCATTTATTTTATTCATTTGCTTGCGCTATTGAAACATGGTTACAATTTTTAATGGTTAAAAATTGTATGCTTCAATAATGTGTGAGCTTAAGAGCCATTCTTGACTTCATACTACACTTGAGTTTTTCTAGAGCTCATTTTCACCTTAACTCTCTAGCTCTCTCCATTTTCTTCACCTCCTCCTCCAAGCTCAATCCCTCACATGAGTTGTGAAACCTTGAGCTTGTGAAAACCTTAGTGAGCAAACAAAACCTCTATTTCATCATCCTATACTAGATTAGCACTTTGGTGTAGTGTGTTTACTTCACTAAAGAGTTTAGTGAAGAGGTAGCTTGGATTAGCGGAGTTTCGGGTGGATCATCTTCAGCACGAGGATCACGTAGGAAGCTTTCACCTTCTTCAAGTGGAGCCTAGTGGAGTCGTGGGGACTGCTAAACGGAGCTTTTGAAGCGAAGGACTCGATCTTCTAGGCTGTAATTTCTTACACTTAATATAGTTTATTGTTATATCAAAGTTAAAACCCTAATCATCTAGTTTTGATTCTAGTTTAGTGTTAATTAGCATCCCGAAAAATTTGAAAATGGCATGCTTGATGCTAGTAAAACCCAGTGGTGGTGCTAACAAACACTTTCATGGTATTAGAGCCAAAGCTAGAAGATTAGACGATATTAGTTAAACTACGAAACCGAAAGACTGTTAACCGAAACCCTAAGTTTCTATCGATTTTTTAAGGTTTTTAAAATTTTTTTAAACAAGTGCAGAGTGCTACTTATGAAGTGTCTAGAACACCAGAAAAATTTGAGGTATTTTTATCAAAAAGTGGCCGGCCACATTGCTTAAAAAACCGGCCTCACCCGTTTACTGTAGCAATTTGAAGTTGGAATTTTTGTGGTGTTCTGTTCACTTGCTTTTGTGGTTTCAGGTTATGTTTGATTAGCCCAAAATTGCATGTGATGTTAATTTTGTTAAGGGGCTAATACGGAGTGTTTCGTAGTCGTAATTTTTACATCGTTTCGGGTTTAAGTTTGATATGTGATAAAGTAGTTGGAATCCACATTAAATTAATTTTGTGAAAACTTGTTTGTTTGTAAATCTAGCATGTTAGTCTCTTTTGATCGATTGCCACGAAGTTTCGATTCAGATCGAAACTCTGTCACAATCGCGTATCGTATGCAAATACTCCCCAGATAACTTTACTAGGTAGCCACGCCCCATAATCTTGACCAAGTGACTTTAGGAGAACCCCATTGCCAAAAGTATCCACTCGGGTGCTCGCGGCCACGGTGTTCCGCCTAAGTGCACTTGGTCGATGGTATCGGGGGTGTAGCCATCTACTAAAGTTCCCGACGAGTATTCGATCGGGTAGTCGGGAATCTTGTTGAATTACCCGACTAAGTTATTGAAAAGTGTTTTCGATATGAGACTAAAATGCAAGATTTATAGGATTAGGCATGAAATTCGGAATATGGGATATTCCGGGTTTATAATGTCTAAGGATAATGCGAATTCTAACTGCGACCGTAAGTGTAATATGTGGTGTATCCCCGATCTCGTTGCTATATGTCAACGGAATTTGGGATACGCATATTTACTTACGTTGATGACATGTGATGTTATGTATTGCTGTGATATGTTATATTGGATCATCATGAATGAATAACCGGGTTTTTTTTATGTGAAATGAGAGTTTTTCAATTTTCATTCATGTAAAAATTTGTATGTAATATTATTTTATTGGAACACTTCCGGGTTGAGGATGATGTCACCATTGATGTATATTATTTACTTTTCCGCATTATGATAGACCCAAGGCGGGGAGCATAAGTAACCGGGTTCTGGAGTCCAGTGGGAGACCATCTCGAGGAGTCGAGACCGGGTCTCCTTACTCTAGAATTGGAAGAGTTGCTTGCCGCTCTCGTAGGGGTCTAAGGATGTGGGTTTGTCTATTCATCATGACTGTGGAATCCGTGTTTTTCATTATTGGCTTAATTTAAAACACGGATCTCCTAATATATCCAATATTTCATATGTTGACTTCTGTTGCTGGGTTCTGTGATGTGATCATATGACTGCGTGATACGAATGCTATATATAATAAACGTTGCTTATGTTTTGCACCCGTGCTAGTCCAGCCTCCGCTCTGCCGTTAGTTAAGTAACCTAACGGTGCATGACGAGGCCCCATGGTGAATGCGGATGGCATAAGCGTATGTTCTATTTTCGTTTCTTTTCTGTAATGTTTAGGAAAACATAAATGACAGGACTTCATTAATGAGATTAATGAAAAGAAAAGAAACCTAAAAATATTGTAGAATCAAAAGTTTTTAAAAAGGCAGCTCTAGTTCTTGCTTTGCATAGTGATATTCCTTGATGAATATCCAGCACCTCATTCGATGACGAAAAAGCCGAGATCCCTTCACCGGGAGTGACCTCTTTAGAAAAATGAGAAAATACTACAACCTACTCGGTTTTGTTCTTATAGCTTCTCTAGTTCTTGATTTGCATAGTGGTATTCCTTCTCATTCGATGAAGAAAGAGTCGAGATCCCTTCATCGGAGTGACCTCTTTGGCAAAACTAGCAAATGCTACAACCTACTCGATTTTGTTTTTATAGCTTCTCTAGTTCTTGCTTTGCATAGTGGTATTCCTTGATGAATATCCAGCACCTCATTCGATGAGGAAAGAGCCGAGATCCTTTCACCGGGAGTGACCTCTTTAGCGAAACTAGTAAAAACTACAAAAAACACTCCTTTTCAAATCACTAGGTTCTGCAACAATATCAAGTTCATTAAGTTAAAGGTTTTCTTAAAAACCAGCAGTAGCCCTCCGTCATTTCAGATAAGTACTATTTAGTATTCGTGCTGCATTTGTTGACCTTTTCCAGGCGTAGTGTGCGGTAGCTGATTAGTGCTTATCTGCCGCATGTGATGCGATTGGATTAGGGTAGTCATACGGCTTTGTTGACTTTGTTAAGGGTCGTACGGGTGGGTTTAATTTAATCAAGAAATGACGGGTTGAACTTGGTTAGCGCTTATGATTTGTTGACTTTATTAAGGTCATAAGTTGCTAAGGGTAAAAACAATATTGAGAATTTCAAGTGTTGGAATTTGCAATGAGATTGCATACCTTCTATATGATAGTTAGATCCCGATACCCACTGCGAGTGAGAGTTACTCCTGGGAGAGTTTTTCACTTTACAATTAGCCGATCCATTAGGTGTCTAAGAAAGGTGTTAGCGGAGTGATGCCCCTGCAAAAATGAGATTATTTAATTAGTTCCATGCGAAAGAATGGGGAGACTCCCTCGGAGTACCAATATCTACCTGGCCGAATGATTGGCGAACTTGTAGGGTGTAATTAATCCCGGCTAATCTTACCTTTTGAGGTTTGAAGGAAGATTTAATAAAAATAGTGGAAGCTATCCTGATTAGATAAGATAATAACCAATCTAATCTTGCAAGAGCGCACGCTAAAATGTTTCCTTCTCTCTCTCTCTCTCTCTCACTCTCTCTCCAGGTAGCGACCAATGACACGCCTTAATCAAGATAATAATATGGATATATTGACCGAACCCACTTACTATACTGGGCTAGGTTCCTCTCTATCTTATGACTGTCATAAGTCTGAGCAAAGAATAGGGGAATACCCGTATTCCCACGCCACCCGAACGAAAAAGGAGCATACTGATGCATCTTCTTTGGGTGTGTTCGTTACCGAGAACTGTTTATCAGTTTACTCTACGTCCTGGGTATTGGATACCGGATCAGGATCCCACGTATGTAATTTGTTACATGAGCTAAAGAAAGGTAAAGAACTGGGAAAGGGTGATAAGTCTCTAGTGGTAAGGAATGGTGCAATTGTTGCAGCCAAACCAGTTGGCGAATATCACCTAGTGTTACCAAATGGTAATACATTGATTCTGAACGACTGTTACTACGTACCAAAAATGATGTGCAATATTATATCAGTTTCTTTTCTAACTAAAGAAAAATATAATTTCACATTAGAGGATAATGTTATGAACATTTTTCTAAATCAAGTGTTGATTGGGTTTGGTACATTGTGTAACGGTATATATGTTCTGAATCAAACTACAGTTTTAAACGTACAAAACACACACAAAAAGAAAAGTTCAGAAATGAACGAATCCTTCTTGTGGCATTAAAGACTAGGTCATATCACTGCGACAAGACTACCTAAGTTGCATAAAGATAGATATTTAAATTAGTTCGAATTTACATCTTATGAAACTTTCCAGTCATGTCTCAAAGGCAAGATGACCAAAACTCCGTTTACTGGACACGGAGAAAGAGCCACTGAACTCTTAGGACTGATACATAGTGATGTATGCGGTCCTATGTCTACACATGCCAGGAATGGTTCCTCGTACATTATAACATTCACCGATGATCTCTCATGATTCGGACATGTATTCCTGTTGAAACACAAATCTGAAGCTTTTGAGAAATTCAAGGAATATAAGTATGAAGTCGAGAACCAGACGGGTAAAAATATTAAAATCCTTTGATCTGATCAAAGAGGAGAACACTTGAGCATGGAATTCCGTGACAATTTAAATGAGAATGGGATTCTGTCTCAGCTTACTCCTCCGTATACACCACAGCACAACGGTGTATCGGAGCGGGGGAATCACACCCTATTAGCTATGGTGCACTTTATGATGAGTACTGTTGAGTTACCTTTTTTTTTTTGGGTTATGCGCTTAAGACAGCCGCATACCTATTAAATCAAGTTCCATCCAAATCTGTGCCTAAAACACCATATGAGATATGGAGTGGAAAGAGACCGTATCTTAAATGAGTTAAGATATGGGGTTGTCCGGCCTATATCAAAAAGCAAAATCCGGACAAGCTCGAGGCAAGGTCAGTTCTATGTAAGTTTGTAGAATATCCAAATAATTCACATGGATATATCTTCTACCACACTGAGGAACAAAAGGTGTTTGTTTCTCAATATGCCACATTTTTAGAAAAGGAATTTCTTGTAAAAGAAATTAGTGGTAATAAGGTAGAACTGGAAGAAGTTCCAGCTACACAAACTGTAACTGACAATTTGGTGAAACCAAAGAATTCGATAGTCCCCAACGAACCCCAGCCACTCCACAGATCTAGTAGGGTTCTTCATCCACCTGAGATATACTGCGGTTTTCTCTTAGACGGTGGGAACGGGATTGCATCATGGAAGATAATGACCCAACTAATTTCGAGCAGGCCATCACAAGTAGGGACTCTGTGAAATGGCTGGATGCTATGAGATCTGAGATGGAATCCATGTAAACCAACAAAGTATGGAGTTTGGAAGTTTCACCTGAAGGGGTAAAACCCATAGAGAGTAAGTGGATCTTTAAGAAGAAAATTGGTGTAGATGGAATGGTTAAGACCTTCAAAGCAAGACTTGTAGCAAAAGGTTTTCGTCAACGACCAAGTGTCGATTATAATGAAACTTTTTCTCCAGTGGCTATGCTTAAGTCCATCAGGATCCTACTTGCCATTGCTACATACCATAAATACGAAATCTGGCAGATGGACGTCAAGACCGCTTTTCTAAATGGTGATTTAGAAGAGAGCATGTACATGACACAACCAGAGGGCTTCGTAGACAGTGGTAGCAGCGGAAGCGTGTGCAAGCTGCATAAATCAATTTATGGATTAAGCAGGCATCGTGGAGCTGGAACATCTATTTCGATGAAGCTGTTAAAGAGTTTGACTTCATCAAAAACGTAGATGAACCTTGTATATACAAGAAGGTTGTAGAGAGTAAGGTTGTCTTCCTCGTATTGTACGTGGATGACATACTCTTGATAGGAAACGATGTTCCTATGCTACACTCGGTCAAGCTCTTCTTATCACACAAGTTCTCTATGAAAGATCTAAGTAATGCCTCCTACATCCTGGGGATATAGATATAGAGATAGATCTAAACGGATGTTGGGATTGTCCCAATACAAGTACATAGACACTATACTAATGAGGTTTAGTATGGAAGATTCTAAGCATGGTAATTTACCCGCTTGCTCAGGAATCACTCTCTCCAAAGAGATGTCTCCCAAGACTGATTTGGAGATGGCTCGCATACAAGGGATACCCTATACTTCTGCAGTTGGGTCAATCATGTATGCAATGTTATGTACTAGACCGGATGTAGCTTACTCATTGGGTGTAGTGTGCAAGTATCAATCAGATCTAGGGGAGAAATACTGGACAACTGTGAAGAATATTCTTAAGTACTTGAGAAGGACCAAAGAAATGTTCTTGGTGTATAGTAACGGTGAACTCCAGGTGGAGTCCTTTATCGATTCGAGCTTTCAGAGTGATAAGGATGACAGTAAGTCGGTCTCGGGTTTTGTCTTCACCCTCAATGGAGGGGAGGTATGTTGGAAGAGTTCCAAGCAAGATACCGTAGTAGACTCGACGATGGAGGCTGAATATATCACTACCAATGATGCTGCCAAAGAGGCTGTCTGGATGAAGAAGTTCATAGCTGAACTTGGTGTGGTTCCATCCATTGAGCATCCAATACTTATGTATTGTGATAACAATGGAGCTATAGCTTTGGCCAAGGAACTCTGGTCCCATCAGAGATCCAGACATATTCTTAGGCGGTATCACCAGGTCCGGAAGATAGTTGATCGCCGGGAGATCGAGTTGAGGAGAGTTGACACGAAGGATAACACAGCGGATCCACTCACAAATGCCCTCCTCTAGACGCAATTCGAGAGACTATTTGGGATGTTGGGTATGAGATACTACAACAACTGGCCTTAGTGCAAGTAGGAGATTGTTAGGGATATGTATGCCCTAGAGACCATTATTGTACATTGATGTATATTATAGTGGATGCTTGAACATATATATATATATAGGACTTTATTGCTCGACATGATAGTATGCTATCTGGTTGCTCTTTATCTTAACATGTACACTTGTATTATTATACTGTCTCTCATATACATGTTGATAAAGCCCTTAGGATGTTGGCTTGACTACCAGGACTATGATGCGGATCATACTACTGGGACCTGGGTAGTCCACAAGCACATCCTTCAATTGTTCCTAGTCGAGAGAATATCGAGACAGGGTATCGATATTCCAGAGTAGACTAGTGTATACGTTTCTTGACCCTGTATGGGGCGATGGTTGATCCCATATCCATTGGTGTTTGACATCAAGAATTGTACACGGATGCTCATTAGAGAATGGGTACACCGAACAGGACTCGCCGAGAAATCCTAGATGGTACTATACATATCGTCAGATAGCAGTTCTCTGGTGACACAGGTACAGGTTAGTCTGTAGACCCGAGATCATCATAGAGTCTTGTGTGGTTCCCACTGTGCTTTGATTTCCTTCCTACCATGGCTCAAAAGAGTCGTGCAAATAGATGGATTTTGGGTACAGCCCCGAGTCACATGGAGGCAATGAGCGATAGGAGGGGTTTCATCTCTCCCGGTATAGGGAGTTGATGTTGCGCTATACTCGATTGGCTATAACAGAAAGTCTCTGGCCAAGGCTGTTGATAAGATTTACTGGTAAGTGTTATCAGTAGTTTCTCGTACCGTTATAGGCCACACATCGGCATGACTTATCAAGTTATTGAGGTCTGACGATTCCACCCTCAGACTCGATATGCGATATATCAGACGAAGAGACCAGACTGTACGGTAAGTATTTCCTATAGGCTTCATGGGAGTTTGGACAAGCTTGCTTGTTGATCTTATACTCGCCTAATACCTAGGTAACCATTACGTCCAGCTAGTACCGCTGACGGCTTGTGGGTGACTGATGTGATCATCACCTACTGCTGGCGTATTGACAAGTCTTTAGAGTCCCACATAGAAGTTTCTTGGTTCAAGCGAAACGAAATAAGGAACATATGCTGATATGCGCGGGAGCTGATTGAATACGAGTATGAGATACCGTATTCAAATCTGGTGGTTATTTGACCAGATTATTGAATCAAGTGTTGATTTGATAATGTGATATACACATAAATGATATTAGTAGGTTATATGTGATATAACCGGATTATTGAATCAAGTGTTGATTTAATAATATGATATATATATATATATATATATTTATATTTAATATAATTATATATTAACTAATATTATTGCTCACTAATTATTTGCTTATCTTTAATATATATATATATATATATATATATATATATATATATATATATATATATATATATATATTATATGAAGCATGGCATGGATTTTCTACTTTTGGAAAATAGAAAAAATGTGGTGGTAAATAGGGAGACTTTTTGTGGAATGGGCAAGCATGGCTTTGTCATTTATTTTATTCATTTGCTTGCACTATTGAAGCATGGTTATAATTTTTAATGGTTAAAAATTGTATGCTTCAATAATGTGTGAGCTTAAGAGCCATTCTTGACTTCATACTACACTTGAATTTTTCTATAGATCAATTTTTCCTTAGCTCTCTCTATTTTCTTCACCTCCTCCTCCAAGCTCAATCCCTCACATGAGTTGTGAAACCTTGAGCTTGTGAGAACCTTAGTGAGCAAACAAAACCCTTACTTCACCATCCTACACTAAATTAGCACTTTAGTGTAGTGTGTTTACTTCACTAAAGAGTTTAGTGAAGAGGTAGCCTGGATTAGCGGAGCTTTGGATGGATTATCTTCGGCACGAAGATCATGTAGGAAGCTTGCACCTTCTTCAAGTGGAGCCTAGTAGAGTCATGGGGACTACTACACGGAGCTTTTGAAGTGAAGGACTCGATCTACTAGGTTGTAATTTCTTACACTTAGTATAGTTTATTGTTATATAAAAGTTAAAACCCTAATCATCTAGTTTCGATTCTAGTTTAGTATTAATTAGCACCCCGAAAAAATTTCAAAATAGCAAGCTTGATGCTAGTAAAACCCAGTGGTGGTGCTAATAAACACTTTCAGAACCCCCTCATTCTTCTTCTTCTCCTTCTCTTTTCTCGCTTGCCTCACGCTACCTCCACGACCCGCTCCTCCCCGCGACCTCGTCCTCATCTCAACGTCCCCTCCATGTCTTCCCCCTTCTTCACGCTACCCCCGAGACCTACTCCCCTTAACAGCCATGACCTCGACGTCTCCTACTTCTCCAAAATCCCTCAACGCCCTCCGCGATCCTCTTGCCTGCCCCTCCCCCCTCTCTACCTCCCCTCTCTACCTCCCTCGCCCTTCGTCTCCCCTCTTCCCCTTTCACCTCCTTCTTCCTCCGACCGTGAGGACCACCACCGCGACCTCACCGCCGCCACTTCACCGCACCCGAGCCTCTCACTGCCTTACAGCCATCTCCTCTCTCTCTCACCACCGATGCCATCGTCGGCGATGAACCCCCTCCAACACCAATCACCACCTCCACCAACCTCCGAGCTTCCCACTCCTCCTAGTCTTCTCCTCCTCCCAACACCCATGAGTCCCTGCACCCGCCGTTGATGCCTCCTCTGTCGACCACCTCCCTTCACCGCTATCGGGACATCACCCTTTTCCTCATCGAGCTCATACCCTCCACCCTCAACTCCGTTACACCCTTCACCACCACCGCCGATATCATCTCTGCACAACTCCCCTTTGCCGACCTCCAGCTCCCCAACAACACCCCAACTGTCACCACTTCGACCTCCAACCACCATGAGCCACCGACTTCTCCTTCGCCGACCTCGTCGTAGCAAACTCCAATGCCAACACATCATCACCGAGCACCCTCCTCATCTCCATCAACCGAGCTCCTTTCTCCAACTGCAACCCTCACTGCTCCGCCGTCAAGACCTCCTCCATCGCCTCCACACTCACTCACCTCACTCACCTCCACCACACAAACTGAGCCCCACACCTCACTTTCCTTCGTTACTGCATTCCACAGCCGCCAACACTCACTGCCCCCACCGTCGCCGCTATCTCACTACCGCCAGCTTACCTCTCCACTGCTGTCGCCGTTGCCCGTACCAAGGTGTGTCTAAATCGCACCTTAGCACTGTGTCCTCGTCGTGCCTAGCTCCATGTCTCATAAAAAACAAAATCAAGCCCCGACATTTCATCGAGCACGTGTATCCGTCGCCTTATCTGCTGCTCATGTCGCCTTTGTCGCTGACTAAGCTGTGGCTTAGGTTGTGGTAACTATCATGGTTATCAACACAGTCTCCGTTGCAACATCACACACGTCCGTCGCAACCTCTATCGCACTCGAGTCTCGCGTCACGCCGTGCCGGTTCTGCGACATTCATCGTTGTCTCGTGTGTCGAGACTAATAATCTGCACATTTGTCGCTTCCATGTCAGCGACCGAGGCAAGTGAACTCTACTTGCTTTACATGCTATAGTAATAATAGATCGATGTGTATAGATATGTGAGTGTGTGGGTGTGGGTGTATCTAGCTATATACCGTAAAGTATCACGGTAGATGTAATAATAAACCGTGGTAAGTTAGTGGTTGTGATTGGAACCCGTATAGTGATTGTTATTTTCATTTTTATAATATTTAGAAATTGAACTGATAAAAACTCATGTCGACTAATCGAAATGGATATCCCGAATGACACCGATATGCATAATCCAGATCGATCAATGTGAAACCCTAGATCAAAATATATCTTAAAATGGCGAAACTTGTTATAGATAGATCCGTTAACTGATAATGAACATCATGCAGGAATTTGGGTTGAAAGTAGTGAAGTTTATATCATGTAACGACGCCCCCAAAAGGCGACGTTGAATCTAGAATTCACCGCACACGCCACGTTCCAAAATCTATATTAAACTGAATGCAACTTGTAACCAAATGTTCTAGGGCTCGTATCAAATCCAACAGATAAACCTACAGTATCACATAGTTGATCTCTGAATTCTAATAAGTTATAACGACGAAAACTGAGGCGGTTCATGGCTCTGAACTACTGTTCAGAGCCAGAGTCTTTGCGTTTACTCGTTTTGGAGCGCATGTTTCTCCCTGTTTAAGTGCGCAAGTGTGCGGAACTATACATAGAAGTGTATATAATTGAATGATATTTCTAACGGTACTAGTCTCATTGCATTCCTGTATCGTTTGATATTTATAACACTTTTTAAACCGTCGATGTGTGCTGCAGTTTCATGCAAAACCAGAATGTATATCTCAACCTTAGACAGTGTATATCTTCTTACTTACCATAGATATTATTGATCCGTCTGATCCGTTGAAAACATAACAGATAAATCTAAATATTATCTAACTGTAGTGTCACCTAATTATGATCCCAACAGGGAGTAAACCGTGTTACGAAACGGACTTCCAGTTCAGAAATTGGATTTCCAGCAGTGAACATTTAAAATGAAATGACCATAACTCACAAACCTGAAATCCGATTGACTTGAAACTGATTTTTCTGTAGAGATAATTTAATACACTGTTTATGCTTTTTATATTGTTTTGCCAAATTATGCACGTGTGATTTTATATGATTTTCTAATCCAATCGACACTGGTTGCTCATATGTATTCAGTAGTGCATTTACTGTATCCCCAT
This sequence comes from Agapanthus africanus, assembly GCA_030015575.1. Taxonomy (NCBI): domain Eukaryota; kingdom Viridiplantae; phylum Streptophyta; class Magnoliopsida; order Asparagales; family Amaryllidaceae; genus Agapanthus; species Agapanthus africanus. Next base: position 154,243,783 of record CM057337.1, on the reverse strand, counting down.
CATGTTGCATGACTATTATACCCTTGTAATTATTATTCATTTGCATCGATATCCTAGTGACCATGTTATATTACCAAGTGATAAATGTTAGTGATTGGATTGTGGCAATTACGTTAGTGTAAAAGCGTGATTGAATAATGGTTATACACAATCAGCGGAACCAGTTAGTTATTGCATTGTCGACGCCTATGGAGCATATATAAGTGTAACTGTAACCGGTATGGGACGGGTATGGAAGCACTTATATTAGCGTCATAGGTAAGATATCGATCACTGTCCATTTATCTTGGATACCAGTCGAGACATGCTTGATGGAGACCCTGTCTCCTATTCTCGCGTAGACTTGTCTTGGAACGACTAGTATTTAGATTCATGATCAGTGTTGGATGCAGACCATAGGGTGTGGGGTATTTTGAGTGTGAGTTCGATCAACTGAATCTCAGGAGTCCCACTGCCGGCATATTTCGTGATTTCGGGATTTGTACTGATCGTGTTTCTGATTCATACTGATCGTGATTCGGGCCCGTGTTGCCTTACCCCTGGGGCTTATCCTTGGGTTGGGGATACTTCTGCGTTGGTTGACGCTCATACTTGGAATGACGATAAGTTTAGTGATTTGGACATTGAGACTTAGAGACCGATTGCTTTTGTGATATGGACATTGCATTGATTACTGATCTGATTCACCTGCTTTATCGTTACATGTACCGGTTATTTTATGCTCGCGTCATTACTCTATGTTTACTGCTTTATGTTTATCATCATTGCACATTATATATGTATATATTGCTATTGTGCCGCTCTGACGACCTGAGTATTCATGCTCAGAGTGAGAAGTGGACTTAGCTCGGATCAGGATCTGTCTTACATCGAGGGTACCGCGGACATCTAGATTAGCGACGTCAGCGCTATCCATTCCTTTGACTCTATCTGGTTAGTTTTATATATGTTTTGATAGAATTAGTGACTGCATTTCTCATTACTTGTTCTATGATTACTGATTAGCACATAATGCTAGAAGCCAAAGTGTGACTACGGCAGGATATTTTCTTGACCGTAGGAGTATGGCTGGCCTTGTCACCCATCGTATTTCGTATTTTGGGAAGCAGGGCGTGACAAAAGCCATGGTGGAGAGCCCCTAGATCGGATCGAAATCTACCGGGCTCAATTTGTATGGGACGATGGCGTGTCTGCATCGATTGAAGCACATGAGATATATGTAAGACTCCACATATGCCGTGCTTCTTAATTTTTTCAGAATAATTATTGTGTAGATTTTAGAATAAAAGTAATACATTTCTTCTATAAACAGGTGGCGATACCGGCTGAGAGAGATTGGTTCATCTAGACGATGGAGACGGAGTAGGGACACCCGGTTGATGACGCGCAGAGAACATTTATCGTAGATATGGCATTCACAGCACATAGATTGGATCATCACGGGAGAATACAGTCTGGGTCCTCCAAAATCTCTCCGCGTCAGTTTAACGCTTCATTCCAGTTGACCGGGCATCCACCTCCTAAGTTTCAGCCGACAAATGATTCGACATCAAAAATGTCATGACAGACCAGGGCCCCTAGGATTATGTCCCCTATGTTTGATGGATCTCCCTAGGGTCGGACGCCGGAATACAGCAGTTCCTCACGCCGATCGACCCGCGCCCATGCACTCGCTCCCGTTGCCGCTGCCATTCCCATTCCCGCTGCCGATCTATTTGCTGGCTGGACTCACCAGCAGAGCCTCCAGCTTATCGCCATGTATGTCCAAAATGGAATACCAGTACCTCCGGTAAATTCGATAACATTTACACACACACAAGCATACATACATGAGCGCGCGCGCATACAAGTATATCACACACACACACATACGCACTAATTGTTAGTGAGATATGCCCTAGAGGCCATTATTGTATCATACTGGATTGTATATTACATATTGGAAGCTTGGGATATTCACAGTTATAATAACAGTCTTGCTCGAAATGGTAGTATACTACTTGGTTTGATTCTATCTCAATATGTGCATGTGTTTCTTTTAGCATATCACTTATACATATTGGTAGAGCTCTTAGGATCTTTGCTTGACTACCAGCGTTGTGATGGCAGCCACACTAGTGGGGGTTAGGTGGTCTATAAGCACATCCTTATACAGGTCCCTAGTTGTAGGATTATCGAGACGGGGCATCGATACTCCAGAGTAGACTAGTTTATACGCTTCTCATCCCAACAGGGGCGATGGTCTGTCCTACAGCCATTAGTATGTCGTTCTGGAGATAGTGTACATGTGCTCATTTGGTTATGAGTTACACTGGACAGGACTCGTTGGGAACTGCTGGTTGGTATTATACCTATCGTCAGGTAGCAGTTCCCAGGTGACATGAGTATAGCTTAGTCCGTTGACTTGACATCGCTACTTCATCTCGAGTGTGTTCCCACTGTTCTTAGATTACTACCCTACCATGGCTCAAAGGAGTCGTGCAAACTGGTAGTAGGTGGGTGCAGTCCCGAAGCACTTGGAGGCAGTAGCGGTTAGATAGGATTCATCTCTTCCGGTATTGGGGGTTGATATCGCGCTGTGTTTGGAAAGTCGTTACACAAAGTCCTTGGCCAGGGCAATCGAGATTTACTGGTAGGCACTCCAATAGTTTCTTAAGGTGTATTGGCTCTACTTCGGCATGACTTATTGCGCTATTAGGGGTCTGACGTTTACCATCCCCCTAGGCTTAATATGCGAGTATCTAAGACAAATAGACCGGACTGTACGGAGATCGTCACAGATATGCTCAGTAGGAGTTCGGATGAGTTTGCTCATCGGCCTTCTTATCGACGGATACTTGGGTAGCCGTTACGTTCAGCTAGTTCCGCTGACGTGCTTGTGGTTAAACCAACTGCCAGCGTACTGTCGAGTATTTAGAATCCCACACTGAGGGTTTCCCTACTTCGGGAGAAACGATGTAGAGGCTGTATGGTTTTACGCCAAAGTTCTAATCACATATGTGTGTTGGCTACATGGATGTCGTTTCGGGCGGATAATACTAGTGGGCTTTGGTTTAAGCCGGATCCTAGTATTATATTATTGGATTGTTATCGTCTTATTGTATTCGTATTTTTCGGAATACGAATACGGGTATGTTTATACGGTGAGGGCATTCTTGTAATTTTACAAGGAACGCTTCTAGAAGGGGACACCTCATTATTGGATTATTTATTTTTGCAAAATAGATTAATAGGGTGTAATTGGAGATATTTGTGGCATAGGTGTGAAGCTGGCTCAATGAATTGTTTATTATTTTATGATCACTATTGAAGCATGGTGGCTATTTTCTATGAGAAAATAATCCATGCTTCAATGAGTGAAGACTTGAGCCATTCTCTACACTTAGTTTCACTTGCTCATTTGCATCTTGGCTTTCTCTCTCCAAAGTTTCCTCCTTCTTCCTCAAAGAGACTCTAACCCTCATATGAGTTGTGAAACATAGAGTCTCAAGATATAATACACTACATTAGCTACTCTACATCATATAGGCTACTTAGATTAGTGAACTAGCTATCCTAGTTATCTCGGTTTAGAGGTTGGAGTTTGAAACACATACTCTCGGGTGGATCATCTTCGACACGGGGAGGCCGACGTTGCAAGCTCGATCCATTCTTTTAGGAGCCAAGGAGAGGTAGAAAAGAAGACCCGAAGGACTTGTTCACGGAGGTATAAAAGCTCTTCATAATAGTTAAACCTCCTAATTAGTTTAGCTAGTTAAGGTTCCGTAAAGATTTTAGAGTTTAGTCAGTGTTGCAAAGCTTGTAAAAATCGTTTTTTGAAAATTCCGCCACCCCGCAAACTTGCGGGGTGCGCGACATCGAATTACAGTGGTATCAGAGCCTACTAAATCTTAACTAGCTAGTTAGCAAGTAGTTAGAAATTCAATCATCGGAAAAATCCCAAAATCATGATTCAAAACCTTGTTTTCTGTCGATTTTCAAAACTGATGAAAAAATTATTTCAGTGGCCTTAAAATTACAAGTAGGGTTTTATAAGAACACAGAAGAAAAACAAAGAGGTAACTCGCCAAGACCACCGTGGAAGCACGGCGAAACAGTGCGTTTCGCCGCGCTTCCACGGCTGAGTCAAGGCCAAGTTGCTCTGATTTTCTCCTGTGGGTCTATTCCGTGGAATTGTGATTTCTGAAATATTTAGTTTCTACCCAGATTGTTTATGTACTGGATTGTGCATGGGGTAGACATGCATTTAGTTTATCGATCGAAATTCTAAGTTACTTGGCTAATCGGGTTTTCTGTGTTTGGATATATTATGCTAAACGTCTGTCAATCGCTATACGTCGATTAGTGGGGGTTGCACATATCTGTGATCTATGATTGTGGTTTGTATATATGGAATATTAGATCGTCGTGGATGAATAGCCGGGGGATGTGAGAAGAGTGTTTTCTTTTCTTTTATTCATGTAATTTGTAAAGTGATGTAATATTATTTTGCGGGGCACATCCGGGTTGAGATTGTAGCCACCGTTGTATTATATCATTTACTGTTTTTGCTTCTATGATAGACCCAAGGTGGGGTGCACAAACTACCAGGTCCTTGAAGTGCCGAGTGGCCTACTCATTTTACTGAGGGAGGTTGCTTCACTTCGGGAATTTGGCGGGTAGTTTGTCGCACCCGTAGGGGTCTAAGGTGGGGTTTGGCTATTCATCACGACCATAGAATCCGTCTTTCGTTATAGGTTTAAACGAAACGCAGAATTTCTAGTATATCTAATATATTCATGTGTGATCTGGAATGCCTATTATTGCGTGAAACGAATGGATATATATATATATAGTAGACATTGCTTAGGTTTTGCACCCGCGCTAGTCCAACCCTCGCTCTGCCGTTAGTTAAGTAACCTAACGGTGCATGACGGGGCCCCGTGGCGAATGCGGATGGCATAAGCATACGTTGTATTTTCGTTTCTTTTCTATAATGATAGGATTAAATGATGGGACCGCATTAACATTGATTAATGCAAGCAAAACAAACCAAAGCTTAAATCATTGGAACAGTTTCAAAACCACTTGGTTTTCTTTAAAAAGCAAACTTTTAAATGCGGAGTCCTAAACCACTCTTTTTAAAAGCTATCATAGTTCTTTCTACTATATCAAGTTCATTACGTTCACGGTTTCGTCAAAACCATCCGTAGCCCTCCGTCATTTCAGATAGGTATTCAATAGTATTCAAGCTATATATTTTGACCTTCACCAAGACATAGTGATTGGTAGCTGCTGAGTATTCATCTGTAGTATAGATAGATGTGTTGGTTTGGGACAATCGTACTACTATTTTGGCCTTCGTCAAGGGTATGTACGGGTGGGTTCAAATTAACCTGGACAATGATGGGTAGAACTTGACTTGCGACTTATGATATGTTGGCCTTCGTCAAGGTCATAAGAACTTGGGGCAAACATCCACATCAGAAGTTTCTAAGGAAATTGAAACTTGCTAGTGTTGCATACCATTTAGAGTGTGATGATTTTGGTATAATTCTTTCAAGATTGTCACACGATGATATTTGGATCCCGATCTTACTGAAGTATCTGCTACTCCTCAGGAGATTTTTTCACTAAACAATCAATGCTATAAACCAAGTAGGTGTCTAGAACGGTGTTAGCGGGGCTACGCCTCCAGAGAAAAGAGGTTATATAATTAAGGAATTTCGTGAAAGCGTTGGAAAACCTCCTTCGAAGTACCAACACTAGCCTAGCCGAAAGGTTAAGCAAGAATTCTAAGAGTGAGATTAATCCTGACTAATTCTTCTTTTATGGTTTGAGGAAAGATTCGAGAAACAGTGGGAGCCATCCTGTTTAGATAAACTAATAAGCAATCTAAACTTGCATGAGCATCATGCTGAGTATTTCTTCTCTCTCTCCTAATTGCAGCGACCACAATGACCGGACTTAGGTTACTTCTAGATAATAATAAATTGACTAGGCCAAACTATAAAGATTGGCTAAGGAATGTCCAGATGACCATTACCTATGACAAGCTGGGCTACCTCCTTACTACCAAAGCCCCCGCCGTCCCAGGTCCAGATTCCATCGTCACGGATGTTGATATCCGCAAGACATAGAAAAAGGATTGTGCGAGAGCCAAGTGCCTCGTATTAGCCTCAATGGATTATAAACACCAAAGGCAGCATGAGAAGATGGACTTAGCTTCCATCTTCCTCCATACTAAGGATTTATATGGAGAGCAATCTCGTATTGTAAGATATGAGACCTCGAAGGAATTGTTTCAGGCGAGGTTGGCTGTCGGGTCATCTGTAGGGGACCACGTCCTTACGATGATTAGCTATATTAAAGAGCTCGCGGGCCTTGGTGTTAGTAGTATGTATGCCGTAGAGGCCATTATTGTACATATGATGTATATTATAGTGGATACTTGGACATATATAGAGAGGACTTTCTTGCTCGACATGATAGTATGCTATCTGGTTGCTCTTTATCTTAACATGTATACTTGTCTCTTTATACTGTCTTATGGTTACATGTTGGTAAAACCCTTAAGATGTGTACTTGACTACCAGGATTATGATGCAGATCATACTAGTGGGGCCATGGTAGTCCATAAGTTCATCCTTTAATGTTCCTAGTCGTGGGTGTATCGAGACGGGGTATCGATATACCAGAGTAGACTAGCGTATATGCTTCTCGACCCATGTGATGGGCGATGGATGATCCCATATCCATTGGTGTTTGACATCAGAGATGGTATACGGGTACTCAGTGGAGACTGGGTATATTGGACGGACTCGCCGAGAACTCCTAGATGGTATTATACCTCACGTCAGACAGCAGTTCTCTGGTGACACTGATACAGGTTAGTCTGTTGACCCGAGATCGTCATAGAGTCTTGTGTGATTCCCACTGTGCTTTGATTTTCACCTTACCACGTTCAAGAAGACGTGCAAAACGGTGGTTTTTGGGTACAGTCCCGAATCACATGGAGGCAATGAGCGATAGGAGGGGTTTCGTCTCTCCCGGTATTGGGGGTTGATGTTGCGCTGTGCTCGATTGGCCATAATAGGGAAGTCCCTGCCCAGGGCTGATTTAGAGATTTACTGGTAAGTGTTATCAGTAGTTTCTCGACCCGTTATGAGCCTCGTATCGGCATGACTTATCGGTTATTGGGGGTCTGACGTTTACCACCCCTAGACTGGATATGCGACATATCAGACGAGAAGACCGGACTGTATGGTAGTGTTACTGACAGGCTTTACAGGAGCTAGAGCGGGCTTGCTTGTTGATCTTCTGATCGCTCAATGCCCGGGTGGCCCTTACGTCCAGCTAGTACCGCTGACGGCTTGTGGGTGCTTGATGTGATCATCATCTACTGCAGGCGTATTGACGAGTCTTTAGAGTCCTACATAGAGGTTTTACTGGCTCAGGCAAAACGAAGTAGAAGTACATATGTGATATGTGCGGAACCGAGAATAATGTGAGTATGTGATACCGTATTCTATTCTCGCGATATTTGTATCGGACGGTTATATGTGATATAGCCGGGTTATCGAATCAAGTGTTGATTCGATAAGTTGGTACATTTAATATTAGTCGGTTATATGTGATATAGCCGGATTATTAAATCAAGTGTTGATTTGATAATTTAGTTTATAATTGTATATTTGAAATACTAATTTACATAAACTAATATTAGCTCACTTAAGCATTTATTATTCTCACATGTGCACACTTAATATATATGTGATATATATTAATTGTGTTTTATTTTGTATCATGGTTGTTGATACACATACATGGGTGTATGAGACTTACACCATAATAATTATAATGTTAGGTTTTAGTATTTAAAGTAATTTCAAATTAGTGGAAATAGCTCACATGCATGAAGCTTCATGAAGCTTGTGGATGCATTGACTTAGTCCACTAATTTTGTTTTACTTAAGATATTTATTAACCTAACCATTATAATTTAGCCATGGTTATGTCTCTACATGAGTTAGTATATGATACAAACTCACCCATGGTTCATTCTCTCACCTAGTTAGTTTATTCTCATTTTTTTTGCTCATCTTCTTCTTCTTCCTTGAGCAAAACGCTTGCTAGGGTTTTCTAAAGAGAGAAAATATTGTGAGAAAAATAAAACTAAAGTGAGCTCACTTCCTACTTCAACATCCTCTACTAGATTAGCACTTTAGTATAGGGTGTTAGCTTCACTAATCTCTCAATTAGTGAAATAGTAGCTTGAGTTAGTGTCTTCTCGATGTAGATCATCTTCGGCCTCGAAGACTTCAAGCAAGATCGTTCTTCTCACCTTGAGAAGCCATGCAAGAGTCCGGGAGTACCATGATCACAGTGAAGGGACCACCACAAGGAGCTATTGAAGTGAAGGACCGGTCTACAAAGGTTGTATTCCGTTATCACTTAGATGTAAAGTAGTTTACATGTTGTTTCGCATGATTCTCTAGTTTTCGATTCTAGTCTAGAGTTCTTTATAACGGCAAAATTTTGAAAATGGTATGGACGATGCCTCCAAAAACCTTGCTGTCGTTCATAGGAACCCTACAGTGGTATCAGAGACTAGCTAGAGAATTAGACGGATTGTGTAGGATTACAAAACCGAAACAACTCCGAAACTTGACACATCAAAACCATGTTTCTGTCGATTTTTATATGAGCTCTAAAAATTTTTCAAACAACTGCAGAATGTTGTATGGGATAATATAAGAACACAGAAGAAATTTGAACTCCATTGGCCAGTTTTTGGCCGAGCCCCATACCCTAAAATCCGAGCAGGCCGACCCCGCAAGGGAATTCTGGGTCCCAATTTTTTTTGTGTTCTGGTCTCTGGGTTTTGATGTTTCAGGTGTTGTTTGTTTTTGCTAAATTTGCATGAGATGTTTATTTACTATAAATACAACTCGGAGTGTTTCATAGTCGTAATTCTAACAGGTTTTCGTGTTACTTTAGACGATGTTAAAAAGTTCGAATGGATATCAAATACCCATTTTAACCCTTGCCGGAAATTTTCCAAGAGTTGGATTTTTCCTTAGTCTAAAACTTTCAAAAAATCATACAAGCGACACTATGGACCCTCTAGAAGAACGAAACCTTAACTCGATTATATGACCGTCAGAACCGCCACTAAACCCTAGGATTTGTGGTAGTTCAGCGGTGCCACATGTGAGGCATTGGTTGACCCTTCTACGGCTGGTTCATACGAGCTGTAGCATGTTCTGGGACTTTTGAACTACGCTCAAGTGTTGAGCTTTTTAGGTAATTTTGGGTATTTGTTGATTCGATCGGAATGTTTAATATCGTCTAGCTTTTTCTGCGACCATAAGTGTAATATGTGGTGTATCGCCAGTTTCGTTGCTATATGTCAACAAAAATTAGGATACGTATATTTACTTACGTTGATGACATGTGATGTTATGTGTTGCTGTGATATGTTATATTGGATCATCGCGTTTTGAATAGCCGGGGGTTTTATGTGAGATGAGAGTTTTTATTTTCATTCATGTAAAATTTAATGTATGTAATATTTTTTTATTGGGGCACTTCCGGGTTGAGGATGATGTCACCATTGTTGTATATTATTTACTTTTCTGCATTAGGAAAGACCCAAGGAGGGGAGCACAAGTAACCGCGTTCTAGAGTCCAGTGGGAGACCAACTCAAGGAGTCGAGTCTAGGTCTCCTAACTCTAAAATTGGTAGGGTTTCTTGTCTCTCTCGTAGAGCTCTAGGGATGTGGGCCTGGCTATTCATTGCGACTGTGGAATCCGTATTTTATATAGGCTCAAAATAAAACACGGACCTCCTAGTATATCCAATATTTTATATGTTTCTTCTGCTGCTCTGTGATGTGATCACTGTGGATTCTGAGACGAATGGATATATATTATATATGAGATATATAGTAGACGTTGTTTATGTTTTGCACCCACGCTAGTCCCGTCCCGGTATGCCGTTAGTTAAGTAACCTAACGGTGCATAACGAGACACTGTGGCGAATGCGGATGGCATAAGCGTACATTGTATTTTCGTTTCTTCTGTGATGCTTAGGAAGATTAAATAATAGGACTTCATTAATGAGATTAATGAAAAGAAAGAAACCTAAACGATGTTGTGGAATCAAATTTTTAAAAAAGGGTAGCTACAATTTTTGCTTTGCATAGTGATATATGTGATATATCCTGCACCTTATTCGATAAGGAAAGAGCCGAGATCTCTTCACCGGGAGTGACCTCTTTAGCAATAACTGGCAGATGCTGCAACACTCGGTTTGTCTTTTGATTTCTTTTAGAGTTTCTTGCTTTGCATAATGATATATATGATATATCCCGCACCTTATTCAATGAGGAAAGAGCCGAGATTCCTTCACCGGGAGTGACCTCTTTAGCAAAACTAGGAAAAGCCTTAAAAACACTCCTTTTCAAAATTCACTCGATTCTACAGCGATATCAAGTTCATTGCATAAGAGGTTTTCTGAAAACCTGTCGTAGCCCTTCGTCATTTCAGATAAGCACTAGTTAGTATTTATGCTACGTTTGTTGGCCTTCATTGAGGCGTAGTGTGTGGTAGCTGATTAGTACTTATATGCTTATCGCACATGATGCAAATTGGATTAGGGTAGTCGTACGACTTTGTTGGCCTTCATCAAGGGTCGTGCGGGTGGGTTTAATTCAATCAAAAATGTACGGGTTGAACTTGACTAGCGGCCTATGGTTTGTTAGCCTTCGTCAAGGTCATAGGTTGCTAGGGGAAAAACATTATCAGGAATTTCAAGTGTTGAAATTTGCAATAAGATTGCATACCTTCTATGTGATAGTTGGATCCCGATACCCATTGCGAGTAAGAGTTACTCCTGGGAGAGTTTTACACAGGACAATTAGCCGATCAAGTAGGTGTCTAGAAAGGTGTCAACGGGGTTATGCCTCTGGAAAAACGAGGTTTATTTTAATTAGGTCCGTGCAAAACCACGGGGAACCTACCTCAAAGTACCGGCACTGGCCTGGCTGAAAGATTGGCGAAATTGTAGGGTGTAATTAATCCCGGCTAGTCTTTCCTTTTAGGGTTTGAAGAAAGATTTGATAAAAAACAGTAGGAGCCATCCTGATTAGATAAAATAATAACCAATCTGATCTTGCAAGAGCATACACTAAAGTGTTTTCTTCTCTCTCTCTCCAGGTAGCGATCATGTCACGTCTTAATCAAGATAATAATATGGATGTATTGACCGAACCCGCATGTTATACTGTACAGGGGAACGTTGGTTCCGTTCTTTCTTATAATTGTTATAAGACTGAACAGGGAATAGGGAAATATCCGGATTCCCATGCCGCCCAAACGAAGAAGAAACATGTTGATGCGTCTTCTTCGGGTGTGTTAGTTATTGAGAACTGTTTCTCAGTTCACTATACGTCCTGGGTATTAGATACCGGATTAGGATCCCGCATATGTAATATGTTACATGGGCTACGGAAAGGTAGAGAACTGGGAATAGGTGATCATTCCGTAAGAGTAAGGAATTGAGCAAATGTTGCAGCCAAAGCAGTTGGTGAATATCACCTTATGTTACCAAGTGGCAACACATTGATTCTGAACGAATGCTATTACATTCCGACCCTAATATGCAATCTTATATCAGTTTCTTTATTAAGTGAAGAAGGATATAATTTTGTAGTACAGGATAATGTTATGAACATCTTCCTGAATCAAAAGTTGATTTGATCGGGCTCGTTAAATAATGGCATATACGTTCTAGATCAAACCACAGTCCTTAATGTATAAAACACACACAAGAGGAAGAGTTCAGAAATGAACGAATCCTTTTTGTGGCATTGTAGAGTAGCTCATATCAATGCGACACGACTAGCTAAGTTGCATAAGGATGGATATTTGAATCCGTTCGAATTTTCATCTTATGACACTTGACAGTCATATCTCAAAGGCAAAATGACCAAAACTCCGTTTACAGGACACGGAGAAAGAGTTACGGAACTCTTGGGACCGATATATAGTGATGTATGGGGTCCCATGTCTACACATGCTAGAAATGGTTCTTCATACTTCATTACATTCACTGATGATCTCTCAAGATACGGACATGTGTTCCTAATGAAACACAAGTCTGAAGGTTTTGAGAAATTCAAGGAATATAAATCCGAAGTTGAGAACTAAACGGGTAAAAGTATTAAAATCCTTCGATCTGATCGAAGAGGTGAATACTTGAGCACGGAGTTCTTGGACTTTCTAAAAGAGAATGAGATTCTCTCTCAGCTTACTCCTCCGTATACACCACAGCACAACGGTGTATCGGAACGGAGGAATCGCACCCTATTGGATATGGTGCACTCTATGATGAGTACTGCTGAGTTAGCTATTTCCTTTTAGGGGTATGCGCTTGAAACGGCCATACACCTATTGAATATGGTCCCTACCAAATCTGTGCATACCACTCCATATGAGAAATGGAAGGGGAAGAGACCGTGTCTTAATTATATTAAGATATGGGGTTGCCCGGCTTATGTTAAAACGCAAAATCCGGACAAGCTCGAGGCAAGGTCGGTTCTGTGTAAATTTGTTGGATATCCCAAAAATTCACGTGGGTATATCTTCTACCGTTCCGAGGAACAAAAAGTGTTTATTTCTCGCAATACCACCATTTTAGAAAAGGAATTTCTTGTAAAGGAAATTAGTGGCAAGAAGGTAGAACTGGAAGAGGTTCCAGCGGTACTGACTACAACAGATGATTTGGTAGAACCAGAGGATTTGATAGTTCCCAACGAACCTCAGCCTCTCCGCCGATCTAGTAGGGTTACTCATCCACCTAAGAGATACTACGGTTTTCTCATTGATGATGGAAGCGAGGATTGCATCATGGAGGATGATGACCCAACTAGCTTCGAGCAGGCCATCACGAGTGGGGACTCGGTGAAGTGGCTGGATGCAATGCAATCTGAGATGGAATCTATGTACACCAACAAAGTATGGACTTTGGAAGTTGCTCCTGAAGGGGTAAAACCCATTGGGAGAAAATGGATCTTTAAGAAGAAACTTGGTGTAGATGGAAAAGTTGAGACTTTCAAAGCTAGACTTGTTGCAAAGGGTTTTCGTCAATGACCAGGTGTCGATTATGACGAAACCTTTTCTCCAGTGGCTATGCTTAAGTCCATCCGGATTATGCTTGCCATCGCTGCATACCATGACTACGAAATCTGGCAAATGGATGTTAAGACCGCCTTTCTAAATGGTGATTTGGAAGAGTGCATGTACATGACTCAGCCAGAGGGCTTCATAGACAGTGGGAGCAGCGGAAAGGTGTGCAAGCTGCTTAAATCCATCTATGGGTTAAAGCAAGCATCGCGGAGTTGGAACATCTGTTTTGATGTCGTTGTCAAAGAGTTTGATTTCGTCAAAAACATAGATGGACCTTGTATATACAAGAAGGTGGCAGAGAGTAAGGTTGTCTTCCTCGTATTGTACGTGGATGACATACTCTTGATAGGAAATGACATTCCTATACTGCAATCGGTCAAGCTCTTCTTATCACAAAGATTCTCAATAAAAGATCTAGGGGATGCCTCATACATCTTAGGGATTAAGATCTAAACGGATATTAGGATTGTCCCAATCCAGGTACATTGACACCATACTAAAGAGGTTTAGTATGGAAGAATCCAAGCGTGGGTTTTTACCCACGATCTCAGGACTCACTCTCTCCAAAGAGATGTCTCCCAAGACTGATTTGGAGAGAGCTCGCATGCAAGGGATACCCTATCTTCGGCAGTAGGCTCTATCATGTACGCGATGCTATGTACCAGACCTGATGTAGTACACTCACTAAGTTTAGTGAGTAGGTATCAAGCAGATCCTGGAGAGAGTCACTGGACAGCTGTGAAGAGCATTCTCAAGTACTTGAGAAGGACTAAAGAGATGCTCTTGGTGTATGGTAACGGAGAACTCCAAGTGGGGTCCTTTACCGATTCGAGCTTCCAGAGTGATAAGGACGACTCTAAGTCGCACTCGGGATTTGTCTTTACCCTCAATGGAGGGGCGGTTTGCTGGAAGAGTTCCAAGCAGAAAACCGTGGCAGACTCGACGATGGAGGCTGAATACATCGCTGCCAACGATGCTGCCAAAGAGGCTGTCTGGATGAAGAAGTTCATAACTGAACTTGGAGTGGTTCCATCCATTGAGTATCCAGTACCTTTGTATTGTGATGACAATGGAGCGGTGGCTTTGGCCAAGGAACCCAGGTCCCATCAGCAATCCAGGCATATTCTGAGGCGGTATCACCTGATCCGGGAGATAGTTGATCGCCGGGAGATCGAGGTCAGGAGAGTTGATACGAAGAACAATACAGCGGATCCACTCACGAAGGCCATTCCCCAGATACAGTTCGAGAGACTCTTCGGGATGTTGGGTATGCGATACTACAGCAGCTGGCCCTAGTGCAAATGGGAGATTGCTAGTTGTATGTATGCCCTAGAGGCCATTATTGTACATATGATGTATATTATAGTACATATGATGTATATTATAGTGGATGCTTGGACATATATAGAGAGGACTTTCTTGCTCGACATGATAGTATGCTATCTGGTTGCTCTTTATCTTAACATGTATACTTGTCTCTTTATACTGTCTTATGGTTACATGTTGGTAAAACCCTTAGGATGTGTACTTGACTACCAGGATTGTGATGCAGACCATACTAGTGGGGCCATGGTAGTCCATAAGTTCATCCTTTAATGTTCCTAGTCGTGGGTGTATCGAGACGGGGCATCAATATACCAGAGTAGACTAGCGTATACGCTTCTCGACCTATGTGATGGGCGATGGATGATCCCATATCCATTGGTGTTTGACATCAGAGATGGTATACGGGTGCTCAGTGGAGACTGGGTATACTGGACAGACTCGCCGACAACTCCTAGATGGTATTATACCTTACGTCAGATAGCAGTTCTCAAGTGACACTGGTACAAGTTAGTCTGTTGACCCGAGATCGTCATAGAGTCTTGTGTGATTCCCACTGTGTTTTGATTTCCACCTTACCACGTTCAAGAAGACGTGCAAAACGGTGGTTTTTGGGTATAGTCCCGAGTCACATGGAGGCAATGAGCGATAGGAGGGGTTTCGTCTCTCCCGGTATTGGGGGTTGATGTTGCGCTGTGCTCGATTAGCCATAATAGGGAAGTCCCTGGCCAGGGCTGATTTAGAGATTTACTGGTAAGTGTTATCAGTAATTTCTCGACCCGTTATGAGCCTCGTATCGGCATGACTTATCGGTTATTGGGGTTTGACGTTTACCACCCCTAAACTGAATATGCGACATATCAGACGAGGAGACCGGACTGTACGGTAGTGTTTGACAGGCTTTACAAGAGCTAGAGCGGGCTTGCTTGTTGATTTTCTGATCGCTCAATACCCGGGAGCCATTACGTCCAGCTAGTACCGTTGACGGCTTGTGGGTGCTTGATGTGATCATCACCTACTGCCGGCGTATTGACGAGTCTTTAGAGTCCTACATAGAGGTTTTACTGGCTCAGGAAAAATGAAGTAGGAGCACATATGTGATATGTGCGGGAACGAGAATAATGCGAGTATGTGATACCGTATTCTATTCTCGCGATATTTGTATCGGACGGTTATATGTGATATAGCCGGGTTATCGAATCAAGTATTGATTCGATAAGTTGGTACATTTAATATTAGTCGGTTATATGTGATATAGCCGGATTATTAAATCAAGTGTTGATTTGATAATTTAGTGTATAATTGTATATTTGATATACTAATTTACATTAACTAATATTAGCTCACTTAAGAATGTATTATTCTCACATGTGCACACTTAATATATATGTGATATATATTAATTGTTTTTGTATCATGGTTATTGATACACACTACATGGGTGTATGAGACTTACACCATACTATTTATAATGTTAGGTTTTAGTATTTAAAGTAATTCCAAATTGGTAGATAATAGCTCACATGCATGAAGCTTGTGGATGCATTGACTTAGTCCACTAATTTTGTTTTACTTAAGATATTTATTAACCTAACTATTATAATTTAGCCATGGTTATGTCTCTACATGAGTTAGTATATGATACAAACTCATCCATGGTTCATTCTCTCACCTAGTTAGTTTATTCTCATTTCTTTTGCTCATCTTCTTCTTCCTTGAGCAAAAAGCTTTTTAGGGTTTTCTAAAGAGAGAAAATATTGTGAGAAAAATAAAACTAAAGTGAGCCCACTTCCTACTTCATCATCCTCTACTAGATTAGTACTTTAGTATAGGGTGTTAGCTTCACTAATCTCTTAATTAGTGAAGTAGTAGCTTGAGTTAGTGTCTCCTCGACGTAGATCATCTTCGGACTCGAAAACTTCAAGCAAGATCGTTCTTTTCACCTTGAGAAGCCATGCAAGAGTCCGGGAGTACCATGATCGCAGCGAAGGGACCACTACAAGGAGCTATTGAAGTGAAGGACCGGTCTATAAAGGTTTTATTCCGTTATCACTTAGATGTAAAATAGTTTACATGTTGTTTCGTATGATTCTCTAGTTATCGATTCTAATCTAGGGTTCTTTATAACGGCAAAATTTTGAAAATGGCATGGACGATGCCTCCCAAAACCTTGCTGTCGTTCATAAGAACCCTACACTTAGGACCACGTTGGAGAATAAGTTATTTATTGACTTGATTCTACAGTCGCTCCCCTCCACCTACGTCCAGTTTATTTTGAATTTCAATGTTCAAGGGAAGGAAGTTTCACTTCGAGAACTTCTCAACATGTTGAGGAGCGCTGATGGCACCCTGCAGGAATCCAGGGAGACATCCGCTCTGCTCATTAGAGAATCTTTCTCTTCTAGATCCAAGACGAAAGCCAAGGAAGAGAAAAAGAAGGCCTCCACCAAGCCGATAGGTGGTGTCAGCAAAGTAGTGGGAAAGGACAGGGCAAAAGTTTCGAGGCTAATATTAGGGAAGGAGGAATGTTTCTATTGTCACGGGAAATGGCATTGGCAGAAAGACTGCAGGGCTTGGAAAGCCAGAAACCAGGATTCGAAGCACATTGTAGCTTCGACTTCGGATGTGTTTATAATTGAACACTATCTGTCAATTAACTCTACTTACTGGGTACAAGATACCGGATCAGGATCTCATATTTGTAATTCATTACAGGCTTTGAGAAACCGTAGAGTTATCAAGGCAGGTGATATGACTCTCAGAGTTGCTAACGGAATGAGCGTGGACGTTGTATCCGTAGGGGAATATCACCTAGTATTGACAAGTGGGTAGATTTTAATTTTGCGTAACTGTTTGTATGTACGTAGTTTGACATGTAATATCATCTCTGTATCTTTACTTTCTAAAGAAAGTTATGATTTTACATTTGTAAGAGATTTAGTCAACATCTACCTAAATCAAGCTTTGATTGGGTCAGGTACACTAGATAACGGAATATACGTATTAAATCAAGCTCAAGTTTTCAACGTCCAGAACACACTTAAAAGAAAGTTTCCAGAATTAAATCAGGTTTTCTTATAGCATTGTAGACTGGGTCATATCAATGAAACATGATTGACGAAGTTACATAAAGAGAAATATTTAGATCCGTTCGAATATCAGTCCTATGCAACTTGTCAATCATGTCTTAAAGGAAAGATGGCAAATACTCTGTTCACTGGACTCGGGATAAGAGCGAGCGAGCTCTTGGGACTCATACACAACAATGTGTGTGGTCCAATGTATACACTTAAAAGAAGAGGTTATTCCTATTTCAGTACTTATACGGATAATTTCTCAAGGCATGGATATGTATTCTTGATGAAACATAAATCCAAGGCCTTTAAGAAATTCCGGGAATATAAGAATTAAGTGGAAAACCAAACCGGCAAAAGTATCAAGACACTTAGATCTGATGGAGGTAGTGAATACTTAAGTGCCGAGTTCCTGGATTACTTAAAAGAGAATGGAATTCGCTTTCAGCTTACTCCTCCATACACCTCAACACAACGGTGTATCGGAAAGGCGAAACCGAACCTTATTGGATATAGTATGTTCCATTATGAGTAACGCTGAGTTACCGCGATCTTTTTGGGGTTTTGCACTAGAATCAGCAGCATATCTTTTAAATAAAATTCTTACCAAGACTGTGCCTACCACACCATGTCAGATGTGGAGTGGGAAGAAACCTCTCTTAAGTATCTGAAGATATGGGGATGTCCAGCTTTTGTAAAAAAGTAGTATGCGGACAAGCTCGAGACACGCTCAGTACTGTGTAAGTTTGTGGGATACACAAAGAATTCTAGGGGGTATCTTTTCTATTACGCAGAGGAACAAAAGGTTTTTGTTTCTCGGCATGCCCACTTTTTGGAAACTCAATTTTTAGAAAAAGAGATAAGTGGGAGCGCAATAGAACTGGAAGAAATTCCAGAACCACAAGCTATTACTGAAAGTATGGTGGAACCAGAAGTTTCGAAAGAATAGGACATCCCCGCGCCACTCCGCAGGACTAGTAGACAGTCTCATCTGCCCGAAAGATACTACGGTTTTCTCATAGACGGGGATAGTGAGGATTGTATCATCGAAGATGATGAGCCAACTAGCTTCCAGCAATCCATTCAGAGCAGAGACTCGGTAAAATGGCTGGATGCAATGTAGACCAAAATGGAGTCCACGTACACTAACAAAGTATAAACTTTGGACATTACTCCAGAAGGGGTAAAACCCATAGGCCGCAAATGGATCTTCAGAAAGAAAATTGGTGTAGATGAACAGGTTGAAACCTATAAGGCTAGACTTGTTGCAAAAGGTTTTCGTCAAAGACCTGGTTTGGACTATGATGAAACCTTTTCTCCAGTGGCTATGCTTAAATCCATTCGGATCCTTCTTGCCATTGCTGCCTTCCACGATTATAAAATTTGGCAGATGGACGTAAAGACCGCTTTTCTGAATGGAAATTTAGAAGAGTGTGTCTATATGGATCAGCCGGAGGGTTTCATAAAGAGTGGGAGCAACGGAAGAGTGTGCAAGTTGCTTAAATCCATTTATGGATTAAAGCAGGTATCGTGGAGTTGGAACATCTGTTTTAATGAAACGGTCAAGAAATTTGACTTTATCAAAAATCCAGATGAACCATGCATCTATAGAAAGATTATAGCGAGAAGTGTGGTATTCCTCGTCTTGTACGTGGATGACATTCTCTTGATAGGAAATGACATTCCTATGCTACAATCAGTCAAAAGATTCTTGTCACAAAGGTTCTCCATGAAGGACCTGAGTGATGCCTCCTACATTCTGGGGATCCACATCTATCGTGATAGATCTAAACGGATATTGGGACTTTTACAGTCAAGGTACATCGACACTATACTGAAAAGATTCAGTATGGAAGATTCAAAGCGCGGTAATTTACCAGCTTGTCACGGAATCACCCTTTCCAAAGAGATGTCTCCTAAGACTGATTTTGAAAGGGATCGCATGTCTACTATACCATATACTCCTGCGGTAGGCTCTATAATGTATGTGATATTGTGTACCAGACCAGATGTAGCTTACGCACTGAGAGTTGTAAGCAGGAATCAGTCAAACCCAAGGGAGAAGCACTGGACAGCAGTAAAGAACATTCTCAAGTACCTGAGAACGACTACGAAGATGTTCTTGGTGTACGGCAGAGAAGACCTCCAGTTCAAGGCCTTCGCCGACTCCAGCTTCCAGAGTGACAAGGATGACTCCAAGTTCATATCGTGTTATGTATTTACCCTCAATGGAGGGGCGGTCTATTGGAAGAGCTCCAAACAGGACACCGTTGCTGACTCGACTATGGAAGCGGGGTATATTACTGCATATGACGCCGTGAAAGAAGCAGTCTGGATCAGGAAGTTCGTGACAGAACTTCAGGTGGTTCCGTCCATTGTTGATCCAATACCGCTGTATTGTGAAAACAACGGCGCCATAGCTTTAGTGAAGGAACCAAGGTCCCATCAAAAGTCCAGACACATCTTGAGGCTGTACCACCTGATCAGGGAGATCGTTAATCGCCGGGAGATCGAGGTGCGGAGAGTAGACATGGAGAACAACACTGTAGATCCACTCACAAAGGCCATCCCTCAGACGCAGTTCGAGAGGCTGATCGAGATGATAGGTCTGCAATATGCCAATACATGCCCTTAGTGCAAGTGGGAGATTGTTAGTGTGATATGCCCTAGAGGCCATTATTGTATCATACTGGATTGTATATTATATATTGAAAGCTTAGGATATTCACAATTATAATAACAGTCATGCTCGAAATGGTAGTATGCTATTTGGTTTGATTCTACCTTAATATGTGCATGTGTTTTTTTAGCATATCGCTTATACATATTGGTAGAGCCCTTAGGATCTTTGCTTGACTACCAGCGTTGTGATTGCAGTCACACTAGTGGAGGATGGGTAGTCTATAAGCACATCCTTATACAGGTCCCTAGTCTTAGGATTATCGAGACGGGGCATCGATACTCCAGACTAGACTAGTGTATACGCTTCTCATCCCAGCAGGGGAGATGGTCTGTCCCACAACCATTAGTACATTGTACTGGAGATAGTATACAGGTGCTCATTGGGTTATGAGTTACACTGGACAGGACTCGTTGGGAACTGCTGGTTGGTATTATACCTATCGTCAGGTAGCAGTTCCCAGGCGATATGAGTACAGCTTAGTCCGTTGACTTGACATCGCTATTTCGTCTCGAGTGTGTTCCTACTGTTTTTAGATTACTACCCTACCATGGCTTAAAGGAGTCATGCAAACATGTAGTAGTTTGGTGCAGTCCCAAAGCACTTGGAGGCAGTAACGGTTAGATAGGATTCATCTCTCCCGGTATTGAGGGTTGATATCACGCTGTGTTCGGAAAGCCATTACACAAAGTCCCTGACCAGGGCAATCGAGATTTACTGGTAGACACTCCAGTAGTTTCTCAAAGTGTATTTGGCTCTACTCCGGCACTACTTATTGCGCTATTAGGAGTCTGACGTTTACCATCCCCCTAGGCCCAATATGCGAGTATCTCAGACGAACAGACCGGACTGTACGGAGATAGTCACAGATAGGCTCAGTAGAAGTTCGGATGAGTTTGCTCATCGACCTTCTTATCGACAGATACCTGGGTAGCTGTTACATGCAGCTAGTATTGCTGACGGGCTTGTGGTTAAACCCACATATTGTCGAGTCTTTAGAGTCCCACACAGAGGGTTTCCCTGCTTCGGGCAAAACGATATAGATGTCGTATGGTTTTACGGCAGGGTTCCAATTACATATGTGTACTGGCTACACGGATATCGTTTCGGGCAGATAATACTAGTGGGTTTTGGTATAAGCCGGATCCTAGTATTATATTATTGGATTGTTATCATCTCATTGTATTCGTATTTTTCGGAATACGGATATGTATATACGGTGAGGACATTCTTGTAATTTTACAAGGCATGCTTCTAGAATGGGACACCTCATTATTGGATTATCTATTTTTGCAAAATAGATTAATGAGGTGTAATTAGAGATATTTGTGGCATGGGTGTGAAGCATGGCTCAATGAATTGTTTATTGGTTTGTGATCACTATTGAAGCATGGTGGCTATTTTCTATGAGAAAATAATCCATGCTTCAATGAGTGAAGACTTGAGCCATTCTCTACACTTAGTTTCACTTGCTCATTTGCATCTTGGCTTTCTCTCTCAAAAGTTTCCTCCTTCTTCCTCAAAGAGACTCTAACCCTCATATGAGTTGTGAAACATAGAGTCTCAAGAGATAATAAACTCCATTAGCTACTCTACATCACCTAGGCTACTTAGATTAGCGAACTAGGTACCCTAGTTATCTCGATTTAGAGGTTGGAGCTTGAAGCACATACTCTAGGGTGGATCATCTTCGACACGAGAAGGCCGACGTTGCAAGCTCGATCCATTCTTCTAGGAGCCTAGGAGAAGTGGAAAAGAAGACCCCAAGGACTTGTTCATGGAGGTATAAAAACTCTTCATAGTAGTTAAACATCCTAGTTAGTTTAGCTAGTTAAGGTTCCGTAAAGATCCTGGAGTTTAGTCGATGTTGCGAAGCTTGTATAAATCGTTTTTTGAAAATTCCGCCTCCCCGCAAACTCGCGGGGTGCACAACATCGACTTACAGACATATCACATACACACACAACCATATATACACATACACATACACACGCACAAGCATACTGTAACAACTCCTATTTCATTGTACAAAAATTGTCAAATTAATGTACAGAATAGAGTTTCAAGGTTGAACACAAGTTATAAATTTAATTTGTTTAAGAACGGTAAGAAATAATTTGTAGCTCATTAGTAAAGCCTTGCACTGCTGTGACGTAGCTCCTATGTTCGAATCCCATCAGCCATATATATTTTTATTGATTTTTATTCTAAACTATTTGGAAGCCCAAAAGTCTGAGAAAAACAAACGTGTGCTGAATGTTATATGAACTGACTAAGACACGTGGCAAGAATCCAAGGCCCAAACCCATACAGGTGGTCGGAGAGATGGCCTATAGGGCCGGCAGCGCCGGGCTCCTCCGTTAGGAATGCTCCTACGTTCTGAACCCCAGTCCTTTGGCCTATCCCCGCTACTCCCATGCTGTTTGATTTTCCTGTAAATTAACAGAGAGATTAAAATCACTATTAATCCAAGTTTAAATGCATTTTTAATTCTCTTTTCAATTCTCAAAACTCTAATTCTACCCTATAAATACAACCCCACACCCTAGCCCTCTTCATTTTAAAATCTTTTGTTAAAATTCTCAAAATTTTCCAAGTCAAAGAAGAGTACAAGTGGAGTTAGCACTAGGTCAATTTCCGGCGACAATTTGAGACGATTCCGGCGACCCCGTGACTCCACGAAACCATCAAACGTTCCCTCAACCTCCTCTCTATTCTCTAAACTAGTAAGTTCTCTTCTCTTCTTTTCATATCTCAAAACTTCTTTTTTTCAATGATATCGATAAGTGGAGTTATACCGGTATTCATTTCTAAAACTTTTTAAAATAACAACTTTTCTTAAGAACCGATTATCTAAATCATTATACTTTGTTTGTTAAATATTAAACAATAATTATAAACAGGTTTCATTTCAAAACTCCATATAAAACAACTTTTATTACATTTTTATGTTTAAATACCATAAAATTACATATGACATCTTTTATCATTTTTTGCTTGTATTACCTTTAGAAAATCTCACAAGGTAATGACCTATCTCTCACAACACGCATTCATGATATAGCACGATTTTCTTTTAACAATATTTTTGGGACAAATACGACTTTTACATTAAAATACCATAAACTATTAAAAACCGTATTCTATAAATTGTATTATTTAAATTCCTTGCAATTATGCCTCTACAACCCATTTTGGGGAATCCGATTCGGTTGGTGTGGGTTATCGCACATCTATCAGACTAGTAGGGCGAGATGCAGACCTCCTCACGGAGCATACGATCATGATGGAATTTTTAATGCAATTTTTTTAAAGAAAAACGTGATTTTCTATTTAATAAATAAATTTTACTTTTAATAATTATATAAAAATATTATCAAACCATCTATTTTAAATATATAATAAATTCCATATTTTTTTCTAAACAAAAGTAAAGAATTACAAGTTTCATGAAAATACCATCAAGAATCCATACAAGTCAACTTTACACTAAAACACCATGTATTATTCAAACTAGGTATTTATTCACTAGAATACCTCACTTTTAAAAATTACATCCAAGAAAATCCTAAATATGATAAATAAATACTTGAGGTTTATTTTGAAATTATACTAAAAATATTTTTCATAAAACCCTCTCAAGTTATATTAAATTACAGTAAGGACCCTAGTAAATATAGGTTAAAGTGGGACCAATTCTCTAGAGCCTCAGGAAGCCGGAGAAAGTGGGTACTTGCCTATTTAAGGTAGAAAACTAAAATGGGGTTATTAATGGTAATTGGCTTGGAAAAAGTCACAAATCCTACCGTCCATGTGCAGCAGTTATCGATAACTCCAAAACCTAATTCAGAAATCCAATCCTGTTTAAGTGTCTGACTCAATCCGAGTCTCAGTCTAAACATGAACACAATCTAAACATGAACACAATCCATTCTTAACTCCAATACAACATGAATCCAATCTATACTTGAACTTGAACATGAATACCAGAACTATACCAGAACAAAATCAACATGACTTGAATTGACCGAACCATGGATATATCTTGATTTGACTATATAACTATCTGTTTACATCCTTATCTGTTTACATGAACAATTTATACCATGGTCTCGACAAGTCTTACATCTATAAAACAACATAATATACATTCACGAGGTTTTTTAAGGGGTAGATTGGTACGGAATATATTAGAAGTGGAATGAGATGGTCACTATAATATACCTAACCTGAATATCCGTTGTCGTTGTGCCGTGGGTTTTGACGGGGCCTTGTACTCCATATGCTTTAGTCCACGGAGCAAGTTGTACTCCTCTCATATACACTGATATATTCTATACCAAGCTACAAACAACTACGTTAGTATAACAAAAACAGATAAATTACCAGATCTATTCTTTTTACTTGATCTATTTCTCTTTTGGGACTTACCGAGCGATTGTTCGCTGACGACATTCATATCTCTTCTTTCTTTGGAATGTTGCCAGGAGGACCCGACTCTCAGGAGATCGAGCCCAGCCAGGACGATTTGGAGCACTTTACTGAGGATTCGGAGTTTTATATCACTTGTACTTACTTTACTTTCAGTTCACTTGCTATAGTTTAGGCATCGCTTTCCAGCATTGTATTTACTTTCCAGTTGTATGTAAAGAATATTTAATCAATAAAAAATTGATGTTTATTTATATCTCTTGTCATTTCTTGCGTATATTTATTATATTGCTTATTTACACTTAATGTGTTTACTTCTGAGTAAATACGTCGCGGGCCTCGCCACGTCTACTTCCCCGTACATTGGGAAGCGAGGCATGACAGGTTTTGCTGCATGGAACCCTACCATGCAGGTCAGTTCTGCATGGAAACATAAGCAATATATATCATAAGAATTATAAGAATCGGTAACTAAACATTCTTTACATTTCATATTCCTTGAATCTATCATAACCCTATTTTTCTTTTAAGCTTATGGATTCTCCCAACAATACTAGCATGAATGTCAATGGCAACGCCCTACCACCACCACCTCTTCCACTTACACATACCGTAGCAGCTCCTATCAACGAGCAGACAGTACTGCTTGAAGCGATCAAGAGTCTCTTGGAGGGACAGCAGCAGCAGACTGCTATCCTTTTGCACCACCCAGAAGTTGAGGCACCCGATGTGAAACAATTCCGGACACTACACCCTAAACAATTCTCTAGGAAAGAGAGCCCTTTAGAGCCAGAGGAATGGGCTCAGTCGATTGAGGACGATCTGGCAGCAGCACAAGTGCCAGATATTGCTTGGGTAAGAGTTGCGAAACTGTAACTTACTGACAACGCCAGAGTATGGTGGAAGGCGGAAGAAAGCCGTTTTACCCAGCCGATCAAATGGAAGACATTTCGCGACATGTTCGAAGCGAAATATTTTTCCGAGACTGCCCGTTTTGACATGGAGCAGCAATTCATCCACCTGCAACAAGGATCTATGTGGAGAAAATCCGTGGATGAGTATGATGTTGAATTCACCATGCTAAGCAGGTAAGAGATATCTCAAATATTCAATTTTTCTAATATCACATACTATACACATAACACAAGATCGTAACAGGTTCGCGGCACATCTCATACCGATTGCTGAGATCAGGGCTAGATGATTTCGGCAAGGGTTGGACCAAGAGATCCAACCTGCTCTAGCTACAGGGGATTTCCTAACTCACGACCTAACTCTAAAGGCTGCCCGTCGTTATGAGGCAGTAGTAAAGAAGAAGGGCAGACCTCAATCTGTCGG
This sequence comes from Agapanthus africanus, assembly GCA_030015575.1. Taxonomy (NCBI): domain Eukaryota; kingdom Viridiplantae; phylum Streptophyta; class Magnoliopsida; order Asparagales; family Amaryllidaceae; genus Agapanthus; species Agapanthus africanus. Next base: position 154,217,766 of record CM057337.1, on the reverse strand, counting down.
TGTGAAGAGCCCTGCTACTCAGATAGCAGGAGGAGCTTCTTTCAGGCCACCGTTTGTATCCAAGAGACTGGGAGTACCTTTTAACCGGCCCAGTCCAGATTTCTGCTTCTATTGTAAAAGGAATGGATACCTGGCGAAGGATTGCAGGCGTGCTAATCGCCTATGCTTAGTCTGTGGCTCATCCACACACGATATTGGTGCATGTCCTCGTAGAATCAACCCGTACCTAGCTCACAGACCAGCCATCACTTATCCGCAGTGGCCAGCTATTCAGGCACCTGCTCCTCGACTTGCTCTTCCATCTCCACCTCTTCGTGGACCTACTGCACCTCCTCCTCGTCAGTTCCATCATGCACAAAGGAACCTACCTCAAGGACAGAGGAACTGACAGAGGAATGCTCCCCAAGTAATGAGGAATGTACCTAGGCGACAGGCTTTCACAATGACTGTGGAAGAAGCTGAAGCCACTGGCCAAGTCATCACTGGTAACTTCCCATCTTTCAAAGCTGTTCAATACTTATTTACATATATATATTCTTTTTCATACCTAAACATATCCCACATAATTTAGGTACAATCTTAGTAGCCTCACTTCCTGCACTAGCACTCTTCGATAGTGGAGCATCACATTGCTTTATGTCGCAACAGTTCGTCCGAACTCATGCGATTCCAGTCAAACCACTCGTATCCAGCTAGAATGTCAGTTCAGGGATTGGCGTTCTAAAGGCGACTTTGGGATACGACCTGTGTCCAGTGGTCGTCTGCAGTAGAGAATTTTATGCTGATTTCAAAGTGCTGGACATACCGAACTTCGACGTAGTCTTGAGTATGGACTGGCTAGGAACTTTCTACGCTACCATCGAATGTCGTCAAATGAAGGTAGTGTTCGAAATACCAGACTATCCATTTTTTATTTCAAAAGTGGAGATCGAACCCTGGAACCTAGCACTTACAAAGCTAAACCAAAGAAGGCAGCGGTTGCTACACTTCAGGCGGAAGAAGATAAGCCAGAAATAGTTCGAGAGTTCGAAGATGTATTTCCTGAAGACATCTCAAGTTTGCCTCCCGATCGAGCTCTTGAATTTGGTATTGATTTAATACCTAGAGCACAACCGGTTATCAAAGCACCATATCGCTTAAGTCCTGAAGGATTGAAGGATTGAAGGAGATCCGTACACAATTGGATGAACTTTTGAAGAAAGGATGGATTCGTCCCAGTACCTCAAGTTGGGGATCTCCAGTTCTTCTTGTGAAGAAGAAGGAAGGTTCATACAGAATGTGTATAGACTGCCGAGCTCTGAACGAAGTCACGATAAAGAACAAGTATCCATTACCGCGCATCAATGATCTGTTCGATCAGCTAAGTGGGTCTTGCATTTTATCAAAGATAGATCTTCGTTCGGGTTATCATCGGGTGAAGGTTAAAGAGTTTGATATTCCTAAGACAGCATTCAGGACTCACTATGGTCATTATGAGTTTCTCATGATGCTATTTGGAGTGACCAATGCACCAGCCATATTTATGAATCTCATAAACCAAGTTTTTCGAAAGTACCTAGACATGTTCGTTGTCATTTTCATCGACGACATCCTGGTATATTCGAAGAGTCGGGAAGAACGCGCTGAACATTTACGAATTGTCCTGGAGACTTTGCGACAGTATCAACTCTATGCCAAGTACAGCAAATGCGAATTTTGGCTAGATCAAGTCGGATTTCTCGGACATATCGTTTCAGGCTGTTCATCACCGAAAACAGAGACGAAACCCGGGATGGATCGTCTTGCCTGAATTTGGGGGCAGATGCTATTTGGATTTATCTATCCACCTCTCTGAAGATGCCAAGTTGATTTATGGCACCGTGTATCGGAGGTTTGGACGGATGCGGCAGTTGTAGCAGACTTCGTCAGATCTCCTTCGTTTGCAAGGGGTTTTTGATTGTGGGGATGCTCTTCCCTGCAGGTGCAAGCCCCTGCAGTTAATTAAATTACCGCATCGCGATAACCACTTTCTCCTGCTCCAGAAGTTCACTTCGTATCATGTGTGTTTGTTTTATTTTTGGTTGCCCGTGGATTGTATATAGAGACTAATTTATGTTGTCGCCCGTAGGGCGTGAATTAGTCTAAATCCGTATATCTTAGATTTAGGTTTGGGTTGATTTAAGGATCGTTGATATGCTTTGAGATCAAGACCGACTTAAATATATACGAGCATTTGGGGGCTCAGTTGGTGTTTTGTTAAGGATACGTTAGTCCAATTTGAGACTAAGATCTACTTAACAGGGTGTTAGGATCATTTTTGTTTCAGATCCAACAAGAGAGTATTTGGGCTCTGTTGTTTTAGTTTAAAGACGTCTCGGTCTCTTATCGCCATTTTGGAGGCGAAGTTGTAGTTTGAGAACGTTTCGGTCTGTAAATCACCATTTTTGAGGTGAGGTTTTAATTAAGGACTTCACGGTTCGTAATAGTTTGAGAACGTTACGGTCTGTAGTAATTTGAGGACGTTACGGTCCGTAGATCACCATTTTTGAGGTGAGGGTTTAGTTTGAGGACGTTACAGTCCGTAGTAGTTTGAGAACGTTACGGTCCATAGTAGTTTGAAGACGTTACGGTCCGTAGATCACCATTTTGAGATGAGGGTTTAGTTTAAGAACGTTTCGGTCCGTAGTAGTTTGAGGATGTTACGGTCCATAGTAGTTTGAGGATGTTATGGTCCGTAGATCACCATTTTTTAGGTGAGGATTGTAGTTTGAGGACGTTACGGTACGTAGTAGTTTGAGGACGTAACAGTCCGTAGATCACCATTTTTGAGGTGAGGATTTAGTTTAAGGACATTTTGGTCCGTAGTAGTTTGAGAACGTTACGGTCTGTAGTAGTTTGAGAACGTTACGGTCCGTAGATCACCATCTTTGAGGTGAGGGTTGTAGTTTGAGGACGTTATGGTCCGTAGTAGTTTGAGGACGTTACGGTCCGTAGATCATAATTTTTTAAGCGAGGGTTTAGTTTAAGGACGTTTTGGTCCGTAGTAGTTTGAGAACGTTACGGTCCTTAGTAGTTTGAGAACGTTACGGTCTGCAGATCACCATTTTTGAGGTGAGGGTTATAGTTTGAGGACGTTACGGTCCGTAAATCACCATTTTTGAGATGAGGGATTAGTTTAAGGACGTTTCGGTCCGTAGTAGTTTGAGGACGTTACGGTCCGCAGATCACTATTTTATACCCGTGTATTTGTTATGTGACGGGATGTACGGCGATGATGTGGGATACACCCATTTAGGGTGTGTTTTGGTTTAAGGTGTGCACGTCAGCCTGGGAAGTGCACCCAAAAGCAGTTGGTTGTTGGGACCCGCCGCCTCTCTGAAGACGTTGAGAAATTACAACGACATGTATCAGAGGTGTGAAGAGATATACCCTTGAACCAATTTCCCTATTCGAGGGAAAATGAAGTTAATGGTCAACCCATAAATCATTAGTTGTATTTTGAGACTACGATTTCCTTGGGGGAATGTGGGATGAATATCAATTTGGACATTATCAGTTGAGTGATCATCAGTCATGTTTGAGACTGAGATTAGTTTGGAAAAACATAAACACAGAGGCTCGGTTGATTTGGAGATCAAAGAGGTTTTGATCTAAGGAAAACTTAGCCAATTTGGGGCTGAAGTATGAGTCTCATAATGCTAAGCATTGGTGTATGTTTAGCACTCACGTGTTCCCACGTTAGGCTCTGAATTAGTGTTAAACACTGCACTTTGGAAGTGCTCACGTGTGGGAACGTGAGGCGTCCCAAAGTGAGAATTGTTCTCTGGATTCTATTCCCCTTACCTTTTTTATATAGAAGTGTTAAACACTTGACTTTTGGAAGCGCTCACGTGTGGGCACGTGAGGCGCCCCAAAGTGAGAATTGTTTTCTGGGTTCTATTCCCCCTTTCCTTTTTTATATAGAAGTGTTAAACACTTGACTCACGTGCGAGCACGCGAGGCGATTTTGTGTGTTTCCCTTTTAATTCATCAGAGACGCTCACGTGGAGCACGTGAGATCCTATTGAGTGTTTGGAGATTTTGATCTCATGCTAGAGTTTTGGAGGATCTCATGCCTTTTTTTTGTGAGAATTAAATTCTTATTGTAGGGTTAAACCTTGATTTTCAGAGGAATTAAATTCCCATATGTTTCTGTAAGAATTAAATTCTTTGAACTCGGTTCTTTCCCCTAGGTTTTGAATCAGCATGACAGAATCTCCCCGATAAGAATTAAATTCTCAACTTATGGGGAGATCTGCTTCTACAGATCTCAACCAGCGGAAGAACTAAGTTCTTATGCGAAGGGTTAAACCCTTGGAAAGGTCAAGATAGAACAATCTCTATGTATTTCTCTTTTTTTATCTAGAATGTTCTGATGAAGCAAGTCTTTTCCGAGACTTCAATTCTCTTCTTCCTTTTTTTCTCTATATGTTTCTCTCTCTATCTTTCTCTTCTTCTTTTTTTTTGTTTGCTCCTATTTATAGGAGAGAAAAAGAATCAATTTGTTAAGCAAATCTCTCATTGAGAGATCATGATTGATTTCATAATCAATCTAATTGTTCTGGTGAATTTTATTCACCGTCGGATTTTTAATCCAAAAGCTCTCTGTTTAATAAAGAAGATTTCTTATTTGTTTTTAACCAGATTAAGAAATATTTTCCTAAGATAGAATTTTATCTTATCAGACGATCACCGTTGGATCTTTAATCCAAAGGTCCTTCGTCTAACAAAGAAAATCTTTCTAGTTTAAAGAAGATTGGGAAAATATTTCCCACATATATAAAATTTAATTCTATCAGATAGTTTAAAAAGATTTAAGGAGATGTCTTCCCAATAGAGTTTTGATCCTTTTATTTAGAATTTAATTATATCAGCTTGGAAAGTGTTTACGAACACTCACGTATAGCACGTGACCCCAATAGAATTAATCTGGTTCGCTTATATGCAACAATATAAGAGGGTATCACGTGTTAAAACGTGAGCCTCCCTTTTTTTTGCCTGCTATCCGTTTGAAGGTAGCGCCTATATGCTTTGTATATAGGCGCTCACGTGCTTACACGTGAGGCTCAATTTTGGCCTATCAATTGCTTAAATGCACAGTGGGGAATTTTTTCCTTTTCTATATATATATATATATATATAAGAACACAGGCGAAGGAATCTCTGTGGATCCAGCTAAAATATCAGCAGTAAGCGAATGGTCGACACCAAAGACAATGAAGGACATTCAAAGTTTCTTGGGTTTAGCAGGATACTACCGAAAATTCATAGAAGGCTTTTCGAAGATTGTAACACCCCTGACCAAGCCCACACATAAAGATGAATCGTGTGGTCAGAAGCATGTGAACAAGATTTTGTAGAACTTAAGTCAAGATTTACATCAGCTCCTATCCTTATAATACCGGACCAATCTGAAGGTTTCGTTGTGCATTGCGATGCATCCAGTAAGGGATTAGGATGTGTTCTACACCAGCAGGGAAAAGTTGTAGCTTATGCATCAAGACAGCTGAAGATTCATGAGCGCAATTATCCAACACATGATTTGGAGTTAGCGATCATTATATTTGCACTGAATATTTGGTGTCATTATCTGCTTGGAGAACAGGTAGATATATACACAGACCACAAAAGTATGAAATATGTGTTTACTCAGAAAGAGTTGAATATGCGGCAGAGAAGATGGCTAGAACTTATGGCGGACTTCGACATCAACCTACAATATCATCCAGGGAAGGTGAATGTAGTTCTTGATGCACTTAGTCGCCAGCCTCTATCAATGAATCTCACCGCACAGTAGAAACTTCAACAAGAATTACACAAGATGGAGATAGAAGTGGTTATGCCAGGTAATACTTCAAAATTGATGAACTTATAAGTTCGGTCTACTATTGTCAATCAGATTAAAACAGCTCAAGTAAGTGATGCCAAGTTGCAAAAGATCAGAGAACAAGTAGAAAGTAGACTTAGAACAGACTTCATCATCCATGAAGACAGATCTTTGATATACGGAAGCAGATTGTATGTACCACAAGGTCCTGTTCGAGAAGAGTTGATGAATGAAGCTCACAGCTCCCCATACTCAGTACACCCTGGTGGTACAAAGATGTACAAAGATCTATGTCAACATTACTGGTGGCATGGCATGAAGCGTGAAGTAGCCAAAAGTGTAGCCAAATACTTGGTGTGTCAGCAAGTAAAAGCTGAAAATCACAGGACTGCTGGTTTACTCCAACCGTTATCTATTCAAGAATGGAAATAGCAACACATCACCATGGACTTCATGACTGCACTTCCTCGCAGCACGAAAGGTATGATGAGGTATGAGTTATTATGGATCGAATCACAAAGTCGACCCACTTCATCCCATTTCGAATTGGCCAATCTACCAAGACACTGGCAAAGAAGTACATGGAAGTAAGTCAGAATCTAAGTAAGATTTAACTCTTTATAGTGTACTATTTCTGATATCCATGAACTCATGCAGGAGATCATGAGATTACATGGAGTACCAGTTTGCATTGTCTCCGATCGTGACACTAGATTCCGATCGCAGTTTTAGCAGAGTTTGCAAGCTAGCATGGGAACTAGTCTGAACTTCAGCATAGCTTATCATCCACAAACAGCTGGTCAGTCTGAGCGAACGATTCAGATCCTTGAAGATATGCTAAGAGCGTGTATATTAGACTTTAGAGGATCGTGGGAAGATCACTTACACCTTGTGGAGTTTTCATACAACAACAGCTACTAGGCGAGTATTAGAATGGCACCCTTTGCAGCTCTCTATAGAAAGAAATGTCGTTCACCATTAAGTTGGGACGGCATCGGAGATAGGGAACTCCTTGGACCAGAGATGATCGTGGTGACTGTGGGCGTAGTTCACACGATCAGAGAAAGAATGCGCATAACCCAAGACAGACAGAAGCACTGGGCTGATGCAAAGCGCCGATATCTGGAGTTCCAGCCGGGAGATCATGTGTTCTTGAAGATGTCTCCAAACCGTAGAGTAATTCGATTTGGCAAGAGGGGTAAGTTCGGTCCAAGATTTATTAGACCATTCGACATAGTCGTACGAGTCGTAGAAGTGGCTTATCGTTTGGCACTACCATCCTCATTGGAAGGAGTGCCCAATGTATTCCACATATTCCAGCTTCGAAGATATGTGAGCAACTCCAGCCACATTCTTAATCACTCCAAGCTCACTGTACAGACAGATCTATCTTGTGAGCAGCAACCCGTTGAAATTCTGGACAGAAAAGTAAAGTCACTTAGGAACAAGGAAGTAAACTTGGTCCAAGTGATGTGGAGAAAAGATTCACCAGGAGAATCAACGTGGGAACGCAAGGACGACATGCGTGCAAGATACCCGTACTTGTTTGTAAACTAATTCTCAAATAATTATAAATTTCGATGACGAAATTTTTGTAAGGAGGGTAGAATATAACGACTCCAATTTCATTGTACAAAAATTTTCAAATTAATATACAGAATAGAGTATCAAGCCTGAACACATGTTATAAATTTAATTTGTTTAAGAATAGCAAGAAATAACTTGTAGCTCATTGGTAAAGGCTTGCACTGCTGTGACGTAGCCCCTGTGTTCGAATCTCATCAGTCATATATATTTTTACTGATTTTTATTTTAAACTTTTTGAAAGCCCAAAAGTTTACACGTGCAATACACGTAAAATGAAAAGTCTGAAAAAAAACAAACATGTGCCGAATGTTATATGAACCGACCTGTACACGTGGCAAGAATCCAAGACCCAAACCCATACAGGTGGCCAGCAAGATGTCCTATAGGGCTGGCGGCACCGGGCTCCCCCATTGAGAGTGCTCTCATGTTCTGAACCCCAGTCTTTTGGCCTACCCTCACTACTCCCATGCTGATTGATTTCCCTGTAAATTAACAGAGAGATTAAAATCACCATTAATCCAAATTTAAATGCATTTTTAATTCTTTTTTCAATTCTCAAAACCCTAATTATACCCTATAAATACAACCCCACACCCTAGCTCTCTTCATTCTGAAATCTTTTGTTAAAATTCTCAAAAAATTTCAAGTCAAATAAGAGTACAAGTGAAGTTAGCACTAGGTCAATTTTCGGCGACGCTTCCGGCGACCCCGCGGCTCCACAAAACCATCAAACGTTCTCTCAACCTCCCTTCTATTCTCTAAACTAGTAAGTTCCTCCTCTTCTCTTCTTTTCACATCTCAAAACTTTTTCTTTTCAATGATGTCGGTAAGTGAAGTTATACCGGCATTCATTTCTAAATTTTTTTAAAATAACAACTTTTTTTAAGAACTAATTATCTAAATCATTACTTTGTTTTTTAAATATTAAACAATAATTATAAATAAGTTTCATTTCAAAACTCCATATAAAACAACTTTTATTACACTTTTATGTTTAAATACCATAAAATTATATACGATATCTTTTATCATTTTTTGCTTGTATTATCTTTAGAAAATCTCACGAGCTAATGACCTACCTCTCAAAACACGCATTCATGACATAGCACAATTTCTTTTTAACAATATTTTTGGGACAAATACAACTTTTACATTAAAATACCATAAACTATTAAAAACCGTAATTTTAAAATTGTATTATTTAAATTCCTTACAATTATGCATCTACAACCCATTTTGGGGAATCCGATTCGGTTGGTACGAGTTATCGCACATCTATCGGATTAGTAGGGCGAGATGTAGAGCTCCTCACGGAGCATACGATCTTAATGGAATTTTTAATGCAATTTTTTAAGTAAAACTTGATTTTCTATTTAATAAATAAATTTTATTTTTAATAATTATATATAAATATTATCAAACCATCTATTTTAAATATATAATAAATTCCATGTTTTTTTTCTAAACAAAAGAAAAGAATTATAAGTTTTATGAAAATACCATCAAGAATCCATACAAGTCAACTTTACACTAAAATACGATGTATTATTCAAGCTATGTATTTATTCATTAGAATACCTCACTTTTAAAAATTACATCCATGAAAATCCTAAATACGATAAATAAATACTTGAGCTTTATTTTGAAATTATACTAAAAATATTCATAAAACCTCCTCAAGTTATATTAAATTACAATAAGGACCCTAATAAATATAGATAAAGCGGGACCAATTCTCTTGAGTTTTAAAGAGCCGGAGAAAGTGGGTGCTTGCCTATTTAAGATAGAAAACTAAAACGGGATTATCAATGGTAATTGGCTTGGAAAAAGTCACAAATCCCACCATCCATGTCAGCAGATACCGATAACTCCAAAACCTAATTCAAAAATCCAATTCTGTTTAAGTGTCTGACTGAGTCTCAGTCTAATTCGAATACAATCTAAATATGAACACAATCCATTCTTAACTCCAATACAACATGAATCGAATTTATACTTGAAGTTGAACATGAATACCAGAACTATACCAGAACAAAATCAACATGACTTGAATTGACCGAAATATGGATATATCTTGACTTGACTACATGACTATCCGTTTACATTCTTATCCGTTTACATGAACAATTTATACCATGGTCTCGGCAAGTTTTACATCTATAAAACAACACAATATAAATTCACGGGGTTTTTTAAGGGGTAAATTGGTACGGAATGTATTAGAAGTGGAATGAGACGGTCACTATAATACACCTAATCTGAATATCCGTTGTCATTGTCTCGTGGGTTTTGACGGGAGCTTATACTCCATATTTCTTAGTCCAAGGAGCAAGTTGGACTCCTCTCATATACACTGATATATTCTGTACCAAGTTACAAACAACTACGTTAGTATAACAAAAATAGATAAATTACTAGATCTATTCCTTTTACTTGATCTATTTCTCTTTTGGAACTTACCGAGCGATTGTTCGCTGACGATATTCATATCTCTTCTTTTTTTGGAATATTGTCAGGAGGACCCGACTCTCAGAAGATCGAGTCCAGGCAGGACGATTTGGAGCACTTTACTGAGAATTCGGAGTTTTAGTTCACTTGTACTTACTTTACTTTCAGTTCACTTGCTATTATTTAGGCATCACTTTCCAGTATTGTATTTACTTTTCAGTTGTATGTAAAGAATATTTAATCAATAAAAAGTTGTTTATTTATATCTTCTGTCATTTCTTGTGTATATTTATTATATTGATTATTTACGTTTAACGTGTTTACTTCTGAGCAAATACGTCGCGAGTCTCGCCACGCCTACTTTCCCGTACACTAGGAAGCGGGACGTGACACATACATAAACGCATATGCACACATACATACATAATAGCATATCACATGCATACTCACACATACGCACAAATCACATACACACACAAACAAGCGTTCACGCACACACAAACAACACAAACAAGCACACACACATACACACATTTACTTAATCACTATAAAATCTCCATACTAAATCATGTATTTTAAAATTTTACTTGCAGGGGTTCGTGATCGACTCTTCCCCACCGTGTTCGTCCTCCCTTGCGATTTCATTTCTTGTTTTTGTAAATTTACGATGTTAGGATTGTAATAGAACGCGTAATGTCTATTGTAATCGTATTTGGGTAATTTATATTTGAATGGAATGGATTTTGGATTAGAATCGATATTTGAATGGGGGTGGAATCACTGTATGAATGAAATGGAATCGATATTTGAATAAAGTAGATTGGATGTAATTGATATTTGAATGAAATGGATTGGATGTAATTGGATTTAAAATTTTCTGTTCTGTTTTAATTTTTTTATAATTTAAACTTATTTTGACATGCTAGATGTGTCGAAATAATCTATATTTCGACGTGCCCGACACGTCAAAATAGCTTTTAATTTATTTTAAGGTGCAATTTTCTGTTCTGTTTTAAAAATTCTTTTTAATTTAAACTTATTTAAACGTGCCAAGCGTGTTGAAATAATCTATATTTCGACCACGTCGAAATAGTTTTTAATTTATTTTTAATGTATTCATAAAACATTTTATATATGTAAAATACTGTTTATTGTGACGGCGTCATATACTGTTGAAATAAGTTTTTTTTATTGCGACGCCTGTTTCCCGTGGAAATAAACTATCGCGACACCATATATTGCGACGAATGTTATCCGTGGCTTCTTAGGGTGTCCCGACGAAACAAGTTTATTTCGACGGTCATATACTGTCGAAATAAGTTTTTTTTATTGCAACGCCCGTTTCCCGTGGAAATAAACTATTGCGACACCATATATTACGACAATGTTTATCCGTGGCTTCTTAGGGTGTCCCGACGAAACAAGTTTATTTCGACAGGTTTTAGGGGAGGAAATAAACTATAGCTTCTAGCAGTGTTTGGTATACCACAATAACTCTTTGATATTTCCCACGTTATACAAAATTTAAATTTTTTAAATATATCCAAATTTACTAAACTGATTAAATGGCTATTAAAATTTCCTTCTTTTCTTATCTTTTTTGTTCCTTGTTCATTCTTCTTTCATACCATTCCTCGTATGCTCAGGCGGTAGGGCACCAAACTCTCTCACCTAAATAAGCCCCTTACTCCGAAAACAACATCCAAAGCAATTCCCCAAACTTATTTTTAGAAAGTACTAGAATTTTGCGCATGCGATTCATCTTTATATTATAAATTGAAAGTGACCGGTGTGGTATTTTTAATAAAAAAAAATATAAGTATTAACCAAATAAATAAATTTTATGCATATATATTTTCCATTCTCAAAAATAATTGTACAACTAAAATATGAAATATATGAGAAATCAAAATGTTGTATTACTAACAAAACATTCATTTTCTCTGTGCACGTCTTTTTTTTTCGTGAGAAGGGAGGATTTGATTAATGAGTGTGTGAGAGAGAGAGAGATAACCTGAGAGATAGAAGAGTGGGTGTCTTTTGACTTTTTGAGATTTACAACAACTCACACTTATTAGGTTTGATGAAACATTCATTTAAATTTAACTATTGTTTTTTTAATTTTTTCCCACGAACTACTTTCATATTTTCAAAAAATATGCTGAATTCTTTGTATTTTTAAAAACCATACCAACTTCTTTATCCGTCGTTCTGTTAACTTTTCATCCACTTCTAGTTAAGTATCTGTCAAAATTAGCCGTTACGAGCTTGAAAAGACGAAAATGCCCCTGAAACAATTATGTAGACATGTTTTAATGGATCTGATCTCACGCGTTCTCCCGCGTTCATAATTTTTGGCTTCTTTCTTTCTCTTCATGTTTCTTCTCTCCCCGTCCCTCCTCGCTGATTCTAAAATATAGAAACTTAACGGTGACAGCTTTAGAAATCTTTGTTGTTTCCCCTCCAAGAAAAGACACAATCTTTAGAATCAAATTCCTCAGTCATTACAATCAGACACATATTTAATCAAAAACCTTTCTTTTCCCCAAGGAAAAGAACCTAACAAGCCAAATCACCAAATTAAACACTCACCTGACATCTCTAGCGAGCACGGCCCACGACCGACAGAAGAGCGCAATCTGGCGCCTCCCCTCGACAGAAAGGTCTTGCCCCCATCCGTCTCCAATCCCTCAGCCCCTATATATATATATATATATATATATATATATATATATATATATATATATATATACAACCATGCTTGATGATGCTCAATATTGAGAACTCCCCAAATCACTACACATGGCAGATGACGTGTCCTAAAGCTTACGAGAAAAGAGTAAGAATGGTACGTTGAAGGTGTGTCCCGGGCTTTCCTCCCGAGGATGTTCCCGACCCTCGATGGCCTTCCAGACCACTTCTATGCTCATTTTACAAATAACCTTTGGCTCGCCTTCGAGCCCTCCTGCACGCCGAGCTTCCTCAGCTATCCCAGCTCGCCCTCAGGCTATGACAGAACCAAACTTGCTCGGCCTCCCGCTCGCCTCTGAGCCTCCCACCGAGCTCAGCTTCCTCGGTCTCATCGACCGATCCAGAGCGCAGATCATCAGCATCCCGGACATGGCCCCGCGAATCTCGCCATACGCGAGATATTCGCCGCCCCACGATCCCGCGTCCCACGCCATCGCGTTCCTCCGTTAACGAGCGTATCTCGCCATTAATAGAGGATCCCGCCATTCGCGCACGCACGGCTCCAAGGGCGTAACGACTGGCGTAAATCTCGCGCCCGTCAGCCCATGGCTACTACTATATAAACCCCCTCTCAGATGACTCAGGTAAGGCAATTATTATCCAATAGGCCGCCACTCTGCCCAAATACCTCGACTAACTTGATCGTCAAAGGGTCAATGGTGGTACAACCATCCCGGAACTTCCTTGCAGGTAGCTCGGCTTCATTCCAAATCAAGCCCACTGAGATCCACACGCTTCAAGAAGCAACCCTCAAACCCAATCTCAGCCATCCATCAACGCTCGCTACAGATCAACGGAAGACAACATCTGAAGGAAATCCAGACCTCCATCAGTAGGCGCCGTCTGTGGGAACGTCGAAAATTCCGCTCAACGAAAGTTGATCTTTTGATCTCGAACTCATGGCGAGTGATCACCGTGACGATCCAACCACTAGCCGCCGTCTTCCCCACAACGGAGGCGCGGATGGATCCCCTCCTCCCCCGAACACCATTCACGCACTGTCTGCACGAATAGATCGGCTCGCGTTCGTCATGGATATGCTTGTCCATGTCCAAACGGCGGGACAAGCTCCCCAAGTCGCCGCTCCCCTACCTCGGGAGCGACACATAGGGAGAGAAGACACTGCCTGCGCCGGCACATCCGAGCACCGCCTCGCTATCTCCGGTGGCCACAGATCCCCCATGGCGACCAATTCGATGACCCGGTGGGCACCTCACAGCTCGACGCTAAGGTCTTATGAAAGAGCGCCCCACCCTGAGGCCCATCAGGCTCCTGTCCCTTCCGAGGAGGTGTCGGTCAGCTTGCCTGCTCCCAGACATGGCCGACGACCTCTCCCTCGACAGGTTCGCGCAGACGGGACTCACCACGGTAGCTCGAGGACGACCTCACCAGGGGACCTGAGGAATCTCATTGAACGGAACCGGAACCGCGGCCAGGCGCAGGTCGCCAGCAGTAGGGTGTAGGGTGTTTTTCGTCACCCCATTGAGATGGGAATACGCGCACGCTTGTCAGGCACATTACAGATTCTCCCTGCCTAGGGTAGGCCAGGGTTTATTGATTGTAGGGATCCGAATCTCCGGCAGCTGCGGATTAAGCTGCCGTTAATTACCCCTCGCCTTTGGAACGAAAGAACCTCCAATTGACGGGTCAAACTGGTCATGTGAACTCAATGTGCAGTAGGCATGTGTTGTGTTTTAGAGGGGTTTGGATATATCGGGAGTCTCGCAGAGTTTACGGGGGTCCTGCTACCCAGATAGCGGGCTGGGGGGTTAGCAGTTCCTTTGCGGGATGCGGGGCAATGCCCCGTTAGAAAATTTTCTAACGGGGGAGGTATTTTTAGTGTGGAGTGTATATAAAATGAGGGGGAAAATGGCGTCCAAAAGACGCGTGAGCGCCAGCGCCTCACGTGCTTGGCATGCGGGCGCCGGGCGCCAGCACCCCACGTGCTTGGCACGCGGGCGCCGGGCGCCCTACGTTCTTGGTACGTGGGAGCTGGGCATCAACAGGAAAAGGGACTTTGTCCCTGCACTGGGAGCTGTGCTCCCGATTTGACTTCTGGAGTTAAACTCCTAAAAAGAGATTAATTTATAGAGTTGAACTCCAACAGATCTTGAATGGAGTTAAACTCCTAGAAATCTTTAGAAATGATTAAAGGGGGCCCTTTGTTTCTCTCCCCTTTGGTCCTGGATCTTCCCAAGATGGGATTTCTGGAGATGAGTCTCTTTCTTCTTCCTCTCGGTTGGCTGGATCTTGGAGAAAGGGGGTGAGATTTAAAAATCTCACCTTTTTGAGATCTAATGGAAGATCTGAGCTCCCCTTTATGGGTTTTGTGGTGAAAAACTATTTATTTTTGGAAAAAGAAGAGTAAAACTCTTGATTTAATTCAAAAGGGGAAGAAGGTTTTAGAACCTTGAGGAAGGAGAAGGAGACACAGACCCTAATTTTTTAGAGAGAGAAAAAGTTTTTTTGATATTTTCATCATCTTTACCTTTATAGGCTACACACTTTACATATAGCCCCTTGGGCTTTACAAAATAGCATTTTGCTCATCCCATGCCTCATGTGCTCATTTCTTTTGCACAACATGAGCCATAGGTTTTACAAAATTTGGCTTTATACCCATTTTTCTTACATTTATTCATAAAATAAAAAAAAAAGAAATACACCAAAATTTTTATTTTGGAATGGGAGAGGCCGGCCGCTTCATATTCGGGCTCGACCCTGGCATTAGCCCACTTGACCTGTGGTTGGGCCCACTTGGCTTGGGGTTGACTTTGATTTTGACTTGGTCAACCGGGATGTAAATTTTGACCCCAACAAATTGTCCCACATCAATAAATGCACATCACATATATGGGTTGTGTGCATGAAATTGATAGATCTTCTTTCGCGTGGAGGTTGATTTAATTTGGTTCCCGTTTTGACGACGTGGATGTCGTTTCTGCCATTTTAGCGACGTGGACGGTCGATTCTGCCCTTTTTGCGACTTGGACGGTTGGTTCTGCCATTTTAGCGACGTGGACGGTCGGTTCTGCCATTTTTGCGACTTGGACGGTCGGTTCTGCCATTTTTGGGACGTGAACGGTCGATGCTGCCCTTTTTGCGACTTGGACGGTCGGTGCAGCCCTTTTTGCGACTTGGACGGTCGGTTCTGCCCTTTTTGAGACGTGTATGGTCGGTGCTGCCCTTTTAGCGACTTGGACGGTCGGTGCTGCCCTTTTAACGACTTGGACGGTCGGTGCTGCCCTTTTTGCTACTTGGACTGTCGGTGCTGCCCTTTTTGCGACTTGGACGGTCGGTGCTACCCTTTTTGCGACGTGGACGGTCGATGCTGCCCTATTTGCGACTTGGACGGTCGGTGCTACCTTTTAGCGACTTGGACGGTCGGTGCTGCCCTTTTTGCGACTTGGACAGTCGTTGATGCCCCTTTTAGCGACTTGGACGGTCGGTGTTGTCCTTTTTGCGACTTGGACAATCGGTGCTGCCCTTTTTGCGACTTGGACGGTCGATGCTGCCCTTTTTGTGACTTGGACGGTCGTTGCTGCCCTTTTTGCAACTTGGATGGTCGGTGCTTGATTTGACTTGCTCCGCTTCTTGCGGTGTCAGTGATTGGATTTGAGTCGCTCCGCTTCCTGCGGTGTCAGGATTTGACTTGTTTCCGAGGTGGAGCTTGATTCCGCCAGGGAGGTCACTGGTTGTCTTGCTGATTTGATGTGAATTGGGTTGACATCAGCATCACTATGCTGGAATATGGTACCAGGAGCGAATCATCATTTGCTATGAGAGGATTTGGGGATTTTGGTTTTGGTTTGACATCAGCACCGCTACATTGGAATATGGTACCAGGAGCGAATCATCATTTGCCATGAGGGAATTTCCCTCGTTCCCAGTTTAACGACTTAGGGGTCATCTACTCCCAGTTTAACGACTTAGAGGTCATCTATTCCTAGTTTAAAGACTTAGGGGTCTATTGGATTGGAGTTTGGAATTTTGGGGTTAGGGTAGGCATCAGCGTTGCTAACACTGAAGCACATATGCCTGGAGCAATTCATCATTTGCTTTTTCCTGTTGGGGAGCGATGGCTTAGGTGACAGGTTTAGGTTCCTATCACCTAAGGCTTTTCAATTTTATGAGCCGTAAGGATCCCATAAAAGCATTTTCTTTCTACGAGTCGAAAGGATCTCGTAGGTGTACTTTCTCCTTAGGGGTCATGGGGACTCCCAAGTGTGTTTTTCCTTTGTGAGTCGTAAGGATCCCATGAAGGTGTTTTCCTACGAGTCTTGAGGATCCCGTAAGTTTGTTCTCCTCATGTATCGTGAGGACACATGAGTGGGTCTTCCCTAAATGGAGCATAATTCCAAGGACGGAGACCAGTCGCATAACTGGTGATTGCGGCTGGGCATGGGTATGATGAGAATTATTTGAGCCCGTGGATTGTATACGGTAGTCAACTTGGGGACCAACCATAAGGCTGGGAGAATTTTGGGAAATTGGATTTTGGTTGGTGTCTGCATCGCTGCACTGGAATATAATATCAGGAGCGACTCGTCATTCGCCGTTTGGGGACTTGGAATTTGGATCTTGTTTGGCATCATCATTGCTGCACTGGAATAATATCAGGAGCAACTCATCATTTGCCCCAGGAAGACTTGGGATTTGGTTTTTGGGTCGGCATCTGCACCGCTAACACTGAATCAATGCCAGGAGTGACTCATCATTTTCCCTTGGAAGACTTGGGATTTGGGTTCTTGGTCGGCATCAGCATCGCTAGCACTGAAGCAATGCCAGGAGCGACTCATCATTTGCCGTTGCCCGTTAAGGAGCGGTGGCTCAGGAGATATGTTTAAATCCCTATCACCTAAGACTTCTCAATTTTATGAGCCGTAAGGATCTCATAAAAGCACTTTCTCCCTACGAGTCGAGAGAATCTCGCAGGTGTATTTTCTTCGTAGGGGTTCCTGAGTGTGTTGCTCCTTTGTGAGTCGTAAGGATCTCACGCAGGGATTTTCTCTTGTGAGTGTATTTCATCGCCTTTTTTTACGAGTTTGCACCCTTTCGGGTTTTCACAAACTCGCCGGCAGTCTTGCCGTTTTTACTTACGGAGTCCTTTTGGGTTTTTATCCATACCCGTTTTGCTTATGGACATACCGTTTTTTTTAGATTGGCGAATCTTCATTGCTGGTGGGACTTTAAACGTAGTCTCGCCGATAGGACTTGGGAGAAATAGGGATCATTTTACGCTCGTGGATTGTATACGGTTTTGCAGGATGTATGATCCAGACCGTAGGGCTGGTGTGCTCACTTCGCCTGCGAATTAGAGCATTCACGCGTAGTATTTCTTGAGATATCGGACATTGATGGGTGGCATGGGCCTTTCTCCCTCGGCATTTATAGTAGGATCCTCCATCGAACATTTTCTCGATGACGTATGGTCCTTCCCAGTTTGGCTCGAATTTTTCCTTGGCATGTCGATTGGGAATAATCGGTCTTTTGAGGACCAACACCAATTCGCCTTTCTTGAAAGTGCGGAGACGGGTTATTTTGTCATAGACCCGTGACATTTGGGCTCGGTACAACTCTAGATTTTGCTGTACTGCGAGCCTCTTTTCTTTGAGGGCGTCGAGCTCTTCGAGCCGAAGGAGCACGTTTTCCTCCTTCGTCAACTCGTGCTGAACCGCCATCCATAGGCTTAGAACTTCGACTTCGAGCGGAAGGATTGCTTCCACTCCGAAAAGTAGTGAGTATGGAGTGGATTTAGTTGGAGTGCGGTGTGTGGTACGATATGTCCACAACGCCTCGTGAAGTTTGAGATTCTAATCTTTTGTTGGCTGAAGCATTTTTCCTCAGGAGCTTGCATAGAATTTTATTGAAGGCTTCGGCTAGCCCATTGGCCCTTGGATTATAGATGGAGGAATATCTCCAGTCTATCTTGTGCTGAGTAGCGAACCTTGAGACTTTGAAGCTTTTGAAAGAAGGCCCGTTGTCAGAAATGATTCTTCTTGATGTACCGAAGCGGTATAGAATATTATGCTGGAAGAACTGTTCATATCATATTTTTGCATTTTCATACCGCCCAATTTTTATCACACTGCATATCCGTAGATGCTCTTGAGCCGTGTTTGCTAGTCAATTGCAGGATACAGGTTCTCGGTTCCAAAACGGTGAAATTCATGGAAAACACGACAAAAATCCGGTTCCTGCCAACCACAGATAAAACACGGTCTCCGCTCTTCATCCGTATGCTGCCAGATACCAGTTTAGGAAGACAAAATGTCAAATCAATGTCGTTTTCAGGCACAAGGCTCAATGGTAGCACAAGATCCAAGAGATCTACGCGGAGCTCGAGGCAATCATGACAAATTCTTGACAAAAAGTCCACCTTTCCCTCAACAGAAATTCTGGAAAATTCGTGAAGAAATTATGAGAAAACACATATATCAGATTGAAGCTCACAGCAAACCAGGGTCCCACAAAAAAGCCCTAGACCCAATTCCTCTAAACGGCCGCGGAACCGCGGCCAAAGGGGGGTCTAGGCCGCGGTTACGCGGCCGTTCTGGCGCCAAAAGTGCAGTGTTTTCAGGGGGTGTTTGGTAATTTCATATGGGCCCGTATTGTTGCCCTAGTTTCTCATTTTCCAGCCTATACATACCCCAGAATTCTGTGAAGGAAAGGGTCCATTCTTGTATTTTCTTTTCCTAGGATTTAGTTCACTTGTTCTTCTTCTTCTCATCTCTTCTCCATTAAACTTGTAGTGAGCTTTGTGAGGGAGGAATGATAAATAAAGAAGATCAATTTATTATCATGCTTGTCTTACTTTTGTTATAATTGTTGTAACTTTAAATTCGTTAAGTAGTTGTTGTTATTTCCTTGTTATTTCTTTCTTCTCTTTTTTCTTTATCCTTACATACGACAATGATACTTACGCTTGATCCTCGCCAAGGTGAGGTCGCAAACAGTTAGTCGTATTCTTCTACTCTCCTTCTTTCTACCTTCCTCTTTTGTTTTGTTTTGTTTTTCCTATCATGAAGTGTGAGTAGTTTTATACTTGTTAGGGTAGGATAAGGGAAGTTTGAGAGAAGGAAATCTCTCTCACTCTTTCCTTGCCCAACAACTTAAATCGACTCCCGTTAATTGAACCACAATCCGCTCCTTACGGCACCCTATCCTACATGATAGCGGTGATTCCGTAGTGAGACCGGTTGTGGTTGGATTAACCGGAGGTTATGGCTAAGAGCCAAGAACGGACGGACAAGCACCAAAAGGAAGACTTATGCGTTGGAAAGCCTAGCTTATACTCGCAAAGTCCTTCCTAGTCGTGCTAATCCCCGTTGTTGCCGATTACCGTAACACGACATTAAGAGGGGCAACGAAAGATGTGGAGACTCCTAACTCAAACTAACCTAATCCTAACCCTAACATGCTCTCTTTAAATATCAACTCAACACTTAGATAACTACAAACAAAATCTGAACAACCGGACTTAACTCGTCGAAAAACACATAGAAAAAGATTCCCATCTCCCTGCGGACGACCCGTACTCAACCGGCTAGCTACGTGCGAAACCGTCTTGATTGCGGTATTTAAAATTAGAACTTGACACGAACATAACCTAACAATCAAATGGCGCCGTTGCCGGGGAGACGGTAGTTTGTTTCTTTGTGAAATTTCGGGTTAATTTGTAAGTATAACTCTAACCGAAAAAACCAAAAAAAAAGTATATACATTGTAAACAAAACCATCTTGTTATTTTTGATTAGTTTTTGTGCAAGTGTGAAGGAAAATACAAGTTCGAGTTCAGTGGCCAAGATATTGAAAATACGGAGTTCAAGTACAGTGCCAAAGACGTG
The DNA here is from genome assembly GCA_030015575.1 of Agapanthus africanus. Classification (NCBI taxonomy): domain Eukaryota; kingdom Viridiplantae; phylum Streptophyta; class Magnoliopsida; order Asparagales; family Amaryllidaceae; genus Agapanthus; species Agapanthus africanus. Next base: position 154,197,288 of record CM057337.1, on the reverse strand, counting down.
GGAAGATAGACCCACAGTTCGCGGCTACACCGCGACGGACAAAAACGAAGCATCCAGTCTACTGTAAAATCTGGAGCAGATACAGTGAGTATAACAGAATTCCACACATCCAGACAAGCAGAGGACTCCAATACCAGCACACAGAAAAAAAATGGGAAGCCAAAACCCTCTGTTCCACCGTGGAACCGCGGCCTAAGCAGGTGTTTAGCCGCGGATCCGCGGTCTGTTGGTGCCTTCAGGGCCCCAAATTTCTCTGTAAGTTCTCTGCCTCTCTCCTCTCTTCTGAACTCCAATAAATTGTGTTTTCTGCAGCCTTCTTTGCGCAAATTCTTCTCCCCCTTCCAATAAACTGTTCTTGTGCAGGATTCTTTGCGCCGCAAAATAAAAATTGTTTGCAGTTAATTTGTTACTGTTTTGCATTCTTTAATACGGACTTAAGGGGCTTGAAACCAATCCAGATTGGGTGGGGATTTCATCACCCTTCCCAGGACCCCAAAAAATCACTAAAGCATATGCATTGTCCATTGTAAATTAAAAAATACTAGACTTCAGCCCTAAGGACTTCGCGCTCATTAGGAGAAGATAAACCTTGTTTAGAACCTCGCTTAACCGTATATTGTTTACGGGGTGTCTAGGAAAGTGTTAAAGGCGCAACCGCCGAAAGAGAAAGGGTTATTTAATTAAGGAACTTCGCGAAAGCGTTGGACAACCTCCCCTTATCTCTGCACTTACCTGGCCTCGTATCAGTGTATTTTTAAGCCCGTTTCTCGACATTGTTTAACTTCGACAATCAAGTTCAGGAGCAGGTCTAGTAGACCTAGGTTACCCTAGATCTAGGTGTGATTGTGCATATCTTGTTTGTGATTGCTTAAGCCGTATTTCCGTACATATCTCTGTAAATCTCTTTCTAAAAAAAAAAAAGAAAAAAATCAAAAACTTTTATAAAAACTTGCCCTTTTGTCGCCAAATCCATTTTCACCCACCACCCATCGCCTTTCTCCATTGACGTTTTCTTACCCTCACCTTCTCCGCTTTGACTATACTAAACTCGTTTAGTGTATGTCCGCTTGGACTCGGGACACTAGCGCCCGTCTAGTCCGCGTTACGTTAGTCGCGACCGACTACGCGATCGACTCCGAAGTCGATACTCCGTCCACTCCTCTTTCACCCCTTCCTTTGCCGGTCAACTCCGACGTTGACCGGAATTCTGTTCATACATCTTCACCTTCACCTTCACCTTCACCAACCTCCTCTTCCGCGATGTCGGGATTTAATCCGAACATCTCTTTGACCACCCCTGGATTGGCTCCACCTCCTACGGAGACCAATCTCCCACCACCTCCGCCTGTTGTAGCGCCGCAGCGAATTGCGCTCCAGGATCGTTTCTACCCCACCCGTTCTGCACTTCCCACCTGCCTTTCTCTTCCTCCGGCCAATGGGGACAACTTTGAAATTAAGCCCCATTTCATCAACATGCTTCCACGTTTTCATGGGCTTGAATCTGAAGATGCCTATATCTTCATTAACAAATTTCAAAACGTCTGTGCCATGATGAAAACAACCCAGCTGTCGGACGATGCTATACGTCTACGGGTCATTCCGTTCACTTTATGCGATCTCGCTGAAAAATGGCTGTATAGCACCGCTTCCCACTCAATCACCAGCTGGGACGAGTTTGTTAAAGCGTTTCTTAAAAAATTCTATCCGAATCATAAGACCGCAAGAATTCGAAATGAAATCAACCAATTCTCCCAGCTTCCTTCTGAACCCTTCTGGAAGTGCTTTGACCGATACAAAGACCTTCTTGTTCAGTGTCCTCACCACGGTATAGAGAAATGGCAACTCTGCCAAACCTTATACGAGGGACTGAACCCAGCAACGAAGCAGTTGCTGGAAACCATCTGTCAGGGCCACTTCCTATCCAAATCTGACGAGGAAGCGTGGCAGTTCTTTGACGATCTTGCGGAGCAAACGCTACAGTGGGAGAGCACCAGACCGACTTCTTCTTCTTCTACCTCCACTTCTACCGGTCAGTCTAGGGTAGGAATCCACCAACTCGATGTCTCTATTGCGATGAAAGCGGAAATGGCTGCAATAACACGAAAGCTTGAAGCGATAGAGAGCAAATTTTCTGCTCCTGCCCCCACACCTGTTCTCCCCCTTCGTACCATCTGCGCTTGTTGTTCCGATCCTTCCCACTTGACCGAAGAGTGTCCTTACAATCCACCCTCGCAAGGACAGGATCAGGTTAATGCTGCCTTCCAGCAAAGACCGAGGAATGATCCATACTCTTCCACCTACAATCCCGGTTGGAGGAACCACCCCAATTTCGCCTGGAATCAGAATCAGAATCAATTCCAGGGCAACAATTTCCAAAGGGCCCCTCCGCCGCAACAACAAGCGCAGCAACAAACTCAACACCAATATCAGCAACCCTTCCAACCCCAGCCCTTCCAAAACCAGACGAACAACTTTGCACCGAACAACTCTTTTCCACCAAACAATTTTGTTCCGTCAAATAACGATAAGGTTTCCTCGCTCGAGCGAAGTCTGGAGGCGTTTGTTAAACAGTCGACTCAATCCACCGCCAACATCCAGTCTTCGATTCAATCTTTAGTGCAACACACTGCCGCACACGGGCAAAGCATCAAGACCATCGAGGCCCAGATTGCACAGCTGAACGCGGCCTTGAGCGAGCGAGAGAAGGGGAAGCTCCCGTCCCAGCCACTTCCAAATCCCGGTCACCCACATAATGCACATGTTGCTCTTGAACAACAAAACCATAATGTGAGTGCCGTGACTACACTGAGATCGGGGAGGATGCTGCGAAACAACATTGGCAAGCAAATCAACGATGACACCCCGGCCGCTTCTTCTTCTTCTTCTTCTTCTTCGTCTTCCGAGCCTATTCTCCGTTCTTCAACAGGCTCTCCTTCCTCTTCTTCTGCTATGAACGGACCCACTTCTCACTCCACGAAAACACCTATTCTGGGATCCGTTCCAACTCCACAATCTCCTCCTCCAGCATTAGACTCAACCAATTTTCAAAATGTTCCATTTCCAAACCGGTTGAGGTCTAACAAACAAAATCCACAAATGGAGAAGATTTTGGAGTTATTCAAGCAAGTTAACATTAACATTCCTCTTTTAGATGCTGTCCAACAAGTCCCATCTTACGCGAAAATCTTAAAGGACTTGTGCACGAAAAAGAGGAAGTCTCAGGTACCCAAGAAAGTTTTCTTGGCTAGTGCTGTGAGTGATGCCCTTACCCAATCTTTACCACAAAAACGGAAGGACCCTGGCTGTCCTACGATTTCAATTACTATTGGGGATAAGAACATCAACCGCGCACTATTAGATCTTGGTGCCAGTGTTAACTTGCTTCCGTATTCAGTATACGAGCAATTAGGCGTCGGAGAGCTGAAACCCACCCACTGCACTCTCCAGATGGCCGACCGATCGATCACCCATCCTAGGGGTGAGCTAGAGGATGTGTTAATAAGAGTCGGGGACTTCATATTCCCCGTCGACTTCATTGTCTTAGATACACAGCCTGTAGCTAACCCCCGGAATCAAATTCCGGTGATACTCGGTCGCCCATTTCTCGCAACCTCAAATGCTGTGATCAATTGTCGCAATGGTTCGATGAACCTCTCTTTTGGAAATATGACAATTGAACTCAACATTTTTAGGTTGGGGAGTCAGCCCGCCGAACCTAATGCTCATATACTGGATGTCTGCTCGATCCAGGAGATCACCCCCGAAGAGTGTGAATTCGAGGAGTTTCTGTTTGAACACGACAATCTTGACGCCACTAGTGCGTTTCTCTTCGAACCTGCTGCTGCTTCTGCGCCCGACAACGAATACGAGTGTTTCACATTCTTGAACGATCTTAGCCGCGCACAACCCGAGTTTGAATCTTTCGACTTTCCGGATGAGTTACCTGAACCATCCAACTCGGTTGCCTACACTCGCTTTGAACCTTTGCTGGAGTCCTTTGAGTTCGAGACCTTTGCACCGGTCTTGCCTTCCATCATTTCACCTCCAACGCTCGAACTCAAGCCGTTGCCGGCTCACCTTAAGTATGCTTACTTAGGTGAGAACGAGACCCTCCCTGTCATCATTTCGGCTTCTCTAGCTCCAGAGCAAGAGAAAGCCCTTCTCGCGGTCTTGCACAGCAACAGGCAAGCTTTTGGCTGGTCCATGGCGGACATCAAGGGGATTAGTCCCCTGATCGTTGAGCATCACATTCATCTGATGGATGATGCCAAACCAGCCCGGGATCCACAAAGACGTCTTAATCCAGTCATGAAGGAGGCCGTGAAGAAGGAGATCGTCAAATGTCTAGATAGTGGTATCATTTACCCTATCTCTGATAGCCAGTGGGTTAGCCCCATTCACGTTGTCCCCAAGAAGTCGGGCATCACGGTCATAACCAACGAGGCGAATGAGTTAATCCCTACTCGCACCCAAACCGGGTGGCGAGTTTGCATTGATTACAGAAAACTCAACGCTGCAACTCGGAAAGACCACTTTCCGCTACCTTTTATTGACCAGATGCTCGAACGATTGGCCGGACATGAGTACTATTGCTTTCTTGATGGCTACTCTGGCTATAATCAAATTCCCATCGCCGAAAAAGACCAGGACAAGACCACTTTCACTTGTCCTTTCGGCACGTTTGCATATCGCCGCATGCCCTTTGGGTTATGCAATGCGCCCGCTACCTTCCAGCGGTGTATGATGGGAATTTTCTCTGACATGGTGGAAAAATTTTTGGAGATTTTCATGGATGACTTCTCCATCTTCGGCGACTCCTTTGACGAGTGTTTGCTGCATCTTGACGCTGTCCTTACCCGATGTAAGGACAAGAATCTCACTTTGAACTGGGAGAAATGCCACTTCATGGTGCGCGAAGGTATTGTCTTAGGACATATCATCTCGCAAAACGGCATAGAGGTTGACAAAGCTAAGATTGAGGTCATTTCCAATCTGCCTCCTCCCCGTTGCGTCAGAGATATCCGAGCCTTCCTTGGCCATGCCGGTTTCTATAGACGGTTTATCAAGGACTTTAGCAAGATTGCTAGGCCCTTGACTCTTTTGCTGGCCAAGGATACACCATTTGACTTCAACTCGAGCTGTGTGACTGCATTCGAGTCACTGAAACGCTCACTCACTTCTGCTCCCGTTCTTTCTTCTCCTGACTGGACGCACCCATTCGAGATCATGTGCGATGCATCCGACTTTGCCATCGGTGCTGTCCTTGGACAGCACATCAACAAGATGCCGCACGTAATCTATTACGCAAGCCGAACCCTGAACGACGCCCAACTTAACTATACCACAACTGAGAAGGAATTCTTAGCTGTTGTATTTGCTTTAGAAAAGTTCAGGCCCTACTTCATCGGCTCTCCAGTCATTGTTTACACTGACCACTCTGCTCTGCGCCATCTTTTTGCGAAGAAAGATGCCAAATCTCGGTTAATCCGTTGGATCCTCTTGCTTCAAGAGTTTGACCTTGTCATTAAGGACAAACGAGGATGTGAAAATGTGGTTGCCGACCATCTCTCACGACTTCCTTCTTCGCCTTCGCTTCCAATTCCGATCAATGACATTTTCCCGGATGAACAGCTCTTGGCAGTATCGTGCGAACCCTGGTTCGCAGATATTGTGAACTATTTGGCCACGGGATTACTACCGACCGAATGGTCAAGTCAGGACAGACTTCGCTTCTTATCCCAAGTAAAACACTTTTACTGGGATGAACCCTACTTGTTCAAGTACTGTCCCGACCAGATTATTCGTCGGTGTGTCCCGGATGAGGAATTCAAGAGTGTACTGTCCTTTTGCCACGATCAAGCGTGTGGCGGGCATTTTGGGCCCAGAAAGACAGCTGAGAAGATCTTGCAATGTGGTTTCTACTGGCCACAACTTTTCAAAGACGCTCACGATTATTGCAAGACTTGCTCCCGGTGCCAACACATGGGCCGGATATCCCGGAGGAACGAGATGCCGCTCCAACCGATCTTGGTTGTGGAGATTTTCGATGTTTGGGGGATAGACTTCATGGGGCCGTTTCCCAGCTCTTTTGGGAACTTGTACATCCTTCTAGCTGTTGATTACGTCTCTAAATGGGTCGAGGCTGTGCCCAGCCGGACTAACGACAACAAGGTTGTCGTTAGGTTCCTTAAAGAAAACATTTTCTCCCGGTTTGGGCACCCCCAAGCGATCATTAGCGACAATGGAAGTCATTTCTGCAATAGGACTTTCGAGGCCTTGATGCGGAAATACTCCATTAATCATAAGCTCTCTACGCCCTACCACCCCCAAACCTGCGGGCAGGCCGAAGTTTCAAATCGGCAAATCAAGCAGATACTGGAGAAGACGGTTTCCAAGAACCGTAAGGATTGGTCTCTGAAACTCACTGATGCCCTTTGGGCATTTAGAACCGCTTATAAGACCGACCTTGGCATGTCTCCCTATCGGCTTGTGTACGGAAAAGCCTGCCACCTTCCTGTTGAAATCGAGCATCGCGCATTTTGGGCGATAAAGGAGTTGAATCTGTCTCTTGAGAACGCGGGCAGCCATCGGAAGCTGCAGCTGAGCGAACTATGCGAGCTTAGGGATGAGGCTTACGACAACGCGGTTGTCGTTAAGAATCGAACGAAGGTGTTTCATGATAAACACCTTGTGCGCAAAACCTTCGTACCTGGTCAGCAGGTACTTCTTTACGACACCCGACTTCACTTCCATCCTGGAAAGCTCAGATCTCGCTGGAAAGGGCCATATTTTGTGCGGAATGTGTATCCGCAGGGCGCTGTGGATTTGGAAAATCCAAAGGACGGTTCACTCTTCAAGGTAAACGGACACCGATGCAAACCGTACCTTAGCGCCGAACCAACAGAGGAGCTCCTGTTCTTACAGGAGCCGGTTTACCCTGAATGATCTTCCTCTGCCTACCTCCAAACTTCGGTTATCCAGCCAAGAACAGTGGACACTGTTCCAAATAAGTTTGGGGGTATGTACAAACCATTTTTGTATATATTTGTGTATATTCTTTTTTCTCTTCTTTAAAAACAAAAACAAATAAAAATTTGTGTATCACTAACCGACAATTTTGAACCTTCCAACTGCTCTATTCATGCTACGACAGTGAGGACACTGTCCAGTTTAAGTTTGGGGGTACGCTCGGTACGCATTTCTTACCTTCGCATTCATATGTATATTTTGCATCTGCATATTAAAATCCATAAAATCCATAAAAATTTGAAAATTTTCTAAAAAATATAAAAACTTTTTTGTCAAGTTAGCTTGTGGAAGAACTCTGATTCAACATTCGACGGTTTTCATTTGAAAAAATAGGAATAACTAGATCTTATGTTTGGATTTTGAAAACCTGAAAGATAACTCTCCTTTGAAGTTAACTATAGCTGATATACGTCTTTGCATCACACTACACGCACTACTACAAAGAAGGGTTGCCCCTACGGATATATCCGTAGGTGCAACCCACTGCCCCTACGGTTATATACGTAGGGGCGAAAAAATACCCCGTAGGTGCAAAGGCCGCAGGTGCAAGTCGAGGCCCTGAACTTATCCCTACGGTTAAATTCTTGCCCCTACGGATATGTATGTAGGTCCAGTTTCCCCTACGGATTAAGCCGTAGGGTATAAGATTTTATATTATTTACGGTTTATTTTAATAAATTACTTGGACCTACGGCTATATCCGTAGGGGCATGTACTACCCCCTACGGATATATTCGTAGGTACTTTTCCGTAGGGGCACAAATTCAGGATTCCTGATGTGTGCCCCTACGGATAACGCCGTAGGGGAATGTCAGTGGCCCCTACGGATATCTCCGTAGGGGGATTCCCAAACACCTGGCACTGACATCTGGGGGAAATATCAGTTACTGCTGATATTTAGCCCCTACGGATATATCCGTAGGGGTAACGTGTAGGCCTACGGATTAATCCGTAGGTACATATTGTCTGAAATTTTTTTTAAAAAATGTCCTGCTTGATTTTTTCCCGCCCTGTGCACAATAATGTATACATCAATCAAATCATATATTGCAGTATTCATAATCACATCTCACGCATATATATAATATACAAAAGAAACACAAAAACTGAATATGATATAAATACAAACCAATATGAATATCGTTTCAAAATGTAGTACAATGTGTATGATATAAATAAATACATGTTTCAAAAAAAAAGAACCAAAAATCTACCCTAGCTCGGTCCAGCTCGGTCCTGCTCCTCGGTCAATAAACTCTGCAATTCGTCGCGAGCGGGAGTCTGAGTGGGCGGTGGAGCTACAGGAGCTGTCTGCGGAACCGCAGCCGAAGGAGATGCGTGTGGAGGCTCGGCCGATCTACCCTGTCGCGTCTGGATATAACTTGTGTAAGAAGCGTGTAAGAACTGTTTATTATTCGAATTCGTATCATTATTAAGTTATTTCGAAACCATGTTTGGATATCTAGTTTGGAAAAGCGTTGTTTATTTCAATTACATATGTATGTATGATTAATAAAACATAAGTCTACAACCAAATAAGCTCAGGCTATGTACTGATATTGGATATGTTGATATCTATAATATGACATTATATTTTACTATTAAGTAGTATACATACCAGCATCCCATTCAACTCCTGAACGGTGGCCTTCAAGCTCTCCTGTTCCTGCTGGATACGTCGCTAACTGGAGACGGAGGAAGTAACCACCGGGGTGGAGTCCAACCTCATATGGGCCCTGCTAGAGCCCAGTCCTCGGCCTATCTCCAAACCTCCGTGGTGCCGTCCGTGTGCGGCGTCCAGGACTGGGGTCAGCAGCCTCGAATGTTGCCTTCCCCCTAGCAACTGTCAGAACATTATATTTAGCACATACTGGTCTATAAAATTGACAAGAAATACCAAAATCAACAAATTCAAAGCCTTACCTACAGAGATAGAAGATGTGCTCCTCTGGTATCTGCATGTATCAAAATTTGAATAATATTAATTAATTTCAGTACATACATACTAACAAGGTAAACTCGCATATAGCGCTGCTTACACATATGACAGGGAGTGAACAAGCTCTTGTAGATCATCAGGCGCAAATCTAATCTCATCAAGCAGCCCATGATAATGAGTTGGACGACTAAGAGCAAAAGAAATGTGTGTATATTTATGATATAGCATTCTAAATCAATATACATGCCCTATATAATATATAAACATACCTGGAGGAACGGGAGTGACCTCTGTCCCTGATATGGACGCATCACCAACAACTAGACAATCAAACATTGACAATATAAGTAATTTTGACATAAACATGCATGGATATCTATAATATTACATTCAAAATGGATATTAGAGAGCGCACCTGCAGTGAGAAGTGGTAAAAGTATCACCCAACTAGGGTGTAATTTACAGAATCAGTTGAGACTCTTAAAAGTCATAGAAGAACCCGACCTGCACAAATCTGATGTATGCTTTCCATTGGACACTAAGAAGTCTCTAAAGGGAAAAGCCTATGTGAAAGCCATCATTAGTTCATATCAGAAGATTGATGCTGAAACAGAGAATGAGAAATGTCATTTTTTTCTTCTTCCGCCACATTACTGTCTTCTCCTTCTGCCACATTACTGTCTTCTCCTTCTTATGATGTGCGCGTGCAAATTCAATGACTATATTGAGAATATTGATTAATAGTGGGTAGGAAAAGTATTTCTCAAATGGCTTTTGCGTCTTAAAACCATAAACTACTAAGTAATGACATACATAATTTTTTTAGTATAAAGGTTGTTATTTTAAGTTTTCCCTTATAGAGATATGATCTAACTGCATCTATCAACTATAAGTGTGCAGAAAATTATGATAAGAAATCATAAGAAAGGGTCGTAGCCATGCATAACTTTGAATCTACATACCAAATCATGCAAAAGCATGCACTTATTGTCACCTTGCCTTAGAATATAAAATATCTTGGAAGACTATAAGCGAGCATTTAAATCTCGATAGCTTTTGACTTCAACATATATTTTTCTCAAGTACCATGAAATATACTTGCTCCGTATAAACCGTTTTCAGGAAGATGGATTAATAATGACAAATTATCCATTGTGGCTCACTAGGTTAGCATTTTCTCTTCTATTGACCATCTTTCTAATCAGCTTGGTAAATTTATTCGGAACCGGCTGCGAATCATTAAAAGACGTGCATAAGAAAGAGAACTAAAATACAGATATATAGCATACCGATACATCGAAACTTCATATTTGCGATGGCAATCCAGAGATATTTATTTCTACACACGTGGTGCGCGTGCGAATGCGTCAGGTATCATTGACAAATATTTCAGAACATGGAAAGTATTATTCGTATAAAGTAATTAAACTTTTAAACACCTTAGGTAGATATTTTCTTAGTTGATGCAATCATATCATGAGGACTAAATTTAAGCTATTATACATATGCTTATGTATTTTTCTAACCTAAAATATCACACACACACACACACAGAGAGAGAGAGAACACCTGGTAGGTAAATAAATCAGGTAGCAGGATCCTGAAGAAATAGAGTCCATAGCATTGCTCATCATCATCATCCATGATCCCTTTGATAATATTTTTTCAAAGGGATCACGGATGATGATGATGAGCAATGCTATGGACTCCATTTCTTCAGGATCCTGCTACCTAATTTCTCTATCTACCTGGTGTTCTCCCCCTCTCTCTCTCTCTGTGTGTGTGTGATATATTAGATTAGAAAAATACATAAGCATATGTATAATAGCTTAAATTTAGTCATCATGATATGATTGCATCAACTAAGAAAATATCTACCCAAGGTGTTTAAAAGTTTTAATTACTTTATACGAATAATACTTTCCATGTTCTGAAATATTTGTCCATGATGCCTGACGCATTCGCACGCGCACCACGTGTGTAGAAATAAATATCTCTGGATTGCCATCGCAACTATGAAGTTTCGATGTATCGGTATGCTATATATCTGTATTTTAGTTCTCTTTCTTATGCATGTCTTTTAATGATTCGCAGCCGGTTCCGAATAAATTTACCAAGCTGATTAGAAAGATGGTCAATAGAAGAGAAAATGCTAACCTAGTGAGCCACAATGGATAATTTGTCATTATTAATCCATCTTCCTGAAAACGGTTTATACGGAGCAAGTATATTTCATGGTACTTGAGAAAAATATATGTTGAATTCAAAAGCTATCGAGATTTAAATGCTCGCTTATAGTCTTCCAAGATATTTTATATTCTAAGGCAAGGTGACAATAAGTGCATGCTTTTGCATGATTTGGTATGTAGATTCAAAGTTATGCATGGCTACGACCCTTTCTTATGATTTCTTATCATAATTTTCTGCACACTTATAGTTGATAGATGCAGTTAGATCATATCTCTATAAGGGAAAACTTAAAATAACAACCTTTATACTAAAAAAATTATGTATGTCATTACTTAGTAGTTTATGGTTTTAAGACGCAAAAGCCATTTGAGAAATACTTTTCCTACCCACTATTAATCCATATTCTCAATATAGTCATTGAATTTGCACGCGAACATCATAAGAAGGAGAAGACAGTAATGTGGCAGAAGGAGAAGACAGTAATGTGGCGGAAGAAGAAAAAAATGACTTTTCTCGTTCTCTGTTTCAGCATCAATCTTCTGATATGAACTAATGATGGCTTTCACATAGGCTTTTCCCATTAGAGACTTCTTAGTGTCCAATGGAAAGCATACATCAGATTTGTGCAGGTCGGGTTCTTCTATGACTTTTAAGAGTCTCAACTGATTCTGTAAATTACACCCTAGTTGGGTGATACTTTTACCACTTCTCACTGCAGGTGCGCTCTCTAATATCCATTTTGAATATCGATACTTACATTCAAAATGGATATTAGAGAATATACCTGCAGTGAGAAGTGGTAAAAGTATCACCCAACTAGGGTGTAATTTACAGAATCAGTTGAGACTCTTAAAAGTCATAGAAGAACTCGACCTGCACAAATCTGATGTATGCTTTCCATTGGACACTAAGAAGTCTCTAATGGGAAAAGCCTATGTGAAAGCCATCATTAGTTCATATCAGAAGATTGATGCTGAAACAGAGAACGAGAAATGTCATTTTTTTCTTCTTCCGCCACATTACTGTCTTCTCCTTCTGCCACATTACTGTCTTCTCCTTCTTATTATGTGCGCGTGCAAATTCAATGACTATATTGAGAATATGGATTAATAGTGGGTAGAAAAAGTATTTCTCAAATGTCTTTTGCGTCTTAAAACCATAAACTACTAAGTAATGGCATACATAATTTTTTTAGTATAAAAGTTGTTATTTTAAGTGCGCGTGCAAATTCAATGAAAGTTAGATTTGAGGATACCCATGTATGAGTTGTATTCTATATATGTGTGTTTCGATTTATGATTTCGCTTAAGTGTAGGGTTGTTTTTACTTAAAGAAGTATCACCATCTACTATATATAAAAAAAATATAGCAAACTAGGATTGGTATTCAAATCCCAGTCCAGATTGGTATTCAAAATTTATTTAATTAGTTTGTGATCCACATCATTTGATTCGTTGCTTGAGGCATCAATGTAGGCACAAATATCGGCGACGAGGAACTCGACGAGGAAGAACGAGGGCGGTGGCGGGCTGAGAACGGAGGGCGCGCGGTGGCGACGAAGAGAAAATTGGAGACGCGGGAACGAGAGAAAATTTTGGGAACGAGAGGGAAAGATATCGAGGCGTATATTGGTATCGATGGGAATATGAAGGTTTCATATTATCATCGAGTATCATATATTGGTTTTAACCTGAATATCTTGAGTCGCTCTCTAATTATGCGTTTGTTGTGCATTCGTGTTGTATGTGTAACATGATTTTAAACCATTGAGATCAAGATTGATAGAACTGATCATCCTACATTGCAATAGCATTCATCGACCAAAAATAGATTGCGGTCTGGATATGGCATATTGGCAGATGTTACCTATATGCATAAATCTTATGTCTAATGACCATAAGATTGTCGGAGACAGTTTTGATGTTTTGTGGGTTTGGTTTTATACTTGGGACAATCCAATGTTGACACACACACATAAATAACAAATTAAAGTAAACTAACTAAGAGGCATGTTTGAGTTTTATACTGGGATCACAAATAGCATGATGGCTGCAAACAGGTTGCTTGAATACTTGCAGACAATCCAATGTTGCCTCGCCATTTCTATAAATTTTAAACTCCCTGGAAAATTATCATCACTCAGGATTACTTTAGGGCCAGTTTGGCTGCTTCTTGCTTGTGATTCAACATTCAGCTTTTTGTTGATTTGGAACTCAGAGAGTGTTGCAAAACAAATCCAAAACTAAATAAACCTCAAACTAGCTACAGAGAAGGCAAACAGCAAACCCCATGAAGTTTGGCTTTCAAGGGTTTTCCCACTAAAATACACTTAGATGCAGCACTTTAAGGAAGCTTGCAGCAATATAAAAACTTTTAGGTAGTTTAGTGAAAAACTGCAGTGCTTCAAGATTGTTTAAGTTTTATGTGTGCTTAAGCTGTCATACAGAAATTATCGTTGCAAAAATGTTCGCAACCCTAGCTTTTCCAGCAACGATACTGGAATACGAGCCTCAGATATGCCAGCTTAGGAATCAAAATAAGAAAGAGATTTGGGGTTATCCTAAGTCCAAAGTCAAACGGGCTCGAGAAATATATAAACCCAAAAAAATGACTGCATAAAGATCTCATAAAGATGAAAAGGATGTTATGCAAGCTCTGAACAAATCTTGAACGGAACTTTCACAAGAATTTACAATACCCGACCAGAATCCAATCCTGAGTTTGATGAAGCTTCAGGCCTTCAGCTTCCCCACAGAAAATAGTTAGGGCAAACCCTTTGCAAAACCATAGCTTTCATGCAGAGATGACGCTCAGAACATGCCAGCTTCCAAACACATTGAATAATACATAATCTCCCATACTCTCTCTCTCTCTCAATCAGACAGTTTATATTTGGATTTGAATTTAGGAAAAGAAATAAGATGGCTACAAACCAGCTTGCCTCGCCAATCTCATAACTATAAAGCTCATAAAAGTGGAAGCTTGAGGGCAAGCCATCATCGCCTCCATTCAATTGAAGCCAAATCATCCACAAAAAATAGAAATAAATATAATAATTGATCGATAGGCAAAATTGCAAGAAACCTATTCAGATTTTTGCATGAAAAAATAAGAGATGTAAATTAAGTAAAAGATTACCAAATGAAATTATCCCATCACTTGAACCCCCTCTCAAGACATTTTAGCAAAAATTCCCCCAGTAATTTTCTTCGGTTTAACCGTTTTATATCATAGAAGAAAGATAAATTTCAAATGTATATACATGCATACACACACACACATCATATACACAGTTTTTGAATGTTGCCAGAATTTCAACGGTAATTCTAGATTTTTCCAAACTCTGAAGGCTTCACAAAAATTTTAAATACAGATAATAATATGATTGAAGAGATCAATCACCAATTTTTTAATGAGGATCAACTGAAACCCCAAACAGAGCAAGCAAATTACAAAGATCCCAAAACCCCGCGTGGCCCAGCCCCAGCCCCAGCCCCCAGCCCCAGCCCCAGCCCCCAGCCCCAGCCCAACCCTAACCCCAGCGTGGCCAGCTAAACCCCAACACCAACCCTAAGGCAAACCCTAACCCCAGCCCCACCCCAGCAGCAGCCGAACCCCAACCCTAACCCTACCCTGACCCCGACCCCGACCGCGACCGCGACCAGCTAAACCCCAACACCAACCCTAAGGCAAACCCTAACCCCAGCCCCACCCCAGCAGCAGCCGAACCCCAACCCTAACCCTACCCTGACCCCGACCCCGACCGCGACCGCGACCGCGACCCCTGCCCAACCCCAACTCGCGCGCAACCCCAGACCCAGCCATGAACCCTAAGCCCAAAATAATCCAAAAATTCTTTAATTTACCTCGAGATTTACTCACCTGAACGGCTGCTGCTGGGGCTGGGGCGACGACCTGAACCGCGGTGGCGACGAGAACTGCGGTGGCGACGAAACCGGCGGTGGCGACGAGGAGAACGACGGTGGCGACGACGGCGTGGCAATTTGGGGATTTTTCTCGCGCCAGATCGAGAGAGAGAGAGAGAAAGTGAGCGTAGGCGATCGGTCTGGGGTCTTAATAAATCGATATTTACTTGTCCCTACGGATATACCCGTAGGTCCTTTGTTTGCGCCACCGTAGGGGCAAATACCAAATTAAGAATTAATTTTTTAATTCTTGAACGTCAGTGCCCGTAGGGGCAACCCTTTAGCCCTACGGAGTAATCCGTAGGGCCAAGTAAAATCTGCCCCAACGGATAATTCCATCCGTAGGGGCAACCCCCTATTTTACTAGTGACGTGTCGTAAGATTTTGGGAATTAGATGACAAGTCTTTCATGTTTAAACTTTTAAACAGATAAATAATTTTCTGAGGATCAAATAGGTTTGTTCTGAAATAAGTAATGTCAAGAATAGTTTATGAAGTAAAGCGAATATGATGGAATGTTATTGATACCGTAATTGGAGCTAAGTCGGAAAAATAACCCATCTAAAACTTGATTGGAATGATTACACACCAAACCCACTAAACACGTCTTTTATCCAAAAAAATATTTGAACTGCCGGTTATATCTCCGTTCGTATTAAATCATCTGATTTTCACGACAAACTGTCTTTTGTTTTTGGACCTAGGTAACTTGAGTAATTAAGTCCGCTGGGGTGTTTCTACACCTAATGCCCTAAAACCAACTGGTTTGGGTGCATTGGCCCAAAACTCGCTAAGAAGCCTAGAAAGTCCAGTTTAAAACAAAGTCAAGCAAGTGTTCTCTCCGAGTTAAAATTCCTAACGGTTCTTTGTGTGAGAATAATCTTGATAAAAGACAGGCTTTTAAAAAAAAAAATTTAACGGAGAAATGAAGGTTTTACTCTTTGATAAAGACTATTGCACGTTCACAGTGGTGTGTATGAAATGAAAACAAGAAAAAGGTGGAGTGAAAAATACGACTTAGTTTCCTGTTAAGGAAGATAGAAATTCTGAAGTTGAAACCTTACTGGAAAACGAAACTTGAAAAATGCTTAACTCGTTATAAAACTTATGTGATCCTTTTAAAATTGTTATCTGGGCTTTATTGTGCGACATGATGACTTTAATCGATCCTTCTGGAACTTAACGACTCTATTTGCACTGCACGTAAAGACATATAAAATCTGTAGTTAAATAAGAAGCGAGGTGCGAAAAATAAAGGTTCGATAGTCTAGACTTAGGATTATAGAATTGTTATTTTCTAAAATAAAACTTTAGGGTTTGAAACTTAGTCATTTTTACAAACCAACTTGACCGGATTTTGTGGGTAGTATCCGCTGAAAACCCTCAGGAGACAACACTCCTCCTACTAGGGACACCTAGAGGTTTAACGGCTTGTTGCACATGCTCAGTGCAATCGCGTTCCCTGCGAAAGTGAGGTTAGGAAATTTTTTGTGAATAAATGGACTTTGCTCGGGACGAGCAAATGATAAGTTTGGGGGTATTTGTTCATATCAGATTTTTGCATTTTCATACCGCCCAATTTTTTTCACATTGCATATCCGTAGATGCTCTTGAGCCGTGTTTGCTAGTCAATTGCAGGATACAGGTTCTCGGTTCCAAAACGGTGAAATTCATGGAAAACACGACAAAAATCCGGTTCCTGCCAACCACAGATAAAACACGGTCTCCGCTCTTCATCCGTATGCTGCCAGATACCAGTTTAGGAAGACAAAATGTCAAATCAATGTCGTTTTCAGGCACAAGGCTCAATGGTAGCACAAGATCCAAGAGATCTACGCGGAGCTCGAGGCAATCATGACAAATTCTTGACAAAAAGTCCACCTTTCCCTCAACAGAAATTCTGGAAAATTCGTGAAGAAATTATGAGAAAACACATATATCAGATTGAAGCTCACAGCAAACCAGGGTCCCACAAAAAAGCCCTAGACCCAATTCCTCTAAACGGCCGCGGAACCGCGGCCAAAGGGGGGTCTAGGCCACGGTTACGCGGCCGTTCTGGCGCCAAAAGTGCAGTGTTTTCAGGGGGTGTTTGGTAATTTCATATGGGCCCGTATTGTTGCCCTAGTTTCTCATTTTCCAGCCTATAAATATCCCAGAATTCTGTGAAGGAAAGGGTCCATTCTTGTATTTTCTTTTCTTAGGATTTAGTTCACTTGTTCTTCTTCTTCTCATCTCTTCTCCATTAAACTTGTAGTGAGCTTTGTGAGGGAGGAATGATAAATAAAGAAGATCAATTTATTATCATGCTTGTCTTACTTTTGTTATAATTGTTGTAACTTTAAATTCGTTAAGTAGTTGTTGTTATTTCCTTGTTTTCTTCTCTTTTTTCTTTATCCTTACATACGACAATGATACTTACCCTTGATCCTCGCCAAGGTGAGGTCGCAAACAGTTAGTCGTATTCTTCTACTCTCCTTCTTTCTACATTCCTCTTTTGTTTTGTTTTGTTTTTCCTATCATGAAGTGTGAGTAGTTTTATACTTGTTAGGGTAGGATAAGGGAAGTTTGAGAGAAGGAAATCTCTCTCACTCTTTCCTTGCCCAACAACTTAAATCGACTCACGTTAATTGAACCATAATCCGCTCCTTACGGCACCCTATCCTACATGATAGCGGTGATTCCGTAGTGAGACCGGTTGTGGTTGGATTAACCGGAGGTTATGGCTAAGAGCCAAGAACGGACGGACAAGCACCAAAAGGAAGACTTATGCGTTGGAAAGCCTAGCTTATACTCGCAAAGTCCTTCCTAGTCGTGCTAATCCCCGTTGTTGCCGATTACCGTAACACGACATTAAGAGGGGCAACGAAAGATGTGGAGACTCCTAACTCAAACTAACCTAATCCTAACCCTAACATGCTCTCTTTAAATATCAACTCAACACTTAGATAACTACAAACAAAATCTGAACAACCGGACTTAACTCGTCGAAAAACACATAGAAAAAGATTCCCATCTCCCTGCGGACGACCCGTACTCAACCGGCTAGCTACGTGCGAAACCGTCTTGATTGCGGTATTTAAAATTAGAACTTGACACGAACATAACCTAACAATCAAGAACGTCAGAATATTTTCTGTCTTGACTTCTTTTAGCGGGACAGTTTCAGCCCATCTAGAGAAATAGTCAATTGCGGCCAATATGAACCAGTGGTCTTTGGATGACGGAAGATCAATTGGGTCAACAATGTCGGTGCCCCAAACTTCGAAAGGCCACAACGCCACCGTAGGATGCAACGGATTGGGATGCTTGTGAATGAAATTACCGCGAATTTGGCAGAGATGGCATTTCTTTATATGCTCTTCGCAATCCCTTATCATGGTGGGCCAGTAATATCCAAGCCATTTGATCTGAAACAGCATTTTGGGGCCGGACTGGTGAGCCCCGCAGACGCCTGAGTGAAATTCTTTCATGACTTTTTGGGTTTCGGCCGATGATAGGTACCTGAGCCAGAGTTGGTCATATGATCTGCGGTATAGCGTATTATTTACAAACATGTATCGGAGGGCTCTCTTCCTCAGCTGAATCCTCGCAGATTTTTCTTCGAGCAGCTTGTCGTATCGGAGGTACTCTATGAAGGGTTCCCTCCAATCAGGCTCGTCTTGAATGATAGAAGCTTCTTCGGCAGGATTGTTCTCTTGTTCTACGCTTTCTTCTTCACCCAAAGAGACTGGAGGCAGAATTTGCCGGCTTCTGACTGTGATTAGAATTTCGTCAATGTCAGGATCAGCTAGCTCCTTAGCTAGGCGAGCGAGTATATCGGCTTTTCCATTCAACGCTCTAGGGACTCTCATTAGTTCAATGCGAGTGAACCGTTTCATGAGTTCCACCACTCGGCTTCTATATCGAGCTAACTCGGGTTTGTATATCTTATAGTCGCCACTTACTTGGTTGACGACAAGATAGGAATCACCGTAGACTCGTAGCCGAAGGATTTCCATTTCTATGGCGAGCTCTAAACCAGCTATCAGAGCTTCATACTCAGCCTCGTTGTTTGTGCGAGGCTCGGTGAGAGCAAAAGAACGTCGTAGGGTTCTCATCGATGGCGTAATGAACACCAATTCTATCCCTGCTTTTATCTGTGGGATGCTTGATTTGCCGGAGCTCCTCATTGATGAGGCTCCATCGAAGTAGAGCTCCCAACATGGCTCGTCATCCTCGAGATGCAGCACTTGTTCGTCGAGTAACTCGCAATTGAGCGGCGACCCTTCTGGTATGGGATGAGCAGCTAGGAAGTCGGCTAGGGCTTGCCTTTTTACTGCTTTCTGAGGAGTATAAATTATGTCAAATTCAAGCAGCATGACAGCCCATCTCGCCATTCTACCGGCTAGGCTTGCTTTGGTCATTAAGTGTTTGAGCGGGTCGATCTTGGAGATCAGCATAACCCGATGAGCAAGCAGATAGTGCCTCGGCTTCTTCACAGCAAATATCAGAGCCAGGCATTGCTTTTCGATCGGGGAATAGTTGTGTTCCGCCCCAACTAAAGTTCGACTGAGCTAGTAGAGGGTATTTTCTTTTCCCTCCTCGTTGTTCTGGGCAAGGAGTGCACCGAGTGATTCATCTAGCGCGGCAATATAGAGAATCAACGGTTTATTTGAAATAGGAGCAGCAAGCACTGAAGGGTGAAACAGGTACTGTTTGATGCTTTCGAACGCTCCTTGACATTCGGCATCCCAGACAAAAGGAGCTCCTTTCTTCATGAGCTTTGAGAAGGGCCTACATCTCCCCGATAAATTTGAGATAAACCTTCGTATATAAGCAAGCTTGCCTTGAAAGGATCTTAGCTGCATCAGATTCTTCGGAGGGGGCATCTCCATGATGGCCTTTATCTTGGATGGATCAACTTCGATTCCTCGATGTCGGACTATGAAGCCCAAGAATTTTCCCGATGACACACCAAAAGCACACTTCAGAGGATTCATCTTCAGATCGTATTCCCTCAGTCTAGTGAGAACGGCCCTAAGATCTTGGATGTGATCGTCCTTGGCTTTAGTCATGACGACCAGATCATCAACATAGCATTCAACGAATTTATGGATTAGGTCATCAAAGATATTGGTCATTGGCCTTTGATATGTAGCACCTGCGTTCTTTAGTCCGAACGGCATCACTTTGTAATAGTATATGCCGATCGGGGTTCAAAATGCTGTATGCTTCTCATCCTCAGGCGAAATTTTTATCTGATTGTACCCAGACGAACCGTCCATGAAGGTGAACAGCTCGTCATTTGAGGTGTCATCGACCCTCATTTTCATGACCGAAAGCGGGAAATCATCTTTAGGGCATGCCTTGTTAAGGTCCCTGAAATCGATACAAACCCGGATCTGCCTATTTTTCTTCTTTACTGGGACAATGAATGCGATCCAGTCTTCGTATTTCTCTTCCCTGATGAAGCCAGCATCGATAAGTTTCTTAGTTTCCTCGATGACCTTTTCTTCCAGCTCCCTTCTTATTCTTCGAGGAGCTTGTTTGACAGGCTTGGCATCAGGAGATATAGCCATCTTATGCACGGCCACTTCAGGGGAGAGGCCAGGCATTTCTTTGTACGTCCACGTGAAGCAGTCGGCGAACTCATGTAGCAGGGCAATTATCTACTCTTTCATTTTCTATGACAAGAGTGAGCTGATGTAGGTCGGCCTTAGATTATCAGGCGTTCCCAAATCGATCTCGGTTAGCTCATTGAAGGTTCCTTGTCCGCCATCTTCAAGCTCTTGAGGAGCTTCTTCTGGCTCGGCTATCTCGTCATCATCATTTGACCTTTCACTGGCTTCACCAACATGGATCATGTAGCATGCCTTGGAATAAAGCTGGACGAAACCTATGCCCCGTCTATCTGGAATTCGTCCATCGATGAGTGCTTGGACCCGAGGCGGATACTATAGCCCTTCATAAAACTTCACTTCGGAGTCCATTTGATATAGTCGACACCCGCACTTTTTAAAGTATTCTCGCATCTCGGGCGCATAATATCTGGGATTGAGGATGACCCTTATGTCTCTCTCGTTTGGAAGGCACGTGACAGACAAATCGTCCTGGTGCGTGACAGACAAATGATTTGCCATAAAACAGGATGCCCTTCTGTCCACTTTTCCTTTCAGGAACGTAGAAAGTTTTCAGCTGGTCCACGGTGGAGACTGACAATGCATCAAGCTCTTTGCACATCTGCTCCGGCACCCTTGTGACGGCTAGGGGCCCTTCTGCAACTTTGAAGGTCTCTCGTAGCTTTGCTTGTTGCGTGGGGACACAATCTGTATAGCCGTTACTAGGCAGGTTCTCCTCCTCTGACTCTTCAGTTTCTCTACCTAAACGAGGGTGGATTTTGCTGTCGGATGGGCCTTCAGTATCAGACTCGTCCGTATCGCTACCAAAATGAGGGCGTTTTTTTATGGCCGGACGGACTTCCAACGTCAGACTGATCAGTGTCACTGCCGAAATGCGGACGCACTTGGGGGGTTTTGCTTTTGAAAGTGACAGCTGGTTCAGACTTGCTTTTGAGTTTCGGGGCCGTTCTGTCTTTGGTCAGCTGTGACTCAGCACTTTGGAGGTTCATAAAGTACCGAGAATCTTCATATCGGACTTCATGCATACCGAACGGCTGGATGTCTCCGTCAATGCGTCTTTCTTCGCCATTTTTAGCATACTTCATGCATTGATGGAGAGTTGACGGAACGATACCGTAATCGTGGAACCACGGCCGCCCCAAGAGAATTTTATAAGACGTGTCAGCATCGATCATGTATATCTTTGCTTCGATTTGCAGATCCCTAAATTTGATTGGCAGAGCTATAAACCCCAGAACTTACTGGCAGTTTTGATTGAAGCCTTGAATGACAATCCTTTCCCTTGACAGGTGTCGGACGACCATTGACAAACTCTTCAGAGTCCGCAAGTTCATGATGTTCACTGAGAATCCTGGATAAATCAATATATGATTAATCCGATCTCCGTCGCTGTACCCGGTCACATAAAGCGGCCGATTATGCTCAGCCGTTCCCAGTAGCAAGTCTTCGTCCTTAAACGTGACCGTGGCGGCATGCAGAGCGTATTGGGCTTTTTTCATATTAATTTCTGCAAAGCGAGCCTGATACCGCTCGAGATTTTGTAGAGCGTGAATGAAAACATCTCTAAGCTCTTTAGATAGGACCAAGGCATCATAGATGCTCAGGAGAGACGGAAGCTTTCGGAGATGAGCCAAGATATTATAGTCCACCGAGGAAGGACTTGAATTTCCATGAGCCGGCTCTCTGCCATCTTCTTCATTAGCGAATTGTTTTTCCTTCCCTTTTGAGGCATTGCTCTGATTCGGCGGTAGAGCCATGCCGCTTTTGAGCTGGATTTGGTTGGCCTTTGTGGCGGGCTCATCGTCCTCTTTGGGAAAACAGAGCTCTTCCTCAGAGTCGCTGCTCAGATGGATGGCGTAGCAGGTCACTATAGGGATCTCTTCATTGGAGTCTTCTTCTAGCTCCGTCAGAATCTTAGCTGCTTCTACAGGGAAGAACTCTTTCAATTGAATTAAGGTTCTTTCTTTTTGTTCATAGTCTTCAAGGGAATCGATATATTTTTGAATGGTCAATCTCCCTGCAGACTCCTTTTCGCGTCGAGCTGCACTTTTCTTCTTCTTGAGCCTTTGGATTTTGAGCATGATTGAGCCAAATTGGCAGCTGGAATGGTGGGCCTCTTCTGCCTTTCCCATTCTGTTCTGGGCTCTTTCCGAAGTAACTTTAGCATCTTCTTCATCTTATTAGATATGTATGTACTCCATGGAGGCTGCGGTGAGTCAGTTTCATTTCTCAGGGCAGCGGGTTCAGCAGTCTGCTCCCTAGAAGGCTTCAGCTTCTGTCTGTATAAAGTTGGTGGTTGCAACTTAATTGTTTACCAACACACTCTTGGACAGCTTGATCTCTCCAGCCTTGTACTGCTTCTCGACCCAGTCTTTGAAGATATAGCAATCCTCGATCGCATGGCTCACTACTCGGTGGTACGGGTAATACAGGGGATTGTCGGTCATTTTTGCTTCTTGAGGTCTTTTCGACTCTGGCAATTATAGACCTTTGTTCAAGGTATCTTTACATATCTTGCGGACCTTGTCCCTTTTGAAAGAGTAAACCTTATTCTTTTTCTCCTCTAGGGAAGGCCCTTCTCCTCCCAGCAATGGCTTTCGAGACTGGTTGGTTTTGGAATCGCCTGCCTTTCGCTTGTCTTCATTGTCGGACACATTGAAGACATTGGTACTGCTGGAATTCCCGCTTTTACGGTTATCGTCCCGCTTGCTTTTCTAAGTCTTGTCTCTCTGAGAGTCCGGGATAGACTCTTGCTTCGAGCGTTCTAACATTTGGACTTTCTTGGTTAGCTTCTGAAACGTCTTGAGGCCTGCTGTACACAAGAATGAGACCATCCAATTGCTGAGGTTCCCAATGAGAAGGCTAACGGACTGGTCCTGCTCCAGCGGCGGTTCGCACTTGACCGTGAGATTACGCCATCGGGCAATAAAGTCAGTGTTGCTTTCATTTTTCCCCAGCTTGGTTCTTACGAGGTCAACGATGGAGATTTTGTCACTGACACTCATAAATCTTTGCCAAAACAGAGACTCCATTTGGGCAAAAGTAATGACGGACCTATCTGGTATGCTTGCATACCAGTCGAAAGCAACACCGGTCAAGCTATTGACAAACCGACGAAGAAGAAGCGCATCATTGCCCCCTGTATTTCCGCACTACGCTTTAAAGTGGGCGACGTGTTGATTTGCGTTTCCCATCCCGTCAAACCTTCTGAATTTAGGAATGACGTAGCCGCTCGGGAACTCGATCATATCGTACTGTGCAGGATATGGTCGCCCACTACTGCCAATTTCTTTCTAAGCTTCGGCTTCGACCACCAATTTTTTAACCTTGCTTGTGACCAAATCCATTATCCGATCTTGTGTTAGCAGGATAGTGCTATCTGGAGCCAAGGCATCCCCAGAAGCGGAATGTGGCCGGCTTTCGTTCGGCTCAACCAATCTTGGACCCAAAGGGACGGGCATCGGCTGCTTCGGATCGTCATCACCTGGCTCATGAGTAGAAACTTGTGCTTGATTGGGAGGTGTCCGGGCAATTTGAGCCCTGAGCTGCATTACGACATTCGTCAGGTCGTCGATTTTGGAGTAAATCTTGGCCATCTCTTTATCTTTGCTCCTGAGCTGTTTTCGAAGCTCTTGAAGCAGCTCTTGCTCTGCGGTCTTGGGGCGAAAAGTCAGCTCTTCCTCACTGTCCAAGCTTGACTCGACATGGACCGAAGGGTCTTTCTGCCTATCATCCTCATTGAGAGGGTTTTCATCATCCAGCGGAGGCGGCTGTTCTTGGGAAGCGGCAACCACATTCAAGCCAGATTGGGCTTGGGATGTGGTGGCCCCATCCTTGCTTTCGCTACGAAGGTTGTCACTGGGGCGCGTACCTGTTATATAGACAATGTGGACAACATATTCAGCCGTCTTTTCATTATTGGCAGCTGATTTTGCGGACCGCTGTCTTGACCCTCCTGTTTCGGTAACGGGCAGTCGACTGAAGGCGGCTGGCCTGACCGAATTCTTGAATGGTGCTGATGCTTCCTTTTTAGTTTTGCCCCACTGTTTTCACACGGCACAGAGCGCCTGATAGACTCTTGAAGAGACAGTGTCGTACTTTCTCTGTCGGGGCTGGGACACGTCTCTTTGTAGCAACGTTCGGACCTCTGTCTTCTTAATTCTGGCGGTCATAGCATTTTTCTGAACCCACTTCAGAGGTTCGAAGGAATTGCTGATTTTTACGGCCGGCTCAGCCGTCGTCGCGGAGTAACCCTGCTCTTGGAACCTCACAAGATTCCACATGGATGAAGTCCTGGCCCTCCTGTTGGCTCGATACCTGAGCCGCTTTTGCCTTAACTTTTCTGTTTTAAGCACTTGGCAGACTTCGGCTCTTCAGGAAGACACCGTAGACCGATTAACAGAGAGGCCAGAGAAGATGCCCGTTTGCGCGATTGTCAAGGGCACCATCTGAGCTTGCTGGAGCTGCTTTGTGGCCCCATTGGTGTTGATGGCCTTTCCCCTAGTTGGAACAGTGGAGAGCCGTTCGAATACAGATTTGCATTTGGGGTGGGATGCTTTGGCGACTACAATGTTTGGCCTCCTGCCCCTTGAGGTCGGTTTGGCTGCTTGGTTTGCCGTGACCTCCGCCAGATAAGCGCTTCCAGCAGGGTAGATGATGACGGAACCAAATTGACGGGGTGGCTCCTCCCATTGCCGGCTGAGACTGGCAGGGAGAACCACGCGGGCATTGATCTTGACCACGTACGAGATTGAGGTCGCGTCGGAAGCTGAATACATCTTAGAAAACATCGTCGTTGAAAGTTGATTGCTGTATGGAAAAAACATTATATCAGTACAAACATCGGCATATATGTTAAATGAGTTCACATGAACACTTGACCCGAGATATGGGAGGAAAGAAAGGTCCCACCGGGCGTGCCAGAATCTGTAGGGTGTTTTTCGTCACCCCATTGAGATGGGAATACGCGCGTGCTTGTCAGGCGCATTACAGATTCCCCCTGCTTAGGGTAGATGGGGGTTTATTGATTGTGGAGTTCCGAATCTCCGACAGCCGCGGACTAAGCTGTCGTTAATTACCCTCGCCTTTGGAGCGAGGGAACCTCCGATTGACGGGTCAAACTGGTCATGCGAACTCAATGTGCAGTATGCGTGTGTTGTGTTTCGGAGGGGCTTGGATATATCGGGAGCCTCGCAGAGTTTACGGGGGTCCCGCTACCCGGATAGCGGGCTGGGGGTCAAGGGGGCTAGCAGCCCCCTTGCGGGGTGTGGGGCAGCGCCCCGTTAGAAAATTTTTCTAACGGGATAAGGTATTTTTAGTGTGGAGTGTATATAAAATGAGGGGGGAAATGGCATCCAAAAGACGCGTGAGCGCCAGCACCTCACGTGCCTAGCACGCGGGCGCTGGGTGCTGGGCGATAGCGCCCCACGTGCTTGGCACGCGGGCGCTGGGCGCTGGCGCCCCACGTTCTTAGCACGCGGGTGCTGGGCGCCAGCGCTCCACTTGCTTGGCACGCGGGCGCTGGGCGCCAGCAGGAAAAGGGACTTTGTCTCTGCACTGGGAGCTATGCTCCCGATTTGACTTCTGGAATTAAACTCTTAAAAAGAGATTAATTTATGGAGTTGAACTCCAACAGATATTGAATGGAGTTAAACTCCTAGAAATCTTTATAAATGATCAAATGGGGCCCCTTTATTTCTCTCCCCCTTGGCCCTGGATCTTCCCAAGATGGGATTTCTGGAGATGGGTCTCCTTCTTCCTCTCGGTTGGTCAGATCTTGGAGAAAGGGGTGAAATTTAAAAATCTCCCCTTTTTAAGATCTAAAGGAAGATTTGAGCTCCCTTTTGTAGGTTTTGTGGTGAAAAACTATTTATTTTTGGAAAAAGAAGAGTAAAACTCTTGATTTAATTCAAAAGGGGAAGAAGATTTTAGAACCTTGAGGAAGGAGAAGGAGGCACAGATCCTAATTTTTGAGAGAGAGAAAAAGTTTTTTTTTAATATTTTCATCATCTTTGCCTTTATAGGCTACTGATCGCACGCTTATGACATGTCGGATATTCAAAGTTCTAAAGTTTACCGCGATCAGGACGGTGTCGCTTTGCAACTAGCCGGTTGAGCACGGGTCGATCCACAGGGAGATGGTTGTATTTCCGTTCTTTTCTTAGACGAGTCAATAAAGAATTTGTATGTGTTTGTTCAAACTAACCTATGTGTTTTATATGCAAGTATGAAGTTGTTAAGAAAAAGATACGAAATTGTAAGCTAAAGAAATCCGTACTCAAAACCTTTGAGCCGAGTCTTGACCAATTGAAGCTAGAGCAATCGGCAACAACGTGGATTAGGGGATTTAAGCACGGTATTCGTGGAATCCGGCTTATTTACCCTTGTCCTTCCGTTCTTATCTCTTGCTTTCGCCTCCGGCCAAACCGAACGCAACCGGTCGCGGTTAGGAATCACCGTTACCTTGGTAGGGTAGGGTGCCTAACGGAGCGCTTGCGTAACGTTTGGACGGAGTTCAATGGAAAATAACGGGAAAAGGAAATGAGCAAAGAAACATTAACTTACAATACCGTATTTATTCTTAACAACGATAATTACAACCATTCACAAAACGAAACAAAAAGAGAGAACAAAAAGATAAACAAAGAAAAGAAAAGATTACAAGCAAGTAATTAAAGTGCATGGTAATAAATTGCAAGTAATAAAAGATAAGAATGAAAAATACAAGAAAGTAACACTAAGAACCATAGAGCTCAAGACAAGCATGGGATCAATAGCCAACCCTTAAACTTGCAAGCTCAATTAAGAGGTTGAAAGATCAAGAGAAGGGTAAAGAACTCATGTGAAATGAAGCACAAAAGAGAGAACAAAATGATACAACCCCTTGAGATCAATGACCAAAGCTTAAACTTGCAAGCTCACTTAAGAGATTGCAAGATCAAGTTAAGGTAGAGAGCTCAAGGGGGAAGCTAAGCAAAAGAAAGAATGATACAAAAACCCTCATCTTCATTAACATCCACTCAATACTCTCACTATATTTTCATGGAGGAAGAATGAAGAAGAAGAAGAAGAAGAAGAACAAAACTACACTAAAAGAGGCTAAAGAAATTAACAAAGAATTGACACCCTTGGCTTTGCTCAGAACCGGGGTATTTATAGGAGGGGAATGGGAAACCTAGGGCAACAATCTGCCCATAAATAGAATGACCAAACAGCCCCCAAAAGATTACGGAGAGAGGACCCCACATGGCCGCGGAACAGCGGCCTAGACCCCCTATTGGCCGCGGTTCCATGGCCATCTTGGTGAGTTGGGTCATGGGGATTTGTCGTGTTCCCTGGTTTACTTTTTCCTCGTGTTTGAAAACTTCAAACTGCACAAAATCTTCCAGAATATCTTCAGAATTCTTAGTCCAAGATTGCACTCTTTTCTTTACTTTTGACTTTATCTCCCTCGAGCTCCGCGCACCCATTGATTCTTGTGCAACCCCCCTCGTGCTCTGTGCTTGTCCCAGACACGAATGACCATTGTCATCTGTCTTGTCTCTAGAACTGATACTCGGCACTGGACGGATATGGATGACCGGAACCCGACTTTTATCTGCTGTGACAGATGTTCTGTATTTTGACGTAACTGTGGAGATTTTGTCTTGATTTGCAATATTTGGACCGGAAACCTGTAATCTGTAAATATGTAACAAACACGGATTAAAAGCACCTACCTATAAACAACTGAGCGTAAGAATGGGCGGTATAAAATGAAATATTCTGGTATGAACAAATACCCCCAAACTTATCTTTTGCTCGTCCCGAGCAAAACCAATTATTCACAAAAATAAAATCCTAACCGCACTTTCGCTGGGAACGCGATTGCACTGAGCGTGTGCAACAAGCCGTTAAACCTCTAGGTGTCCCTAGTAGGAAGAGTGTTGTCTCCTGAGGGTTTTCAGCGGATACTACCCACAAAATCCCGTCAAGTTAGTTTCATAAGCTAACATCGATTCTACTCCTACAGTTTAGTATTTACGTTAGAAACTCTATCATCCTAAGTTAGAAATATCCAACCCTTATGCTTCACACCTCCTATCTATTTAACCTTGGTTCTCCTAAGTTTTCCTTCTAAAGTGCGGCCTCAAATCAGGGATTTTTATCAACTTTACATAAAACACAAGTCTTATTCTTTATTTCTATCTTTTATCCAAATATCGATTGTATACCCCTACGTGTGTGTATATTTGCACCCCTACACTCAAGAATTCAATTCAAGCTATAATACCCTTTCCCTAATACCTGATACTACTTCTTTTCATAAAGATGGACGGATTTGCTCACACACCTTTCATGCGACTATTAATGCTTCTTGAGGCACTAACGACCGATTACTGAATGTGTGAACTTTAAAGCGTAAATAGCAGTTTCCAGGTCTTGACTTTATTCTATTTTTTTCTTTTTCTTTTTCTTTTTCTTTTTCTTTTTCTTTTTCTTTTTCAAGACCGGATATATTTTTCAATATGCTCTTTTGGTGTTTAGCTTTAAATACCGTTTTTTCTTTCATACTAGGCTTTTAGGCAAGAGTATTTCTAGGTATCCTCTACTATCCCAAGTTTCAAGGTGCGTGTAAGTGCAGTTTGTAGGGTATATACTTTCTAAATTTGAACTCAAGAAAAGAAACTATTTTTCAGACTTATTCTCCAGTAAAGCTTCAATACTTTCCCTTCATCTTGACTTAACTCAAGAACTGAACTCAAAAAACTGTAAGGACGTATACATACCAAAGTTAGACAGAATGAGGGTTATTTTAAGGATTTTCAATTCCTAAGTCTAGAATTTAGTTATTTCTAACATATCAACTAAACTTTCAGAATAAAAATCTAAGTTACCCTATTAGCTAACTTAACGACAAAGTTTTTATATTTTTTGGAAAATTTTCAATTTTTGTGGGTTTTTAATTAAGGTATGCAAATGCAAAATATACAAATGAATGCGAAGGAAGAAAGCTTACCGAGCATACCCCCAAACTTAAACTTGACAGTGCCCTCACTGTCAGGCTATACCAAGAGGGTCAAAATTGTCGGCGCTCTCCCTAAAAACAAATTATATACAAAACAAAAAGGAAAACAAAAAATATATACAAAAAAAAGGGGTCCCCCCCCCAAACTTAAGTAAAACAGTGTTTCCACTATTAAGCGTTGAAGCTCAAGATTAGGGGGGAAAGAGAATAGTTTCAAACTATACAAGGCCTTACACAGGCCAAAAGTGAGCACCAATCATTCAAAGATTTTATCTCTATAATGTGCTGGTTGGTGAAAGAACGCGGAGAGGTAAGAGAGGGAGAATACGCGAGACCGTATGGAGATAGAAGTGGTATACAGTCTAGGTATATGAGAAGAAGAATGGCGGAAGGGAGAAAGAAGTGGAATACGAACTTGAGGGTGGAAATGGAGCGAATAAATTAGCACAATTCGTGATGACCGATGTGTAAAAAGCGATTGTCCTAATCTATTAACCCGTCGAGAAATGGGGTCAAATCCCTCAAGATTCGTGAGAAACCATGGGTACGCCGAACTTGGTAAACCAGACACAGGAAGTGAAAATGATACGGTTTCTTGCATTGTCGGAACGATGGAAAGGATGGGGGGAAGTGATTAAGGAAGGGTATCGGTTAAGGGTTCTGGAGGGTGTACACAGTCAGTGAAAGGAACAGGATGAATTGGAAAATCCGACTCACCATCTAGAACTGTTTCATCCTCAAAAACATCCTCAAAATTCTCCTCAAAGTTAGGCGCATCCATGCATATTTCATCAAAATCCAGACGCATATGGGGTTCGGGAAAAACATTTAATGACTTGGGATGATGATTTGAAGAGAAAAACTCAGCCAAATCTATGGGTTCATCATCCAAAATATTCCCAGCGTCAATATCCTCAATCAAGTGAAAATCAATATTTTCAGACACCGCATCAAAAGCATGGATTTCAATCAATTTTGGTTCTAAGATGGAGGTGTAGAGGTCAAAAGGTTTGGATGTGGTTTCACTTGGAAGGGTTCCTTCACAATCAGGTAAATCAAATACTACAAAATCACACAACTCATTATCTGTTCTATCTTTAATCAATGAATCGTTTGGAACACTAAATAGACATTCAAAACCGGAGTTGTGGGATGCAAGTTGAAACGGGTAGGCTTGATTCGGAAGGGGATACAGATCACTCTCTCCACTCAAATTCTCAACCTGTCCTACCGCCTCTTCATACATTGGAAAATTTGGACCTAGTTGAAAACTGGCTACCGGGTCACTAGGTTGTATGAGGGCGGCCATGGACGCATTCAAATCCATCATTTGTTGGTACGACACTACCCTAAAGTCTTCCAAATACTGTTCCAGACTAGACATGGGTTGTGAAGGGGTTTCAGTAAAAGATTCAAAGTTGTGTGGATACTGAAAACTCCCAAATGGCGGTTCAGAAGCAATGTCTAGGGAAGGTGCAAAAGTCGGGTAGGACTGGTAGGAATTGAATGGCTGGACAGGAACAGGATCAACATTTGGATAAGAAGGTGAATGGAATTGTTGATCCCAAGAATCTGTAGTGGTGAAAAGAGTGAAAGATCGGCTACAGGATTGTTCAATATGTTCAGAGATGGACAAAGGACGACTTGCAAAAGGGGTATCAACATAAGAGCTTGGGGGAGGTTGAAAAGGTTGATACAAAGTGGATTGCGGAGGGCAAGTGTTTGTCCTAGATGCGTCTATCCGATCTTTCAAAGAGATTTTGGGCATGGAGGGATAGTTTGACGTTCGGCCAAAGCAAGAACCGTAAGAAGTAATGTCTGGTTGTGGGTACCAAAGTTCGGCAAGAGTTTTGCGAGGTGGGATACCCATGATATGAAGAGAGAAAGAAAGAAAGGCAGAGAAAAGGAGGGGGAAAAGAATGTGATTTTTTTTATTTTTTTATTTTTTAGTTAGGTATTAACAAAAGAATGAAATATACACACAAAAAGAATATGGACAAAAACAATCACGACACAAAAATACCACACACCTAATCGTTCTAGGGTTCACCTAGGTCAACTAGACCTACTCCAGAACTTGATTGTCGAAGTAAAACTGTGTCGAGAAACGAGCTCAAGATACACTGATCACGAGGCCAGGTAAGTGCAGAGATAAGAGGAGGTTTTCCAACGCTTTCGCGAAGTTCCTTAATTAAATAACCCTTTCTCTTTTGGCGGTTTCGCCGTTAACACTTTCCTAGACACCCCGTAAACAATATACCATTAAGCGAGGTTCTAAACACAGTTGACTTCTCCTAGTGAGCGCGAAGTCCTTAAGGCTTAAAGTCTAGTTTCTTTTAAATTTTGTGCGGGTAAACGTTATGCTCAAGTTCGTGATTTGTGGGCCACGGAAAAGGAGATGAAATCCTTTACCGTATGTTGTGGGGTTCGCTTGCCCTTAAGTCCGTATTAATGTATGCAATGCGCAATTCAATAAAAAATTATTCAAAGAATTAAACAATCGTTTTTTTTTAGTTTAAGCGCGGCACTGCAACAAATACGGGTTAGTCGATTTTTTTGCGTTTGCTAGCGAACTTGCAAAGAATCCTGCAAAGAATAGTATATTGGATGCGTCGGATTTGAGAAGAAGGTGTTAGTAAAGTACGTACCGTTAAGATTTTGGGTTAGGAAACCCCCGTTGAATCAAATACGGTAAGCTTGAAAAGTTCGCTTGCACGGGTCAAACTTTCCGGATCTTTGGCACTGTACTTCGTAATCACCTTAGCCTTGAACGTACACTTTGCTCCCCACAATCGCAGTTTGCAAATCCGCAAAAATCTGCACTCTTGCCCACAAAAATGATCAAAAAAAAATAATAATAACAAAAGATTTTTTTATTTATAAATATATACAAAAAGAATATTAACCCGAATAACAAGAAAGAAAATACGCTACCGTCTCCCCGGCAACGGCGCCATTTGATCGCACGCTTATGGAGTGTCGGATGTTCAAAGTTCTAAAGTTTACCGCGATCAGGACGGTGTCGCTTTGCAGCTAGCCGGTTGAGCACGGGTCGATCCACAGGGAGATGGTTGTATTTCCGTTCTTGTCTTAGACGAGTCAATAAAGAATTTGTATAAGTTTGTTCAAACTAACCTATGTGTTTTATATGCAAGTATGAAGTTGTTAAGAAAAAGATACGAAATTGTAAGCTAAAGAAATCCGTACTCAAAACCTTTGAGCCGAGTCTTGACCAATTGAAGCTAGAGAAATCGGCAACAACGTGGATTAGGGGATTTAAGCACGGTATTCGTGGAATCCGGCTTATTTACCCTTGTCCTTCCGTTCTTGTCTCTTGCTTTCGCCTCCGGCCAAACCGAACGCAACCGGTCGCTGTTAGGAATCACCTTTACCTTGGTAGGGTAGGGTGCCTAATGGAGCGCTTGCGTAACGTTTGGGCGGAGTTCAATGGAAAATAACGGGAAAAGGAAATGAGCAAAGAAACATTAACTTACAATACCGTATTTATTCTTAACAACGATAATTACAACCATTCACAAAACGAAACAAAAAGAGAGAACAAAAAGATAAACAAAGAAAAGAAAAGATTACAAGCAAGTAATTAAAGTGCATGGTAATAAATTGCAAGTAATAAAAGACAAGAATGAAAAATACAAGAAAGTAACACTAAGAACCATAGAGCTCAAGACAAGCATGGGATCAATAGCCAACCCTTAAACTTGCAAGCTCAATTAAGAGGTTGCAAGATCAAGAGAAGGGTAAAGAACTCATGTGAAATGAAGCACAAAAGAGAGAACAAAATGATACAACCCCTTGAGATCAATGACCAAAGCTTAAACTTGCAAGCTCACTTAAGAGGTTGCAAGATCAAGTTAAGGTAGAGAGCTCAGGGGGGAAGCTAAGCAAAAGAAAGAATGATACAAAAACCCTCATCTTCATTAACATCCACTCAATACTCTCACTACATTTTCATGGAGGAAGAATGAAGAAGAAGAAGAAGAAGAACAAAACTACACTAAAAGAGGCTAAAGAAATTAACAAAGAATTGACACCCTTGGCTTTGCTCAGAACCGGGGTATTTATAGGAGAGGAATGGGAAACCTAGGGCAACAATCTGCCCATAAATAGAATGACCAAACAGCCCCCAAAAGATTACGGAGAGAGGACCCCACATGGCCGCGGAACAGCGGCCTAGACCCCCTATTGGCCGCGGTTCCGCGGCCATCTTGGTGAGTTGGGTCATGGGGATTTGTCGTGTTCCCTGGTTTACTTTTTCCTCGTGTTTGAAAACTTCAAACTGCACAAAATCTTCCAGAATATCTTCAGAATTCTTAGTCCAAGATTGCACTCTTTTCTTTACTTTTGATTTTATCTCCCTCGAGCTCCGCGCACCCATTGATTCTTGTGCAGCCCCCCTCGTGCTCTGTGCTTGTCCCAGACACGAATGACCATTGTCATCTGTCTTGTCTTTGGAACTGATACTCGGCACTGGACGGATATGGATGACTGGAATCCGGCTTTTATCTGCTGTGACAGATGTTCTGTATTTTGACGTAACTGTGGAGATTTTGTCTTGATTTGCAATATTTGGACTGGAAACTTGTAATCTGTAAATATGTAACAAACACGGATTAAAAGCACCTACCTATAAACAACTGAGCGTAAGAATGGGCGGTATAAAATGCAATATTCTGGTATGAACAGCTACACACTTTACATACATGTTCCCCTCCGAACGGCGGCCAAGATATTGACGTCTTGCCTGAGATTCGGGCAGATGCTATTTGGTTTTATCCGTCCACCTCTCCGAAGATGCCAAGTTGATTTATGGAACCGTGTATCGGAGATTTGGACGGATGCGGCCGATGTAGCAGATTTCGTCAGATTCCCCCTCGCTTGAGGGGTTTTTGATTGTGGGGACGCTCTTCCCTGCAGGCGCAAACCCCTGCAGTTAATTACACTACCGTATCGCGGTAACAACTTTCTCTTTCTCCAGAAATTTCACTTCGTGTCGTGTGTGTTTGTTTTGTTTATGGTTGCCCGTGGATTGTATACGGAGACTAAGTTATGCCGTCGCCCGTAGGACGTGAATTAGTCCAAATCCGTATTTACTTAGATTTGGGTTTGGTGTTTTAGTTTAAGGATATGTTAGCCCTATTTAAGGCTAAGATCAACTTAAACGCTCGTTAAGGATGCGTTAGTCTAATTTAAGACTAAGATCAACTCAATGGAAAGAGCATTTAGGGGCTCTAATGTTCCAGTTTAGGGACGTAGTGGTCCATTTAATGTATATGGCTATCGGGACCCGTCACCTCTCCGACGACGTTGAAGGATTACAACGACAGCTGTCAGAGGAGTTCGGAGATGTACCCTTGAACCAAAGTTGAATAGGGAATATGTAATCCGATTAAATGTTTAAGGATACGTTAGCCAGATT
This sequence comes from Agapanthus africanus, assembly GCA_030015575.1. Lineage (NCBI taxonomy): Eukaryota > Viridiplantae > Streptophyta > Magnoliopsida > Asparagales > Amaryllidaceae > Agapanthus > Agapanthus africanus. The sequence goes on along the minus strand of CM057337.1, from coordinate 154,162,142 downwards.
TGAGGCTAAGATCGACTCAAACGGAATCGTTTAGATCCGACAAAAGAGCGTTTGGAGGCTCTATTGTTCCAGTTTAGGGACGTAGTGGTCCATAGGTAGTTTAAGGATATTGCGATCCGTTGCATGTATGGCCATCGGGACCCGTCACCTCTCTGACGTCGTTGAAGGATTACAACGATAGGTGTCAGAGGAGTCCAGAGGTGTACCCTTGAACCAAATGTAAATTGATTTAGGAGAGCAGCCGTGCTCGGTCAATTTAATTTGAGGACTTACGGCCATGATTGGGCTAAGTCCAGTTGATAATGTTCAACATTTTTATTTATATTTAGCCTAGTAGGCCTTTATTAGGGCTCTGCCCCTGTTAATAATGCACTGCATTCTATTCTGGCCTGTTAGGCCTTTTAAGTTGGGCTCTGTCCCCTTTTTATAATGATGCAGAGCATCAATTCTGTCTAGGCTCTGCATTTTATTTTGTTTGCAATTTATTTTGGCCTACTAGGCCTTTTTGATTTGGGCCTGGCCCTTTCGTAAACAATGCTTTGCATTTGTCAGGCGCTTTGCGCCAATCACTGAGTGCAAGCGCTTGTGGTGATAACACGTGTCACGCAAGCGCGGTGCGCTGCGCTTGCGCTACTGACACGTGGCGCGCTCTGGTAAGTTGCGCCAATTTTAGAGAGCAAGGCTCTATCTTAAAAGCGCATAGCGCAAGTGGTTCAGGTGCTGACACGTGGCGCTCTCTGATGGCTTGCGCCAACCCAAGAGCGCAACAGTGCAAATTTTACAAGTGCAGGACACTGTTTAATTTATTGATCCAATTTAGATCGAAGAAAACAAGTTTTTCTTGTTTTCAGGGAACCAGTGGTTCATAAAAAAGTGTAAGACACTATTATTATTTGTTTTTTATTGAAGATCATTGATCTTGTTCTTAGATCAATGATCTATTAGAAGAAATTCTTCTATTTTATGAAGGTTTTTACCTTTTCTTTCTCTGATCTCTTCTCAAAATTTTCTTTAGAAGAGTTCTCTCTTCTTTTTTTTCTGTGTTGATCTCTCCTTTTGTGTTGGGGTCTGGGGGCCTTTTATAGTGCCAATGATTTGTTGAATTGGTTGGAGAGATCTTTCTCTGAGTGATTTGGGAATTTTTCCCCACCGTTGGATCTTTGATCCAAGAGCTTCTATTTTACAGAAGGCAATCTTCTTATTTTTAACAAGATTGAGAAAGATCTTTCAGAATTTTAATTCTGTTTGGCGCAAGCGCACCTACGCTTGACACGTGTCGCGCAGCTCAACTGCGCTAGCGCAACTGCGCTGCCACGTGTCGCGCAGCGCAACTGCGCTAGCGCGACTGCGCTGCCACGTGTCGCGCAGCGCAGAGCGCAAGTTAGCTGAAGCGTTGCTTCTTTATTTTAAGATTTTATTTTATTATCTTTTAAAACAGAGCTTTGCTCTGATTGGGGGAAACAGAAGCATTGCTTCATTTCCCGCCTTGGGATTTGAACAGAGCTTTGCTCTGAAAGGAAGGTTTTCTCCTTTATTATCATTATTTATTTATTTATTTATTTATTTTTATTTTATTGGAACGGGTTTTAAGCCAAAATTTTGGCGGGAACAAATGCCCCCCACTACTTTGCCACGTAAGTATGTACGTGGGTGAAGTAGTGCAAAGTTAGGAGTAGCCATGAAATCGAGGGCTTAGGAGACAGGTTTAGGGTCCTTGTAGCTTAAGATTTTTCAACTTTATGAGCCGTGAAGGTATCACAAAGACTTTTCTCCCTACGGATCATGAGGATCTCGTAGGTGTATTTTCTCCTTAAGGGTCGTGAGGACTCCTAAGTGTGTTTTCTCTTATAAGTCGTAAGGAGCTTATAAGAGCATTTTCCCTCTTACGAGTCGAGAGGACTCGTAAGCGGTTGTTTCCCTCCTTGTCGAGATTCGACTTTAGAGAGTGTGACCCGTGGATAGTATGCAAGAGACCGTTTTGGATCGACTTGCAGGGCCCTAGTGCTTAGGAAATAGGTTTTTTAATCCTCACTGCCTAGGCTTTTTTTTACGAGTCGAGCCGCATCGAAAAGTTCTCGCAAAGACATCAATTTCTTCACAAGTCGAGACGAATCGAGTATTTCTCGCAAGAATATCCTAATGTCACAGTTAACCTCTGCTCTTTACGACAGAAGTCCGTTAAGGTCTGTGGTACTTAGGGTTTTGGCCGTTGTACCATCGCATAAGCTGATATATTCCTCGATAGGCAATCGTGCTGTTCGAGTAGCCCTGCGACTGCCGTGTCTCTGATCCCTTCGGGGGCTGGACAAGACGTCTTCAAGCAATCCTCCTTGGCAGTTTAACCGTCGGAAGAGCAAGCGTTAGGTATTTTGCCATGCCTCTTTTTACTTGAGGTTAGGCTCATTTTGGAGAGCCCCGATGAGTCATAACCACTCCGCGCTGGTGTGAGATGATCTCCGATAGTCTTTCAGGTTTTATGTGAGTTGCCGTCAAGACCCTGAAGCTAGGAATTTGGCCTTTGCTTCGTTTGCTGGCATCGCGTCTGCTGTATCGAGACAAATGTCGCGGTTGTCTCTAGGTTGCTGGTGAACCGTCGAGGTTTGGAACTAGGGATTTTGCCGTGGCTCCGTTTGTTTGATTGTCGCGTCTGAACCCTGCTGGAGGAAGAACACTGGGGTGACAACTCGTCTGCTGTATCGAGACGAACGTCGCGGTTGTCTCTAGGTTGCTGGTGAACCGTCGAGATTTGGAACTAGGGATTTTGCCGTGGCTCCGTTTGTTTGATTGTCGCGTCTGAACCCTGCCGGAGGAAGAACGCTGGGGTGATAACTCGTCTGCTGTATCGAGACGAACGTCGCGGTTGTCTCTAGGTTGTTGGTGAACCGTCGAGGTTTGGAACTAGGGATTTTGCCGTGGCTCCGTTTGTTTGATTGTCGCGTCTGAACCCTGCTGGAGGAAGAACGCTGGGGTGACAACTCGTCTGCTGTATCGAGACGAATGTCGCGGTTGTCTCTAGGTTGCTGGTGAACCGTCGAGGTTTGGAACTAGGGATTTTGCCGTGGCTCCGTTAGTTTGATTGTCGCGTTCGAACCCTGCTGGAGGAAGAACGCTGGGGTGACAACTCGTCTGCTATATCAAGACGAATGCCGAGGTGGAGCTGGGATTTTGCCGTTACTCCGCTTGTTTGACCATGGGGTCTTTCATTGGCGTTGTATCTGCATCTTGATGGTCTACGAAGGAACGCCGTTGTTAACATCTCGTCTGCTGTATCGAGACGATTGTTGAGATGAAGCTGGGATTTTGCCGTCACTTCGCTTTACTGACCATGGGGTCTTTTGTTGACGTTGCATCTGCATCCTGCTGGACTGCAAAGGAACACCGTTGTTGACATTGCGTCTGCTGTAACGAGACGAATGCTGGGGTGGAGCTAGGATTTTGCCGTCACTCTACATTGTTTTGACCATGAGGTCTTTTGTTGGCGTTGTATCTGCATCTTAATGGTCTACGAAGGAACGCCGTTGTCAACATCTCGTCTGCTGTATCGAGATGATTGTTGAAATGAATCTGGGATTTTGCCGTCGCTTCGCTTTGCTGACCATAGGGTCTTTGGAACTAGGGATTTTGCCATGGTTCCGTTTCGTTACGACTCTGAAGTTGATTGTTGACGTCACGTCTGCATCTGGTTGGAATGCGGAGAAACGCCGTTGGTGATCTCTAAGTTGTCGATATTAACGTCGAGACCCTGAAGTTAGGGATCTCCTTTTGCTTCGTTTGTTGACATTGTGTATGCAATATTGCGACAAATGTCGAGATCGTCTTTAGGTTGTCTATGAACCGTCGAGATTTGGCTTCGCTTTCTGGTGGAGCCTGTTGGGAAGGTATGTTTTCCTCTTTGTTTGTGCCCCTGGATTGTATACAGGGATCGATATGATCTCACCTGTAGGGCAAAAAGTTTCATCATATTTTTTTTATTGTTTTATTTCCGCGATGCTCTATCATTTCAGCTTTTATATCATGAAAGTCGCGATTGCCCAATCATTTCGGCTATTTTTCGTGGTGCCCAATCATTTCGGCTGTTTATTTTATATTTACTCGCTGCTTTTTATTGCGAGTTGCCCAATCGTTTCGGCTATTTTGCATGCATACATTTTTACTTGCTGATTTTTATTGCAAGTTGCCCCATCATTTCGGCTATTTCGTATGCATGTATGGCTCGCTGATTTTTTATCGCGAATGTGGAATTTGGAATCTGATGCCAATCTCAGCATCAGTATCGCTACAACTGAAATATTGCCAGGAGCGAATCATCATTTGCCATGAAAGGGCTTGGAATTTGATACCGGCTTAGGCATCAGTATTGCTACAACTGGGACATTACCAGGAGCGAATCATCATTTGCCTCTGTTGATGTTGAACAAAGGTGGCTTAGCGAACAGGGTTAGGATCCCGTCGACTAAGGCTTTTGACTTCATGAGCCGTAAGGGTCTCACAAAGGTATTTCTCCCTACAAGTCGTGAGGATCTCGTAGGTGTGTTTTCTCTTTAGGGATCGTGAGGATTCCTAAGTGTATGTTCCCCTGTAAGTCGTAAGGATCTTACAAAAGGGTTTTCTCCTTTTAAGTCGAGAGGACTTACAAGGGTTGTTCACCGTATGGACATATCCCCAGTCACGGGTGGGACTTGGTTGGGGAAAAGTTTATTCGCGCCCGTGGATTGTATACGAGGGTCAGTATTGAGCCACTTGTTAGGCAGAATCGAAGGTTGTGGGAGTTGCTTAAGCACAGGTTTAGGTATCTGTAACTTAAGACTTTCAAATCTTATGAGCCGTGAGGGTCCCATAAGAGAGTTCTCCTTACGAGTCGTGAGGATCTCGCAAGTGTAATTTCTCCTTAGGAATCGTGAGGATTCCTAAGTGTGTTGCTCCCTTGTGAGTCGTAAGGACCTCACGCGGGTGGTTTCTCCTTACAAGTCGAGAGGACCTTGTAAGTGTCTTTCAACGAGGTTGCGCCCTTTCGGATTTTCACAAACACTCGCCGATAGCCCTGCTGTTTTTACTCACGGAGCCCTTTCGGGTTTTCATCCGTGCCCATTTCGCTTATGGACATACCGTCTTTTTTTTTTTTTTGAAACGAGGTCGCGCCCTTTCGGGTTTTCACGAACACTCGCCGGTAGCCCTGCTGTTTTTTACTCACGGAGCCCTTTCGGGTTTTCATCCGTGCCCACTTTTGCTTACGGACTTACCGTCTTTTTTTTATTTATTTAAAACGAGGTCGCGCCCTTTCGGGTTTTCACGAACACTCGCCGGTAGCCATGCTGTTTTTACTCTCGGAGTCCTTTCGGGTTTTCATCCGTACCCATTTTTGCTTACGGACATACTGTCTTTATTTTTTCTTTATTATTTTTATTATTATTATTATTTTTTATCTCGTCAGCCTAAGAATGCTGCGGTAGTAGTTTAAGGACGTTTCGGTCCGTCATTAGTTTAAGGACGTTTCGGTCCGTCGTCGCCGTATTTGAGACGAATCTCTAGTTTACTGACTTTTCGGTCTATGGGGCTTTCTCTATGACTGAGTATGATTTCCCCGGCGTGTCCATCTTTCTCGGAGCATGTGGTCGTGGCGGGCTCACCTTCCAGTTTTCAGACAGCGCGAGTTCGCCTTGTTGGTACTGGTCTTCAACCCAGTTTTTGAAGACGTAGCAATCCTCGATCAGGTGACTTACCGTTTGGTGGTAAGGGCAATAATTGAGATCGTTAACATCGCCTGGCCGCAGCGGGCGTTTTGGACTCGGCAGATTGATGAGTTTGTCGCGCACTGCCAACTCGAACAATCTCCTTATTTTATCTTGAGGAAACGAGTAAGGACGCTTCAACTTTTCATGGAGGGGTTGCCGCTTGTTGTTTCGGCAAACAACCGGTCTAGGGCCACTTGATTGCTGTTGAGTGTTGGCTACGAGGGCTGTTTTTCCCTTTCCTTTATCCTTTCTGCTCGATCCTTTGTTTGCGGGGCCGAGATTTTTTTCGAGTAGCGTGCGATTGCACGGCTGAACATTCTCGCAACTCCTCAATTCTTTCATTTTTGAAATGGATTCCTTGAGGAGAGGGTTGAGGGCAGCTTCTTCGTCAGAGTCGCTTCCAAAGGTGATAACTTGTGATCCCTTGGTGTCGGCTATGTGACAGTCGGCGGCGGCTCTTTTGCGCTCATCTACCGTGTATTTCTGATGTCTACGAGCTCCACGCTTTGTCCTGTTGAAGTGTTGCTTTTGAGCGACATACCCTTGCCATCAACACTTAAAGGAGTCACAGTCTTCGGTAGGATGTATGATCTTCTGATGATATAAGCAGAAGTTAGGATGCATCTCTACTCCACCGAGAGTATTTTCTTCAGAGGGCGGTAGCTTCATTCCCATTGATAGGGCTTTGGCGAACATTTTCCTCGTCTTGAATTTGTTTTTATCCGCAGCGGATGACTTTTGTTTTGACGGAAGTGCCTCTACTCTTTGGTCTAGTAGTCGGTGTTTGGCTCCTTCCAGTATGGCCATCTCACGCTCTTGATTAGCTTTAACTTTCAGACGAATCTCATTCAGGAAGGCATCGATCAACTCGTCTGACGGCCGCGGGATTTCTGGTTCAGGGTCCACCCTCGGTTTCTCGGCGCAAGGAGCTTCTTCATCATCCGCCAATGAGTGAGAGATCACATAACAAGTCATTATGCAGTCTTCGGATTCACCTGATGAGTCTTCTCCATCATTTTCGTCCTTGACAAAAGAACAAGTTGCCCCCATCGTGTCCGTCTTCTTTGGAGTGTGCCGCTGTGGTGGGTTTATCTTCCACTTTTCAGACAGCGCAAACTTGCCTTGTAGGTACTGGTCTTCAATCCATCCCTTAAAGATGAAACAATCCTCGATCGGGTGACTTACCATTTGGTGGTAAGGGCAATAATTGGGATTATTGAGATCGCCTGGCTGCAACAGACGTTTTGGACTCGGCAGATTGATGAGTCTGTTGCGCACTGCCAGCTCAAACAGTCTTCTTGTCTTATTCTGAGGAAACGAGTAAGGACGTCCTAGTCTCTCCTCGAGGGATGGGCGTGGACGCACGTCATTTTGGCGAACGGCCGGCTTTGAGTTGCTCGGCTGCTGTTGAGCACTGGCGACGACGATCGCTTTCCCTTTTCCTTTCTCATTTCGAGAGTCTGGTTTTGGAGGAGACGGTCCATGGCCCATCTGGTCCATTTGGGCTAACTTGTCAATCAAGGCCTGGAAGGTGGTCGGCCTGAAGAACATCATGAATTGGGATATGGTTGCCTGCGGATCAAGGGTTCCCACGAACATGCCTACCGCAGGAGCCTCTTCTATACGTTGTTCGCATTTCGACCATAGGCTCTGCCATCGTGTCGCGTATTGGACCCACGTTTCGCCTGGCCTTATCCTGGGATTTATCAGTGCCATTATCGGGATGCGTTCACTAGCACTCGCGAATCGCTGAGTAAACAACAACTCCGTTTCAGCGAAGGTCTTGACGGAGTCATTTAGGAGTTCGGAGTACCACTCAAATGCCGTCTCCGATAAGCTACCGACGAACTGGCGAAGCAACAATTTATCATCACCGCCGGTATTGCCGCAAAGTGCTCTGAACTGGGCAACATGCTGGTGGGGATTGCCCGTCCCCTTGTAGACATGGAATTTCGGTATTGTATAGCCCGGCGGGTACTTAATCTGATCGTACCAGCTCGGATATGGTCGTCCTGTTTTTACGACCTGGCCGGCTGCTTCAGTCGCATGATGAACCCGTATTTGTTGGGCTATGTACTCGTCCAAGTCAGCTTTGGAGATTGTCTCCTCCTTAGCTGTTGACAGAGCTGGTGGAGGATTCGACGTTTCTCCCCTATCGTCTTCAAGGATGATTGGGGGATCTTCGGTCGGAGGATTTTGTTGGATCATCATCCCCACCATGTCTTGGAACAGGAGGGTCATACGCTTTATGTTGGCTGCTTGTTCAGCAGCCTCTTTATCCTTCTTCTCCAATATACGACGAAGGAATTCAGCGTCAGTTTCTTGCTCCTGACGTTCATCCGAGGACGCTTCGGGGCTTTCTTTTGGCCCAGTGAGTGCGGCCATTGCGTTCATCATCTCTTGGAGCTTTTGCTGTTGCTCCTGAGTTTTGGTCACTGACCGTGTAAGCGGTCGATGACCTATAGATGTGCGGCTGTCCTCTTTCCCCGACGCCATGTATACAGTATGGACCACGATGCCCCCGGACTTAGGGCGTTTAGGTTCACCGCCTTTGGCATTTGCCACGGGCGTGGGAATTTTCTCCGGCCTCCTTCTCTTGTGGGCCGTTGAAGTTGAAGGGGCCGTTGCAGCGGGCACCCTGGTGATTGTCGTCCTTTGCTGTTTGATTGGACAGTCCTTTTCTTCCTGCACTTTCGCCTTTTTCTGCTGACGAAAGTGACCTTAATCGATTACGGAGTCTTGAACTCTTCGCCAAACTTTATAAATTTTAGAGGATAGCCGCTGAGGGGGCTGCTCCAGCTTTGTTTTCGGAACCCTCTCCACAGGTGGAGGAGATCTTTTTAGCGTAGCAGTTGGAGAGTTCTTACGTACCCTCCTAAGTGGTTCAAAGCTGTTCCCGGTTGGAACAGCAGCATTAATCTCCACAACTGGAGCAGGTGGAGTTAGCCCTGAGGGGGAGTTGCCCCCAGCCTTTCTTACTCGGCACAGTGGTGACGTCGAGCATGACAAGCCGTTGGGACTGGCTCGGCGATAGAGACAGCTTCTTCTTACCCTCTATCTGAATGAGGTGCTGCTGGTGTCAGCCTCTTAAAGACTGATGTTGTCCTTTGAGTGGCGATGTTCAATCTGTCAAAGACAGATCCTCGAGCAGGAGCAGGAGCAGGAATAGTCAGCCTTGAAAGACCGACTCTTTGACAGGAGAACCACCTTGACGACTTCTGGAGCAGCGGTTGTTGCCTTCCTCGGGACAGCCACTTTAGAGTTCATGGGCTTCCTGGCGGGCCCATCAGAGTTCTGATCCAGCCTGGCAAAGACAGAGGCTGTTGATTTGATATTGGACGACCCGTTGGCAGGGGCCGTTATAGCAGTGAGTCGATCGAAAACCGACTTCTTGTTCGCTTCTGGTGCGGGCATTGGCATGGTGAAGCTTGCCGGCGGGATCATGGTCCCGAAAAACAGGCCAGTGGTGGCCTGGGTCACCTGTTCTACCGGCATGGCCAGGATGGAGGCCGCTTGAGGCCCATATGCTACACCTCCAGGTGAGGTGGAGCGTCAGTTGCATTGGCACTTTGAGCAGTTCGAGCAATTTGAGGCCATTGATGCTTGATTTCTGCGCCAGGCAAAAGACCAAATCTTAGTAATTTGCGACCCAAAGGCAACCATTAACAAACCGCGATTCGTTCGCGAAGACGACACACGAAGTGTGGAGTGGAAAGAGGAAAAGGTCCCACCGGGCGTGCCAAAAATCTGTTCCCCTCCGAACGGCGGCCAAGACATTGACGTCTTGCCTGAGATTCGGGGCAGATACTATTTGGTTTTATCCGTCCACCTCTCCGAAGATGCCAAGTTGATTTATGGCACCGTGTATCGGAGGTTTGGACGGATGCAGCCGATATAGCAGACTTCGTCAGATTCCCCCTCGCTTGAGGGTTTTTGATTGTGGGGACGCTCTTCCCTGCAGGCGCAAGCCCCTGCAGTTAATTACGCTACCGCATCGCGGTAACAACTTTCTCCTTCTCCAGAAATTTCACTTCGTGTCGTGTGTGTTTGTTTTGTTTGTGGTTGCCCGTGGATTGTATACGGAGACTAAGTTATGCCGTCGCCCGTAGGACGTGGATTAGTCCAAATCCGTATTTACTTAGATTTGGGTTTGGTGTTTTAGTTTAAGGATATGTTAGCCCTATTTAAGGCTAAGATCAACTTAAATGCTCGTTAAGGATGCGTTAGTCTAATTTAAGACTAAAATCAACTCAACGGAAAGAGCATTTAGGGGCTCTAATGTTCCAGTTTAGGGAAGTAGTGGTCCATTTAATGTATATTGCTATCGGGACCCGTCACCTCTCCGACGACGTTGAAGGATTACAATGACAGGTGTCAGAGGAGTTCGGAGATGTACCATTGAACCAAAGTTGAATAGGGAATATGTAATCCGATTAAATGTTTAAGGATACGTTAGCCAGATTTGAGGCTAAGATTGACTCAAACGGAATCGTTTAGATCCGACAAAAGAGCGTTTGGAAGCTCTATTGTTCCAATTTAGGGACGTAGTGGTCCATAGGTAGTTTAAGGAAATTGCGGTCCGTTGCATGTATGGCCGTCGAGACCCGTCACCTCTCTGACGTCGTTGAAGGATTACAACGATAGGTGTCAAAGGAGTTCAGAGGTGTACCCTTGAACCAAATGTAAATTGATTTAGGAGAGCAGCCGTGCTCAGTCAATTTAATTTGAGGACTTACGGCCATGATTGGGCTAAGTCCAGTTGATAATGTTCAACATTTTTATTTATATTTAGCCTAGTAGGCCTTTATTAGGGCTCTGCCCCTGTTAATAATGCACTGCATTCTATTCTGGCCTGTTAGGCCTTTTAAGTTGGGCTCTGTCCCCTTTTTATAATGATGCAGGGTATCAATTCTGTCTGGGCTCTACATTTTATTTTGTTTGCAATTTATTTTGGCCTACTAAGCCTTTTTGATTTGGGCATGGACCTTTCGTAAACAATGATTTGCATTTGTCAGGCGCTTTGCGCCAATCACTGAGCGCAAGCGCTTGTGGTGATGACACGTGTCACGCAAGCGCAGTGCGCTGCGCCAGTGCGCTGTGCTTGCGCTGCTGACATGTGGCGCGCCCTGGTGAGTTGCGCCAATTTTAGAAAGCAAGGCTCTATCTTAAAAGCGCATAGCGCAAGTGGTTCAGGTGCTGACACGTGGCGCTCTCTGATGGCTTGCGCCAACCCAAGAGCGCAACAGTGCAAATTTTACAAGTGCAGGGCACTGTTTAATTTCTTGATCCAATTTAGATCGAAGAAAACAAGTTTTTCTTGTTTTCAGAGAACCGGTGGTTCATAAAAAAGTTCAAGGCACTATTATTATTTATTTTTATTGAAGATCATTGATCTTGTTCTTAGATCAATGATCTATTAGAAGAAATTCTTCTATTTTATGAAGGTTTTTACCTTTTCTTTCTCTGATCTCTTCTCAAAATTTTCTTTAGAAGAGTTCTCTCTTCTTCTTTTTCTGTGTTGATCTCTCCTTTTGTGTTGGGGTCTGGGGGCCTTTTATAGTGCCAATGATTTGTTGAATTGGTTAGAGAGATCTTTCTCTGAGTGATTTGGGGATTTTTCCTCACCGTTGGATCTTTGATCCAAGGGCTTCTGTTTTACAGAAGGCAATCTTCTTGTTTTTAACAAGATTGAGAAAGATCTTTCAGAATTTTAATTCTGTTTGGCGCAAGCGCACCTACGCTTGACACGTGTCGCGCAGCGCAGAGCGCAAATTAGCTGAAACGTTGCTTCTTTATTTTAAGATTTGATTTTTATTATCTTTTAAAAAAGAGCTTTGCTCTGATTGAGGGAAACAGAAGTATTGCTTCATTTCCCGCCTTGGGATTTGAACAGAGCTTTGCTCTGAAAGGGAGTTTTTCTCCTTTATTATCATTATTTATTTATTTATTTATTTATTTTTATTTTATTGGAACGGGTTTTAAGCCAAAATTTTGGCGGGAACTACAAAATGGCATTTTGCTCATCCTATACCTCATGTGCTCATTTCTTTTGCACATGAGCCATGGGTTTTACAAAATTTAGCTTTATGCTCATTTTTCTTACATTTATTCATAAAATAAAAAAAGAAATACACCAAAATTATTTATTACAAAATTTTTATTTTGGCATGGGGGAGGCCCGCCGCTTCATGTTCAGGCTCGACCCGGGCATTGGCCCACTTGACCTGGGCTTAGGCCCACTTGGCTTGGGGTTGACTTTGATTTTAACTTGGTCAACCGGAGTGTAAATTTTGACCCCAACATAGGAGCCATAAATCCGAGTATACCGGATTCTCGGGATACCACGACCGACTCGATGCCCTCGAAAAGAAGATCGAGAGTATAAATCGGGAGAGTCGTCCTTCAAGCGATGGGGCTAGATATGCCGCCAACTCGCTTACGAGGCCTTTCACTGAAGAGCTGCTCGCTATCCACGTCTCTTCCATGAACAAGCCTCCAAAGTTATCACTCTTCAACGGAAAGTCCGACCCGAAAGACCACTTGGATGCGTTCACGGCAGGGATGAGCTTCCAGGACAACTTCGACGTTGCACAATACCGTGCATTCCCCGCCACTCTCATCCGCTCTGGACGAGACTGGTTCCGAGGACTCACGCCACGCTCCATCTCTACCTTTGATGAGCTGGCCGCCCAATTTCTCGGTCATTTCGTCGGGAACAGGCGGCAGAAGCGGACCGTCGACCACCTCTTCACCATAAAGAGCGGGGATAGGGGATCTTTCAAAGGATACGTCACCCCGCTTCTATAAAACTCTTCTTGAGGTCCCAGAGCACCGGGACGAGACGGTCATCACGGCCCTTAGGTCGGGTCTTAGGCACAAGGAGTGGCTTCGCTCCTTTGCATTAGCGCAACCTAAGATCATGGCCGAGGTAAAAGACTGGACCGAACGAGAGATCCAGCTCGAGTCCGAGGTGAACGCGAACCTACCCCATACCGACCAGGACAATCAAAAGAAGAGAGCCAGAGAAGAGAAAAAGAAGATTGACCAGCCAAAACCCTACTCCCCGAAGTTCCAGGAGTATACCCCACTCAACATCTCCCAGACAGAGCTGTTGGAGGAAGCGAAGGGCGAGAGATTCTTCAAACTCACTTCGGTCAACAATAAGGCGGCCAAACGGACATGAGGCCCCTACTGCGCTTTCCACAGGTCGCAGAGACACCCTACTGAAAATGCAAACAGCTCCGAGATTACATTGAGGAGTTAATTCGCTCAGGGCACCTAGCAAAATACTTGCGGGAAAAGCGATAAGCAGACCGAAAGCAAGAGCAGCGTTCCCCTCCCGGCGAGTTAACGATCAGCCAAATCATGGTCGTATCAGCGGAGGGTGTGCCTAGAACCAGCGAGATCCGACGCCTCCTGCCGGTCGAAGGGACAAGCAGCCAGCCCATGAAGAGGACTAAAGCAGCCGAGGCCATCACCTTTACCGACGAGGATCTCCACGGGATATCCTTGCCTCACAACAACCCCTTGGTTATTACAGCGCGGGTCCACCACTACGAGGTTCAAAGGATACCAGTCGACTCGGGAAGCTTGGCAGACATCCTCTTCTACGACTACTTTCTAAGTATGGGGCTTAGCCCGTCGGACCTGAGGCCGACCCAACATCCTGTCGGGGTTTACTAACCACTCCATCCCGGTGGAAGTAGTGGTCACCCTCCTACTTAACATCGGGGAGGCAGGCCGTATACGTACCGTGCCTGTGGAGTTCATCATCGCTAGAATTCCATCGGCCTACAATATCCTCCTGGGACGCCCGACACTAAACTCCCTCCGGGCCCAGATATCGACCTACCACCTCGCGATCAAGTTTCCACTCGACCAAGGCGGAATAGGCCGAGCCTACAGGAACCAGCAAAGTGCAAAAATTTGCTTCACAGCGACATCTATGCCCGAGGAGCAAGGCGATGACCTTGAAGGCACGGAGGATTTCAAGGGGTCCTTGGATACTCGGGACGAGCAAAAGAGATCTGAGGAGCACCGGTGGAGCCGCTAACGGAGGTTCCCCTCATCGAAGGGGAAAATGAACGAACCTTCCAAATCGGGTCTCTCTTAACAGGGGCCCGACGCGACGACCTTGTCTGCTTCCTCAGGGGGAACTCGGACGTGTTCGCTTGGGTGCCCGCCGCCATGCCTGGGATCGACCCCAAAGTAATCTCATATAAGCTCGGGGTTGACCCGACGGTCCTACCTGTCAGGCAAAAGAAACGAAGTTTTGCCCTGATCAAACAAAAGGCGATCGAGGACGAGGTTAACAGATTGCTCGCAGCCAACTTCATTCGAAACTTGGCCTACTCAGAATGGCTGGCGAGTGTGGTAATGGTTAAAAAGGCGAGCGGGAAGTGACGCATGTGCGTCGACTTCACAGATCTCAACAAGGCCTGCCTGAAAGATAACTATCCCCTCCCTCGGATAGATCAGCTTGTCGACAGCTCGGCAGGCCACGAGTTACTCAGCTTCATGGATTCTTTCTCCGGCTACAACCAGATCCGTATGAATCCGGCAAACGAAGAACTCACTGCATTCACAATGGACCGGGGGGTATACTGCTAGAAAGAGATGCCCTTCGGCCTCAAACATGCCGGGGCTACATACCAACGCTTGGTCAACAGGATGTTCAAACCACATATCGGGAGGAACATGGAGGTTTACGTCGATGAAATGCTCGTTAAATCGACATTGTCAGAGGAACATGCCAAAGATCTTGGCGAGACCTTCGACGTCCTCCACAAATACAAAATGAAGCTGAATCCCGCCAAGTGCGCGTTCGGGGTCACTAGTGGAAAGTTCCTCGGATTCATGGTTACCCACCGAGGAATCGAGGCTAACCTGGAGAAAATCAGTGCCATCCTCAACATAGCCACGCCAAAGACCAACGTTGAAAGCATGCGGCTCACAGGGAGGGTAGCCACCCTGAGTCGCTTCATGTCAAGATCCGGGGAAAAGTGCCTCCTATTCTTCAAAGCCCTGAGGAAGATCCCAAGATTCGAATGGTCGGAGGAGTGCCATATCACTTTTGAACAATTGAAAACGCACCTAGAGACTCCCCCACTGCTCACCCGACCAGTTGAAGGAGACGAGCTATCGCTGTATCTGACGGTGTCCGATCAAGCTGCAGGCTCGGTGCTCGTCCGAGAGGTCGAAAGAGTCCAGAGGCCGGTCTACTATATAAGCCACGTCTTTAAGGACACGGAAACAAGGTACCTGGCCATAGAGAAGATTGTCCTGGCGCTTATAGTGGCCTCAGAAAAACTACGACACTACTTCCAGGCACACACCATCCTCGTTCTCACCGAACGCCCTTTAGGGGCTATTCTCTCCTCCCTCAAGTCTTCTGGTCGTTTGGAGAAGTGGAGATGGGAGTTGTCCCAATTCGACATCAAGTACCGCCCGAGGCAGGCTATCAAGGCATAAGTCTTGGCCGATTTTATCATCGAATGCACTATCCCCAACAAAGAGACAGTGTTCGTGCCACCCCCCGGATCTCAACCTTCGATCGAAGAGGGGCCCGACTCCATTCCCGACTGGATTTTTTACATCGACGGGTCATCAACCGAGGAAGGCTGTGGTGCCGGCCTCATCATTCGGGGCCCGAACAAGGCAGAGATGGAATATTCCTTAAATCTCGGGTTCAGATCCTCAAACAACGCCGCGATGTACGAGGCTTTGCTCGCTGGACTATGAATCGCCTCCTGAGTGGAGCTGAAAACGATCCGAATCCGAGGCGACTCCGCCCTGGTCGTAGGCCAGGTGACCGGCCGTTTCGATGCACGGGAACCTCTGATGGTAAAATATTTGGCCGAGGTAAGAAGACTACGGACGGATTTCGACGGAGTTCAAGTGGAGCAAATCCCCGACACCTAAACGCCCTGAGCAAGCTAGCTTCCTCCTACACGGCCAACAACAAGAGAAACATCCTCTTCGAGGTCTTGCCACGGCCAAGCGTGGAGGATAAAGCGATATCACTCTAAGTTTACACGGCCCTGGAAGAAGGTCGGGATTGGAGGCAGCCCCTCGTGGAATTCCTGAAAGAAGGTACGCTCCCCGGAGATCGAGGGGAGGCCCGCCGCCTCCGAGCCAAAGCCATCCATTTCGTCTGAAGCAGAGGGAACCTCTATAAGAAATCCTTCACTCAACCTTTGCTTTGGTGTGGCAATCCCCACGAAGCCGACTACGTCCTCCGTGAGATTCACGAAGGGGTCGGCGGAGCACATCAGGGGGCCCACACCTTAACCCAGAAAACACTCCTTCAAGGGTATTATTGGCCGACCATCTATCAGGACGCTCAGAAACTCGTCAGAAAGTGCAAGAGCTGCCAACTCCATGGCAGCATACAACGCTTTCGAGCTACCGAGCTAACGGCCATCACCTCCGTCTGGCCGTTTGCCCAGTGGGGAATGGACATGATAGGCCAATTCCCTACAGGTATGGGTGGGTACAAATACATCCTCATCGCGGTGGACTACTTTACTAAGTGGATCGAGGCCGTCCCCATCAGGAAACCGGACGCCACCACGACCATCAAGTTCCTGCAGAACAACATAATATACCAGTTCGGGATCCCGAGGTGTCTCATCACCGACCATGGGATGAATTTCGATAATGAAAAAGTCGAAGGATTCTGCAGTGAATACCATATACTGATGAAGTCCGCTGTGGTCGCGCACCCCCAGTGCAACGGGCAGGCCGAGGTCGCTAACCGAGACGTCATTCGAGGTCTTCGAGCTCGCTGGAGGGACGACATGGCAGTTGGGTTGACGAGTTACCCCAGGTCTTATGGGTCTTGTGCACGTCGAAGAAGACCCCCACTAGAGAGACCCTCTTCAGCCTCTGCTACGGCACCAAGGCGATGGTTCCAGCAAAGATCGGGCTGCCCAGTTATAGGGTCAAGCACTTCGACGACGAAGCAAACACCTCGGCCTTCCGGACTAATTTAGATATCTTGTTGGAGAAGCGGGACCGGGTACAGATCAGGGCTGCCGCCTACCAACAACAGACTGCCCGCTACTACAATGCATGAGTCAAGCATCGCGCCTTCAAAACCGGAGATTTGGTCCTAAGGCGGAACGAGTTCGTTGATCAGGGCAAGTTGCACAAGTTTTCTCCGAAGTGGGACGGCCCCTCTTTGCCTCCGAAATCTTGCCCGACGGGGCCTATCGGTTACAAGACGCTGCGAGTCGTAAATTTCCACGGTCTTACAATGCCGAAAAGCTCAAGTTATACCTATGAAAGTATATCTATGGATACATGTTTCTTCTTTGACAAAGAGATGTAAATTTTTTCTAAGTTTCTTAATAATAAGAAGGAACTTCCCCTATGTGTATCCCTCTTCCTCGACTCAAAGCTCACGGATTTCGTTTCGGAAAAATACTCAAATGCACCCAGAAGAAAAAAAGGAAACAATAGAACATCGCAAAAAGGAGAACTTTATTTACCAAAAGGTATTGTGGGCTCCTCAGCCTTACATAAAAATTGAAATTACAAAAGAGAGGGAACGGGGTCAAGGAAGCACTGCTGGTGATACTCTCTGGGAATCTCCGCCAGACGAGCCCTTGCCTCGTCATCCCGCTCCCGCTGATTCTGTCCACGAACTCGGGATGCTACGGAAACGCCGGGCCCTCCATCTGTCGAGCCTTGGCTCGCGATCTGTCTCTTTTGGAAGCACTCCAAAATAAGGGCCAAATATCGGTCGTGCCTACTCTTCGAGATGAGGCCAAGCACGTAGATCGTACGTGTCTTGTCAAGCGCCTCGTCCAGCAACTCTTCGGAGAGGGGGTTGTACAACCCCGGGGACCTCCTCTAGATTGCGTACATCAGCAATTGGAAGAGGGACGACCGGCGAGGAAGGAGACGGCCGATGTGTTCCTCGATGCGCTGGACCATTCCCCGGTACCTCTCCTCGGAAATGGACTGGTCGTATAGATAGATGTTATCGGGAGTAATGATCTCTTCGATCACATAGATACGCCCGGCCATCTCAAAAAAGCAATACTGAAAAGTTGGCATCTCCTTCTCTATTTATAGCCTCCACAGAATCCCCAAGAGCCTAAATTTGCGCGTGCATAAGCGCGAATCCTGGGATTCGCTCAATTCTTCCAATACTGTACTACCAAGTGGTGGGTATCCCATATTTCTCGGCGAATCGAAATCGAAACGATGCAGATCTTGGAACGCCTCGCCTCACCTATGCGTTTTTGCCGCGTGCCGCCCACGACAGTCACTCTTCTAGGTATTCACACATCTAGGAAGGTCAGGAAAAACCGAGCAACTTCCCTGCTCGGTCCATCCTTGGCTGGTAGTTTACTACCCACCGACGCCAAGGATCGAAGCCCTCGTCAAGAGGCCACCAAGCAGCTTTCCTGCTCGGTCCATCCTTAGTGGGCAACTTCTTACTCTTCTACGCTAAGGATCGAAGCCCTCGTCAAAAGGCTACCAAGTAGCTTCCCTGCTCGGTCCATCCTTAGTAGGTAACTTCTTACCCGTCTACGCTAAGGATCGAAGCCCTCATCAAGTGGTCACCGAGCAGCTTCCCTGCTCGGTCCATCCTTGGCTAGTAGTTTACTACCCACCGACGCCAAGGATCGAAGCCCTCTTCAAGAGGCCACCGAGCAGCTTCCCTGCTCGGTCCATCCTTGGCTAGTAGTTTACTACCCACCGACGCCAAGGATCGAAGCCCTCATCAAGAGGCCACCGAGCAGCTTCCCTGCTCGGTCCATCCTTAGTGGGTAGCTCCTTACCCGTCTACACTAAGGATCGAAGCCCTCGTCATAAGGCCACCGAGCAGCTTCCCTGCTCGGTCTGTCCTTGGCTAGTAGTTTACTACCCACCAACGCCAAGGATCGAAGCCCGCATCAAGAGGCCACCGAGCAGCTTCCCTGCTCGGTCCATCCTTAGTGGGTAACTCCTTACCCGTCTACGCTAAGGATCGAAGCCCTCATCAAGAGGCCACCGAGAAGCTTCCCAGCTCGGTCCATCCTTGGCCGATAGTTTACTACCCACCGACGCTAAGGATCGAAGCTCTCATCAAGAGGCCACCAAGTAGCTTCCCTGCTCGGTCCATCCTTAGTGGGTAACTCCTTACCCGTCTACGCTAAGGATCGAAGCCTTCGTCAAGAGGCCACCGAGCAGCTTCCCTACTCGGTCCATCCTTAGCTGGTAGTTTACTACCCACTGACGCCAAGGATCGAAGCCCTCATCAAGAAGGATGGACCGAGCAGCTTCCCTGCTCGGTCCATCCTTAGTGGGTAACTCCTTACCCGTCTACGCTAAGGATCAAAGCCATCGTCAAGAGACCACCGAACAGCTTCCCTGTTCGGTCCATCCTTGGCTGGTAGTTTACTACCCACCGACGCCAAGGATCGAAGCCCTCATCAAGAGGCTACTGAGCAGCTTCCTTGTTCGGTTCATCCTTAGTGGGTAACTCCTTACCCGTCTACGCTAAGGATCGAATCCCTCATCAAGAGGCCACCGAGTAGCTTCCCTGCTCGGTCCATCCTCGGCTGGTAGTTTACTACCCATTAACGCCAAGGATTGAAGCCCTCATCAAGAGGCCACCGAGCAGCTTCCCTGCTCGGTCCATCTTTAGTGGGTAACTTCTTATCCATCTGTGCTAAGGATCTAAACCCTCCTAAGAGGTCACCGAGTAGCTTTCCTGCTCAGTCTATCCTTAGTGGGTAACTCCCTATCCATCTATACTGAGGGTCGAAAGACCTCAACCTCGTCTACACCGACCTATCTTTAGAAAGATGCTCGCTATCCAACTCGAAGAAATGGGTGAGTCTACGCCTTTCTACTCGGAGGTACCAACCAGCATACCTTTAACGTGCGATCACCACCTCGACTTCGGTGCCATAACGACGCCGACCTTACACCGGCCATTGTACACTAACAAATAATTGGGTTTAACTCGATGCGCGATCGCCAACTAAAGGATCGGTCGCCGACCTAACGCTCATCAGGCGAGCAAAATGAAGACATTATCGCGAAATAGAAACATTGCCACAAAAATTTCTGCAAAAAGGCTTTATTTACAACTCGGGAACCTTTACAAAGGTATTGTGGGCTCCCCAGCCTTACAAAATCTCCCGAAGGCTTACAAAATTCCAAAACAAGAAAAAAATAAAAGGGAAGGCAGGGAGACTCGGGCCTCGGGGCCAGGGAGGACCTCGACGTGCTCCGATGCAGCGTCGGGAGCCGAGGTGGCAGCTTGAGGGTCGGCGCCCATAGCAGGAGCTTCGGCGCTGGGAGCCGGGATGACCGACTTCTCCCCAATGCCCCCACCAGGGGCCTTCCCCCGGGCGACGCTTCCGGCGGCATCCCCCGGCACTTCACTCTCGAGAGGGTACTCGAGCTGGAGCTTATCGTCGGGAAACTCCGGCATCAGCGCCTTGACGGCATCAAGGGCATCATGCCAGATGAGGGCCGAGGCGTTGGCGAGGTCGGCATAGAATTGATCCGACGTCTTGTAGCTCTCCACCTCCTTCGTAGCCTAGAGGTCGGGGCGTCTCATCCCTTCCTTCAGCGCCTTGTTTTCCCTTTTTAGGGTGTCCCGCGTCTTCTTCAGAGTGGCGGCGAGCACCCTGGCATCCTCCAACTTTGCCTCAATGACCTTGTTGGACTCCATCATGGCTCGGATGGACTCCCGGCAGTTGGCGTTCACCCTCTTCTCGGCAGCCACCCGGTCTTCGAGGGCGGCAATCCTCTCCCTCGCCTGACGCAGCTCCCGGCTCAGGATCTCCTCCCGCGAGGAAGACTCGCCCGCCAGCTGCAGCGTCGGGGCTATTTTCTCGTGCTCCATATTGGCGACGAGGGCGCAGTGCTGGAAGACCTGAGGAAAACAAAAGGAGGGGTTAAAAAGGTATCCGATCCTGCAAACAAAAAGGCTTAATGAAAACCCGAACGGGAGGCGGACACTAACCTGCACGGCCTCTTGAGCTATGGCCGCGATTTGTGCCTTAAGGGTCCCCTAGGGGATTCTGCCCCCAGCCGACCGCTCTATCTCGGAGAGAAAGCTATCGGTGACAGAAAGCCCCGAGGGCACCTCGTAGCGAGGACACCGTCCTCTTGCGTCGCTTGAGGGGGGCCACGGTAGGGTCAGCCTCATCCGCCACTCCTAAGACCTGGGGTTTTTGCTCCTAAGCGTGTTTGCGGCTCTCCCCATGACTGGTCTCCAGAGCCCGGGGAGTAGTGGAACGCCTAGCCAAAGCGGTCGCCGACGGAGCCGGGCTCGCAGCGGGGCGTGACGGGTCGGCGCCTCCGGCCTTCCTCCCTTTCTTCTCGGCCATGGCAGCCCGGAATTTAGATCGGTCCATCGGTTCTGCAAAACAAGCGAAAACACAAAGAGGGCGTTAGCAATGCCAAAAAGAATGGAAGAATACACAAGTCTAAACAGGTCGCCTAAGCTCCTAACTTACCCGCAAACTGAGTGGGGTTGAACTTGGCTTAACTGAAGGCCTACTCGGACAGCAACACATCGGCCTGATGGACGGGCTCCCACGCCGACACCGCCATCGCATCGAGATCGGACGACCGCCTCACCCGCGGGCAGTTGGCCCTGTGCCACTGGACAGGCACAGGCTAATCCTTACCCTCAGGTGGCCCGAAAAATAAGAACTTCTCCTTCCATTCATGAATGGAAGAAGGTACGGCTACGACCCCCGACCCAGCCGTCCCTCCTCTGTGTTTTCTAAAAGAAACGTATACCCATCTAGGCTCGCCCCTACGAGTACCGAGGTGATTTTTGTAGCATAGGGAGGAAAGGAGAAGGTTCAGGCTGAAAGGGATCTCCTGCAGTCTCAACCGGACCAGGAACCCGAGGAGAATCCTCCATGAGTTCAGCACTAGCTGGCCCGGGGCTAATTGAAAGCAACGCAGCGCCGCATTCACCTCGGGGGAGAAGGGCAGACGCATTCCGGCCCAAAAGGCTTCCAAGTACAAGGCAATCTCCTTGCCCCGTACCTGGTCTGCCCTTTCTCCCTCCCCGGCCAAGCGAAACGAGTAGCCGAGAGGAATGTGGAAGCGAGCCCGGGTGTCAGGACTAACCCTAACTCCCTGGGGGGATTCCGACTCGGACGAGGAAGAGGAAGAAGCGGCAGAAGACTCCCTAGACTCTATCTTTACTACCTCAACAGACTCCCCAGAGGAAGACATCTAACCTGAGCAAAGGAAGGAGACGTTCGAGGGAAGAACACAAGAAATCCGACCTAAAGGAAAGAGCGCCAAGCTAACACACACAGCGATGAGAAAATTATAGCGAGGTGTGGACCTTGGGGGGTCCCATCTCTATTTATAGCATTCGGCAAGCGCATCCAATGACGCCGATCTATTCCCGCCAAAACAGACGCTTCGCATCCGATGGCCACCAAATTTCTACGTGTCTCAAGAGCATTGGGCGCGTCTCTTCAAGCGCCAAGAACACCGGCGGCCCATCACGTCAGCCAACCAGCGCCGTACGCGTGGCCTAGCGCCTCAACGAACGTACGATCGAGTTAGAGCTTCCCCTTTAATGCACGATCTCTTCTCTGATCCGCTGACGTCATCAAAAAATATGACTAACTGCCCGGGAATCCGCACCGACGATGTCCTCAAATAAGAATTTAGCCCGGGTGACCGATCAGACCACTCTCGACCCGACCCATAAATAGGTTGAGACGAGAGTGGGGGGCTAATGATGATGCTCAATACTAAGAACTCCCCAGATCACGACACGTGGCAGATGATGTGTCCCAAGGCTTACGAGAAAGGAGTAAGAACGGTACGTTGAAGGCGTGTCCCGGACCTTCCTCCCGAGAATATTCCTGACCTTCGGTGGCCTTCCAGACCACTACTATGCTCGTCTTACAAATAACCATTGGCTCGCCTCCGAGCCCTCCTGCACGCTGAGCTTCCTCAGCCCTCTCAGCTCGCCCCCGAGGTATCACAGAACCAAGCTTGCTCGGCCTTCCGCTCTCCTCCGAGCCTCCCCCCGAGCTCAACTTCCTCGGTCTCATCGACCGACCCAGAGCACAGATCATTAGCGTCCCGGACATGGCCCCGCGAATCTCGCCATACACGAGATATCCGCCGCCCCACGATCCCGCGTCCCACGCCATCACTTTCCCCCGTTAATGGGCGTATCTCGCCATTAATAGAGGATCCTGCCATTCGTGCATGTGCGGCTCCAAAGGCATAACGGCCGGCGTAAATCTCGCGCCCGCCAGCCCATGGCTGCCACTATATAAACCCCCTCTCAGACGACTCAGGTAAGGCAATTATTATCCAAAAGGCCGCTACTCTGCCCAAATACCTCGACTAACTTGATCGTCAGAGGGTCCACGGTGGTACAACCACCCCAGGACTTGCTTGCAGATAGTTCGGCTTCATTCCAAATCAAACCCACTAAGATCCACACGCTTCAAGAGGCTACCCTCAAACCCAATTTCAGCCATCCATCAACGCTCGCTACAGATCAACGGAAGATAACATTTGAAGGAGATCCAGACCTCCATCACTGCTCAACTCTATTGATTTCTTGTATTCCATGCTATCTGTTCATTGATTTCTTTTAACTAACGGATACCAAAGTTCTATCATCTTACCAGCAAAACCTAGTGAAAAGTGTGCTAATCCAACCAATTTTGCTTGCACAACGCAAAAAGCTACTTGTTTATCTCTCCATTGTGTCAAATCAGCGCCAAAAGTGTGCGTTCATGAGCCGATGCAAAAATTTCATTTAATTCTTGCCAGATCCACGTAAGGAAATTAAGAACATAAATCAAGTAACCCAAACAAGATATCAATCAATCAAGAAGAAGTGTTTATTCCAAGATCAAGAAGAAGTATATCCTCAGCTTATTGGTGGATGGATTAATAAAGTTATCCTTAAAAATAAGAAAAATTAATGAAGTTGAACAAGTTCAGAGAATATACATGCATGAAACTTGATTGCTTTTGTATAAACAACTAAAGTACTATATATTCAAATTGCATCGGTTGACCCTCTACCTTATTTATTCACATTAACGGTGACTTCTTTTTTTCAATTTTTGCAAGAAAATGTGGATTCTGGTGAATCTGGAACTATTGATAGGAGCTCTCTTGGTATTTCTCATATCCTTTATGTCAATAACATTCTTGTTCTTGGATAAAGCAATGCGGAATCGGCCATAGCTCTCTACATGACATGCTCAATTCTTTTGATAGCATCTCCGGTCTACGAGCAAATAAGAATAAAAACAATATCTATTTCGCATCTACGGTGGTTTCAAGCTTCAGGCCGTTGATGCTTCAAACACTTGGTATGGAAGAAGGGACACTTCATTTTACATATCTTGGCCTTCCGCATTCTTCTAGAAGTCTTAATGCTACCATGTGTCAACCACTATTGGATAAAATGACATCAAGACTTAATTGATGGAAATTCAAACTTCTCTCAATGGCTGATCGGTTTGAGCTTCTATGATCTACTCTCCTCGCTTATCAAATATATTGGTCTCAAGCTTTCAACATCCCAAAAAGGGTTTCAAAAAAAGTAGAATCTGTTTGTCGTGGATTTTTGTGGGGCAATTCAAAAATTTTTAGTATCAAGTGGAAGGACATTTGTAAGCCAAAAGAGCAAAGATGGTTTGGGCTTTTTTTCTGCATATGATTCCAATCTTGCATCAAGACTAAAGTTTTGTTGGAAGCTTTTTCATAATGAGAGACTTTGGGCTTAATAGACTCACTCGGTGTTTGTAGCATCTTTTTTCGAACATTTTGGACCACATCGTGGAAATCTCCTCTTATGAAAAGTATTCTTCATACAAAAGATCTATTCAAAAATAGAGTCGAATATCGGATCTAGGATGAAACTCCAACTTATCTTTTTCTCGATCTTTAGATTGAAGGAAGATCTCTTTTGGATTTTTTGGAGAGCAATTGACATATGATATCGGTATTCCTCATAAGCTTTCACTCCTTCAACTTATCTTTTTCTCGATCTTTAGATTGAAGGAAGATTTCTTTTGGATTTTGGAGAGCAATTGACATATGATATCGGTATTCCTCATGATGCTAAGCTTTCACTCATTATTCAAGATGGTGAATGGGTTATACCTCAACCTACTTCACAACGAGTAAATGAGGCATGTAGGTTAATTCGGACGATTAATATTGATGGTTCTATCAACAGCGATACTTTATTTTGGAAACTTTCTCATTCTGGCATATTCACCGCAAAATTGGCAAAAGTATCGTTTCTACCGCAAATATATTCTTGGGCTAAATTTGTTTGTTTTGATAAATCCATTCCAAAAAACTCGTTTTGTCTATGGCAATCCGTTCTTGAAAGATTAAAAAACTCTCGATCTGCTTCAAGCAAACGGAGGACAATGCATTTTATGCAAAATATTTAATTTTTGAGTGTACATTTTCAAGTTGGATGCTCCAAGAATTATTAGCACGATGCAAAGCTTTCCAATCCATCACATCTTAGATTTCATCCATTCGAAGGTGTCATGTAAGAAACCAATCGGAGCACTTTTTCAGATGGTGATTGCAAATATTGTTTGGCATATTTGGAAAGAACGGAATTATAGAACTTTTAGATCTCAATATAGGTCCAAAGAGATTGTGTTTCCGGATGTTATCTCTGATACTTCCATTAGAGTGGCTAAGTTCTTTGATACTACGACTCTTGGCGGTGGACCAATTGCTCGAAATTGGGCTTTTTGCCCCGCCTTCAGCTAAAAAAACAAACTAAAGGGCAATAAATTAGCAAATTGAATAACATACAAGTGATTAATTAGACAAAAAAAAAGCAAAAAATATTCTGCTTGCAAAGCCAAAAGCCACAGGTTGCTCCAGATAGTTTTTTCCTGCCATTTTGTACATGTCAATATGTCATCCAAAAGAATGTAACAAATTTTGCAATCCTACTTCTCTAACACAAAATTTGAAAGATACAATGTAATATTAACAGATGAACAAATATAAGCCAAAAATTAGAAAGAGATTCAACAAATCAATGAACAGCAGCAAAAGGCTGTTGTTGTTCAACAAATCCATTCAGTTCTTAGTACACAATTTCACAACCGAACTAAAGGCTAAACAATTCATGAAGACGGAAATTAGAGGCTAGTAAATTAAACTGACAACATCAGAACAAATTTGAAAAGAAAAAAAGAGAAGAAAATGGTAAGGACATCATAGTTAGAAGCTAACACACATAACCGAAACTTTCGGTTTCCATTCAAGGAGAAGTTATCTGGTTCCAAATCCTGCTCGATCGCCTCACCGGAGTCACCACTTCCTCATCTATGTTTCCCTGTAACAAAAAGAGAAGATTAAATAACATTAAACTACATGAAAACTTTATATTTGATTCAAAATTAAGAATATCTGAGTGATTTTACCTTCTTGGCAGACAATTTCTCATAAGTGGTGAAACTTCCATAAGAAATGGAAGAAGAAGCTGCAGAGTCTCTTCTAAGCCTTTTCTCATGGCTCAAGTTGTGGTCCTCGCCGACTCTCTTCGTTTGGTTTTGGTCCAAAGAAGACGAAGTGTTGTTCCAGCTACTGTTCACTTCAGGCGAACCCTTTGCATGTTTGTATGTCTCGCTGTTACCAGAAATCGAACCTACCTTTTTAGCCATTGCAGTTTGTTCCTTCTTCTTATAAAGAACAAAGGTCGATGCAAGCAATAGAATCGCTAGAGATAACCCCAGTGTAGTTTTGTAATTGATCGATTTCAGCGGCTCAACACTAGCAGCATCAATGCTTTCTTCTTCATTTACAATGATCTTGGCTTCATTTACTACATCTTCTACAATTGTCTCTTTCTCTATCTCATTTGCATCTATCACATCTTCAGGGACCTCCATTTCAATTCTCTCAGTAACAGCTTCATCTTCTTTCAAATCCTCGGCCTCGATGTCACTGTACCCATCCAAGCTTCCCACTTCAATCTCTTTTGCTTTATATTCAGCATCACCTTCTTCAAAGACCTCCATTTCGATTCTCTCGGTATCGATCTCATCTTCCTTCTCATTCTCAGAAGCCAACACCTCCATATTCTCAGCCTCAATTTCACTGTACTCATCTAAACTTCCGATTGCAATCTCTTCTGCATAAAATTCTGCATCACCCTCTTCCTCAGCTTCGGTTTCCTCGATAGCTCGCTCGGTTGCAATCTCTGGCTTATAGACGAATTCTGAACCTATAGGCTCATCTACAACCGAGGGCGTCACATTATAAAAACGAACATGGTCCTTCGGTGAAGAGGTCAGAGAGGTAAGATAAGCAATTGAATCAGTAGACCAGTATTTGAATCTAAGATGCAAATCCTCAAAAACTCCCGAGGATCGAATGTTTGGGAGGGATTGATCATCTTTCAACATGGGCGAGTCCAACAGAGGAAGATTAAGGTATGCCAAGACCAACACCAAAAGAAAAGAGACGGATTTCGATATCCTAAAAGGCCGGCGCTTTAAAGGTTTAGCTTGAAATTCAGGTTCAGTGACAAGACTTTCACTCAAAGATTTCTCATCAGAATGAAAAGACTCGTCGTTCTCGTCTATTTCTAAATCCTTTTCCTTGGGGTTTACAGCCACAACATCTTCAAAATCATCGCTCTCAGAAGAAAAGCTGTCCTCAAGCTTTCTCCCGTCTCCTTCAAAATCAAGCAACTCTCCTTCTCTATCGAGATAGCTCTCAATACGAGGGTTTGGTTTATAGAGAAGAAACTGAGGCCTAGGAGAAAGATAGTTGGTCTTGGGGTCATAAGGAGGACGAGATGGGTCGGCATCCAAAGGAGCAATGCATGGCAAAGAAGAAATCGAAGGAACGACTAAATTTTGATTTTGGTGGTTCTTGATTCTAGACTCAACTAAAACTTCTTGAGAGCAAAAACCCGTTTCCGATTGCGGCCCAACATCGTTGATCTCAACAACGCCGTAGCATATCTCTTTCACCGGAAACTCAAAAGAATCAGAGACTGGGTTTGTTATTACCTCGTTCCTCTCTTGAAGGATCCTCTTTCTTGGAGAAGGGGCAGCGACGGCTTTCGAAACGGCGGAGACCGTGGGTGCCATGAAATTCTTGGGCCTCGGTTTCACGCCGGGCTTCGAAAAGCTGGGATCTTTCTCGTTCTCTTTATGCTCAAAGGATCCATGAAGAGACGCCGAAGATTTTCTTTGAGGGATTTCTACAAACAAGAAACGCATGAAGAAATTAAGTCAAGAAACAAGAAGAACCCAACAAAAGATTGGATCAATTGAGAGAGAAATGAATTACCTTTGCTCTTCCTGAGGCTGTTGGTGCTCTCTGGGGTTTTGGGTCGGCTTGGATTTGGGGAAGGGGATCTAGTTGCCATTGATCTTTGCTCTTCTTTCCTTTTCTTTGATTGTTTCTTGTTTGTTGATTATTTTTGTGTTTAATTGTGAGGATTTGATGAGATTTGATTTTGGGATTTGAGAGAGAGAAAGAGTTGAGAGATAACGAGTAGTAAATGAGATGGAGATTTCTATCCTTTTAAATTGTAACGGCTAGTTTTCTTGCCTTTTGAGTGATTTTCTTCTTTATTTAATTTTGAAAAAAGTTACCGTTGGAGAACTTACACAAGTTGGTGATATGACCGTTGGATTTTTCGACCGTTGGAATGAATGAATTGTTGATGAACGTTGGAGCCCATTGGATTTCTCTTTTGACTTTTCTCTGTTGATAAACTTTACTGCATACCATCCCACTTTTTGGAGTTTTTGAGACAACATCATTAAACTTTAAAGATATAAAACCTTATTGAAGGTCATTTTCGTTTTAAAAAATCGAAAAATGATATAATCTATCATTTTGAATCTATTCAATATATCCTCAAGATATTTTGGGCTTATTCGGTCAATGGTTTGCATGTTAATCAAACTAACCATTTTAGACAAGATACAGAAGGGTTTTATAGTATTTTTAAAATGCGACGTTGTTATCTCAAAAACCCAAAAAAGATGAATGGTATTTTGTAAAGTTTGCCCTTCATTTTATGTAGCATCTTTTGTCAAAATAAAGAGCGTTCTTACATCGAGAAAAATGAACATTATATAATAATTTTGTATTCCAGATAGGCGGCATGAAACACGATCCTAATCCAATTATTCCGTTTCAACCCTAGTTAAATTTTTTAAAAAAATGGGCGGTAGCCAACAAATTCAAATCAAATCAATTTTCAAATAAAAAGAAAACTCTCTCTGAAAGAAGAGGAAATAAAAGATGGGTCTATGGTATACTGTAGCCAACAATTGATCATTGGATGTCCGAACCTAATAATATGATTTCTTGATGTATCATGGCCGAACTTTATGCCTTGGGTCAGAAGATTGAAAATCGAACCACAACTTAGTCGCTCCGGTAGACCAAAGGTCCAGAACACGAGTCTCTAGTTCAGCACTGCAACCCTCAAATTAACAGACAAAAATTGGAACCCTGGGCACCCATGAAATTAAATGTGTAAATATCATCGTAGCCGATAACAGATGATAAATAAGAGTGCATAACCAAGTAAAACCTAAAAACATTACAAGCAACCATATGACTAATAGATATATCCTTCCACTAAAACACGCTCATTCGAAAAAAGGTCTGTGCCACTGTTTGTGTCCGTGAAACCCTAGTTGTTATATTCTTTAATTGCGATATCATCCCCTTGCATGCCGAAAAGGAGGGCTCTTCATCTAAATAAAGACATGGGCAAAGCTCCATGACAGCTTTTTGCACCAAGCCATGATAAAACCCATCCTCAATTAGTTTACCGAGACTCCCATGCTTCCCTCCGAAACCTAGTTCTTTTTTCTGGATGCGATCCTTCCTGGAAACCTTTGGTGCTCTGAAATCTTGTAGGATGCTGCACAATCCTTGAGTCCCGCAATAATCAAGAATTGACTGAAGAGTTGAATGCAGAGGGTTCATCCTTTCAAGAACCACTACTTCTATGCCCCTACATTTTGGCTCTACAGTTATGGGATTTTTTTTGCAAAAACAATTATACGAGCTGACAGTTTGGTATATGAATCAGGAAGGCCTAATGAAGAACCTTTGCCTGAAACTATAATAATTTGAATGGGTTGATTGGCTCCAGGTTCTTGTGATGCCGCGAGTAAATTACTAATCCCACCATATTCTTGCAGCAGTTTTGAGTAGTATCCACATGATTCTTCAGCTCCTCTTCCAAGCCGATTCAAGACACCTCCATTATATGAAAGCGAGTACCTGCAACTGATAGAGTTAAAAAATTGTGGCTGTAGAATAATAAATTGAAAGATGTACAATTAAAAAGCGAGATATCTAGAGGGGCTAAAATTTTGATATCAAGCCTAGTATTACTTATAAACTCCGAACCTAAACTGTTTTGAAACCTAGGAGGCTAAAGTACAGAAGTTTTGGTTGACAACATCTCTCTCTCTCTCTCTCTCTCTCTCTCTCTCTCTCTGTGTGTGTGTGTGTGTGTGTGTGTGAATTGTGATAGAGCCAGGATAGTCTTGCTTATCCCTCAACTGAATAAAACCCGTTTGTCATGTGGCAGTTCAGACTAGTGATTTGTTTTGTGAAAGACACCTTTTTAATTTTAAACTTGTAAAAAAAAAACTGAAAAAAAAAAAGGTGCTGAATGCCTTACCTTACTGCCACCAATGGCCCTTGTGTGCGAATTCGATGGGTACATGCCTCGTTAAGTTTCTGACACAGCAGTTCTTCTACACCTCCTGTTACATCTATTCCTGATGCTCTGGTTTTTTCAATACCTTTTGAAGCTACAATTGGTTTTGGATCCTCCATTCCAACGACAACCTGTTTCACTTTTGCACTAATTAATGCTTCCGTGCAAGGAGGGGCCCTTCCATAATGGTTACATGGTTCAAGGATCACATAAACTGTTGCATTCTCTGCCAGCCTTCCAGCTTTTGTTAGAGCAAACACCTGCGAATTTCAAATTTCATCTCAAATATATTTGAAGTACTAGAATCAACAACAACCATGTCACCTGAGGCATCTGTCTCATTTAGTTGGAAATTTATAATTGTGTGCTATGACTAATTATATATGCTGCAGGTACATCTTGGAAGACTTCATAGAACACATATTGGCTTACAGATATAGTATAGTTTATACAACCAAAAGGGAATTGCCACTTTTAAGAATTCACGGAAGATACATCGGGCTACTTCGTATGGTTTATACAACCATCATGTTTTTCAAGGTTATAAATATTCATATTCTAAACATGTGCTTATTACTTGAATTGAAGAATATTAAAAGAACTAAGGACGGAAAGCAAAGAAAGAAAGAAAGCCAACGGTTATCTAATAATTTAAAACCATCCAAAAGGTGTAACAAGGAACAGATATGAGAATACATGATAGAGGGAAACTAACCAGGAAGTGAATTTACACGCAAGGTGAAGATTATGGAAGGTCGAGTCTCCAGGAGGATCTAAAATGCAGAATCAACTATAGGCGAAGATTGAGGTAGAATGGGTCTCGGAGAGGATCTAAAATGCAGAATCAATTATAAGCATTGTGGATGCACATTGAAGCCAGGACGGTACCATCTAGAAGCCATTGCTCAAGCTAACATGCTTCACCACCAGCAGAAAACTATAATAGAAATGCTCTGAAAAAGAGCTATAGCACAGTAGACTGAGAAACCAGCACAGAGGTGGAGATGCGATACAACAACAACAACAACAACTCAGCCTTTTATCCCAAGCATATGGGGTAGGCTACATGAACCAACATGGGAATCACGCCGGGTCCAGAACATGAATCCTCCGCCTCCACTCACTCCTATCGAACAATATACTTTCATTGAGGCCTTTGGCAACCATATCGTTTCGTATCACCTCCATCCATATTTTCTTTGGTCTCCCTTTTGCTCTTTTCCCATTGCCCATATCGAGAGTATCTATTCGTCGAACCGGTGCTTCCATAGGTCTGCATCGCACATGACCAAACCATCTTAGCCGGTTTCCCGCATCTTCTCCTCCACGGGTGCTGCACCAACTTTTGCACGAATATTCTCATTTCGCACCTTATCTTTTCTAATGTTACCGCACATCCAACGAAGCATGCGCATCTCCGCTACGTGCATCTTCTAAGTATGATGCTTCTTAGGAGCTCAGCATTCTGTACCATATAATAAGGCAGGCCGAATAGCGCTCCGATAAAACTTCCCTTTCAATTTTAACGGAAAATTACGGTCACACAAAATCCCTGTTGCACTCCTCCATTTCAACCAACCAGCTTGGATCTTTTGATTAACGTCACTATCTATCTCCCCATCTTTTTGGATGATGGAACCTAGATATCTAAACTGAACGCTCGATGATATCTCTTGCCCTTCCAATGTTATACCAATATGGTTTTGGCTTCTCTGTTTACTAAATTTGCAAAACATATATGTTGTCTTGGACCTGCTCAATCTGAACCCCGAGATTCCAATGTTTGCCTCCATAATTCCAATTTGGCATTAACCCCTGCTTTCGTCTCATTTACTAGAACAATATCATCAACGAATAGCATATACCAAGGTACATCATCTTGAATAGTTCTAGTAAGCCCATCTATCATGATGGTAAACATGAATGGACTTAATGCAGATCCTTGATATAAACCAATTGTAATCGGAAAATCACTCGTTAGGCCGCCGCAAGTTCTGACATTTGCCACTACTCCATCGTACATATCCTTGATTATGTCAATATACTTGACGGGGACCCCCTTCTTCATCATTGTCCCCCATAATACCTCTCTAGGTACCTTGTCATATGCTTTCTCTAAATCAATAAATATCATATGCAAATCTCTTCTCCTCTCTCGAAAACGCCTGACAAGTTGACGAAGCAAATGAATAGCCTCCATCGTCGATCATCCAGGCATGAACCCAAACTGGTTCTCTGTTATCTCAATATCCTTCCTTAGCCTGTGTTCAATCACTCTCTCCTAAAGTTTCATGGTGTGATACATGAGTTTTATTCCACGGTAATTTGAGCAACTTTTAATATCACCCTTGTTCTTGTAGATAGGTACAAGGATACTTTTCCTCCATCCATTTGGTATCTTTTTTGTCTTCCAAATCTTATTAAACAGATCTGTCAGCCATTTAATACATATTTCTCCTAAGCATCTCCAAGTCTCGATAGGAATCCCGTCAGGACCAACCGTTTTTCTTAAACTCATTCTGTTCAAACCTTCTTTAACCTCAGGTAGTCTTATTTTACGCATGAAATCACGGTTTATATCTTGAGATTGAATGACAAGTCCATCCGAATTCTTAGTAAAGCTCTCATTGAACAATTTGTCAAAATAATCTTTCCACCTTTCCTTGATATCCTCATCTTGAACTAAAACCTTCTGATTTTTATTTTTGACACACTTCACCGTACATAAATTTCGGGTCTTCCTTTCCCGCATTCGAGCAATCCGGTATATATCATTTTCAGCATCTTTAGTGTCTAATTTCTCGTACACCTCTCTGTAGACCTTAGATTTAGCTTCCCAGACAGCTTTCTTAACTTTCTTTTTAGCCATTTTATACTTCTCAAATCTCTCCACATCTCTACTTTTCTTCAAATCTTTATAAGAATCCATTTTAATTTTAATAGTAGCCTTTACTTCTTCATTCCACCATGATGTGTTCTTAGATGCGATATGAATGCCAAACGACTTGAATGATGATTACTCATAATAATGTTTGGAGGATGTAAAACAGTTTTAAGTGAAGTGCTTCAGTACAGTGTCTGGACCTGCATCAGAAAGAGAAATTGTTAAGGGGTTGTGCGCTAAATGGAATAGCGCCAGAAAATGGAGGATTCATTCGCTTTCCCATCACAAAACTGGTGATCGAATTTTGTAAAATTCAAAGCATTAAACTAGCAAAATATGTTTTCTAGATGATAACAAAGTCAGCATTTCTGACAAAGATTGATCAAAACTCGAAAGGGTAGAGAGCTAGAGATCATCCGATATTAGAGTCATCCAGAACCAGAGTAGGGTACTAGGATTAAAGTTACATCCATGCAGTGATTACCCACTGATAAAGAGAGCTGTATGAAAATCAAAGTAGAAGTTGAACACAACAAAAAGGATGGAGAGAAAAGGCGAGTCTTGGAAGATTTATGGCAGCAGGAAATATATGGACATGAATTTTCAATTTGCAGACATCATCCTCTTGTTTGGTAACTGTTGCATTATCCAAGCAGTTGTTATGATGTCGATCCTATTACTCCTTTGAACTCTTTAGGATTGAAAATAAACTTTCATTAAATTTCATAAATTATCTACAAGTCCTTGGTATTTAAGAGACATTCTTGTGAAAATATTCAATTGCTAGAAAAGGTCGTCCATTACATTACATGACTTATCCTCACTCAAGAGAGCTTGTGTAGAGAGGATTAGACTCCTCTTCTAGAAGATAAAAAAAAAGTTCAAGCTATTTTCGAAGGTTGTCATTGCAGAACACACTAATCCTTCAGCTATTTCAATCTAATTTTCTTGCATCTTTTAAATTGCGTGCGAAAATGGGTGATGAAGAACTTACTGGGTGAGACCGTGAGAAGACTCAAGTAGGTGAAACGTTATCCTCATATCAGATGTAAAGTTCACACTGATGATGGCTTTCTTTCCTTCTTGTTCATTAGCAAAAGTGAGAATTGAATAGGACCTATAAAAAAAGGTGTGCATAATTAACATACTTCATGGTGTAGATCATCTGTGGGGTGGAGTGCCAAATCCTATGTTAATTTATATTTAATGGTGATTTATGCTACAACCTTCACATCGTGATTTTCTGAGCAAATTTAATCTGTAGACATATAATTCAGCTGCAGGAATAATACTCACCCATTGCGCCATTATCTCTCTTTATCTATTCTATATAAATAATCAATACTGTGGTCCTCTTAAGATTAAGGACCTCAATTTTTATTTACTTATGGACCAAAGGGTATCCTGCTTCTTCATACTACCCCTCTTTGGTATTTTTTGACAAATATAATACTTAAGCAGTATAATTTATCATTTCATAAAGTTCTTATCTTGAATACTTTCATCTCAATTCTCATGTATGCTTTTCAATTTATGACAGGAAGTTAAGGATATAAAGTAACTATTGGAGATATAAGTCGGTAAAGCTGGGTCAAAATGGAGCTGAAATCAGCTGTGAAATATACCATATACCGAAAAAGAAGAAGGAGAAGCATCGCCACATATTGCATTGAAGCAAGACCAAAAGGGGCAGCAACCATTAATTTGATCAAGGAGGTGGCCCTTAACAGAGATCAATGACCCAATTGTTCGGTATAATTTAAGGCTAAATGAAGAGAACTAACCAATTTACACCCTTCCAAAGATCAATGACCCTTTCAAATTAGAAATTGAATTAACGAAAAGAACCTCATCTCAGAGAACTAACCAATTTACACCCTTCCAAAGATCAATGCCCTTTCAAATTAGAAATTGAATTAACGAAAAGAAACTCGTCTCAGGTGCATGTTGCATCACTTGGATGTTTTAAATATTTTTTAATAACAAATTTAAATATGCTCCTGACTAACATACATCTTAAAGTCATACAAAGAAATGGCACAAGTAATTAAGTTCACCCCCAAAGGGTAAAACTGTAAAAGCCACCAGGAGGAATTCATAGAACATATACCTTATGGTGTATGGAACAATAATATTTTTTAAGGATATAAAAAAACCAATTCTTCTTATGGTTATTACTAGAATTGAAAAAACAAAAGGTAGAAAAGCAAAGAAAAGAAAGAAAAAAAGTTAACAGTCATGTAACAAATTAAAACCATCAAAAAGGAGCAACAAGGAACATAGATGAGAAAACATAAAGGAGGGAAAAGCAACTAGGAAATGAATCTAGCAGCAACCATACCGAATAGAGGAACCCCAAGAAAGGTGAAGAGTGTAATAGGATGCAGTGCAAGCTACAGAGTCTTCAAGAGGATGCTCCCATTAAAAGAAGAAATAATGATAAGCATTGAGCACACTCATTCAAGACAGGACTAAATCATCTTGAAGCCATTGCTCCCAAGACCAAAATTGATGATTACGCATGACAAATGCATGGAGGATGTTAAGAAGGTTTATGTGAACTTCAGTTGGAGTTGGGGTGGTGTCTGGACCTACATCCAAGGTTGTAAATCGTGTATGGCAGTCCATGGCGATCGGGCGGTTTCATGACGATATCGGATAGTGGCCTTTATGACGGCCTTTATATATAAATGGCGCTACAAATGTTATGGAATGAAATTCATTATAGAATTAGATTAAATAACATTTCACATAAGTTTCCATACACATCAATATTCAAAATAAAAGGAACAATCATCATCATTATCCAAAACCAAAAAGCAAAAGTGATAACAAACAACCATAAGTTTCATGCATCATACTTCAAAAAACCAAAATGAAATAAGTTTTCAATATACAATCAAGCATTACAAAGGCAAACTCAATCATCTCCATCAACTTCAGAATCAGAGGTAGAATTATCATTTGCAAATATTGCGGGTACCGAACGCCATGACACTCGCTATGTCCTAACCCACTATAAAACCATACCGGTGCATCCTGTATAGCGCCTGGGGATCTAAAACGCTATAGCGGCGCTATTGCAGCCGCTATGACCACAATTTAAAATATTGCCTACATCTGAGGGTAGTGTGCTAAATGGAATAGCATCAGGAAATGAAGGCACTGTCCAATCATCATCAAGCTATTCGCAAGGGCCAACTTGATCCTCTTTCCCAGGGATCCCAGATGATGGAACCCTAGGAGAGCCGCTGGCAAGTAGGGATTAATTGCCTCCACTTCTGTCTGAAGGCGGAACTAAAAGAACAAAAATTTTGAGTGGTTTTCAGCTATTTGAAGGAAAAGTGTGATGGCCCGGGTCATGCCATTATTTATATTCAATATTTCGTAATATGAGTTGAGCTCTTTAAGGGAGATTCCTGATGTGCTTTCATGGCACTATCAGCGATCGAATTTACAAAGTTCAAAGAAATGGGCTGGCAAAATGTGTTTTGGAGATGATAGCAACATGTGCTTCTCATTTAGATCGATCAAAAATGGTAGAAAAATGGAGATCGGTCGAGATTATAGTAACCCCAGAACCAGTGCAGGCAACATGGATTGAAGTAACATTCTATAGAAATATACCCGATGATAAAAAGCAGCAGCAGGAAGATTAAAATATAAGTTGAACACAACAATAAGGAACGGGAGAAAAGTGATCCTTGGAAATGCCAGACCTCAAGGAGAAGTATCGGCATGAATCTACAATTTGCACTTTTGCAGACATTACCCTTTTGTTTGATAAGAGTGGCACTGACCTCATGGTTTTTACTAAGTATGGATGTCAAGGGGAAGAAGTATGGACATGAATCTACAATTTGCACTCTTGCAGACACTGATGGAGGTAAGAGGTATAGAAAATGCTAGTTAAAGATAAATTGCATTCTTATAAACTTAAACACTCTTTATTTCGTAATATTGTTGCTACAAAATAAAACTCACTCTTTTCTCACTTCGATGTTTCAACACCTCTCTCTAACTCTTTCTTACAACTCTCTCTACTTCTTTTCTCTTCTTTTCTTGCTTTCTTTACACAAGAGTGCATGTCCTTTATTGGCAAACCAAATTACTATTTGACACATTAACCTTATTGTTCATATCCTATATATTAGATTGCTAGGCCGGTAACTAGCAAATGGCAGCAGCAGCCCATGCTGTTCATTGAAGGCAGTATATGTTTATTTCCTGTTTGTTGAAGTCAAAGTTTGTGGGCTTCTCTAGAATCCCACACTAAACACATTAATTTAACACCCCCCTTAATGTATTTCACGCCGAGTAGTTTTTTAATCTTTCATGAGCTTCGATCTTCAAAGCTTCGGTAAAGATATCTATGACTTGATCTTCCGTTCGGCAGTATATCGGCATCACTTTCTTTTTTTTTACTTGGTGACCGAGGAAATGAAACCTTGTCTCAATATGCGTACTCCTTCCATGAGCCACTGGATTCTTCGCAAGCGCTATTTCCGACTTGTGAATATTTATTTCTATCGGTTCTTCATGTGGATAGTGCATCTCCTTCGTCAGGTTTCGGAACCATATCGCCTGACAGGCACACGATGCTGCTGCAATGTATTCTGTTTCGCATGATGAGACAAACAACTGCTTCTTTGAGGACAATGAAAATGCCCCCAACCCAATGTTGAACACGTATCCAGATGTGCTCTTTTTTCGTCTAGATCATCACCGTAGTCGTTGTCCGTGTAACCTACCAACTTCATATATGTACTTTGAGTATAGAGTAAACCATGATCAATACTTTCTTTTATGTACCTTAGAGTTCTCTTAGCTATGTGAAGTGTTCCTGCTTGGCTTTCTCCATAAATCCGCTGACCAGTCCAATGGTATACATAATGCCGGGCCTTATGATAGTTAAGTATCGCAAACTACCGACTAAACTTTTGTATAGCGTCAGATCGTCTGGTTCACCGGATGAGTCTCGCTAGAGCTTTATACATGTCTCTGTTGGTGTTCCAACTGGCTTGCAGTTGCTCATATTGAACTTCGTAAGAATATAGTTTGCATACTTATTTTGTGATATAAAAACTTTGTTCTCGGACGCTTAGAAAGTAGGACATCTTTCCAATGTCGGTCATCTCGAACTCTCTGATCATGGCCTGCTTGAAATCATCGAACATCATCGGATTTATCTTCAAAGAATAAGCTTTTGATATTTTTCTTTTCATCACTCCATCTCCAGTGATCTTCTTCGTCAAACTCCACATCTCTAGAACTAATAATTTTCTTCGAAATTGGATTGTAGAGTTTGTATGCATATGTTCTTTTGTGGTACCCTACAAAGATACATTTCTCTTCCCGATCATCAAGCTTTTTTCTCCGTTGCTCCGGGGTATGCGCATATATGATGCACCCAAACACCTCAGATGGTTGGCATTTGGCTTGAGACTACTTCATGTCTCCAATGGTGTCGTAAACTTCACTCTTTGTTGGACGACGGTTGAGAAGATACACTGTGCAATCTATAGGTTTGGCCCGAAAAGCCTTTGGCATTTACTTGGACTTGAGCATGCTTCTTGCCATGTTAAGTATTGTACAGTTCTTCTGGTCAACTATTCCATTCTGTTGTGGAGTGTAGGCAGCAGTGAGTTGATGGATTATCCCGTAATGATTGTTGAATTCTTCAAACGCCTTTGAATTGTACTCGCAATCTTGATCAGATCGGAATACCTTGATGTGGTGCCCACTTTGGTTCTTCACCATCACCTTGAACTCTTTGAATTTCTCCGGTGCTTCCAATTTCTGCTTTAAAAAATAAATCCACGTTTTTCTGCTATAATCATCAATAAATGTAATGAAGTATCGGTTACCTCCAAGCGAAACCATCTCAAAAGGTTCTGCAATGTCTGTGCACCAATTCTATTCTAGCAACTATGTTGCTCTTTGAGATTTACCAATCTCGAAACTTCATCTATGTTGCTTGTCCTTCATATAGCCTCCGCATAACTAATTCGATCGAGCGATTTGAGATAAGTCTTTCACCACCTTCTGTCTACAAATGAGATTTAAGCCGCAGAATGCCAAATGTCCGAATCGTAGATGCTAGAGCCATGACTCAAGAGTAACATCTCGAAGTCATACAAAGAAATGATGGAAGCAAAGAAGTTTGTCCCAAAGGGCTACAACCATTTGGAAGATTTTATAGAATCGTATATTGCGCTAGACAGAACTTATGGTTCATGCACCAATCATGTTTTAAAAGGGCATAAACATACTGATACTAAACTCATGGCTATTCCTTGTATTCGAAAAGTGCACGCACCCCCACCACACACACAGGTTAAAAGTCACTTAACAATTATAAACCGTCAAAAGAACCAACAAGGAACATAATGGCATCCATTTATATAACCATATATAGTTTAAATCTTTGGAATCTAGCAAGACAAATAATGTAGTTAAACCAAATTGGTCTTGAGTGCTCATCTTCCCTAAAAGAAGTGAGGAGTTTCAGACCAATGAGTCCCTCACATGGGAAATTGAATATTATTGTAAAGGTGCAAGTAGAACGATTATGTCTAGTTGCTAATAAGATACCTGAGGTTACTAAACCAGGTTGACATAGGAGAACAAAATGTGCGCAAAAGCACATGAGATTTCGATCTTGTAAGACAAAAAGTTATGTGATAAGGCACAATGGGGTGGATATTGCAAATGCGTTACACAGAGTTCAGGGAAAGAGAGAGTGAACAAGTTTCATTAAGTACTTTAAGCGGCAAAATTGAAGATTAAAAATCTCTAGATGGCAAGTAATGAAATTTACGTAAAAGGGAGGTGACACAAGAAGGCGAGTTGTCACGATATGAACGATGGAGCAAAACATGGTTTTGGAAGATCTAGGACTACATGGCAAATAATATTCGGTCACGAATCTTCGATTCACAGATGACCCTCGCTCGTCCGAAAGTATGACATAAACTATTTGCTTTCACTACTGATCAAGTTGAACATATATGAGATATTCTTAGCTTTTTCTTTAACCTCAAGTGATAGATTCAACTGAATACGCATGCTAATTTCAGTCCAGCATCAAAGTGCGCAATGCAATCAATTAAAATCTCAAACAATCTACCTCCGCATGAGGCTGCCCAGCTTTAGGATGAAAGCCCTCGCCCACAATCTCGCCGCCGCCGTCGACGATGACGCAGCCCACCATCGGTGATGGAGCTCCTTTATAGGGCCTTCGTCAGATGTTTTCTTCCGTTGATCTCGAGGTGAACTTGGTTGATTATCCTTCGTTGCGTGTGGGTCTCAATGGGTTTTGAGAGGAGAAGGTGGGATGAGGAGGCTGTCGCCGAGTACCTGCAAAAAAGTTCCGGGGTGGTTTGGTACCACCGAGGACCCTCCGACGCTCAAGTCAGTAATGAGATCCGAGCAGAGTAATGGCGTAAAGTGTAAAGAATGGTTTACTTGACCCCTCTGTGATGGGGGTCTATATAGCAGTGGTGGCAGGCAACAGCAGGCACGAGAATCTCGCCGGCAGTTACGCTCCCAACGCCACGTCCGCGTAGAGAGCGGATCGCCTATTAATAGGGATCGTGATGGCGTGGAACGTGGGATGCTGTTGGCGCAGGATCTGCGCATGACGAGATTCGCGAAGCGGCGGTTACGCCTGTGAGTGGTGGAGTTGGTCGGAGGGCCGAGGAAGACGGTCTCGGCCGAGAGCTCGGGGACGAGCGAAGAGGCCGAGGAGTCTTGGTCCTGTAGCAACTCGGGACGAGCTGAGGGCCGAGGAGGCTAATTTGTAGGGGGTCCCGAGGAGGGCTAGCTTGTGCTTGCAGGTCGGGCACAGGGCGGCCCGGTCGGCCCCTGTGGGCCCTTTCTTCTGAGTCTTGGGACACGTCATCTGCCACGTGTCATGATCTGAGCGAGATCGCCAATATTGAGCATCATCATTAGCCCCCCACTCTTGTCCCGACCAGCTAGCGGGTCGGGTCAGGAGTGGACTACCGGGCCGCCCGGGGTAAGCTCCCTCCTAAGGTTTCGTCGGGACGCGGCCCGGGCTGTCAGCTGTCTTTTCTGCCAGCGAATTAGGGCGAGATCTCTGCATTTAAGGAAGGTATGCCGGTTCGTGCATCCTGCCACTAAAGCGACGGTCCGCGTGTCAAGCGTCGGTTGGCCGACACGACGTGTGCAGACCTGTGGCGTCTGATGGGGCGCGGTCCAGTGCGGGAATGACAAGTGGAGCAATCGGTCGTCGAGTTGACTTCGATCGCCTGATGTCTTTTGTTGGGGC
Organism: Agapanthus africanus; assembly: GCA_030015575.1. NCBI lineage: Eukaryota > Viridiplantae > Streptophyta > Magnoliopsida > Asparagales > Amaryllidaceae > Agapanthus > Agapanthus africanus. The sequence goes on along the minus strand of CM057337.1, from coordinate 154,120,521 downwards.
TTCGGGTCCGCTGCGGGGGATGACCGAGCAGGGAAGTTGCTCGATTGATCTTGGCGATGGCCTTGATCTCTGGCGTTGCGGGTAGGGAAGCTACCGGCCAGGGATAGCCGAGCAGGGAAGCGGCTCGGCTGCCTCTGGGAGGACTTTGATCCTCAGCGTTGGAGGGGTCGTAGGAGGCCTGCTAAGGATAACCGGGCAGTGAAGCTGCGCGGTTGCCTCTTGGCGAGGGCTTTGATCCCTGGCGTTGCGAGCAGAGAAGCTACCGACCGGGGATAGCTGAGCAGGGAAGCCGCTCGGCTGCCTCTAAAAAGGACTTTGATCCTTGTCTCTGTTGGGTAGGAAGCTACCCGCTGGGATGCGCCGAGCAGAAAGGGGCTCGGCGGCCTCGTGAAGAGGGCTTCAGATCCTCAGCGTCTGATGGGCAGGAGGATGCCCGCTGGGATGCGCCGAGCAAGAAGGATCTCGAAGGCCTCGCGATGAGGGCTTCAGACCATCAGCGTCTGATGGGCAGGAGGATGCCTGCTGGGGATGCGCCGAGCAGGGAGGAACTCGGCGGCCTCGCGGTGAGAGCTTGATATCCTCCGCATCTGATGGGTGGGAGGATGCCCGCTGGGGATGCGCCGAGCAGGAAGGAACTCGGCGGCCTCGTGATGAGGGCTTCAGACCATCAACGTCTGATGGGCAGGAGGATGTCCGCTGGGGATGCGCCGAGCAAGAAGGAACTCGGCGACCTCACGATGAGGGCTTGAGATCCTCAGCATCTGATGGACAGGAGGATGCCCGCTGAGGATGCGCCGAGCAGGAAGGAACTCGGCGGCCTCGCGATGAGGGCTTCAGACCATCAGCGTCTGATGGGCAGGAGGATACCCCGCTGGGGATGCACCGAGCAGTGAGGAACTCGATGGCCTTGCGGTGAGGGCTTGAGATCCTCAGCATCTGGTCGGCAGGAGGATGCCCGCTGGGATGCGCCGAGCAGGAAGGAACTCGGCGGCCTCGCGATGAGGGCTTCAGACCATCAGCGTCTGATGGGCAGGAGGATGCCCGCTGGGGATGCGCCGAGCAGGAAGGAACTCGGCGGCCTCGCGGTGAGGGCTTGATCCCTGGCATTGTGGGGTAGGGAAGCTACCAGCCAGGGATAGTCGAGCAGGATAGCTGCTCGGTGCCTCTTGGCGAGGGCTTTGATCCTTGACGCTGGAGGGGCTGTGAGAGGCCTGCGAAGGATGGCCGAGCAGCACTGGAGGGGCCGTTTGAGGCCTGCGAAGGATGGCCGAGTAGGGTAGCTGCTTGGTGCCTTTTGGCGAGGGCTTTCTGATCCCTGGCGTTGCGGTAGGGAAGCTACCCGCCATGGATAGCCGAGCGAGGGATCCTCGGGCTCGATTGCCTCTGGGAGGGCTTTCTGATCCCTGGCGTTGCGGTAGGGAAGCTACCCGCCACGGATAGCCAAGTGAGGGATCCTCGGGCTCGACTGCCTCTGGGAGGACTTTTTGATCCCTGGCATTGCGGTAGGGAAGCTACCCGCCAGGGATAGTCGAGCGAGAGATCCTCGGGCTCGACTGCCTTTGGGAAGACTTTTGATCCTTCAGGACGGGGACCGAGCAGGGTTACTGCCCAGTGCCTCTTGGCGAGGACTTTGATCCCTGTCGGTTGTGGTAGGAAGCTACCGGCCGGGGATAGCCGAGCAAGGACCCGACTGCCTCTGGGAGGACTTTGGTTCTTGGTGCGGGAAGAGCTATAGGGCTGTAAGAAGCCTACCAAGGACCCTTGGCCGGGCAGGGTTACTGCCCGGTGCCTCTTGGCGAGGGCTTTTATCCTGAAGGATAGCCGAGCGAGGGACCCTCGGGCTCGACTGCCTCTGGGAGGGCTTTCTGATCCCTGGCGTTGCGGTAGGGAAGCTACCCGCCAGGGATAGCCGAGCGAGGGATCCTTAAGCTCGACTGCCTCCGGGAGGACTTTCTGATCCCTGGCGTTACGGTAGGGAAGCTACCCGCCAGGGATAGCCGAGCGAGGGATCCTCGGGCTCGACTACCTCTGGGAGGACTTTCTGATCCCTGGCGTTGCGGTAGGGAAGCTACCCGCCAGGGATAGCCGAGCGAGGGATCCTCGGGCTTGACTGCCTCTGCGAGGACTTTCTGATCCCAGGCGTTGCGGTAGGGAAGCTACCCGCCAGGGATAGCCGAGCGAGGGACCCTCGGGCTCGACTGCCTCTGGGAGGACTTTCTGATCCCTGGCGTTGCGGTAGGGAAGCTACCCGCCAGGGATAGCCGAGCGAGTGATCCTCGGGCTCGACTGCCTCTGGGAGGATTTTCTGATCCCAGGCGTTCCTGTAGGGAAGCTACCCTCCAGGGATAGCCGAGCGAGGGATCCTCGGGCTTGACTGCCTCTGGGAGGACTTTCTGATCCCTGGCGTTGCAGTAGGGAAGCTACCGGTCAGGGATAGCCGAGCGAGAAATGCTCGGGCTCGACTGCCTCTGGAAGGACTTTCTGATCCCTGGCGTTGCGGTAGGGAAGCTACCGGCCAGGGATAGCCGAGCGAGGGATCCTCGAGCTCGACTGCCTCTGGGAGGACTTTCTGATCCCTGGCGTTGCGGTAGGGAAGCTACCCGCCAGGGATAGCCGAGCGAGGGATCCTCGGGCTCGACTGCCTCTGGGAGGACTTTCTGATCCCTGACGTTGCGGTAGGGAAGCTACCGGCTAGGGATAGCCAAGCGAGGGATTCTCGGGCTCGACTGCCTCTGGGAGGACTTTCTGATCCCTGGCGTTGCGGTAGGGAAGCTACCCATCAAGGATAGCCGAGCAGGGTAGCTGCTAGGCCGCCTCTTAGTGAGGGCTTAGATCCTTGGGCGAGGTGGCCCTCGAGCCGCCGTGGCGAGCCCTCTCTGTGCGACCCCGTCAAGGGAGAGGGTGTCGGTCTATTCGGCCGGCGAGGGCGTTGATGGCGTTCGCTGGAGGAGATTCATCCGCGCCTCCGGTGAGGGGGAGGCGGCGGCTGGTATCTGGATCTTCAGGGTGACCGCTTGCCATGGGGATGGAGATCGGAAGGCCAACTTTGTTTTTTGTGGAGTTTCTTTCCCACAGACGGCGCCAACTGATGGAGCTCCTTTTTAGGGCCTCCGTCAGATGTTGTCTTCCGTTGATCTCGAGGTGAACTTGGTTGATTATCCTTCGTTGCATGTGGGTCTCAATGGGTTTTGAGAGGAGAAGGTGGGGTAAGGAGGCTGCCGCCGAGCACCTGCAAAAAAGTCCCGGGGTGGTTTGGTACCACCGAGGACCCTCCGACGCTCAAGTCAGTGATGAGATCCGAGCAGAGTAATGGCGTAAAGTGTAAAGAATGGCTTACTTGACCCTTCTGTGATGGGGGTCTATATAGTGGTGGTGGCATGCAGCAGCAGGCGCGAGAATCTCGCCGGCAGTTACGCTCCCGACGTCACGCCCGCGTAGAGAGCGGATCGCCCATTAATGGGGATCATGATGGTGTGGAACGTGGGATGCTGTTGACGCAGGATCTGCGCATGACGAGATTCCCGGAGCGGCGGTTATGCCTATGAGTGGTGGAGTTGGTAGGAGGGCCGAGGAAGACGTCCTCGGCCGGGAGCTCGGGGACGAGCGAGGAGGCCGAGGAGTCTTGGTCCTGTAGCAGTTCGGGGCGAGCTGAGAGCCGAGGAGGCTAATTTGCAGGGGGCCCCGAGGAGGGCCAGCTTGTGCTTGCAGGTCGGGCACAGGGCGGCCTGGTCGGCCCCTGTGGGCCCTTTCTTCTGAGTCTTGGGACACGTCATCTGCCACGTGTCATGATCTGAGCGAGGTCGCCAATTTTGAGCATCATCAATCGGACTCGGCGACATGCAGCCAATCGCCGTCATCGCCAATTCCACGCATCTCCTCATGTAGAACCCATCGCCCATTTTCTCGCATGCGATCTTATTCGAAAAGCGGCGACTTTTGCTTCGATTGGCGATTGGGAAGTGAAACCCAAATCCCTTGGAATGCAAATTGAATGGAGATTTTGAGGGTTTTGTGTGATGGGGAATTAGGATCCAAGCTTTCAAAAGAGATTGAGACATTGCTCACAGAGAGTGAGATGTGAGAGAAAGAAAGGGGAGAGATAGAGATGATGCCATTTGACCCGATGTCAGTTTGTGTATCGAACGTCCAACCCGATATAGACCCGTTAAAGTACACTGGATCTAAGGTGAAACCGGATCTAGACACGCGGGGGCTCCACCAATTTTATACCCATGCAATATTTTAATCCTGAACTTAAAACCTGTCCAAACTTACCGGACGAACAATGTTATATATCTAAAATATACATATCCGAGCGGATATACGAACGGGGTTAGAAATTCATAAAATAAAGTGAGGTTTGACATGTTTAAGCAACTTATAAAAATATCGATAAAATTTATTTAAAAAATACACATATGAATGACAGGATTTTAATGAATTTGTATAGTATATGTAGGGAGGAGTTGATAGTTTCAGGGAGATCATCTGTGTAAAAACCAAGGAAAAGAAACCTAAAAGTTGGGTTAGTTTCATGAGATTAGTGATGGAGCTCTTTCTAGGGCCTCCGTCAGATGTTATCTTCCGTTGATCTCGAGGTAAACTTGACTGATTATCCTTCGTTGCGTGTGGGTCTCAATGGGTTTTGAGAGGAGAAAGTGGGATGAGGAGGCTGTCGCCGTATACATGCAAAGAAGTCCCGGGGTGGTTTGGTACCACCGAGAACCCTCCGACGCTCAAGTTAGTGATAAGATCCAAGCAGAGTAACGGCGTAAGTGTAAAGAATGGCTTACTTGACCCCTCCGTGATGGGGGTTTATATAGCGGTGGCGGCACGCAGCAGCAGGCACGAGAATCTCGCCGGCAGTTACGCCCCCCGACGTCACGCCCGCGTAGAAAGCGGATCGCCCATTAATGGGGATCGCGATGGCGTAGAACGTGGGATGGTGTTGGCGTAGAATCTACGCATGGCGAGATTCGTGGAGCAGCGGTTACGCTTGTGAGCGGTGACCTTGGTCGGAGGGCTGAAGGAGACGACCACGACATGGAGCTCGGGGACGGGCGAGGAGGCCGAGGAGTCCTGGTCTTGCGGCAGCTCGGTGTGAGCTAAAGGGCCGAGGAGGTTAATTTGCAGGGGGCTCTGAGGTGAGCCAGCTTTGTGCTTGCGGGTCGGGTACAGGGTGGCCTGGTCGGCCCCTTGCGGGCCCTTTCTTCTGAGTTCTGGGACACATCACACGCCACGTGTCATGATCTTGGAGGTGCCTGATATCGAGTATTATCATTAGCCCTCACTCTTGTCCCGACCAGATAGTGGTCGGGTCAGGAGTGGACTGCCGGGCCTCCCAAGGTGAGATCCCTTCTAGGATTTCGTCGGGACGAGTCCTCGGGTCATCGATTGTCTTTTTCGCCAGCGAATCGAGACGAGATCTTTGCATTTAAAGAAGGTGCCCAGTTCGTGCGCTCTGCAGTCGAAGCGACAGTCTACGTGTCGAGCGTCAATTAGCCGATGCGATGCGCGCAGGCCTGCGGCGCCTGAAGGGACACGACCCAACGCTGGGCTGCCACGTGGAACGATCGGAGCCGCTGGGCGCGAGGGTCGTTTCGGCGGGAGACAATGGGCGTCGTTGGATGAGGCCGTATGCGGCGATAAATTTGGGTGGGGCCCGGCCTAGGGCCCTTACTCTTCATATTTTCCTCTCTCAGGCCCCAGCTGTTCGGCGCTCGTCTCCCCTCTTTCGCTTCAGCCCCTGAAGAATTTCTTTTCCAAGATTAGATGTCTTCCTCTTCTGTAGAATCAGTAGACGTTGTAGGAATAGATGCTAGGTGTCACGACCCGAAGGTACGGAACGTGACCGGCACTTAAATTACGAAGCGTCTAGAGGCGTGACGTAATCTAAGTAAGCCGAAACCCAGAAATCTAAACCATTCAAAGAAGAAGTAAAGGAAAACATGTAGGAAAACAAGTTTAAAAGCAACATCCAATTTTCTCAAAAATTTCGGCAGAGTCTCCTTTGTAAAAACTGGCCCCAAACGGGTACAAACAAGAATAATATATACAAACAATAAAAAGACATCCCCAAACGGGAGCTAGCTCTACGCCAACAGGCGGAAACAACCACACCAAGCACAATCATATACAACGCCAAAGGGCGAGGCTCAAAACTCAAAAGAAAACAAATTCACCAGATACTATAATAATACAAGCATGACTCTAAGGTCGAAATAAATAACTGGTCCTTTAAACTTATCAAGTAATACAAGTTTGGTTGATGGAGCTTACTAGATACCAATGAAATAATAAAAGTACAACGGCGGTCCTGATACAAGTGAACCGACTTACCGTGCAAATCACCCTGAATGAAATGATGTGCCAGCAAGCTGCCAAGAAAACCTGTACATCGAACCTGTAATAAAATTTAGCACAACGGGGGTGAGTTGCCAACTCGTGAGTAGAAGACATCTGCGAAAAGAAATCGAATGCACGACGCTGTCCTAGGTCATAATAATATACTAATATATCACTGGTCATCTAGTAATGGCAGGGTAATAAACTATGCGTAAGTGCAAATGATCCGTGCTCGTGTCAGTGCTTCAAATAGTAATATGTCATGTGAATGGGTATGCATGCACCATGAATGTAAAACAATCAATCCTGAAATCTGGATATATCTGTATAAGAATTCTTTAACTTTTATCATGGTAAAATTGTATAGAAATCTGAAATATCATCGATGAAATCCATGAAAATCCGTGTCAAACATCGACACAAACAAGTAAATCTCAAGTCTCAATATCTCATAGTCTCAATATCTCGGGCTCCGTCAGTCCGGATCGGCCCATATCATCAAATCTCACGACAACGGTCGGTATCCTCCGGATATCCGCCGCGCCAGACATCACCGGTAGGTAGTCTTCCCCTGCCAGGCTCATCGTCTACAACTCGATCTTCTTGTCCCGGGGTACCATACCGGGCCCACCATGTACCCGAAACGGTTCATCCACTCCTCGAATCGGGTCTTGAAATCCAACAGAAAACATGAAATCTCATGGTGGACGACACATACATCACGAGAAAACCGCAACTTATATTTTAAAAAGAGAGGGAGAAAGAGAGAGAAGTTTTTATATATATTCTTGCGGTTTTCCCCAAAATCCAGAAATCTCATAGAAATCCAAAATCCCAAAATCATGAGTAAGTAAATGGTAAGTGTCGGCATAAGCCCCATAATACTGCATGATAACATGAAAATGTGAATGCATGAAATGTCTAAGTAATAAATGAAATGTCTAGACTAACACCTGAGAGTAATCACAATACTATATTGATCTAGCCTTTAGCTGATTCTATCATAAAAGATAATATGTTCTAAAATGTACGTGACACGACAATTACCGATGATGTGTGTGTGAGCCGGCAAATAAGTGTACGTGGGACATGTGCATCATCGGTAATGGTGATGGTGTCCTAACAGGCAGAGTTTCATACTGACTAAAGAAACATATGTATGGACATGCAACTTGATGATTTCAATCTGAATGGAAAGGTAAAATGTGTACTAAACACTCATTTGGAATATACATATCTAACTACAACTATATGACTCGAGCTTCAACTAGTATCTATCTAACCCCCCCTAAGGAACTAAACTAAAGGAACTAGTCGATAGGAAATAAGAATCCACCTAAGGTCTGAGTCCATATCTGTAATAATCGGCGATCCAGCCTCAATAGCGTCACGTACGTAGTACGGCTTCCTCGAATCAAGAGCGCGGATCAATCAACACATATATGCCTCGTACGGTAAAATCCATCGTACGGCATTTCAATATCGGGGTACGGGTCAAATATCACCTACGTACATCATCATTCGTATAATATCATCATCAAATAATGTCATGATCAAAGGTACTATACTTGTCACGCCCCGCTTCCCAGTGTACGGCGAAGTGGACGCGACGAGGCCCGCTACGTATATACTCAGAAGTACATACGCTAAGCGTAACTAAGCAATATAAAGTAAATCATAAGAGACAAATAATATAGAAATAACAGCAACTTTTATTAATAACATTCTTTGTACAATGCATGAAAAGAAAATACAACTGGAATGAAAAGCAATGCCTAAACAGTGGCATAACAGAAAATGAAATAAACTGGAAAGAACAAGGTACAGTATCTAGAGCTCTGGATCTTCCTGGAACTGCTCCAAATCTTCACCGGTAGGCTCGATCTCAGCTTGGTCCAACGCACCTGACGACATTCAAAGAAGAAAGAAATAGAATGTCGTCAGCGAACAGGTCGCTCGGTAAGTCCTAAAGAATAAGAAGAATGAGAATGACAGAGTAACAGTATTTTCTAATGTATTATATTGTTGAATATTATGGAACATTGTGTGACGTTGTTGTTTGTAGCTTGGTACAGAAGGATGCCAGTGTATACGAGGGGGATCTCTATATGCTAGAGATCAGGGCAAAAGGAAAGTACAAGGAACCGTTATGCCACGGTACAACAGCAATAGGATTCAGGTTAGGTGTCTTAATCTGACCACCTCGTGTCACCTTTAACACCTTCCGTACCAATCTACCCCTTTAAACCCCGTAGTGTTTTAACAGTAATGTGGTATTGGAATATAAAAGTTGAGTGACTGACTAAAACCATGATATCAGTAAACATGTTGCAACTGAGTAATCGGGTAAATGGAATATCAGGATAATGGATGAATATCCATGGTTTGATTCAGTCAAAATGAATATATTGTTAACTGGATTCCTGGATTCATGTATTCAAATTGTATTGGAATATAAAAGAATATAGATTGACTTGAATCATATTCAAGTCAGAAATTAGTCAGACTCTAACCCGAGTCAGACTAAAAGAAAGATAAATTTGAAGTTCAATATTAGTTAGGGGCCTTATTGTAATTTGTGAAACTTGAGGGGGTTTTATGTAAAAATTTACTTTTGTATAGTTTTCAAAATACACCTCAAGTATTTAATAATCGTCTTTATTGTTATAATAAATGTGAATTTTATTTGTGTTATTCTAGTAAATATATCATAATAAAGGTATTAATTGTTTTATCTGAAATTCATGGTATTTTAGTGTAACTTTTAATCTTGTAATTTTTTAGGAAAATATGGAAATTTCATATTATAATAAAATATGTGTTTAAATGATAATTATATATATATTAACACATGAATAATTTTTAAATGAATATTTTATTTTCAAAAAATCTCATTTTCCTTAAATATCGTATTTTAAACCTTTCGAGACCGAATGCTCCTTGCGGAGGTCTGAATCTCGCACTACTAGCCTGCGGGTGCACGATGAACCGTACTATCCCTAACAGGTTCCCCAAAAGTGGGTTGTAGCGGCGCTTTGCTTAGGTTTAACAAATACTTTTCATTTGGGAAAACGGTTTTATAAATATGGGGTATTTAATTGCAAAAAGTATAGTTTTCCGTATTTTAGTTGTTAGGGTTTCCTAAGCCAACTAGCCTACTTCTAAGGTCTAAACGATAAGTCGTTAGAAGCCTCAAATCGCCTCTTCACCGCCAATTGTGGCCAGGTAAGTACAAGTGAGGAGGGAGGGATCCGCTCACGAATCGTGAGACGGGCCTTTTAAAGTTACCCAAGCTCACTTGCCTAGCCTAGACACCACAAAGTCAGTTTAGATAAACGATCGATGTACATGACCAATCGTGCTTTCATTTTATAAAAGATTTTATTTAGAAATGTTTACAACTGAAAGCTTTCAAGAAAAGATTATAAAGAATATGGTATTTTAGTGAAAAGTCCTGTAATTTCGTATTCTGTATTTTTGATATTTATCAATTAGGGTTATATTGAGTGTGTGTAGGGGTAGGTCATTACCCCGTGACTTATATTAAGTTTTGGTGAAGTTTAAAGGTAAAACATGCTATGTTAAACTTAAAGGTATTATAGCGCAAGAATACGGTATTCGAAAACGTTATCATTTTATATGTGAAATTTCATTCAAAGTGGGTTCTACAAGTTTAGTGATCAAGATAAACCTATTTAGGAGTGAGGGAAATAATTAAACTAAGAAAAATGAACTTCATGGTATTTTTATGAAAAGAGTACGGTTTTACAAAGAACTTATCATTTTATGTGAAAAAGTTTGATTAAATTGGTTTATGGGTGATTAATGGTCAACATGAATATGGGTAGATAGTATGTATTAGGTGACAAGTGGAAATTTATAGAAAAACTGAATCGGAAATCGATTTGTCCGATTTCCGTCGGGTTCCAAAAAGTCGTATTTTTATACTTATAGAAAAGAGAGATAGAGGGGATGGGACTTACGGTTTGGACAAGCTAAGGAAGCTAATGGACGTGGTGGTTTTCGATTCGTCGAAAACGTCGCGAAGGTTCTGATCCGGTCGCCGGAATTCGTCGTCGATTTCGGCAGCGCTTCGCTTCTCGCTCTTCGTACCGAGTTCTCGAGAATTTGGGAGAGTGGACTTAGAGTTGTGAGGGGAAAAGGTAGAGGGTAGGGGTTTTTATATAGGGTTAGGCTAGGGTTAGGGTTTGGATTAAAAAAAAATATTAAAAAAATATAAAAATCATTAAAAATTCATTAAATTTGGTCTTAAAAGAGATTTAATTGAAGATTGGTAACAGTACAAAAAATTTAGAGTATGCAGGTGAAAAGACCCAGTCAACACGAAAAATTTTCGTGTTGATGACTCGGCCGACCGGCCGATTCGGCCGAGTCATGGCCGAGTCGGGTGTCGGTGGGTCAGGCTCGGTCTGGGGGGGTTTTGGTATACTTTAATTTTTTTAATTCGCAATAAATTGTGAGTTATGGCTGTTTGACCGTTTGACTTATAAAAAAAAATTAAAACAAAAAGATATAAAAATTATGTGGGGCATGGGATTCGAACTCTGATGGCTTGGTTCAGCAGTGCAAGGTATTACCAGTGAGCTACAAGCTCCTTCTTGTAATTATTGTAAGGAATTAGATACTTAAATTGTTTCCAGCAACATCAATACTCCAAGTATACACTATATTTAAAGCAAATTTTTGGTATACAAAATTGGAGTTGTTACAATCTACCCTCCTTACAAAAATTTCGTCCTCGAAATTTACAACTTTTATTTTGAGGACTAGTTTACAAAAAGGTGCGGATATCTTGCACGCATCTCATCCTCCTTTTCCCACGTGGATTCTCCTGGAGTGTCTCTCCTCCACATTACCCGGACCAAATTAACTTCTTTGTTCCGAAGTGTCTTCACTTTCCTGTCCATGATCTCCACAGGTTGTTACTCACAAGACAAATCGGGCTGTATCGTGAGCTCGGAATGATCAAGTACATGGCTGGGGTCACTCACATACCTTCTGAGTTGGGATATGTGGAACACGTTATGCACTCCTTCCAATGAGGGTGGAAGCGCTAAACGATATGCCACTTCTCCGACTCGTTCGAGTATGTCGAACGGTCCAATGTATCTTGGACTCAACTTCCCCCGTCTTCCAAATCTGATCACTCCGCGGTTCGGAGAGATTTTCAGGAATACATGATCTCCTGGCTGGAACTCCAAGTGTCGTCTCTTCGCATCAGCCCAGTGTTTCTGTCTATCTTGGGCTATGCGCATTCTTTCCCTGATAGTACGAACCACATCAACGGTCGCTACTATCATCTCTGGTCCAAAGAGTTCCCTATCTCCGATGTCGTCCCAACTTAATGGTGATCGACACTTCCTTCCATACAATACTGCAAAAGGTGTCATTCCTATGCTTGCTTGGTAGCTGTTGTTGTACGCAAACTCCACAAGATGCAGGTGATCTTCCCACGATCCTTTGAAGTCGAGCATACATGCTCTGAGCATATCCTCCAAGATCTGAATAGTTCTTTTCGACAGACCATCTGTTTGTGGATGATAAGCCGTACTGAAGTTCAGACTTGTTCCCAAGCTTGCTTGCAGACTTTGCCAAAATTGCGATCGGAACCTGGTGTCACGACCGGAGACAATGCAGACCGGTACTCCATGAAGTCTCATAATTTCCTGTATGAGTTCATGGGTATCAGAGATAGTACAGTATGAAGAGTTTAAATCTTAAATTAGATTATTACCTCCATGTACTTCTTCGCTAATGTCTCAGTTGATTGGCCAACTCGAAATGGGATGAAGTGAGCCGACTTTGTGAGTCGATCCACAATGACCCAAATCGCATCGTTACCCTTTGTGCTGCGAGGAAGAGCAGTTACAAAGTCCATCGTGATATGCTGCCACTTCCATTCTGGGATTGGTAATGGTTGAAGTAATCCAGCTGTCCTGTGATGTTCAGCCTTTACTTGCTGACACACTAAACATTTTGCGACGCTTCTGGCTACTTCACGCTTCATTCCATGCCACCAATAATTCTGACATAGATCTTTGTACATTTTGGTACCTCCAGGATGTGCTGAATAGGGATAGCTATGAGCTTCTTTCATTAACTCTTCCCGAACAAGACCCTTTGGTACACACAATCTGCTGCCGTATCTCAAAGATCCGTCTTCATGGATGATGAAATCTGTTCTGAGTCCATTCTCTACTTGTTCTCTGATCTTTTGCAACTTAGCATCGTTGGCTTGAGCTGCCTTGATCTGGTTGACAATAGTTGATTGGACTTGTAGATTCATCAAATTTGAAACATTACCTGGTATGACTAGTTCAATCTCCATCTGATGTAGGTCCTGCTGAAGCTTCCACTGGGCGGTGGGATTCATTGCTAATGGTTGGCGACTAAGAGCATCAGGTACTACGTTCACCTTTCCGGGATGATATTGCAAGTTGATGTCAAAGTCCGCCATAAGTTCTAACCATCTTCTCTGCCGCATATTCAACTTCTTCTGAGTAAACACATATTTCAGACTCTTGTGATCTGTGTAGATGTTCACTCGTTCACCAAGTAAGTAATGGCGCCAAATCTTGAGAGCAAAAATAACAGCTGCCAACTCCAGATCATGCGTCGGATAATTGCGCTCATGAGTCTTCAGTTGTCTTGAAGCATAAGCCACAACCTTACCGTGCTAATGTAGAACACATCCTAGTCCCTTACCGGATGCATCGCAATGCACTTCGAATCCTCCAGATTGGTCCGGTATGACGAGAATAGGTGCAGATGTCAGTCTTGACTTGAGTTCTACGAAAGCTTGCTCGCATGCTTCTGACCACACAAATTCTTCATCTTTTCTTGTGAGCTTGGTCAGGGGTGTTGCTATCTTCGAAAAGCCTTCAATGAATCTTCTGTAATATCCAGCTAAGCCCAAGAAACTCCGAATATCCTTGACTGATTTTGGTGTAGGCCATTCGCTGACCGCTGAAACTTTTGCTGGATCCATATAAATTCCTTCTCCTGATACGATGTGTCCAAGAAAACCAACCTGTTTTAGCCAAAACTCGCACTTGCTGTATTTGGCATAAAGCTTATGTTGTCGAAGAGTTTCCAGGACAATTCGTAAGTGCTCCGCATGCTCTTTCCGATTCTTAGAATATACCAGGATGTCGTCGATGAAGATGACAACGAACCTGTCTAAATACTCCCGGAAGACTTGGTTCATAAGGTTCATGAAGATTGCTGGTGCATTGGTCACTCCAAATGGCATTACTAGAAATTCGTAATGTCCATAGCAAGTTCTGAAAGCTGTTTTGTGAATATCAGCTTCCTTGACCTTCACTTGATGATAACCTGAACGAAGATCTAGTTTAGAGAAGACACAAGATCCACTTAGCTGATCGAATAAATCGTCGATGCGCGCGAGTGGATACTTGTTCTTTATAGTAACTTCGTTCAAGGCCCTATAGTCGATGCACATTCTGTATGAACCTTCCTTCTTCTTCACCAATAGTACAGGTGCTCCCCAACTGGAAGTGCTGGGACGAATCCATCCTTTCGCCAGTAATTCGTCCAACTGTGTTCGAACTTCTTTCAATTCTTCCGGACTTAGTCTATACGGTGCTTTGATCACTGGTTGTGCTCCTGGTACTAAGTCAATACTGAATTCAAGAGCTCGATCGGGAGGCAAACCTGATATATCGTCAGGGAATACATCGTCGAACTCTCGAACGACCTCCGGTCTTGATTCTTCCTCTGCATGAGCTGCTGCAACTACTGCTTCCCTTGGCTTCGCTTTGTAAGTACTTAGCTCCAGGGTGCGATCTCCACTCTTGAAATAGAAGACCGGATGATCTGGAATCTCAAATACTACCCTCCTTTGACGACAGTCGATGGTAGCATAAAAGGTTCCAAGCCAGTCCATTCCTAGAACCACATTGAAATTCGGTATATCCAGTACTTTGAAGTCAGCATACAACTCTCGACTGCAGACGATGACTGGACACATGCCGTATCCCATAGTTGCCTTTAGAACACCATTCCCAGAACTGACGTTCCAGCTGGATACAAGCGGTGAGACTGGAATCGCATGGGTTCGGACAAACCGTTGCGACATAAAGCAGTGGGATGCTCCAGTATCAAACAGTACAAGTGCAGGTAGTGAAGCTACTAGGATTGTACCTAAGGTATATGGGATAGGTTTTAGGTATAAGGAAAGTGTGTAGGTAAACAAAACTAAAAGATAAGTTTGAAAAGGAATTTACCAGTAATGACTTGGCCAGTGGCCTCAGCTTCTTCCACAGACATCATGAAAGCCTGGCGCTTTGGCACATTCCTCCTGGCCTGAGGAGCATTCCTCTGAACGTTCCTTTGAGCTTGATGGAACTGTCGAGGAGGTGGTGCAGCTTGTGGTCCCCTGGGTGGTGCAGGCAGTGCAAGTCTGGGAGCAGGTGCCTGAAGAGCTGGTCGCTGCTGATAAGTATGTGCTGGTCTGGGTGCAGCAACTGAGTTCTGCCTTTGGGGACAATATCCAATATCATGAGTGGCTGAACCGCAGACTAAGCAGAGGCGGTTGGCTCGACGGCAGTCCTTCATCATATGTCCAGTTCTCTTGCAGTAGGTGCAAAAGGCTGGGCTAGGATGATGAGTTGGTACTCCGGGTCGCCTCGGCACGAAAGATGGTCTGGACGTGGCTCCACCTGCCATCTGGTTGGCAGGGCGCTTGACTCCTGCAGACTGAGGTCTGCCCCTCTCTTTTATGACTGCCTCATAACTGCGGGTAGCTTCTAGGGCTTCTTCATGAGTCAAAAACTTTCCTGTTGCTAGAGCAGCTTTGATCTCTGTGTCCAAACCTTGCTGAAAACGACGGGCTCTGATCTCGTCTGTCGGTATCAGGTGTGCCGCGAATCGGCTCAACATAGTGAACTCAGCATCGTATTCATCTACCGATTTCTCTCACATTGATCCCTGCTGTAGATGAATAAACTGCTGCTCCATAGCGAACCTGGAAGTCACAGGGAAATATTTCGCGTCAAACTTCTCGCGAAATGTCTTCCATTCGATCGGCTGAACCAGACGGGTTTCTTCCGTCTTCCACCAATTGCGAGCATTATCCGTGAGCTGTAGCTTCGCTACACGGACCCAAGCGTTATCTGGCACTTGAGCTGCTGCCAGATCGTCTTCGATGCTTTGTGCCCATTCTTCTGCTTCGAGAAGGCTTCCTTTACCCGAAAATTTCTTTGGGTGCAAAGCTCTGAATTGCTTTATTCCCGGTGCATCGTTATCAGGACGGCTCAAAAGTTGTTGCTGTCCCTCGAGAAGACTGTGGATCGCATCGAATAGCATTGTTTGCTCAGTGGGTGGTGCGGGAACAGCTGGTGTGAGAGGTAGTGCTGGTGGGGTGTTGTTGACGTTGGTGCTGGTGTTGTTCAGGGAATCCATAATCCTGAAGAAAAATTTGGATTAGGACAGATTCAAATACATGAAATAATAAGATTCAAGGAATAGAGATTTGCAAGTTTCAAAGAACATGAATTGTAAAGAATGTTTTAGTTGCTGGTTCTTGTGTTATATTGCTTAGGTTGTTCACGCAGACCAGAACTGCATGACAGGGATTCATACAGCTTTGACCTGCATGGGCCACCAACAAAACCTGTCACGTCCCGCTTCCCAGTGTACGGCGAAGTGGACGCGACGAGGCCCGCTACGTATATACTCAGAAGTACATACGCTAAGCGTAACTAAACAATATAAAGTAAATCACAAGAGACGAATAATATAGAAATAACAGCAACTTTTATTAATAACATTCTTTGTACAATGCATGAAAAGAAAATGCAACTGGAATGAAAAGCAATGCCTAAACAGTGGCATAACAGAAAATGAAATAAACTGGAAAGAACAAGGTACAGTATCTAGAGCTCTGGATCTTCCTGGAACTGCTCCAAATCTTCACCGATAGGCTCGATCTCAGCTTGGTCCAACGCACCTGACGACATTCAAAGAAGAAAGAAATAGAATGTCGTCAGCGAACAGGTCGCTCGGTAAGTCCCAAAGAATAAGAAGAATGAGAATGACAGAGTAACAGTATTTTCTAATGTATTATATTGTTGAATATTATGGAACATTGTGTGACGCTGTTGTTTGTAGCTTGGTACAGAAGGATGCCAGTGTATACGAGGGGGATCTCTATATGCGAGATCAGGGCAAAAGGAAAGTACAAGGAACCGTTATGCCACGGTACAACAGCAATAGGATTCAGGTTAGGTGTCTTAATCTGACCACCTCGTGCCACCTTTAACACCTTCCGTACCAATCTACACCTTTAAACCCTGTAGTGTTTTAACAGTAATGTGGTATTGGAATATAAAAGTTGAGTGACTGACCAAAACCATGATATCAGTAAACATGTTGCAACTGTGTAATCAGGTAAATGGAATATCAGGATAATGGATGAATATCCATGGTTTGATTCAGTCAAAATGAATATATTGTTAACTGGATTCCTGGATTCATGTATTCAAATTGTATTGGAATATAAAAGAATATAGATTGACTTGAATCATATTCAAGTCAGAAATTAGTCAGACTCTAATCCGAGTCAGACTATAAGAAAGATAAATTTGAAGTTCAATATTAGTTAGGGGCCTTATTGTAATTTGTGAAACTTGAGGGGGTTTTATGTAAAAATTTACTTTTGTATAGTTTTCAAAATACACCTCAAGTATTTAATAATCGTCTTTATTGTTATAATAAATGTGAATTTTATTTGTGTTATTCTAGTAAATATATCCTAATTGTTTTGCCCAATCAGAGCAAAGCTCTGTTGAAATTCAAAAACTCAAAATTTTGAAGCAACGCTTCACATCTCGGGCGCAACGCGCCACATGTCAGGCGCTGATACGTCAGCGCAGCGCCCAAGAAGGCGCGCCCAATCAGAGCAAAGCTCTATTTTTATGAAGCAACGCTTCAGCCGCGCAAGCACTGCGCTGCGCGACACGTGTCAGCGCAGATGCGCTAGCGCAGTTGCGCTGCGCTCTGCGCTGCGCGACACGTGTCACGCGCTGGGGCATCTGCCCCAAACAGAATTAAATTTCCAAGAAATCTTTTCTGTTCTTATTAAAACAAGAAGATTTTCTTCTGCAAAGCAGAAGCACTTGGATCAAAGATCCAACGGTGGGGAAAATTCCCCAAATCACTCAGAGAAAGATCTCTTTAACAGATTTAACTAATTTATGGACACTATAAAAAGGACCCTAGGCCTCAATTAAAAAGGGATAAACATCTTTCTAAAAAAAAGAGAGAAGAGAACTCTTGAGAACTCCTCAAGAACAACAGAAGGTAAGAAAAAAACCTTTAGGAAAAAGAGAAAATTCTCTTATGGACAGATTATTGATCTAAGAACAAGATCAATAATTTTAAATAAAAAGAAAAATAAGTAATAATAGTGCTTTGCACTTTTTTATGAACCTCTGGTTCTTGAAACAAAAAGAAAAATTTATTTTCTTTGATCTAAATTAGATCAAGAAATCAAATAGTGCTCTGCACTCCTGTTCTTGAATCTAAAAGATTCTTAGTGCTTTGCACTTCCAAACTGCGCTGTTGCGCTCTTGAGAGAGCGCCACGTGTCAGCTACAAAACAACTTGCGCTACGTGCTCTTGAAATAGAGTTTTGCTCTCTGGAATCAGCGCAACTCATCAGAGCGCGCCACGTGTCAGCAGCGCAACAGCGCAGCGCATTAGCGCAGCGCAATGCGCTATTGCGCTTGCGCTCACCAGAGCGTGACACGTGTCACCACCATATGAGTTTGCGCTCATTACTTAGTGCAAAGCGCCTGACAAGCCACGTGGGGCACTGTCAGAGTATTTAATGCTCTGCATTATTAAAGAAAAGGGACAGAGCCCAATTAAAAGGCCTAACAGGCCTAATAAAAAATGCTATGCATTTTAAAAGGGTGGGCAAAGCCCAAACAAAATATAGATGCTCTGCATCATTTAGAAAAGGGCAAAGCCCGACCAAAACAAGAATAATGCAGTGCATTACTAAAAAGGGGTAAAGCCCTAGCACAAGCCTAAGACAAAAAAAATATATTGAAACTGGACTTAGCCCAATTTTGGCCATAAGTCCTTAAATTAAATTGACTGAGCAAGATTGCTCTTTTAAATCAATTTACTACCGGTTCAAGGGTACATCTCCGAACTCCTCTGACACCTGTCGTTGTAATCCTTCAACGACGTCAGAGAGGTGACCGGTCCCGACGACCACATATGAATATGGACTGCGGGGTCCTTAAACTCGTGGACCGAAACGTCCTTAAACTAATATCGGACCGAAACGTCCTTAAACTAATAGTGGACCGAAACGTCCTTAAACTAATATCGGACCGAAACGTCCCTAAACTAATATCGGACCGAAACGTCCCTAAACTAATAATGGACCGAAACGTCCCTAAACTGGAATATGGACCACTACGTCCCTAAACTGGAACAATAGAGCCTCCAAATGCTCTTTTGTCGGATCTAAACGGTCCCGTTTAAGTTGATCTTAGCCCCAAATACGGTTAACGTATCCTTAAACATTTAAATGGATTATAAAACCCTAAATCGACTTTGGTTCGAGGGTACATCTCTGAACTCCTCTGACATCTGCCGTTGTAATCCTTCAACGACGTTAGAGAGGTGACGAGTCCCGATGGCCAGATATTAAATGGATTATCACGTTAAGTTGATCTTAGTCTCAAACAGGACTATCGTATCCTTAACGAACGTTTAAGTTGATCTTATCCGCAACGCGACTAATGCATCCTTAAACTAAAAACACCAAACCCAAATCTAAGTAAATACGGATTTGGACTAATCCACGTCCTACGGGCGACGGCATTACTCGGTCTCCGTATATAATCCACGGGCAACCACAAACAAAACAAACACACACGACACGAAGTGAAATTCTGGAGAAGGAGAAAGTTGTTACCGCGATGCGGTAGCGTAATTAACTGCAGGGGCTTGCGCCTGCAGGGAAGAGCGTCCCCACAATCAAAAACCCCTCAAGCGAGGGGGAATCTGACGAAGTCTGCTACATCGGCCGCATCCGTCTAATCTCCGATACACGGTGCCATAAATCAACTTGGCATCTTCGGAGAGGTGGACGGATAAAACCAAATAACATCTGCCCCGAATCTCAGCATCAGGACATCGCGGTCCTGTGCGCCGTCCTTCGGAGGGGAACAGATTCTGGCACGCCCGGTGGGACCTTTTCCTCTTTCCACTCCACACTTCGTGTGTCGTCTTCGCGAACCAATCGCGGTTTGTTAATGGTTGCCTTCGGATTTCAAGTTACTAAGATTTGGTCGTTGCCTGGCGCAGAACTCAAGATTCAATGGCCTCTAATTGCACCAACTGCTCGAAGTGCCACTGCAACGGACGCTCCACCTCACCAGGAGGTGTGGCATACGGACCCCAGGCGGCTTCCATCCTCCAGGCGGCTTCCTTCCTCGCTCTGCCGGTAGAACAGGTGGCCCAGGCCACTACTGGCCTGTTCTTCGGGACCATGATCCCACCTACAAGCTTCTCTGAGCCAATACCTGCACCGGAAGTGAACAAAAAGTCGGTCTTTGACCGGCTCACTGCTACGACGACCCCTGTCAACGGGTCGCCCACTACCAAACCGACAGCCTCTGTTTTCATCAGGCTAAATCAGAACTCTAAACTGGCTATCCCAAGGAAGGCAATAACTGCTGTTCCAGAAGTCGTCAAGGCGGCTTCCCCTGTCAAAGGGTCGGTCTTTTCAAGACTGACGATTCCTGCTTCTGCCCCTGCTCAAAGATCCGTCTTCGACAGGTTGAATATCACCCCTCAAAAGACAACCTCAGTCTTTAAGAGGTTAACACAGGCGGCGCCTCATTCAGACAGGGGGCAAAAAGAAGCTGTCTCTATCTCCGAGCCAGTCCCAACGGCTCGTCATGCTCGACGTCGCCATTGGCGACGAGTGAGGAAGGCAGGGGGCAACTCCCCCTCAGGGCTAACTCCACCGGCTCCAGTGGTGGAAGTCAACGCTGCTGTTCCAACTGGGAACAGCTTTGAACTACTGAGGAGGGTGCGTAAGAACTCTCCAATCGCTACCTTGAAGAGATCTCCTCCACCTGCGGAGAGAGTTTCAGAAACGAAGCAAGAACAGCCCCCTCAACGGCTGTCCTCAAGAATTTATAAAGTTTGGCGGAAGGTTCAAGACTCCGTAATTGACCCAGGTCACTTTCGTCACCAGAAAAAGGCGAAGGTGGAAAAAGACAAGGACTGCCCTATTAAACAGCAGGGGACAGCAGCTGCGAGGCTGCCCCCTTCACCGGTCCCTTCAACGGCCCACAAAAGAAGGAGGCCAGAGAAAACTCCCGCGTCAGTGGCAAAAGTTAAAAATGGCGAACCCAAACGCCCTAAGTCAGGGGGCATGATAGTTCATACAGTTTATATGGCATCGGGAAAGGAGGATAGCCGCATATCAACAGGTCATAGACCGCACACGAGGTCAGTGACCAAGGCTCAGGAGCAGCAGCAGAAGCTCCAAGAGATGATGAACGCTATGGCCGCACTTACAGGGCCAAAAGAAACCCCTGAAACGTCCTCGGACGAGCGTCAAGAACAAGAAACGGACGCTGAATTCCTTCGTCGCGTACTAGAGAAGAAGGATAAAGAGGCTGCGGAGCAGGCAGCCAACATAAAGAAAATGGCCCTCCTGTTCCAGGATATGGTGGGTATGATGATTCAACAAGATCCACCTGCTGAAGATCCCCCAATCATTCTTGAAGACGATAGGGGAGAGACGTCGAATCCTCCACCAGCTCTGTCCGCAGCTAAAGAGGATACAATCTCCAAAGCTGATTTGGATGAATACATCGCTCAGCAAATACGGGTTCATCATGCAACCGAAACAGCCGGCCAGGTCGTGAAAACGGGGAGACCATATCCGAGTTGGTACGATCAAATCAAATACCCGCCAGGTTATACGATTCCCAAGTTCCATGTCTACAAGGGGACGGGCAATCCTCACCAGCATGTAGCCCAGTTCAGGGCACTCTGCGGCAATACCGGTGGAGATGACAAGCTTTTACTTCGCCAGTTTGTTGGAAGCTTATCGGATACGGCGTTCGAATGGTACTCTGAGCTCCCGAACGACTCTATTAAAACCTTCGCGGAGATGGAGCTGTTGTTTACTCAGCGTTTTGCAAGCGCCAGTGAACGTACCCCGATGACAGCACTGATTAACGCCAGAGTAAAACCCGGCGAGACGTGGGTTCAGTACGCTATACGATGGCGGAACTTATGGTCAAAGTGTGAGCAGCGCATTGAAGAAGCTCCCGCGGTGGGTATGTTTGTGGGAACCCTCGATCCACAAGCAACCATCTCGCAGTTTATGATGTTTTTCAAGCCGACTACCTTCCAGGCTTTGATTGACAAACTAGCGCAAATGGATCAAATAGGCCATAAACCCCCTCTTCCAAGGCCAGACACCCGAAATGACAAAGGAAAGGGAAAAGCGATCGTCGTCGCTAATGCTCAACAACAACTGAGCGACTCGAAGCCGGTTGCTCGTCAAAATAATACACGACTATACGTACCCCTTGAGGACAGGATGGGACGTCCTTATTCCTTTCCCCGCGATAAAACGAGGAGGTTATTCGAGCTGGCGTTGCGCAACAGACTCATAAATCTGCCGGATCCAAAACGTCCGTTGCAACCAAGTGACGTCAACGAGCCCAACTACTGTCCTTATCATCGAGTACTAGGCCATCCGATCGAAGATTGCTACGTTTTCAAGAATTGGCTTGAAAACCAGTACCGACAGGGCAAGTTCGCGTTATCTGACAAATGGAAGGTGAATCCCCCGCAGCCCCACACCTCTAAGGGGACGAATACGCCGGGGGCAACATGCTCCGTCATTGAAGAAGCTCCTTGGGAGGTCATATTATCAGCCAAGACAAAGAGGATGCTAAACGATTTCAGACATGTCCAGCGGTCAAGTGGAAGAATCCGTTGGAACCGCAGGTCATTGAAGGGATGTTGAAGCCACGTCCAACTCCAAGGACCGATGGTGGTGGTTCAAGCACTTGCAGCCAGCCGTCAAAATCTTCGAAAAAGAAGAAGAAGAAATCTAAGAACCCCGTGAAGCCTGGTGGCAAACACACGGACTTACAAAAGCAAATTGACGCGTTGGAAGAATACAACCAAAAGGCGCGGACTCCCATTACGCTCCAAGAATTCCTCAACCACGTCTTTCAAGAGGAAGGTGAGGGAGAAAGTTCGTCAGATGAAGCTGAAGAATGCGTGGCGAGCTGTCATATGATTTCCCATTCGAACGATGAGGAGACCCCTTGTACTGAAACGCTGGGGGCAGATTCTGAACCAAAAGTTCTGGGGCCATCAGATGAAGTAATTAACGCATTCCTTAATGAGGCTCGGTTGAAAAGTAAAGCTGATCGGGAGCGCGAGGCGGTTATATTTGGAAGGGCCAAGCGCCAGCGACTTGATGAAGGAGCTGAGACGATCCCGTTGGAGCTGAACATCTCCGCTACCAACAAAAGCCAATTCAAGATAAAAAAGAAGTTTACTAAGGCCATGTCAATGGGTATGAAACTACCATCCTCCGAAGAAGAAATTACCAGTGAAGCGAAAATGCACCCGTCTTATTCTTTGTATCATCAAAAGATTTCGCACCCCACTCAAGGGTGCAAAGCTTTCGATAGATGGTGGTAAGGATACGTTGCTCACCGACAACACTTTAAGCTGGAAAAGCGTAAAACTCGTCGGGAGCAAAGAAATACGACCGAAGGGCTTAAAAAAGCTGCTGGCGATTGTCGCGTGGTTAACACCGGTGGATCACAAGTGCCTACATTCGGGAGTGATTCTGATGAAGAACTAAAACTTGCCCCTCTCTTCAAAGAGTCCGCTTCGAGAACAGAAGAAGAACCAAAGGTTTGCGAAAATATCTGGCTACGTAATCGCACGCTGCCCGAAAAGAACCTCGGACCCTCGAACAGAAAAGATAAAGGGAAAGAAAAGGTCTCTGAAGATATCATCTTAGATGACCAAGTGGTGGAAGAGCTAGCCGCCAAAGACCCACCAAAAAAGAATAAGGTGGATTACAACGTCTTAGCACATCTGAGGAAGCTGCCCTCACAGCTCAGCATTCTTGATGCCTTTTTGCTATCAAAAGAGGTGAGAGATTCGTTGATTAAGGCGCTCCAAGACCCGGAACAATTCCAAGCATGCCTGGCCGAGGAAAAGATGAAGGATGAATTAGAGGAAGTGCACACGGCTGATGTTACTTTTGGCGATGAAGACCTTCTACTTGGGACGTGCGAACACAATCGCCCTCTCTATGTCTCGGGATACTGCCATGATATAAAGATAGGCAAAATCCTGATCGATAACGGGTCGTCTGTTAACCTACTCAATGTGCGGGTGTTGAAGGAAATCTGCATGAGCGTCCAGCACCTTGCTCGGGACAAGATCACCATCTCCGGGTTTGACTCACAATCGTCAAAGACTCTTGGATCTGTGATACTGACACTACGCTTCGGGCTACTCGTCACGGACATTAAGTTCCACGTCATAGACGCCAAGACATGCTACAACGCTTTGCTCGGCCGACCATGGTTACACGAGTACAACATCATCCCTTCTACACAACATCAGTGTATGAAGTATTTTAAGGATGGTTTCGAGTATACCGTGACGGGAGAACTGAACCCGTTCTCTGTGAACGAGGGCCGCAAATACGAAGATGCCAAATACTTCTTGCCGGATTTCGAAGACACGGAGAAGTGTCACAAGCCGGAGAATAAAACTAATGCCGCCATCCCTGTCTTCGGCAGTGACACCGAGGAAGAAGAGGAGATAGTGTATTCGGGTCCACCCCAACATAACAAGCCAGGACCGTCCACTCCTACATTGGTCTTTGGTAGCGATTCGGAGGACGAGGTCCATGTCGTATTCTCTGCTCGACCTTCAATACAAGCTTCCGCTGATGAAGAGAAAAGTCTGCAAGTCGCCATGGTGCCGCCTAAACATCATAAAGAACTGGACGCACTTAATATCTACAGTCTAGAAGAGCTGCGGACATTCTATATCCCTCCCAGGCGAGAAAACGAGAAAGCAATTCTGTTTTACCGCTCTGAAGAAACCAAGGTGAAAAAAGAAATCTGGCATGGCACAGATCCTGCGCTCGACAGGCTTCAGCCTATCCATCTTCCCAGATATTATACAGAGGGTTTGAAGAAGCTGCTGAAACGCCAAGGGATATCCTTCAAACAGACCGTTAGAGAGGCCAAATTCTATGACAGGGTCTGGAACGTTCCCGGGACCCAACGCAAACTGCCTAACGGGAGAATGGAAACAAGAGGGCTTGGATACATCCGGTCAAAGAAACGAGAGTTACTACCCGGCTGCTACGTCGTGTATGACCTTGATGAAGAAGCGGATGCTCAATGGGAGGACGCTAATCCTAAGCCAGTGAAAGTTCCAGATGCAAAAGAGCCCGGTCCGTCGTTCGAGGAACAAATGGACAGACTTATAAAGAAAGCTGGTCAAAAAGTTCGAGATGATCACAACCGTGAAACGGCCATCTACGAGAAAGCCAAGATGCAACGCCTTCTCCAACAGGCCGTAAAGGATGAAAATGCCGCTCCTTGTCAACCCGTTATAAAGAAGGCTCAGCTCAAAAGCAGAAATAAGTCGAAAGGCCAAAAAGGCGCTCAACAACAACAAAGCAGGGCTAAGAAGCCACGCAAACGGGAGTCGAGCGTTATTGATCTATCCCTTATGAAGAAAATGGGGCGAGCATACTCGTTTCCTCGGGACAAGACGAAGAAGATACTTGACCTTGCTCTAAAACATCAGATGCTTACACTGCCGGAGACTAAGCACCCCGAACGAGCAGGCGAAGTCTCACATCTGGACTATTGCTCTTACCATCAAGTAATAGGGCACCCTCTCGAGGATTGCTTTACCTTCAAGAATTGGGTCGAAAATCAGTATCAGCTTGGCAAGTTCGCTCTGTCCGACAACTGGAGGGTAACGCCACCACAAAAGCATGAGCCCAAGGCCACGAAAGAGGAACCAGTTCCACATTGGGATTGGAAGCGAATTCGCACCTGTCACATGATTACAATATTAAAAGAAGAGCCCGAGGACATAGATGAGCTCCCTTGGTGCTTCGAAAACAGCAGCGACGAGATAATCTCAGAATTCCCACCAGCGCCAAAAGAGCTGAAGGATGGAATCCATATCACTGCAGATAACCTTAAGAAGATTGAGTTGGGGACGGTAAACGATCCGCGACCGACATTTGTCAGCGAGCTGTTGTCTGAAGAAAAGGTGGCTGCGTTAAAGGACGTCCTTGTACAGCATAAAGATTGCTTCGCATGGAACTATTCCGAGATGCCAGGACTTGATCCAGAAGTTGCTGTACATAGACTGGCGATATCCCCGGGTGTCAAGCCAGTTAAACAAGCGCCGAGAAGAATGCGGCTTGAGCTCGAGATGAGCATCAACGCTGAAGTCAAAAAGCTGATAGACTCTGGCTTTATCCAGGAGGTTCAATACCCTGAATGGATTGCTAATATCGTCCCAGTGATGAAGAAAAATGGAACGATGCGCATATGCGTGGACTTTCGGGATCTCAACAAAGCCTGCCCGAAGGATGATTTCCCAGTACCAGTCACCGAACTGATGATAGACAATACGTCCACGCATGAGATTTTCTCATTCATGGACGGCTCATCAGGATATAATCAAATAAAAATGCATCCTGAAGACCAGAAACATACGGCTTTCCTGACTCCTTTGGGAATATTCTGTTACAAGGTGATGCCCTTCGGTTTAAAGAACGCCGGTGCCACCTACCAAAGGGCCATGACGAAGATCTTCGATGACCTTATACACGAAATCGTCGAATGCTATATCGACGACCTCGTTGTTAAAAGCAAATTATATGAGGAATATCTCGAGCATCTGAAGACCGTATTTCAACGTCTTCGACAATATAATTTGAAGATGAACCCTCTGAAGTGTGCATTCGGGGTTTCCTCGGGCAAATTCCTGGGATTCATCGTTCGACACCGAGGTATCGAAATAGATCCGTCCAAGATCAAGGCAATTATGGAAATGCTTCCGCCGAGGACTCTCAAACAGTTGCGGTCTCTCCAAGGGAAGCTCGCATACATACGGTGATTTATAGCCAATCTTTCAGGCAAGTGCCGTCCCTATAGCCACCTGATGAAGAAGGGAACCCCATTCGTCTGGGATCAAAGATGCCAAAGCGCGCTAGACGAGATCAAGCAATACCTGCAGAACCCGCCGGTGTTGGCTGCTCCGGTTAAAGGAAAGCCTCTCATTCTTTATACAACTGCTCTCGAAGGTTCTTTAGGCGCGTTATGGACGCAGGAGAATGACCAGGAAAAAGAAAGAGCACTCTACTACTTAAGTCGAGTTCTGCTGGGGGCAGAAAGCAACTACTCCCCCATTGAAAAACACTGCTTAGCGTTGATCTTCGCAATAACAAAGCTTAGACATTACGCATTAGCACATGAAGTCCATCTCATTTCAAAGGTGGACCCTCTCAAATACCTAATGTCAAAGGCCATATTGACGGGACGACTCGCTAAATGGGCCCTGCTCTTAATGGAGTTCTCGATAACGTACCGACCTCTCAAGGTAGTGAAAGGCCAGGCCATCGCCGACTTCCTTGCTGAGCACCCGATACCTGCCGATTCTCCCCTAAAGTGCGATTTGCCAGACAAACATGCGTTCGACGCAATCGACAGTGGTGATACCCGTTGGGAGCTTTATTTCGATGGAGCATCTTCCATAAAAAAGCACAAACAAAGTACGCCAATGATCAAATCGGGAGTAGGCCTCATCTTCGTGACCCCACAAGGAGGAATAATGCGCTTCGCTTTCTCCTTGACAGAGCCGAGAACGAATAATGAAGCTGAATATGAAGCTTTGATAGCAGGTCTCGAGATCGCCATTGACATGGGAATTGAAAGCCTCCTCATATATGGGGACTCTCAACTGGTCGTTAGTCAAGTGAACGGCGATTACCAAACATGCAAACCGGAATTGGTAAAATACGGGGGAAAGGTGCAACAATTGCTGACCCAAATTCCCTCCTATACTTTGGAAAGTATACCACGCGCAGAAAATAGCAAAGCGGACGCGTTAGCTAAGCTTGCTAAAGAACTGGCTGACGAGAACCTCGATGAGGTCAGAATCATGGTACAAAGTCGTCGGGTGCTCGCCCCCGCAGAAATACCTCCGGGATCACCCAAAGAGAAGGGAGTGACTGAGCAAGCGACCTTACAAATAAAAGACCATGAGAAGGTTGAGGATTGGAGAGAGGTCTTCATAGACTACTTCAAGTCCCACCGAATGCCTGAAGAAGCGTCCACAAGACATCAGCTCATGAAACGAGCCCTGTCTTTCGCCTTCGTCAACAATACTCTGTACAAAAGGTCATTTGATTCCCGTGGCTGAGATGCTTAGGACCTGACGAAGCGAAAAGGATCGTCCAGGAAGTTCACGACGGACTCTGCGGTTCTCATCAAGCAGGACCTAAGATGAAGTTGAAAATAAAACGGATGGGCTATTACTGGCCTACGATGATTCAGGACTGCATCGAATATGCGAAGCACTGCCACTCATGCCAAATTCATGGGGACTTCATCCATTAGCACCCAAATCCACTACATCCAACGGTGGCTAGCTGGCCATTCGAGATGTGGGGGACTGATATAGTCGGCCCCATCGAACCAGCATCGTCTAGGGGACACCGTTTCATCCTGGCAACGACTGACTACTTCTCTAAATGGGCGGAAGCAGTACCGTTAAGAGAGGTGAAGATGGAAAATATCCTCCACTTCTTCAAGACGCATGTCATATATCGATTTGGAACTCCGCGACGGATCATCTCCGATAACGGGCCAGCTTACAGAAGCCACAAGATCAGTCGCTTCGCGCAACAGTATAATATAGACTGGAGATATTCCTCGGTTTATAATCCGCGAGCCAATGGACTAGTTGAAGCCTTTAACAAGACATTAACAAAAATCATAAAGAAAATAGTGTCCCGTAATAAGAAAGATTGGCACGAAAGACTGCAAGAAGCTCTTTGGGCATATCGAACTACATTCAAGACGGCCACGAACACAACGCCGTACGCGTTGGTGTTCGGTACGGAAGCGGTACTCCCCCTCGAGATAGAGTTACCCTCTCTACGAGTGGCAGTCCACTACGAGCTGACGGATGAAGAAAATGCCCACCTTCGGCTTGAGGAGCTTGACGCCCTTGATGAAACTAGGCTCATAGCGCAGCAAAATCTGGAAGCTTATAAAGCAAAGATGATGCGCTCATACGAAAGATTGACCCGACCGAGGACATTCCACCAAGGCGAACTCGTGCTAGTGGTCAAAAGGCCTATGATCCCCAATCGCGCCAAGCGGGGAAAATTCGAGCCAAACTATGAAGGCCCGTACATCATAGATAAAGTTTACCAGGATGGGGCCTATCTACTCATGGACATGCATGGTGAAAGGCCTTTCAGGCTGATAAACGGTCGCTTCCTGAAAAAATACTACGCTTAATGAGCCACAGCCTAGGTCAATGATAAATGACGACGACCATGTCCGCTCGCTATCTTCCTAAGCTCAAGTTTTATAAGCAGTAGCCAGCCTCTCAATGTTGGACCGAAATGTCCTTAAACTAATAGCGGACCGAAATGTCCTTAAACTAATAGCAGACCGAAACGTCTTTAAACTAATACCGCAGCATCCTTAGGCTGACGAGATGAATAAAAATATAATAATAAATAAATAAAGAAAAAATATAATAAATAAAAAACGGTATGTCCATAAGCAAAATGGGCACGGATGAAAACCCGAAAGGGCTCCGTGAGTAAAAACAGCAGGGCTACCGGCGAGTGTTCGTGAAAACCCGAAAGGACGCGACCTCGTAAAAAAAAGAGAGAAAAAGAATAAAAAAAGAATAAAAAAAACGGTATGTCCATAAGCAAAATGGGCACGGATGAAAACCCGAAAGGGCTCCGTGAGTAAAAACAGCAGGACTACCGGCGAGTGTTCGTGAAAACCCGAAAGGGCGCGACCTCGTAAGAAAAAAGAGAGAAAAAGAAAATAAAAAGAATAAAAAAAACGGTATGTCCATAAGCAAAATGGGCACGGATGAAAGCCCGAAAGGGCTCCGTGAGTAAAAACAGCAGGACTACTGGCGAGTGTTTGTGAAAACCTGAAAGGGCGCAACCTCGTTAAAAGACACTTACAGGGTCCTCTCGATCTTGTGAGGAGAGACCACCTGCGTGAGATCCTTACGACTCACAAGGGAGCAACACACTTAGGGATCCCCACGATTCCTAGGGAGAAAATACACTCGCAAGATCCTCATGACTCGTGAGGAGAACTCTCTAATGGGACCCTCACGGCTCATAAGATTTGAAAGTCTTAAGTCACATAGACCTAAACCTGTGCTTAAGCAAACCCCCACAGACTTCCAATATTGCCCTACAAGTGGCTCAATACTGACCCTTGTATACAATCCACGGGCGCGAATAAACATTTCCCTAACCAAGTCTCATCCGTGACTGGGGATATGTTTGCATGGTGAACAACCCTTGTAAATCCTCTCGATTTATGAGGAGAAAACCCTCCTGTAGGATCCTTACGACTTACAGAGGAAACGAACACTTAGGAATCCTCACGAGTCCTAAGGAGAAAACACACCTACAAGATCCTCACGACTTGTAGGAAGAAATACCTTTGTGAGACCCTTACGGCTCATGAAGTCAAAAGCCTTAGTCGACAGGACCTTAACCCTGCTCGCTAAGCCACCCTTGTTCGACATCGACAGAGGCAAATGATGATTCGCTCCTGGCAATATTCCAATTGTAGCGGTGCTGATGCCGAAATCGGTGTCTGATTCCCGGCTTACGGCGAAAAGCCAGTAGGCCGCACATGCATACGAAATAGCCGAAATGATGGGACAACTTGCAATAAAAAAAAACAGCAAGTAAAAATGTATGCATGCAAAATAGCCGAAATGATTGGGCAACTCGCAATAAAAAACAGCGAGTAAAAATAAATTAAATAGCCGAAATGATTGGGCACCGCGAAAAATAGCCGAAATGATTGGGCAATCGCGACCTTCGCGATAAAAAAGCTGAAATGATAGAGCATCGCGGAAATAAAACAAAATAAAAGGAAGATGATAAAACTTTGGCCCTACAGTTAAGATCACATCGATCCCTGTATACAATCCAAGGGCGTAAACAAAGAGGGAACCATACTTTCCCAGCAGGCTCCGCCAGAAGGCGAAGCTAAATCTCGACGGTTCAGTCCAACTCCGAAGAAACCAGTATCTTCATCAGACTCCTCGACTCACGGACACAAACACTCCTTGACGAGAGCCTCCTGATCTGCGTCGACTCGCAGAGCCACCAGCGTCTCCGTGGGAATCCTCGACTCGTTTCAAACCCCAAGGAAACAAATAATCCTTGGCGCTCGGGAAACAAATAATCCCTAGCAAACTCCTCGACTCACGAATACAAACACTCCTTGACGAGAGCCTTCTGATTCGCGTCGACTCGCAGAGCCACCAGTGCCTCCGTGGGAATCCTCGACTCGTTTCAAACCCCAAGGAAACAAATAATCCTTGGCGCTCGGGAAACAAATAATCCCTAGCAAACTCCTCGACTCACGGATACAAACACTCCTTGACGAGAGCCTCCTGATCCGCGTCGACTCGCAGAGCCACCAGCGTCTCCATGGGAATCCTCGACTCATTTCAAACCCCAAGGAAACAAATAATCCTTGGCGTTAGGGAAACAAATAATCCCTAGCAAATTCCTCGACTCACGGATACAAACACTCCTTGACGATACGAACACTACGTACGTGACGCTATTGATGATTTCAATCTGAATGCAAAGGTAAAATGTGTACTAAACACTCATTTGGAATATACATATCTAACTACAACTATATGACTCGAGCTTCAACTAGTATCTATCTAACCCCCCTAAGGAACTAAACTAAAGGAACTAGTCGATAGGAAATAAGAATCCACCTAAGGTCTGAGTCCATATCTGTAATAATCGGCGATCCAGCCTCAATAGCGTCACGTATGTAGTACGGCTTCCTCGAATCAAGAGCGCGGATCAATCAACACATATATGCCTCGTACGGTAAAATCCATCGTACGGCATTTCAATATCGGGGTACGGGTCAAATATCACCTACGTACATCATCATTCGTATAATATCATCATCAAATAATGTCATGATCAAAGGTACTATACTTGTCACGCCCCGCTTCCCAGTGTACGGCGAAGTGGACGCGACGAGGCCCGCTACGTATATACTCAGAAGTACATACGCTAAGCGTAACTAAGCAATATAAAGTAAATCACAAGAGACGAATAATATAGAAATAACAGCAACTTTTATTAATAACATTCTTTGTACAATGCATGAAAAGAAAATACAACTGGAATGAAAAGCAATGCCTAAACAGTGGCATAACAGAAAATGAAATAAACTGGAAAGAACAAGGTACAGTATCTAGAGCTCTGGATCTTCCTGGAACTGCTCCAAATCTTCACCGGTAGGCTCGATCTCAGCTTGGTCCAACGCACCTGACGACATTCAAAGAAGAAAGAAATAGAATGTCGTCAGCGAACAGGTCGCTCGGTAAGTCCCAAAGAATAAGAAGAATGAGAATGACAGAGTAACAGTATTTTCTAATGTATTATATTGTTGAATATTATGGAACACTGTGTGACGCTG
This sequence comes from Agapanthus africanus, assembly GCA_030015575.1. Taxonomy (NCBI): domain Eukaryota; kingdom Viridiplantae; phylum Streptophyta; class Magnoliopsida; order Asparagales; family Amaryllidaceae; genus Agapanthus; species Agapanthus africanus. The sequence continues at coordinate 154,088,329 of CM057337.1, read as the reverse complement.
TTGTTTATAGCTTGGTACAGAAGGATGCCAGTGTATACGAGGGAGATCTCTATATGCTAGAGATCAGGGCAAAAGGAAAGTACAAGGAACCGTTATGCCACGGTACAACAGCAATAGGATTCAGGTTAGGTGTCTTAATCTGACCACCTCGTGTCACCTTTAACACCTTCCGTACCAATCTACCCCTTTAAACCCCGTAGTGTTTTAACAGTAATGTGGTATTGGAATATAAAAGTTGAGTGACTGACCAAAACTATGATATCAGTAAACATGTTGCAACTGAGTAATCGGGTAAATGGAATATCAGGTTAATGGATGAATATCCATGGTTTGATTCAGTCAAAATGAATATATTGTTAACTGGATTCCTGGATTCATGTATTCAAATTGTATTGGAATATAAAAGAATATAGATTGACTTGAATCATATTCAAGTCAGAAATTAGTCAGACTCTAACCCGAGTCAGACTAAAAGAAAGATAAATTTGAAGTTCAATATTAGTTAGGGGCCTTATTGTAATTTGTGAAACTTGAGGGGGTTTTATGTAAAGTATTTAATAATCGTCTTTATTGTTATAATAAATGTGAATTTTATTTGTGTTATTCTAGTAAATATATCCTAATAAAGGTATTAATTGTTTTATCTGAAATTCATGGTATTTTAGTGTAACTTTTAATCTTGTAATTTTTTAGGAAAATGTGGAAATTTCATATTATAATAAAATAGGTGTTTAAATGATAATTATATATATATTAACACATGAATAATTTTTAAATGAATATTTTATTTTCAAAAAATCTCATTTTCCTTAAATATCGTATTTTAAACCTTTCGAGACCGAATGCTCCTTGCGGAGGTCTGAATCTCGCACTACTAGCCTGCGGGTGCACGATGAACCGTACTATCCCTAACAGGTTTCCCAAAAGTGGGTTGTAGCGGCGCTTTGCTTAGGTTTAACAAATACTTTTCATTTGGGAAAACGGTTTTATAAATATGGGGTATTTAATTGCAAAAATTATAGTTTTCCATATTTTAGTTGTTAGGGTTTTCTAAGCCAACTAGCCTACTTCTAAGGTCTAAACGATAAGTCGTTAGAAGCCTCAAATCGCCTCTTCACCGCCAATTGTGGCCAGGTAAGTACAAGTGAGGAGGGAGGGATCCGCTCACGAATCGTGAGACGGGCCTTTTAAAGTTACCCAAGCTCACTTGCCTAGCCTAGACACCACAAATTCAGTTTAGATAAACGATCGATGTCCATGACCAATCGTGCTTTCATTTTATAAAAGCTTTTATTTAGAAATGTTTACAACTGAAAGCTTTCAAGAAAAGATTATAAAGAATATGGTATTTTAGTGAAAAGTCCTGTAATTTCGTATTTTGTATTTTTGATATTTATCAATTAGGGTTATATTGAGTGTGTGTAGGGGTAGGTCATTACCCTGTGACTTATATTAAGTTTTGGTGAAGTTTAAAGGTAAAACATGCTATGTTAAACTTAAAGGTATTATAGCGCAAGAATACGGTATTCGAAAACGTTATTATTTTATGTGTGAAATTTCATTCAAAGTGGGTTCTACAAGTTTAGTGATCAAGATAAACCTATTTAGGAGCGAGGGAAATAATTAAACTAAGAAAAATGAACTTCATGATATTTTTATGAAAAGAGTACGGTTTTACAAAGAACTTCTCATTTCATGCGAAAAAGTTTGATTAAATTGGTTTATGGGTGATTAATGGTCAACATGAATATGGGTAGATAGTATGTATTAGGTGACAAGTGGAAATTTATAGAAAAACCGAATCGGAAATCGGTTTGTCCGATTTCCGTCGGATTCCAAAAAGTCGTATTTTTATACTTATAGAAAAGAGAGATAGAGGGGATGGGACTTACGGTTTGGACAAGCTAAGGAAGCTAATGGACGTGGTGGTTTTCGATTCGTCGAAAACGTCGCGAAGGTTCTGATCCGGTCGCCGGAATTCGTCGTCGATTTCGGCAGCGCTTCACTTCTCGCTCTTCGTACCGAGTTCTCGAGAATTTGGGAGAGTGGACTTAGAGTTGTGAGGGGAAAAGGAAGAGGGTAGGGGTCTTTATATAGGGCTAGGCTATGGTTAGGGTTTGGATTAAAAAAAATATTTAAAAAATGTAAAAATCATTAAAAATTCATTAAATTTGGTCTTAAAAGAGATTTAATTGAAGATTGGTAACAGTACAAAAAATTTAGAGTATGCAGGTAAAAAGACCCAGTCAACACGAAAAATTTTCGTGTTGACGACTCGGCCGACCGGCCGACCGGCCGAGTCCGGCCGGCGGCGCCGGCCGATTCGGCCGAGGCGCCGGCTAATTCGGCCGAGTCATGGCCGAGTCGGGTGTCGGTGGGTCGGGCTCGGTCTGGGGGGGTTTGGTATACTTTAATTTTTTTAATTCGCAATAAATTGTGAGTTATGGCCGTTTGACCGTTTGACTTCTAAAAAAAATTAAAACAAAAAGATATAAAAATTATGTGGGGCATGGGATTCGAACTCTGATGGCTTGGTTCAGCAGTGCAAGATATTACCAATGAGCTACAAGCTTCTTCTTGTAATTATTGTAAGGAATTAGATACTTAAATTGTTTCCAGCAACATCAATACTCCAAGTATACACTATATTTAAAGCAAATTTTTGGTATACAAAATTGGAGTTGTTACAATACTGTAATCGCATACATCCCAATATCATCAATCATATACCATTGTCTGCGAACATATACGTCGTCAATTGTTCCTCAGAAATATCATGTCATAGATATCATATCGTAATCAGGTCACACATATATCATATCGTAATCAAGTTACACATATATCATATCGTAACCAAGTCACACATATATCATATCGTAACCAAGTCACACATATATCATATCGTAATCAAGTCACAGGTTACGGTCCGGGTTCTATTCTAGAGTCTCGTATATCTCAATGTCATCATCACCTATTATCGTTTATGTATACATATCCATTCTCTCATTTTCCAACCATCCGCTTAGATCATAATATGACTGTATAGCCAAGAGATCACGGCATCAAGCCCAGTTATATCGTCTCATCCCCATGTACCATATAACATCCTTATATCACATATACATGTTGTGTATATATACACCTACACACATTCCTACTTATATATACACATACTCATATACACCAAGCCAAGTTTCTGTGTGTGCGTGTGTGTGTCTACCTGAAACCTACAAATTTCCTCCAAGACATTCCTCCTTTGGTAAAGTCTATCTAAATCAGTCTAGTCCAACCTAAGGTCTTTAATAGGGTCCTACTCGCCAAGAATCTAAGGTCACGTCCGACTTCCTAACGACAATAAGCAATATTCCTATTCTACGTTTGCGGGGGTGCTAAACGCCATCCACCCGACTTCCCCCGTAGATATACATCTACTCACCTGGTCCTTGTCTGCCAAAGACGATGTCACCCTCCTCTTCTTCCTTGTCCAAAGTCCACGTGAGGGTACCTATACGCAAACATATATAATTTCGTAACTGAATCACGGATAAAATCAAAACGACGCACGAAACGCGCATAGGTTAAAACCTATGACCCGCTCATGTAAAGGAACCAATATCGCTCGATATCGGCGTACAAACGCCGATTGATCGAGATAAAACACCAACAAACAACTTGTAGTTTCAAAACTCATTATTTATAATATAAAATATGGTTTAAATCATCGAAACCCTAAAATCGATCAAATCGTCCGATTTCGTAAAAACCTGAAAACGCCAATTTACCGTTTTACTTCAAAACTCGATATTTAAATGAAACTAATGGTCATAATATTCATTAAACAACATAACTAGATTATAGAAACCATTAATATATTTTTCTCACACCATTTTGTCTTAATTTAAAATTTCTAGTTTGCAAATTAGCCAAAATTAACACTTGTTAAGCAAAAATTCACAATTCCGCTACTAAACTTGATTTTGCATATATTAAAGTGTTAAACCACTCCATGAAACCTTAAGAATGAGCTAAAGCCCTAATTAGATTTTTAATACTACATTTTAAATTAATTTCTAAAACCTAGTTTACCGAAATAGCATATTTATCACATTATATTAACTAACAATTTGAAACTAATAATTAGATTAGGTCTTTCATTCCTTTAACATATTAATATTCTCATTAAAACCACAATATAATGATAAAAAGCTTAATTAGAATTTTAACACACCAATATATATAATTTATAAAAATCTAGTTAGCAAAATTGCTTAACTTAAACAATTTTGAATGCACAAATTATAATAAATCAACCATGCTAGATTTTTCCCTTCTAAAAATGTTAAGCTACTTATTATAACCCCACTTAATTAATAAAAACCCTAACTTGATTTTAGAAACCCTATCTTGAATTTTAAACTTGCAAATAGAATTAATTAAGAAAATCTAAATATGCTAAATAAAAGCATTTAACAACAATTAATCATAAGAATAAAAATTATACCTTCAAAGCATGAGATCCAAACATGAAAATATGCTTCCAAAATAATGGTTTCCAACTCCAAATTCCATGCTAAATAGGTCAAAGGAAAATGGTAGAGGTTAAATGTTGATTTTTGAGGTTTATTTTTGGAATTTTTGATGAATTTTGATGATTTTTAATGCAAAAATGATGGGGGGAAATTTTTGGGGCTTCCCATGGAGGTGAGGCCGGCCATGAGATGAGGAAAAGAGAGGAAGAAGGAATGAAGAATAGTGTAGAACATTCTCCAAAGAAATACACCTTTTATGTCTTTTCATAAATTTTTTTATTTTATTAATTTTCTTAATTCAATTCATCATAGAAAACTCTAGAATTTTAAAGACAATTCAAGAAGAGATTAGCATGCTAAAAACCTAATTCTAATATGTCATGGTTCACTTTTGAAAAATAAACCCATTGCAAATTGTAATTTACACTAATTTAATGTATATTTAAAAGCTTGCGTTAATATTTAAAATAATAAATTTAGGAAAAATATTTAATTAAACTAAAAATTTATAAGTGACTAAATAAACACCATTTACTAGTAATTACATATTTAAAATAGGTCTTTTTAAATTTATGAAGAAAATTATTTATAGTTAAGTTTTACGGAAAATACGGTTTATTTTTCCGAAAATCAGAAAATTCACTTAAAGAATTTTATTTATTTAATTATTTATTTATTTATTTTTAAAACGTTACACTAGGGCTCCTTTAGCTGTGTTTGAGTCCCCTCGGGAGGCAGGGGCCGGTCCCTCCCCCCGAGGGCGTGAGGCGGGGGCCGCCTCCAGGGAGGAGGTGGCAGACATGGCCCCCAGCCCCCCGTGCTGGATGAGGCATGAGGACGTGCTCGTTAATGCTCGGGCTCGCTTCCACATTCTCCCGCGCTACACGCTTCGCCTGGCCAAGGAGGGAGAGAGGCCCGATCAGGTGTGGGGCAGGGAGATTTCCCTGTACTTGGAAGCTTTTTGGGGCGGAATGCGCCTGCCCTTCTCTCCTAAGGTCATCGCCGCTCTAAACTTCTTTAGTTTGGCCCCCGGCTAGCTAGTACCGAACTCATAGAGGATTCTCCTTGGGTTCTTGATCCGCCTGAGGCTGCAGGCGGTTCCTTTCAGTCTTTCCCTTCTCGATTCCTCCCTTGTATTCAAGAGTCATCCCGGTGGTCGAGCTGGCAACCCCAGGTGGGTGTATTTTGCCTTTAGGAAGCGGCCCGAGGTTGTTGCCGGGTCCGGTGTCGTGGCCTTGCCCTCCTCCATTCATGAATGGAAAAAGAAGTTTTTCTTCGTTTCCCCTCCCGAGGGCGAGGACTGGCCAGTGCCCACCAAATGGTCGAGGGAGAAGTGCCTGCCGGGGAGCCTGTCCAACGACCCCGCCGCGGCAAGAGTGTCATCATGGGAGCTTATTCCCCGACATGACGTGCTGCTGTCCGAGAGGGTCTTGAGCTGGGCCGGGCTTAGCCCCGTCGAGTTCGTCGGTAAGTTAGGCTTGCTTCTGGGTTATGTTTTACTCGCGTTACTGATAAGTGGGGTGTTCATTTTGTGCAGGATCCATGGACTTCGAAGCTCTCAGGGATGTTATGCGCCAGCCGAGGCAGCCTACCAGGGTCGGGGGCGCCAGCTCTTCCCGGGTGCAGCCTGCCCCGGCCCGTAACGCCCCGGTGGCGTCGCCCCGAGGACGATCGGCGGCGGATCCCACCCCCGGCCCAGCCGAGCGTCTGGTCGGAAGCAGGCCCTGATTGCGGAGGACACTGCCTTGGAAGAGGAGATCGGCTCCCCTTCGGAGCCGCTCAAGAGGCGTTCCCGGAGACCTTCCGGGGGTCGGTCCTCGCCGACCGTGGTGGAAGAAGGGGGCGCCGGTTCGCGGTGCCGTCCGGGCTGTCAGTCGCGGACAGCCTCCTCCACGAGATAAAGACCTCGGCCGGGGGTCGGGTTCCTAGGGGGACCCTCAAAGCTCAGCTGGCGTCGATCGCCCAGGAAGCCGTGCAGGTAAGCCCCCATTGCACGGTGAGACTTAGTGTTTTCCTTCATTTTCTGATCCTTCTTCTTTTTGCTCCTTCCCAGACTCTCCAGCATGTGGCCCTCGCCCTCCGCATGGAGACCGAGGTGGTAGCCCCGACGATGGAGGCTGCGGGCCAGCTCGCCGCGTTGCAAGAAAGCTCCAGGCGGGAGCAGGAGGCGATGTCGGCGAGGATCGCCGCCCTGGAGGGTAAGGTGGCAGCCAGGAAAAGGGAGGCCGCCCGGCATCACAAGGCTGCCGCGATCGCCGAGGGCAAGCTCGGGGACTCCCAGGTGCTTGCCGGCAACCTGAAGAAGACGGTGAAGACCCTCCGGAAGGAGCTGGGGGCGTCGGCCGATGCCTTCAAGTCGGCTGGATCAAAGGCCGTGGCGAGCTATAAGAGGTCGAGGGATTTTTACGATGACCTGGCCGTGGCCACGACCCGCATCTGGCACGACGCCCTTGATGCCGTGAAGTCCAAGATGCCGGAATTCGACGACGCGGATCTCCGGGCCGAGTTCCCCCTCATGGGCGCCGACGAGCAAGGGGGAGAGGTTCCCGGTGAGGTGGGGGCCGAGGATCCGGCGCCCCCAGTGGTGGAGGTTGAGGACCTCAAGGTCGTGCCCGGGCCCAAGGTATAGAGCCTCCGCTCCCCTATCTTCATTTTGTTTTTCCTTTGAATTTTTGTAAGGCTGAGGAGCCAAAAAATACCTTTTGTAAACAAAAACTGTTTTTGTTGGTAGTGATAAAGTTTTTCCTTAGCTCCCACGTTCTGCCTGTTTGTGAAGAATGTTATTTTTCTTGCCTGCACCGTTGTGTTTGTGTTTTAATGTTAGGTTGGCTCTCTGTCTAACGATCGCCCGTCGAGTTGACTGCAATCACTTGCCGACGAGCGTTTTCGAGGAGGTACTCACTGGGCCCCGGAGTCGAGGGGAGATCATTTAGGCTTGGACAGACCTGATGTCTCTTGTTGGGTAGGAAGCTACTCGCCGGGATGCGCCGAGTAGGAAGGAACTCGGCGGCCTCGTGACGAAGGCTCTGACCTTTAGCGCTGGAAGGGCCAGGAGAGGCCTGTGAAGGATGGCCAAGCAGGGTAGCTGCTTGGTGCCTCTTGGCGAGGGCTTCGATCCTTGACGCTGGAGGGGCCGTGAGAGGCCTGCAGAGGATGACCAGGCAGTGAAGCTGCGCGGTCACCTCTTGGCAAGGGCTTTTATCTCTAGCGCCTTGGGTAGGCAAATACCAGCCGGAGATGACCGAGCAGGGTAGCTGCTTGGTTTGCCTCTTGCGAGGGCTTTTGATCCTTCAGGACGGGGACCGAACGGGGTTACCGCCCGGTGCCTCTTGGCGAGGACTTTGATCCCTGTCGGTTGTGGTAGGAAGCTACCAGCCGGGGATAGCCGGGCTAAGACCCGACTGCCTTTGGGAGGACTTTGGTCCCTGGCGCGAAAAAAAGCTATAGGGCTGTAAGAAGCCTACCAAGGACCCTTGGCCGGGTAGGGTTGCTGCCCGGTGCCTCTTGGCGAGGGCTTTTGTCCTGAAGGATAGCCGAGTGAGGGAACCTCGGGCCTCAACTGCCTCTGGGAGGGCTTCTTTGATCCCCAGCGTTGTGGCAGTGAAGCTGCCCGCAGGGGATCGCCGAGCGAGAGAACCTCGGGATCGACTGCCTCTGGGAGGGTTTTTTGATCCCCAGCTTGAGGCAGGGAAGCTGCCCGCTGGGGATAGCCGAGCGAGGGAAGCTCGGGCTCGACTGCCTCTGAGAGGGCTTTTCGATCCCCGGTGTTGTGGCAGGGAAGATGCCTGCTGGGGATAGCCGAGCGAGGGAACCTCGGGCTCGGCTGCCTCTGAGAGGGCTTTTCGATCCCCGGCGTTGAGGCAGGGAAGCTGCCCGCTGGGGATAGCTGAGCGAGGGAAGCTCGGGCTCGGCTGCCTCTGGGAGGGCTTTTTGGTCCCCAGCGTTGAGGCAGGGAAGCTGCGCGTTGGGGATAGCCGAGCGAGGGAAGCTCGCACTCGACTGCCTCTGAGAGGGCTTTTTGATCCCCGGTGTTGTGGCAGGGAAGCTGCCTACTGGGGATAGCCGAGAGAGGGAACCTCGGGCTCGACTGCCCCTGAGAGGGCTTTTCGATCCCCGGCGTTGAGGCAGGGAAGCTGCCCGCTGGGGATAGCCGAGCGAAGGAAGCTCGGGCTCGACTGCCTCTGGGAGGGCTTTTTGGTCCCCAGCGTTGTGGCAAGGAAACTGCCCGCTGGGGACGACCGAGCAGGGTAGCTGCTGGGTTGAATCTTTGACGAGGTGCATCCCGCTCGCCTAGTTGTAGGCGCGGGGAATGGGAACGATCGTAGCCAGCGCATTGAATGCGGGGGGAGGCGAAGCGCTATGGGCACGCCGCTTCGACTCCACCGGGGAAGGCTCGATAGCTGCCGCATGGCAGCGTCCCCCTGGGTGAAAACGGGCGACTGTTGGGCTGCACAGTGGGATATATAAGGCTAAGGGAGCACTGGTCTTTCATCCTTCATAAACAGGCTGCCGAGAATGGAGGACTTCCCCTTTACCATTCCCGACATTGTCCACTTTGAGGACATCTACCTTTACGACCCGCACTACGCCGAGGATACAGTACAGTTGGTCTACGGGAGCATTGAGGACCATTTCGGCCGGCTGCTTCCCAGACGTTCCTCCGTGCTGCAGCTGCTGATGTACTCCATTTGGAGGGCATCGCCGGGGCTTTACAACCCCCTGTCCGAGCTGCTCTTTGATGAGGCCGTAGGCAAGCTGCGGTCTTTGAGGCGTTTTAGCCTGATCTCCGCGAATCGGCTGGCCCACTCAGAGGCGCTGGTCCGCGAATGCTAGGAGCTGAGGCTCGGGGTCAATGCCCATGGAGAGAACCGGGAACAGAGGCTGGAACTTACGAGGCCCCGGTTGGTGCAGATTTTTACCGAGTACCACGAGCAGTGCTCGCTGCACCCCGTTCCCCAACTATTGTAAAAAAAAATTTGGATGTTAGGCTGAGGAGCCCACAATACCCTTTGAATAAAAAAGGGCTTTTCTTTCTCTTTCGCAATGCTCCATTGATTTTTATTAAATTAACAATAGATCCTATGAAGAATTTACATTGCCCTAAAAGAAAGGTACAGGCTAGTAGATGACTTTACTGGCTTGAGCCGACCTTGGGGTAGGGCCGTCGGCCCCCACGCTCGGCATAGGGCATGGGGCCCCCTGAGCCTCGGACTGGTCGTCCGCCGAGACAAGCATGATTTGGCCGATGTTAGGTCGGCGGGTGGGTGATGCTGCCCCTGCTCGCGGTCGGTCTAACGTTTGTCCCTCAGGTAGGTGGCGAGGTGCCCAGACCGAATGAGTTCTTCGATGTAGTCCCTCAGCTGTTTGTAGTCCTCCGTGGCGTGTCCCGGTACTCGGTGGAAAGCAGAGTAGAGGCTCCGGGTTCGCTTTGCGGCCTGACGCGGGCCCGGAGGGAACTTGAAGAGCCCCTCGTTTTGGGCTTCCTCTAGCAATACTGCGAGGGTGATATTGAGGGGGGTATACTCCTGGAACTTCGGGTGGTAGGGCTGCTGACGCTCCGGCCTCTCCTCCCGAGCCCTCTTCTTCTGGTCGACCCTTTCTGCCCGGGGAAGGTTAGCATTCACCTCAGATTCCAGCTGGACCTCGCGCTCGGTCCACGCCTTAACCTCGGCCATGGTCTTAGGTTGCGCCAGCGTGAAGGAGCGTAACCATTCCTTGTGCCTCAGGCCAGATCTGAGCGCCGTTATGACGGTTTCGTCCCGGTGCTCGGGTACCTCGAGAAGGGCGTTGTAGAAACGGGCGATGTAGGCCTTGAACGTTTCCTTGTCCCCACTCTTAACCGTGAAGAGGTAGTCGACCGTGCACTTCTGCCGACGGTTCCCCACGAAATGGCTGAGGAACTGAGTAGCCAGCTCGTCGAAAGTTGAGATCGAGCGGGGCTCGAGCCCCCGGAACCAATCCTGACCTGTGCGGATGAGGGTGGCTGGGAAGGCCCTGCACTGGACAGCGTTGGAGTGATCCTGAAAGCTCATCCCCGCGGTGAAAGCTTCCAAGTGGTCCTTCGGGTCGGTTTTCCCGTCGAACAGAGAGACCTTTGGAGGCTTGTTACGCGAGGAGACGCACACAGCGAGCAGTTCCTCGGTGAACGGCTTCGTGAGTGAGTCGGAGGCGTACTTAGCCCCATCGCTTGAAAGGTGAGCTTCTCGGCGCATGCCCTCGATCTTCTTCTCGAGGGCATCGAGCCGACCGTGGTACCATGAGAAATCGGCGCCTCGGGATCCCCGGGCCTCGCTGCGGGTGGAATGCGTCTGGGAGCGGCCCCGATTCCTCTCGATAAGGTGCCTTAGGTCCCGGGATGGAGTAGCTCTTGAGCAGCCGGGATGGACCCCTTTTGTGCGTTCCCGCCGACCATGGTGGTGTTCATATCAGATTTTTGCATTTTTATACCGCCCAATTTTTATCATATTGCTTATCGGTAGGTACTCTTGAGCCGTGTTTGCTAGTCAATTGTAGGATACAGATTCTCGGCTCTAAACGATGAAATTCATGGAAAAGCACGACAAAATCCGGATTCCTGCCAACTACAGATAAAACACGGGTCTCCGCTCTCTATCCGTATGTTGCCACACACTAGTTAAGAGACAAAATGGCAAATCGATTGTCATCTTCATGCACAAAGCACAATGGCAACACCAAGTCCAAGAAATCTATGCGGAGCTCGAGGAAATCATGACAAAAAGATCCATATCCAATCACCTTTTGATCAACCAAAATTCTGGAAGCAATGTGAAGAGATTATCAGAAACAACATATACCAGAAAGAAGGAAATAAAAGACCAGGGCAGCACACAAAATCCGAGGAGCCAACTCCTCTAAATGGCCGCGTTTCCGCGGCATTAGCATGCTTAGGCCGCGGAAACGCGGCCGTACTGGCTCCTCAGAGGGAGTGTTTTTGGGGGCAGATTGGTCGTTCCATTTTAGTTCTGAATGTTGCCCTAGGTTTTCATTTTCCAGCCTATAAACAGCCCAGAACCTTATGAAGCCAAGGGTGCTTAATCTTGTATTTTAGGTTTTAGAATACTTGTTGTTCTTCTTCCGCTTCTCATCTCTTCTCCATTAAAAACTTGTAGTGAGCTTTTGTGAGTGAAGAATGATGAATAAAGAAGTTCTTTTTGTTATTATACTTGTCTTGCTCTTGTTATGTTAATTGCTTGTAATCTTCAATTGATAATTTAGTTGTTGTTATTTATTGTTGTTTCTTTCTTATTCTCTTTTCCTTTATCCTTAAACAACCATGATGCTTACGTTTGATCCTTGCCAAGGTGAGATCGCAAATAGCCAGTTGTTATCTTCTAATCTCTTTCTTTCTATCTTCCTCCTTTGTTTTATTTTTCGTTCTTCTTGTAATGGGTGAGTAGTTTCCATACTTGTTAGGGTAGGATAAGGGAAGTTTGAGAGAAGGAAATCTCTCTCTCTTTCCTTGCCCAACATCTTAAATCGAACTCCCGTTAATTGAACCACAATCCGCTCCCTACGGCACCCTATCCTACATGATAGCGGTGATTCCGTAGTGAGACCGGTTGTGGTTGAATTAACCGGAGGTTAAGGCTACGAGCCAAGAACGGACGGACAAGCACCAAAAGGAAGAACTTATGCGTTGGAAAACCTAGCTTATACTCGCAAGTTCCTTCCTAGTCGTGCTAATCCCCGTTGTTGCCGATTACCGTAACACCGATATTAAGAGTGGCAACGAAAGAAGTGAGCGACTCCTATCTCAAACTAACCTAATCCTAACCCTAACAAGCTCTCTTTACATATCATTTTAACACTTAGTTAATCACAAACAAATTTGGACTTTTGGACTTAACTCGTTAAAGCACATAGAAAAAGATTCCCATCTCCCTGCGGACGACCCGTACTCAACCGGCTAGCTACAAGCGAAACCGTTTTGATTGCGGTAATCAACTAAACTTGAACACGCTAAAACTCTACCAATCAGGTGGGGTCGGCCACGCTCGTGGATAGAAGAGGTGACCGACATTTCCTCGGGGGGGGTAAGGGTCGCGAGGAGGCTCGCGGCGAGGCTCCCTGGCTGCGGATCTCGGCGTGGAGCCCTGGAGTGCCCAGCGGGCCTCAGGGTGCACCGGTTCGAGGGACCGGTGGCGAGGGGATGCATCCTGCTGGTGGTTGGCCGTCCAAACAGGGACAGAGTCTTCTGGAGGCGGAGGAGCAGCGATCTGGGGCCCGGGCGCGGTCGTTTGGACGCGGAAGAGAGCCTCCACGAGGGATTGCAGGCGATCTATCCTGCCTGCGAGGGCGTTGATGACGGTCATGGGGGGAGGTTCATCCCCGCCTTCGGTGAGCGGAAGGCGGCGGCTGGTACCGGGATCCCCACGATGGTCGTCTGCCATGAGAGAGGAGATATGAATGTCAACTTTGTATTTTGTGGAACTTAATTTTTCCCACAGACGGCGCCAATTGATAGAGCTCTTTCTAGGGCCTCCGTCAGATATTGTCTTCCGTTGATCTCGAGGCAAACTTGACTGATTATCCTTCGTTGCGTGTGGGTCTCGATGGGTTTTGAGAGGAGAAAGCGGGATGAGGAGGCCGTCGCCGTATACCTGCAAAGAAGTCCCGGGGTGGTTTGGTACCACCGAGGATCCTCCGACGCTCAAGTTAGTGATAAGATCCGAGCAGAGTGACGGCGTAAGTGTAAAGAATGGCTTACTTGACCCCTCCGTGATGGGGGTTTATATAGCGGTGGCGGCACGCAGCAGCAGGCACGAGAATCTCGCCGGCAGTTACGCCCCCCGACGTCATGCCCGCGTAGAAAGCGGATCGCCCATTAATGGGGATCGCGATGGCGTGAAACGTGGGATGGTGTTGGCGTACAATTTGCGCATGGCGAGATTCGCGGAGCGGCGGTTACGCCTGTGAGCGGTGATCTTGGTCGGAGGGCCGAGGGAGACGACCACAACAGGGAGCTCGAGGACGGGCGAGGAGGCCGAGGAGTCCTGGTCTTGCGGCAGCTCGGCGCGAGCTAAAGGGCCGAGGAGGTTAATTTGCAGGGGCTCTGAGGTGAGCCAGCTTTGTGCTTGCGGGTCGGGTACAGGATGGCCCGGTCGGCCCCCTGCGGGCCCTTTCTTCTGAGTTCTGGGACACGTCACATGCCACGTGTCATGATCTTAGAGGTGCCTGATATCGAGTATTATCAATTAGTTTATACCATAGGAAATCTAAAGACCTGAGACTGAGATCAACCTTATGGAGCAGTCTAAGATTGAGCTATAATATGAACGGACCGGGTTTATCAAAACGTTTTCAACGAGTGTATCAATCTTAAAACCAAATCGGATTTGGGCGGGCATGCACAACCAAAATTTTTGGGCGGGGTCGTGTTTCGGTCAATACTGATCTGACTACCATCATATGCTGCTGGTCAAGTTTAACCCAGAGAAATCCCAAGGACCAACATATCACATACCAAATACATTAGTTCATAAAAACCCTAGGGTTTACATAACAAAGGCTGCTCTCCTCTTTCAGCAGAAACCACGACAAAAGCGGCGCCTTTTTTCTTCGATTCCCTCGTTCAATCTCATCTCGCTTCATCAAACAAATGGTAAATGTTGGGTTTCTTTTCTTCTTCTCTTCGATTTCTTGTTCCTTAACAAATTTCTCGATTAAAAACTTCTTTTGGATGCCTTTTTCAGGGTTCCGAAGTTGCTGTGAATCCAAAGGCGTATCCTTTGGCTGACGCTCAGCTGACGATCACGATACTGGATCTTATTCAACAAGCCGCTAATTACAAGCAGCTCAAAAAGGGCGCTAATGAAGGTATCCACTGTTGAAATCCCTTTGCATTTGGTGTTTGAATCTTTAGGAATTAACAAGTTGCTTTGTTTTCTGAATAAAAAATTTCAGCGACGAAGACTTTGAACAGAGGTATCTCGGAGTTTATTGTCATGGCGGCGGATACGGAGCCACTTGAGATCCTTCTCCATCTTCCTTTGCTCGCTGAAGACAAGGTATCAATCTTACTGAAACATGTTAATAGCGGGAAAAAAGCTAGCTTTTGTTCGAGAGTGTTAAGTATTTCATTGGTAGCAAAGTTGGTTTGAGTCTATATTTTATTGTTGCTTCATATTGTGAGGATCGGTGATGTACAGTCTTTGATTGCATGTGATTTGAAATGCTAAGTGGGCTGATCTTTGATTTATGATTAGCAGCAACAACGAAACCTGTAAATAACTTGAAGGTCTCATTTTTCGTTTATGTTTTAGGCTGCTTAGGTATGGAATTAGGATAACTGGAGTTTAATTTTAAAGTGGACGTAGCGGTGATGCAAACTCTAGCTTGCAATCCCCAAACCAAACTTCAAAATAAACTTTGGTTATGTTATAGGAAGATGTGTTGGGAAAATTGAGTTTACAAAACTTAACAGATTTGAATTTAGACAACTGAAGTTAACTCAACGCCAAAATAAATACCAAATAGGGTAAAGTTAGCATTTGTAGCTAACTTTTGCTAACTTTGTGGAACTCAGGTTTAGAAAGCTTAACTCTATTTCCAAACAGGTTCTTAATGTTTATTAGCTAGTATTAGCCATTTGACGAGAGTTTTGGATTTTTCTCACTGGTATTGTTTTCTTAGAGAAGT
The DNA here is from genome assembly GCA_030015575.1 of Agapanthus africanus. Taxonomy (NCBI): domain Eukaryota; kingdom Viridiplantae; phylum Streptophyta; class Magnoliopsida; order Asparagales; family Amaryllidaceae; genus Agapanthus; species Agapanthus africanus. Next base: position 154,073,141 of record CM057337.1, on the reverse strand, counting down.
AGAAGGGATGGTATTATGCAGGAAATCTAAACATGCCTGAAAGGCATGCTAGGTTTTAATGAAGTATATGTGAGTATTAGTTAGTTATTAATAAGCACAACGCAGTTATAATTCCCCTATGAAAGTAATCTTCTCCAATTGTGATTACTGAAGCTGTCACATCATGATTCTTGAGAAGTAATTGAATATTTAATCAAGCATTATACTTGGCCTTTCCTAATGCTTTCTACACTTTAGTCACATTAAGATAAATGCCTGATTATGGCTGTGATACCTCGCTGTCTCTTGAGAAACTTGATTTAAGGTACTTTTTATTGTGAAACTAGTCTTTTATTTTTCGTTTCATTTTCAAGGTAGTAAATTTAAACCCAAGAGCATTTTAAGTTGAACCCAAGGAAATCTTGATTAAATTTTGTTAATTTGTTGGCACATTGGGAACCCGTGAGTTAAATCAGTTGAAGATGGTATTAACTCATTCTCTTTGGTACTGGTAGAGATACTATCTCAGCACTGCAGCAGTTCGAGTTTAACAAACTTGAATATGAACTTTACTTTTTCGTCCCTAGCACTGTTGGATTGTGCCAGGCATTCAATTTATTTGGAGAGAAGTATTTCTTTGTCCCAACATTTTTAATAACTTTAATATGAGTTTTACAAATTTAGTTGTCAAAACCTAACTGCTTGACATGATGTGGTTTACATGTATCTTATCAGAAAGGACAACAGTTAATTCATTTAGCTGATTTTGTCTGGGAACCCTTATTTCATGTGGGAATTTCAATGCATGATCTGTTGGTTCCCCCCGGCCAAAATTCTAGGAGTTTACTAATTTGTTTGCCATTATCATAAGAATTTTTTTTGTCAACATTTGAAGTGATTTTATAACATGGCTTTAAGTTAGAGGACAGCGTTATCAGTCATGACTATATGACAAATTTAAGGCACTTTGTTAACATAAATTTGGTTTATAATCTTATTGATAATTGCTTTTTTTGTAAATCCGATTTAATGTGCGACATGCCAAGCTATTATAGTCTATGATATTGCCATATTGGAGTGATGATACTTGTTTTCATGCTTTTGATACATCTAGTGTATTGCATAATTGCGTGGAATTTTTGCTCCGTGAATATATACCTTGTGTCTATAAATGATCAATGGCAGTAAAGAAAACCCAATCGAAATTGACTTATGGAATTGGAGTTTTCTTTAAATCGTGTGTAAAGTAGAATGGTCAAAAGACTGGAGAAAGAGGAAAGGAGGGAGGGGGAAGGGGATACTATCGATGTAACAAATGTAGATTCAATTATTTTGAGATTAATTGTCAGTCTTCACAAGGAGAAAAACATCATATTTTGACATAGCTATGAGTCCTACAAGGCTTATAATTAATGTAGAAACATCATACTAATGATGCAACCAATGTAGATTCAATTACTTTGAGATTAATCATGGAACAATGGCAACTCTTCACAAAGGACAGAAGCATCTTATTTTGACCCAGTTACGAGTCCTACAAGTGTACAGATTTTGACCTACACAAAAACTAGGAGATTTTGGATAGTAAGTGTTCATCTTGCTCAGAAATTAATCCGATTCCGGGATATAATTTGCTTGCTATGGATCTTTTTATATGAATAGCAAATGACTGAATGGGTTGTTTAATCTATATAAATACTTTTTTTTCAATAATCTAAGGAAACCTGGTGTTATAGCTATCAAGTGGAAAAAAGTTTGTAGAATAGTTGATGATAAAAAAAAACACATACAGAGAAGCATGAGGAAAGGAAACAGATATTAAGAGGAATAGAGAACGCAAGAAATGGAAGAACCCAAACAACCTTTATTACTTTTTAGAGCTCTGTAAATATTTCAATTTTAAAGTCTTCATATTTAAATCTGTTCTGTACTGTAGTATTACTTATTGTTGGAGTATGTATATATATCTGTTAGCCTAGAAATGATAACATCTCACTAAGTAATCGGCAATCACATATCTCTTAACTGCTAATATTATAACTGTTCCAGAATGTGCCCTATGTCTTTGTTCCATCCAAGCAAGCACTCGGTCGAGCTTGTGGAGTTACAAGGCCTGTGATTTCCTGCTCAGTGACCAGCAATGAAGGAAGTCAATTAAAAACCCAGATTCAGCAACTCAAGGTATTTCCCCCCTCCTGGATCTCCCATCATTTAGTTACATTTCTAACTTAACCTGCTTTTCTCCCATGTGATATTCAGGATGCCATTGAGAAGCTCCTAATCTGAATGTTGAAACCTTTCGGCATGAAGGGCCTCGAGGCTTGGACTGATATCATGATTTTCTCGCTTTTTTACTTTGCTTTTTCCTACCCTTTTTTGTACTGTAGTATGTCACTTATGTCTGCTATCAGAGTGACGGCAATGAAAACTTAAAATCTATTATGATTAGAGTATCTATTTGTGCTTTAAGGAGCCGTATTTTGGTTTTGCTTAAGGATTTGTTGATTTAGTGCCATATCTGCATATGATTGCTGTCGGAGATAGTATTGATGGATCTTGCATGAATCCGTCTGTTTCGGTCCTGCACCTTGCGTAATATGAAGTCTGCTTCTCAAGATTTATGAATTGGCTCGTTACTGCTTAGTGGTGTTGATTGAGCTATTGCTTCATCATTGTGCATCTTCGAGAACTACATTCTGGACCCCTTCACATATCTTAGATATTGATTATTACTTGCTTGCAAATTTTTCGTTCATGTTTGAGGGTTTGTGAACTGGATTAACTTGCTTGAAACTTTCGACTTCTCATTTATCAGTAGCAGGGAATGCTGTGATCATTTATTTATTTTTTATCTTGTGAATAGGAATGTATCCAAGCTGAGCTTGAACGAGCCGATCTTCGTCCAAGCTCGGTTCGGCTTACTTTATGTTAGCGCAAGCTCGGTTCGAGTTCATCTTGATCTTGAGCTGAGCAGGTTTAGTTCATGTTCAGCTCGATTTCGGATGCATCTTCTATTAGGTGATCTCTGATAGGAAAACGATAAAGATGCGTTTGGTGGAGGCTGAAGATAGGTCAATGGGCATTATAGGTGTTTCAGAAAAAAACATGAAAGTATTTTGAAAGAGCCTAGGCTGGGAATAACAATCATAAAGTTTAATACCCAGATCTTTGAGATATGTGAAGATTAAAATAAATTATCATCTAGATTATGGAATGTGTCTAAATGTTTGATTTTATATTCACCTCTGTTGCACTTTATATAATGTCCATTAATTGAATCAAGTGTCTTGAAAATTGTATAGAATCCGTTCTATATTACATATAGCTGTTTTTTTTCTAACTGTGTAACCGAGCCGAACTCGAGTCAATACCGAATGAGCTGGGTTGAGCTTGAGCTCAACTAGTTTAATAAACGAGCCAAGCTTTCTGGATCATGTCCGGCTCATTAATAAATGAATCGAGCTTAAACAAGCTGATACCGAACTGAATCCTAATCGAATCCGAGCCGACTCGTTCAATCACCAACCCTACTTTCGAATAACTGGAATGTTGTGTAGTGCAATCCAAAATTCAAAAGATGATAGTTTCAGATGCTTTATTGCAGTAGCTAACATCTGCTATTAGTTGAATCTTAAAAAACAAATATTTTGATCTGTCCCTTCATTTTTTCCGAAGACGAACAAAACAGAATTTCCCAAACCAAACCGAAATTTTCAGACCACGGTTTCAATTTTTTTTTAAAAATGAAACCTTGATTTTATAATGGTATTGCCGAAAAATTATAAATTTTGGGAAACTCTTTTTTGGCAAACTATTTTTAACGAAATCCCCTTTGGGATAGTTGCCAAAATAGTCCTTCCCCTTCTACTGGTATCCTTCGCGGCATTCCAGCAAACACATCTAGGTTCATGTGGGTATTTCTATCTCTTTCCCTTCTGATCGTGCCCCCCCACCCCCGCACCCCCCAACCCAACCAAAAAAAAAATTTTGCTCGATCAGCAAAGCGTCAACACAAATGTAGGGTCTATAAGGTAATCGATATCGATCTTATCATCATCAACTCCAATTTCAAAAATTTTATTATTTTTTCAACATTAATCGCATGAAAATTCTCCTTTTTAGTGATTCACCATGCTTTAGATTTGCCATTGCTGCCTCATCCGTTAAATATCTGTTCAATTTCTCCATTCTCACAGTCTGGGGTTTTAATCTCACTCATTTTCATGAACAATTTTATTAAAATTTTTACTCAAATTTTTTATTTTACGCTAATCATATAATTCCTTTGTAATTGATTGGATTGCAGATGAAGTGCAGGTGATACCTCCATAATGAAAGGACTGAGCCTGATGAGCGAGAATAATTTCTTTCTCATTTTTCTTCTGACTTGGTAAATATTTTGTCCTACAATGCTCGTATTCTTATGATGTTGGTAACATAGGTAGTTAGATTTCAGCTCCCATGAAGCTATTTTAGAAAAACATGAAGATTTGGGTGTCTTTTCTGAGAAATACAAAAAGATTTGAGTGAACCCTTTCTTTAATTGATTAGATGATACTGCTATATTCTTCATTTGATACATGTGTGTATTTGGCATGCAATATGCCCATTTATATGATTTAAGTACTTGAGTAGAATCATGAGATTAGATGCAATAACGAATCAATTAAACTGAATCAAGCAACCCTCTTTGTGTGTAAACAGTATACAAAAAATGTCGCAGTATTCAATTGACGGACAAAATTGAATATTGTCTAATTGGGATGTTCAATCACTAACAGCCGAATCAGCTGTAACTTAGACCAGTTTCTAACATATATATTTTAACTATAAATAATTATTTTTATTCATATTGAGCGACAACCTAGACGTAAATGGGTGGATGATAAGGTTATAGAGAATTGACCCAATAGAGAAAAAATAACCACAAAAATGTACTGTTAGTGCATTATAGAGAATTTTTTGACATTCACGGTTATATATTAATGACAATGTACCTCTATTCTATAAATCCAAAATTAGATCTTTTGATAAATCTCTACTGTAAACACTTAGATTTTTGTTTTTAGTACAAATTTAGCAAACTTTTATTGAAGTATATTCAAATTTCCGCGTATTAGGTTGGATTGCATTAGATCTAAATTATACAACCCTGAAGCCACCCAACATCCGTCATATATTCCTTTTTAATCTTTGTGCATTGATTATTTCCGAGGACGCTCAGGTGCGTCTTGCCAATTATGCAACAACAGATGGAAGGTAATCACCATTAGTAACAGGAAATTAATTTCGTGCCAACTCATACCATTTCTTGCTTCTCTCTCTATTTAAGCATAAGCGAAATAGGCTTTTTCCACCATATCATCTTCCTTGAGAATAAGACCACATAAGATAGTATTAAGATTGGATTGCTAGCGAGGAGTCATGAAATATGTGCTTCTCAAAGCGCCATGATGTTGTGGAGCTGTCTCGATGTATGGAGATTGCCATCGGCAACAACGACGACGATAACAATAATTTCTCTATATCCCAAACTTTTGGGGTCGGCTACACGAATCATTTCTTCCATTCTCTGGTTCAGAAGAACCCAGTTTGCTTCCTATAATATTGAAGTTCTGGAGCTAACACACCTTATGCAAGTTGAAGAATCTCCCAAAGTGTTCAAATAGAGAACTGAAGAAAGGGTTAGCGAGATGTGAAGGTGAAAGTGTGTCGTTCCAAATGGATCTGTCATGGCCACAAACCATATAATGATGGTGAACGGACCGATTTGAATATGGAACCAGGAACCAGGTTGACTTGCTTTTAGCTGTGGGCTTTATTAATGGCCATTTTTGTTTGAGTTACAAGGCTGAACTCATGCAGGGCCCACCCCCTCTCCTTAAGAAATAGGCTAAGTATCTTCCTGATTTGTGTTGGTTGCATACCTTGATCTACGCCCTTTGTCATAGTTTTCATACTTTTATGTCCTAACAACTCTCCCACCTCTTGGGAGTGTATATCTGAGAACGGATTATCATGATTCAAAAAGTTGTGCCATATATGTAACAATTAAACCTTTTAATCGTTGTATGATCTTATGGTTCATGTACTTATACTTGTGAAGCCATCTGCTATGTTGCATTTGTTCTGGTTTTGCTTATAAACCTTATACTTGACACGTATGTTTGATAATTTGATCAATTGTTTGCTTAAGTTTTGGTTTCTATCATTTGATAAAATTGAGAAATGGAAGTCTATGGACAATGGACAGGTCGGTCAGGCATTGCATGAACCCAAGACTCATGCTGATCGAGATCAGATATCACAGTAGCTAATCTTAAATAAGTTTTTGGGCTGTGCTATATGGTAGTAATTTAAATATTAATTTTAAAATACATTATTGTTCACTATTATTATTCTTTGTGTTGTTTTGGATTTAATTTTAAGTAAAAAAGGAATTTTTTTAACTTGTCAACATCCTGAAGGCAAACATGTTATGCTGGTGGAAAGCTCAACTTTGATTTAATGCTTGCTCAAATGCAGCCAATGTCATGCGGAGACAGCATGTCACATATACATTTTCAGCATAAAATAAGTGCATTCAATTTGATTGAAAATGTGTCAGTGCTTTACAGGGAAACATTTGAAGTTCCCCAACCTTTCATTCTCATGTTGTAATCTGCATATTTAAGATTAAGTAAAGTCTAGACTTGTACCGTTAGTGGCAAACCCAAATTTTTTTCTTGGGAGGGCCAAGTACTTTCATGGCAATCATTTTATTTACTATAATAACTTACCCATTTACTGGAATGTTGATAAATTTTGTAATTGTTAAACTCATGCATTGATATATTTATCTTGTTATAATCCTTTTTTGTAATGCACAAATTATAGAATGAAGAAAAGGTAGCTCTATCAAGCAGTGATTTCTTCATGCGCAAGTTGTCCACTAACTAGAATCAATAATTATCTTATATTACTTAGGAGGCCATTATTTTTTGTTTTGGCTGCATGGAAAAAAAATAGTGCATACATCAAGATTCTAAGATACCATATAATTTTGGAGATATTGAGTTGTCACAACGTAAGTTTTAATGACAACTAACTTCCGTTTCAGAGGAGTCAAATTTTATGAAAGCTTTATTTTAATATGTCCTTGGAAGCAAATATTCATGCTCATGCATGACTGATTTGGTAAGATAATTGCTCAATTGAAAAGAGTAATATACCATTGCGTATATAGAAATCGAAAACTTATGTTGGGCTACAAATACCTTGCTGGGTAAAGCTCATGTAGAATCCCCATTTGACATTATAAATTTATAATATAGAATTCGGTTATCCATCGTGCATAGCATAATACACAGACGGTTAAGATTTGACAAGAGAGAGAAAAGGTCTCCGCAATTAGGAGTGAATTTTTCGTGCATCTTAGCCCTTTGTATATTATGAACGATAGATAACCCTCTTTTACCTTATAATGTCAATTAGGGATTATATACGAAGTTATGAACTTTACCGCCCTTGCATGCCTACCCTTTGCTGCACCCCTGCATGTAAATGTGTATAGATCGTGCTGAGAGATTGTGATATTGTTGCATTACATGTTTACCTAGGAGAGACTCAAATATATGAAGCTCAACAATGCCTGTGTTGAATATTTAAAGCAAGCTCTTGCTACATACTTCATAGTGACATATCGTCTGTTTTCACTTTTCTTTAGGTATTTCTATTCATCTATGCCCTGTGGATAGAATTTTTTAAGCATTACCAAATTAGTTATATTTTATGATTAAGCATATGCAAGTGCATGCCCGAGGAAGTATACATGCCACACTTGTGAATAATTTGCCTTATTGAAATACTTCTATATTATAATATAAATCCTTGTGATTAAGAGATCAACCAATTGATAATCATCTCAATATGTTGATTATAATAGACACGCCATTTTAAAACATCTTGAGCCAAATGTTGTGGTTTATGGTCATTGGAAGTTGCATGGTCTGAAACTCATAAATTAGACGCTACAAAAGTCTTCAATACAAGTGAAACTGCATTAGCAGCTCAATAAACATTGTATGTGTATGGGCGCGCGTGTGTGTTACTTCTCGATTTTTTCAATTATGCCTACAACGTACTCCTTGATAATGTAATATATACCAATAATTATATGCCATATAACTGTGAACTAGTATAATAAATGAAAGATCTACTTCAGCTGGTATATCTAGTTAAAGAAAATTTGTTGGTCACTATTGATATATGCATTGATAAGGATTCTTGTCTCCTTTTTGGAACTACTCTTCACTCTTGTAGATATAGTGCTTGCAAGAGTCATTAATACATAATGACTGCGAAGTTTCTGATATCAAGTTGATGTATCCAAATTTCTTAATGTTTTTTCTTGTTTTGATTTGGTTTAAATTATTCATTTGTTGACAAGGATAAGGTCCTAATTTGATAAGGATAAGGTCCTAATTTGATAAGGAAAAGCAAAACCTAATTAGTTATGAGAACATCTTATCCTCTAATATGTATAGAGTTTTTGTTTCATGTGAGGTTTTTCAGAGGCAGGAGGAGCTTCTCTATACGGGACATTATGTGAAGTGATGTTTTGGATGAAGAGACATAGATGTCAGTCTTGGACCCATGGAGTTCGGATATTCTGAACCATGTAAATCTGTCTTCTCTCTCTTTTTTTTCTTTTTATACAAAATATTCTTGTCATTGAGGTTTTTTTCTTTACTTGCATACGTTATTGATGTATCGATGATCATAAGGAGATCTGTCAAGCTGTGCTGCATGCGGCAACAAACCTGTATGAGAGCCCACAAACTAAGCGCTCAGAAGGACAATCAATCAAAATGTCAAGTGTCTTGTTGCACCGTTTGAGGTGAAGTTGATGACTAAGAATCTTTAGTTTGTGGCAGACGAGAGCAAGGATAGGGTTGCAAAACAGTGAATATGCGGTTAGCAGTTCTGTGTCTTGGTGGATGCTGGAGTTATTTGAAGATGATTTTAGGCACGTGACAGGTACAATATTATTAAGTGCATACTTAAATTAGCACGAGTTGTTATTGTCAGGTAATGTGTAATGCATTCAATTGCTATTGACCGTTGCAACGATCATGCTTATATGAGCACATTTTTACTGTAACGATTTTTATCAAATGATGTTCCTGTTATAGGATTTTTGTTATTTAATTAATAACTCAGAACTCAACTGCTAAGTATGCTGTTCATCGATATCATAATTATATGAGTACATTTTTACTGAAATGATTTTTTATCAAATGATGCTTGTTTTTGGCTCTTTGCTAGTCAATTAATAACTTAGACTCATGCTTTTCATGGCAAAAAAGAGAGGTCAAGCATAGCGATGCAAAAAGTGCATATGCGGATCAGCAGTTCTATCACTTTGTGGCTGCTGCAGTTACCTTAAAATGATTTTAGGCACGGGACAGGTACAATATTAAGTGCATACTTAAATTAGCATGAACTGTTATAATTAAATAATGTAATTTGTGCATTCAATTGCTATCAATTGCCGTAATGATTATGATTGTATGTATACATTTTTACGGCAGCAATTAGTATCAACTGATGTTCTTATTATCGGCTCTTAGGTACAATTAATAACTTGGAAAGTAACTACTGAGTATACTGTTCATTGATACCATAATTTATTCTAATTAGATGTTTATATGGAATAATGGATCTTGGTGATGATTATAATGCATTAAATTATATATCAGCGGAGAAAACTACATTAACCGTTTTAACAACCAAAATTGGTCCTTGTGAATTTAACAACACTAAGCAAATAAGTTGCATTTACTTGTGGAATAAATGACTTCTTAAAGTAGATCGATAACACCAATAATTCCAAAATGTATAATATTATAAAGAGTTAGCTATCTACGGACCTATATTTGTACCCTGTGATCTTCGTCCTCTCCTTTCCTCTGCCTCCTTTCCCTTTCTGGTCCGTACTCACACGTGAGACATATCAAGATAAGTTAGATTTGCCTGCCGGTGTAATATAAGTAGTCAGATTTGATCATGTCTAGCAACATCCAACCCAAAGAAGTGAGATCCACCCACAAGAACTCTACTTGGGTAAAGAGTTGGTGATTTGATCACCGCAACATCACCAATGGATTCCATTCTTCTTGCTTAATTTGTATATAAGCTAAACAACCATAAACCTTTTTTCCAGTCAAGACATTGCTAATGCAAATAATTCATAAGGAAAGTGTAAAACCTATTGGTTTTACTGTTATGAAGATGTAAATACAAACAAATTCTCATTATTATTTTTACATAGAGATAAGGAGAGAAAAAATGATCATTTCTTTTGAGATATTATCAAACGGAATATAAGATTGGTCCTTGAAGAAAATAGTTGAATGTCACATATGGAAAGCATTTCATGTTCGTTGAATTCCACAAAATGACAACTTCTTTTTTAACATCAAACGTTGGTCCTAAACTCTTCCAAACTATTGCCAACCAATAGAGATAAATGTCTCTTAGCAAATTAATGATGAAGCCTGCCAAATAAATCATAAATCGCGTCAGACATTAAATTCATTCTCCTATCTTCTCTATTTAACCCCAAACTAGCTTGTCACCATTTTCTTCCCATAGCCACCATGGTGAGGCAGAAAAAAACCACCAAGGGTAAACAAAAGATCGAGATGAAGAAGATCGAAAGTGAGGATGCACGACACGTGTGTTTCTCGAAACGCAAGACTGGGATTTTCTCGAAAGCCAGTGATCTTGCTACCCTCTGTGGTGCTGAGGTGGCCATTGTAGTCGACTCTCCTGCTGGGTGCCCTTACTCATTTGGTAGCCCTGCAGTGAACCAAGTCGTAGATCGGTTCTTGACTGATGGTTTGGGTCGCCTTTCTGTCAGTCTAGATGAGGCTCGACGGTTGAGTGCCATTCAGCAGTTGAACAATCAGTGCATGGACTTTTCTGACCAACTTGATGCCGTGAAGAAAAAGAGAGCCATGCTTGGAGATAGATTGAAAGCGCTTGTGGACATGAACCTACAAGTTCAAAAGGCAGAGAATCTTGAGGATCTCAATCTGGCAGAGCTTAAAGAGATCGAGCAATCGCTGTATGGGGTTAAAGAAATGATCTATAAATCATCAAGTGGTGGGAAATTCATAATTTTTCTTCTTCTTTTGATAGCATGCACCGATTGTTCTATTTAGCTTAAAACATTCATTTTCATAATTCTTTTCATCTTATCAGATCCGTCTATCTTACATAAATCTTGTTACAAGTTTTTATCTGATCAGTTGATGGTTTCTGATTTGCAGCCAACCCATTTAATATATCAGCTCCAAGCTCCAAGTGGTAGACAAGGTATGCAAAATGGTTATTTTGGTTTCTTGTTTCATAGTGGTGAGGATCTACATAGATCATATAATAGATTTCATTCCAATAGTGGAATGCTTATGATATTGAATCTGGTATTTTTTTCCTTGCATAAATGGTGATTTTAGAATATATTATATCTGGATTTAATGAAAATCTATTTGTAGCGCCAAAATTTTTGTTGAGAGCAAGTTTCCGTTAGACCTTATTTAATTGATTTGTATTTATACTTCTTATAGGATATATCTACACAAATCCCCTTGTAGGGAACAAGGGGCGGGGAATGGTTTCGATTGTTCCCCAACATTGGGAGCGGTCGTGCTCCGCTCAAGGTTCCCAACCCCCCCCCCCCCCCCGCCACCACCAACCCCCCAAAAAAAGAAATAAGCAGTGTTTTTTGAGATTTGGTTGATTATATTCATCTTGCATATTCTACCGCGAATCTTTTTTCTGGACTCTACATTCCTACTGTTTCACGCAAGCTTGCTGTTCAAAAAATATAAATTCCTTAAGTTTTACTTTATTATTAGTTAGGCATTTTTTTTGTATGATTAAGCATTGAAGTAAGCTGCTATTGTAATTATTTATATTTTAATTAAATTTTCTTTTTCCCCCTTGTGAATTGTGATATCCAGGATGCAATTGAGGAGCTCCTGATCAGAATGTCAAACAATTTGGGCATGACGGGCCTCTCTCCTTCCTTTGGTTTTGTCTGCTTTTTGAAATTTGTTTCCTTGAATGTCTCTTATGTTTGCTATAATAGCGTCGTAACTTAAAATCTATTATGTTTTGTATCGATTTGCTTGTTTAAAAGCTGTGTTTGGGATGCTGTTGACAGATTATTAGTTTATCTAAATTCCATTGCTGCTTTATGGTATACCTATTGTGGTTGATATAGGAGATGTTTATCGATCATCTTACACTGCTGCATTTTGCTCAAGCTAAACATGGCCATTTCTCTTTATACATCGATCGATTCTTACTTACCTATCTTAGATACCGCAATTTTTTTTCCTTCAATGTACATTGACCAAGTTTAATTTTCGCAAAGTTGATAATGTTTGTTCTATGTTTCCTCAACTGAAATGTCAATTTGTTCTTTTTAATCAATTTTCTAGAAGTAAAGTTCTTGTTCTTTCATTTATATTTTTCTTCCAGGGAAACAAAATTTCCATGATCACATTCATAAGTTAATTGAGGACATGTTTCCTCGCGGAATTGTTTTTTATAATTATCACTAATTATAAGCTGATATTGGAGAAGGAAGCCGAATAAAAAAAGTTGGAAGGATTTTCACATATTTAATGGAGGATACAACACAATGTCATCAATTGGTTAAATTTTGGAGAAGAGGGGGAAAAAAGAGAGCAAAAGGCAAACAAACTAATAGATACACTCTTCTAGTTAAATTTTGGTTGCTTCACTTTAATTATAAAATCAATTGTTCTTGAAAATTCCATAAATGATATTGCAAAGTTAAAGACATGATGTTTTGAAATTTTTTTTTTGTGTGGGATATCACTCTCAACTATCAAGCATTTTGAAAAACAACCTCTTATAAAAATATTCAAAAAACCACCATTATTTAAAACTAACCCTATGTTACAACAATCCGTCTTCTACCGTAGGTCAGGAATTACTATGGCTAACTTTTTACATAGTAAATGTCTCAGTTGTCCCCGATACCCAAAATTCATGTTCATCCCAAATTCCTACCGTTGTTAAGGAATCCATGTAAAAAGCCTTACCTTGCATCGGAGATTGGAGCTGCAATGAAGATGGGAAAGTGTGAAGACAGCTTTGGCAATTTGCAGGCTTGTTACTGGTCATTGGAGGGTAAAAGTTCTTTACGCCCCCAGATGTGGGTCTAGCGCCAGTATTCATTGAAGTCAACTACAGGATTGTTTTAGCTAACTTAAAATCTAGGGGTGTTTTTTTTAGATTATTGATCTTAGTGAGCTGTTTTTCCAAATAGCTCTTCTTTTGAGGATTGTATATTAAGAAAGCGGAAATAGGGAGCCCAAATTGCAGCGAGACCTCATATGGGTCAATGAGGACCGCCGGCTATTTTGCGGTTAGATTTCTGAAAACCACTGGGCCATATGAGAGGCCACTGCGTTTTGGTCTTGCAGACTCCATTTTCTCGTTATGAAAAGCATTGAAAATTATATACACACACACACACGCAACGCAGGATGTGGCAATTTTTTGTGGTTTTATGAAAATCTAGTTTCGCCCCTTCCATTTTAATGAAATTTGTATTTGGCCCCTACCTTCTAATGAATATTGCCTGTGTGGATCGGAAAAATTAGATTTGCATTGTGGGGGAGCCAAATCAAGGCACATTTTTGGCATATGCGGAATTTTTTTTGGCTCCCCATTTTGCTTGAAATTGTCATTTGATCCTTGGGTTCAATGTTTGTCTGGACGTGGATTGTCAAAATTTTCAATCACCCCTCCCATTCTTGCAGAGTTCCAATTAACCCCCCTTCACTATATACTCATATCACATGCAGATAAGTGGTCATGTGCTTAGAAAATAATCCAACCAAAATCTCTTAAAATTCATATTCAGATTTCCAATCAGAAAGTTTAATTGCCATATCTATCTTTATCAGTGATGCAAATGGATATGGATAGTTTGAAAGGAATTTATATTTGTATCCAAGTTTTATGAAACATGGACATAAATTTTCATGTCCGATAACCACCTGTTCTGTATTCGTGTCCATCAATGATAACCGAATGCGAATATTGTATCTATATCCAACTTTTTGGAATACGGATACTGGTTTTCATTATCAGTATCCGTATTCACGCCCAAATGACTATCGGATATGGATATGATTACATCTATATTTGATCCATAAATCCATTTGCATTCCTAATCTTTATTCAAATCTTTTTAAATTACTAATAACTACATATAATTTAAAGCTGATTACTTCCGAGAGATTAAGAAGGGAAAAAGTAACTCGACTTTCTTCCTGAAAAAAATTCATTTAACAGGAAATTCATATTGAATTGATTTATATACATCATCAATCGCACTGTGATTTTATGAGACTAGTGATGCAGTATCAATGCTGCTGAAGATTGACCCTGATTTTGAGCTGCTCTATCGCGCATAGAGGAGCTAGTTTATAAGTATTTTGAGAGTTTTCAAGCTTCATGAGATGTTAAGGAGGGGTTTGTTCAAATTTTTTATGAAAGAATGATTGGAATCATCTTAATTTTTTTTTTCAGTTATCAAATACGGGAATATTGGATGCTGCCATGAGGTATAAAAGATTATAATTTCAAAAGCATTATTTTAGTTGGTCCATTATAATTGTTTTTTATATAATTAAAAATGCAAAATCTTATTAAAGAAATACATTTTCTACAACCCACTAGTTGATCTCTACTAGGGGATCTCTTCATCTTTCTTAAATCAAAAGAATTCACGTTATCCAGCACGTAACCAAAACCTCTGACCTGTTTTTTCCGCTCTACAGCAAACCCAACAACCTATACCACTGAAAACAAAAAAAGGACACATGATTGCGTGAGGTTTATGAGGGGAATCTAAGGGGCTAAGATTTATTAGAGCAGTGAAAAGTGGTGTTCCCAATTCATCCAGACTTTTATTATATCCACAAAAATGAAAGCTCCATAAGAGAAGAATTATATGGAGTTACGGTCGACCATGGCCACATAACTGTATATGCAAGGGGAAAAGGGAGGAGTGGAGCTCTACATTAAGTTGGGACAGCGGGGGCTGGGTCGCACAATAACAACCACGAATCCTTGCCTCATTTATTTGTAAGTCGATGTCGCACACTCCACAGGGTTTATAGAGAGGCAGAATTTACAAAAAACGATTTTAAGTAAGCAGTATCGACTAATCATCCAAGAACTACCATAAGCCTTAATTAGCAAAACAACATAGGGTTCTAATCTACTGTGAAAGTGATTATACTTATGTGATCCAAGTCCTTCGGGTTTTTTTATACTCTTCTTGAACTCCTTATTTGTCGGGATCGAGCTTGGTCGTCGGCCTCCTTGTGTCAAAGACGATTCACCCGAGAGTCTATAGTTCAAGCTCTAACCTCAAAGGTGAGGTAACTAAAGCACCTAGTTTGCTAATCTAAGTGGTTTAGTAGATGTAGTGAATATTTATTGGATTAATTTATCTCATTAATCCTAGGATTCCTAACTCATGAGAAGGTTATGGTTTGAGGAAGAAGAAGAGAGCAAACGAGGAAAGAGAATGGCAAGTGAAGAATGATTGAAGAATGGCTTAGTGCGAAGAATATCAAGCATATCTTTTTGCAATAAAAATATTGCAACCATACATCAATAGTTATCACAATGAATGGATAAAACAAGAAGCCATGTTTCAAACCATGCTTATATAACACATCATCCCTCCACCTCATTATCTATTGAAACAAAATAGATTAAATACAAATGAGGTGTCTTCTTTTAGAAGCACTATTGTGAAAATACAAGAATACCCCTCACCATATATATATACCCGTATTCGTACTACGAATACCAAGAGATGAAAATAATCCAATAATATAATACTAATATGCGGTTTAATCCTAAGCCTGATAGTATTATCCGTCCGAATATAAATCCGTGTAGCTAGTACACGTATATGATCGAAACCCTGCACGTAAAACCATACGGCCTCTACATCGTTTCGCCTGAACCAGGGAAACTCTCTGTGTGGGATTTTAAAGACTCGACAGTTTTTCGGCAATGGGTTTAACCACAAGTATGTTAGTGACACTAATTGTACGTAACGGCTACCCAGGTATTTGTCGAAAAGAAAGTCGACGAGCAAACTCATCCAAACTTCTACCGAGCCTGTCCGTGACAATCTCCGTATAGTTCGGTCTGTCCTTCTGAGAGTATCGTATGCCGGGTCTGGGGGTGGAAAACGTCAAACCCCTAATAACCCGATAAGTCGTGCCGATGTGGCCTCAAGACCATCCGAGAATCTACTAATCTAACTATCATTAATTCTCAATCCGTCCTGGCCAGAGATTTACGGTGTTGGCCAACTGAACACAGCGCGACATCCCAAACAATCGCTTACTGTCTCCACATGGCTCGGAACTGTACCCAACTAAAACCTGTTTGTGCAATTCAGTAGAGCCGTGGTAGCGTAGTAATCAAAGCACAGTGGGAACTCACACGAGACAAATGATGACCTCAGAACGACCGACTATCTGTACTCATGTCACCAGAGAACTGCTATATGATGATAGATATAATACCATCTAGCCAGTTCTTGGCAAGTCCATCCAGTGTACTCACCCCCAGTGAGCACCTATATACAATCTTAGGTGCATCACACCAAAGGCTGCGGGACCAACCATCGCCCCTTGTCAGGGTCTAGAAATGTATACACTAGTCTACTCTGGAGTATCGATGTCCAGTCTTGATACTCTCACGACTGAGAATATTTAAGGATGTACTTATCGACTACCCAGCTCTCATAAGTATGATTGCCATCATAACGCTGGTAGTCAAGCAATGATCTTACGGGCTTTACCAATATGTATAAGCGATATAAAATAACAAGTAAAACATATACACATGTTAAGATAAAGACAAACCAAATAGTATACTATTATATCGAGCAATATTGTCCTCTACATACATACCCCTATCATCCTATACAATGAAGGCTTCTAGGGCATATATATTCAACAATCTCCCACTTGCACTAAGGCCCGTTATTGGCATATTGAGTACCCAACGTTTGCACTAGGGCCAGTCGTTGGCGTACCGCATACCCAATATCTTAAACAGTCTCTCAAACTGGATTTGAGAGGTGGCCTTGGTGAATGGATCTGCCATGTTGTCCTTTGTATCTACTCTCCGCATCTCGATCTCCCGATGATCCACGATCTTCCTCATCAGGTGTGTTAGGGTCAAAAAATGCACCCTGGTTGACCAAGTCAAAGTCAAGGTCAACCCCAAGCCAAGTGGACCCAAGCCCAGATCAAGTGGGCTCATGCCCAAGTCGAGTCCGAACATGAAGCGGCCGGCCCCCCTCCATGCCAAAATAAAAATAGTGTAATAAATAATTTTGATGTAATTTTTTATGCATGAATGTAAGAAAAATAGGCATAGAGCCAAATTTTTGTAAAGCCTATGGCTTATGTGCAAAAGAAATGAGCACATGAGGTATAGGATGGGCAAAATGCCATTTTGTAAAGCCCAAGGGGCTATATGTAAATGTGTAAGCCTATATAAGGCAACATGGTGATGTTAGTGTTTATGCCCTAGAGGCCATTACTGTATCATACTAGTTTGTATATTACTTAATGGAAGCTTGGGATATTCACAATTGTATTAACAGTCTTGCTAAAAATGGTAGTATGCTACTTAGTTTGTTTCTACTTTAATATGTGCATATGTTTCTTTTAATATATCGCTTATACATATTAGTAGAGCCCTTAGGATATTTGCTTGATTACCAGCGTTGTGATGGCAGTCACACTAGTGGGGGCTGGGTAGTCTATAAGCAACATCCTATACAGATCCCTGGTCGTAGGATTATCGAGATGGGGCATCGATACTCCGGAGTAGATTGGTGTGTACGCTTCTCATCCTAGTTGGGGAGATGGTCTATCCCACAGCCATCAGTACGTCGTACTGGAGATAGTATGCAGGTGCTCGTTAGGTTACGAGTACACCGGACAGGACTCGCCGGGAACTACAGGTTGGTTTTATACCCATCGTCAGATAGAAGTTCCTAGGTGACATGAGTACAGCTTAGTCCGTCGACTTGACACTGCTACTTCGCCTCGGGTGTGTTCCCACTGTTCTTAGATTACTACCCTACCATGGCTCAAAGGAGTCGTGCAAACAGGTAGTAGTTGGGTGCAGTCCCGAAGCACTTGGAGGCAGTGGCTGTTAGACAGGATTCGTCTCTCCCGGTATTGGGGGTTGATATCGCGCTGTGTATGGAGAGCCATTACGCAAAGTCCCTGGCCAGGGCAAATGAGATTTACTGGAAGGCTTCCAGTAGTTTCTCAAGGTGTAATGGGCTTCACTCCGACACGACTTATTCCGCTATTAGGGGTCTGACGTTTACCGCCCTTTAGGCCTGATATGCGATAGTCCTAGACGAACAGACCGGACTGTACGGAGATTGTCACATCAGACTCAGTTGGAGTTCGGATGGGTTTCCTCATCGTCCTTCTTATCGACATCTACCTGGGGACCGTTACGTACAGCTAGTACCGCTTGCGGCCTGTGGTTAAACCCACTGCCAGCGTAGTGTCGAGTCTTTAGAGTCTCACACAGAGAGTTTCTATGCACCGGGCAAAAGGTGTAGAGGCCGTATGGTTTTACGGCAGGGCCGCGATCATAATACGTACACTTGTGCACGTATTATGACCGGGCAGATAATACTAGCGGGCTTTGGTTTAAGCCAGATTCTAGTATTATACAGATGGATTTATTCAGTCAAAAATTATCCGTGTTTTTCGGAAATACAGATGGGAGGGGCAGTCTCGTAATTTGTCGGGAAGCTTCTAGAAGAAGGTGACTCATTTGTATTTATTTCTTTTGGATTAAACACAAATGAGGTGGAGAGATGAGTTGTAAGTTTTCATTAAATGCTTAATGACTCATGAGGTGATTCACCCTTAGGATTAAATGAAGCTCACAAGATATTTCTAGATATTTATCAAGAGATATTTGTATGCTTCATTATATTCTTTCATGAGTATTATTCATTATCATCATCACAAAAGCTTTCTCTCTCCACAAGTTATCATGTTCTTCCTCAAACCCTAAAAGCTCTCATGAGTTGAGAATCTTAGGGTTTAAGTGACTAAGTAATCCATCTAAATACTCTACACCCTCTAGGACTTCTAGATTAGCAAACTAGAAGCCGTAGTTATCTCAGATTTGAGATTAGAGCTCGGACTATAGACTCTCGGGTGGATCGTCTTTGACTCGAGGAGGCCGTTGGGGGGCCCATGTTCCATAGAGCCTACGAGGTGTGGAGGACAGCGATGAAGACCCGAAGGACAAGTAACGTGAGGTATAACTTCGAATCAGAGTAGTTAAACCTCTCGTAGTTTGCTAGTAATGGTTTAGACACGATCCGTGTGCTCAAGTCCGTGTTACGAAGCTTTGATAATTGTTTTTCATATATTCCGCCTCCCCGCGAGCTCGTGGGATGCGTGACATGGACTTACAGTGGTATCAGAGCCTACCAAACCTTTACTAGCTCGTTAGCAACTAATTAGAACTTCGATCGTCGGAAAAACACGAAAACTTAACCCCGGACCCCTCAAGTTTCTGTCGATTTTAAACCTGTCGAAAAAATTATTTCAGAGGTATGAAAATTCACAGCAGGGAATTCTAAGAATACTGGAGAAATACGAGGTGCTAATTCGGTTAGACTGCCTCGGAAGCGCGGCGGATTGGTGCGATCCGCCGCGGATCCGCGGCCGAGTCAACTCCGAGTTGACTCGTATTTACACAGTAACTCTTATTTTTAGGTGTTTTGTTTTCCTGTATATTTTGTTTCTGCCCAGGTTATTTCAGTGCTGGCTTGCATTTGGGCTAGAGACGGAAAAATGTTGTCGATCGAAATTCTAAGTTATTTGCTAATCAAGTTTTATCTGTGATGTTTAATGTGTTCGTAAACCTCCCGTAACTGCTAGTATGCCGGTTAGCAGGGGCTTGCATATTTTTGTAATGGTTTTTACTGGTTTGTGTATATGAACTTCATTGGATCATTGTGATGATTAGCCGGGGTTTGAGATGAGTTTTTATATTCTTTCATTCGATGTAAATTGTAATATGATGTAATATTCTTTTGCGGGGCACATCCGGGCTGAGGTTGTAGCCACCGTTGTATTATTTCATTTACTGTTTTATGCTCCTAGGATAGACCCAAGGTGGGGTGCACAAACTACCGGGTATTTTGAAGTGTTTAGTGGCCTACTTACGTTGTTGAGGGAGACCGCTTCATTTTGGGTACGTGGAGGGTAGTTTACCGTACCCGTAGGGGTCTAGGGTGGGGTAATGGCTATTCATCACAACTGTGTAATCCGTCTTTCGTTGTAGGCTCAAAGGAAACGCGGATTGCTTGTATATCCAATAATGCTCATCTGTGATTTGGAATGCCTATTATTGCGTCTGACGAATGTACAATATCTATATATGATATCTATTAGGCGTTGCTTATGTTTTGCATCCGCGCTAGCCCAGCTCCCGTTCTGTCGTTAGTTAAGTAACCTAACGGGTGAAAGACGGGACCCAGTGGCGAATGCGGATGGCATAAGCGAACGTTGTATTTTTGTTGTTTTCTGCAATGATAGGATAAATGATGGGACGCATTATATTAATGCAAAGAAAATAAACCAAAGTTGAATCGTTGGAACAAATTTAAAAGAAACCACTCGGTTATTTTAAAAGAGCAGAATTTTTAATTGCGGAGTTTTAACCACTCCTTTTAAAAATAATCTATCAGGTTCCTTCGATTATATCAAGTTCACTATGTTCACGGTTTCGCCAAAACCAGTCGTAGCCCTCCGTCATTTCATATGGATGGTCAGTAGTATTCAAGCTATGTTTGTTGGCCTTCGTCAAGGCATAGTGTTTGGTAGCTGCTGGGGTATTCATTTGTTGCATAGATAGATGAGTTGGTTTGGGACAGTCGTACTGCCATTTGGCCAACGTCAGGGGTATGTACGGGTGGGTTCAAATTAACAAGATAATGATGGGTAGAACTTGACATGTGACTTATGATTTGTTGGCCTTCGTCAAGGTCATAAGAGCATAGGGCAAAAATCCACATCGGGAGTTTCTAAAGAAACTGAAACTTGCTAGAATTGCATACCATTTGGAGTGTGATAATTTTGGTAGGATTCCTTCAGCTTTATCACACGATGATATTTGGATCCCGATCCTACTATGAGTATCCGCTACTCATCAGGAGATTCATCACTTAACGATCAATGCTATAAACCAAGTAGGTGTCTAGAACAGTGTCAGCGGGGCTACGCCTCCAGAGAAAAGAGGTTATTTAATTAAGGAACTTCGCGAAAGCGTCGTAAAACCTCCCTCGAAGTACCGACACTAGCCTGGCTGAACGGTTAAGCAAGTATTGTACGGTGAGATCAGTCCTGACTAATTCTTCTTTTATGGTTTGAGGAAGGATTCGAGAAACAGTGGGAGCCATCCAGTTTAGATAAACTAAAAACCACTCTAAACTTGCAAGAGCATCATGCTAAAGTGTTCCCTCTCTCTCTCATTGCAGCGACATTGTGACCATGACTAGGTTACATCTAGATAACAAGTTGACTGAATCTGACTTTTATGACTGGCAAAGGTCTGTCCAGATGTCCATTACCTATGACAAGCTGGACCACCCTATTACTACTCAAGCCCCCGCCGTCCCAGGTCCAGTTTCCACAGTCACGGATATGGATATCCGTCAGACTAGGAAAAATGACAGTGCGAAAGCCAAGTGCCTCGTGTTGGCTTCAGTTGATGGTGTATACCAGAAGCATCACGAGAAGATGGACTTATTTTCCATCTTCCTCCATAACAAAGATTTATATGGAGAGCAATCTCGTATCGCAAGATATGAGACCTCGAACGAATTGCTTCAAGCGAGGTTGGCCGTCGGGTCATCTGTAGGGGACGACGTCCTTACGATGACTAGCTATATTGATAAGCTCACGGACCTGGAGACTACGTTGGGAAACAGGTAATATGCTGACTTATTTCCACAGTCCCTACCCTCTACTTACACCCTGAAGGAAACCAGGGAGACACTCGCTCTGCTTAATGAGGGATCTTCTTCTTCTACATCCAGGGCGAAAGCAAAGGGTGAAAAGAAGAAGACCTTCACAAAATCGATATGCGGTGTCAGTGAAGTAGAAGGAAAGCGAAGAGCAAAAGTTTTGGGACTTGGTGTAGGTAAGGAGGGATGTTCCTATTGTTATGGGAACGGGCATTGGTACAAGGATTGCAGGGCTTTGGAAGCCAGTAGCCAGGATTCGAAGTATGTTGTGGCTTCGGCCTCGAGTGTGTTTGTAATTGAGAACTGTTTGTCAATTAACTCTACTTCCTGGGTACTAGATACCGGAGCAGGATCTCATATCTGTAATTCATTACATGCTTTGAGAAACCGTAGAGTTATCAGGGTAGGCAATTTGTCTCTCAGAGTTGCGAACGGAATGAGCGTGGACGCTGAATCCGTGGGAGAATATCGCCTAGGTTTGACAAGTGGGCAGATATTGATTCTACGTAACTGTTTGTATGTACCTAGTTTGACTTGTAATTGTAGGGTGTTTTTCGTCACCCCATTGAGATGGGAATACGCGCGCGCTTGTCAGGCGTACTACAGATTCCCCCTGCCTAGGGTAGGCCGGGGTTTAATGATTATGGGGATCCGAATCTCCGGCAGCCGCGGACTAAGCTGCCGTTAATTACCCCTCGCCTTTGGGGCGAGGGAACCTCCGATTAACGGGTTAAACTGGTCATGCGAACTCAATGTGCAGTATACGTGTGTTTTGTTTTGAAAGGGGGTTTTGGATATATCGGGAGCCACACAGAGTTTTTACGGGGGTCCTGCTACCCGGATAGCGGGCTGGGGGTCAAGGGGGCTAGCAGCCCCCTTGCGGGGTTCGGGGCAGCGCCCCGGCCCAAAATTTTTTTTTGGAGGGGGAGAATGTTGCGGAGTATGTGTATGTGTATATATGTATACATATGTATATATATATACATGTATATATAAATAAAAAGGGGGGGGCAAAGACATCCAAAGGATGCGTGGGGCCAGCACCTTGAGCGCTGTGCGCTTAGGTGCTGTGCGCTCAGGCGCAAGCGCGCCACGTGTCGGCACGTGGGCGCTTTGCGCTCGGGCGCAAGGCGCTGGAGCGCAAGCGCGCGCGCCACGTGTCGGCACGTGGGCGCTTTGCGCTCGGGCGCAGTGCGCTTGAGCGCAAGCGCGCCACGTGTCGGCACGTGGGCGCTTTGCGCTCGGGCGCAAGCGCGCGTGCCATGTGTCGGCACGTGGGCGCTTTGCGCTCGGGCGCAGTGCGCTCGGGCGCAGTGCGCTTGAGCGCAAGCGCACCACGTGTCGGCACGTGGGCGCTTTGCGCTCGGGCGCAGTGCGCTGGAGCGCAAGCGTGCGCGCCACGTGTCGGCACGTGGGTGCTTTGCGCTCGCGCGCAGTGCGCTGGAGCGCAAACGCGCCACGTGTCGGCACGTAGGTGCTTTTGTGCTCGAGCGCTAGCGCGCCGGCGAGGAAAAGAGGGCTTTTAGCCCCAGAAACTCCCGGAAGAGAAATTAGTGGAGTTAAACTCCTGAGAAAAAAAATATATTTTGGTTGAGGAAATGGGTTCTTCTTCTCCCTCTTCTGTTGGCTGGCTCAAGAGATGTGAGATCTAAAAATCTCTTCCTTTTGAGATCTAATGATAGATCCAAGTTCCCCTTTGTGGGTTTTATGGTGAAAAACTAATTTGTTTTATAAAAAGAAGAGTAAAACTTTTGATTTAATTCAAGAGAAAGAAGAGGGTTTTGGAACCTTGGAGAAGAAAAAAAGATCTCAGATCTGGAAAAAAAATTTTAGAGAGAGAAAAAAAGTTGTTTAGATATTTCATTATCTTTGCCTTTATAGGCCATACACTTTACACACAGCCCCTTGGGCTTCACAAAATGGCATTTTGCCTATCCCATGGCTCATGTGCCATTTCTTTTTGCACATAAGCCATGGGCTTTACAAAAATTTGGCTTTATGCCTATTTTTCTTATATTTATCCATAAAATAAAATAAAAGAAATACAACATAATTATTTATTACAAAATTTTTATCTTGGCATGGGGGAAGGCCGGCCGCTTCATGTTCTGGCTCGACCCGGGCATGGGCCCACTGGATCTGGGCTTGGGCCCACTTGGCTTGGGGTTGACTTTGATTTTGACTTGGTCAACCGGGGTGTAAATTTTTACCCCAACAAATTGCCCCCCATCAATAAATGCACACTACATATGTGGGTCGTGTGCATGAAATTGATGGATCTTCTTTCATGTGGAGGCGACTTGATTTGGTTCCCGCTTTTTAGGAAGCTGGCACTGCCCTTTTTACGACATGGACGGTCGTTGCTTGACATGTCTCCGAGACGGAGTGTCCATGATAGACGTTTTCTCTGGCCCGGAGTGATCTGGTTCCCGCTTTGTAGGAATCCTGCGCTGCCTTTTTTGCGACCTGGACGGTCGGTGCTGCCCTTTTTGCGACTTGGACGGTCGGTACTGCCCTTTTTGCGACGTGGACGGTCGGTGTTGCCATTTTAGCGACGTGGACGGTCGATGCTGCCCTTTTTGCGACTTGGACGGTCGATATTGCCATTTTAACGACTTGGACGGTCGGTGCTGCCATTTTAGCGACGTGGACGGTCGATGCTGCCCTTTTTGCGACTTGGACGGTCGATGCTGCCATTTTAGCGACTTGGACGGTCGGTTCTGCCCTTTTTGCGACATGGACGGTCGGTGCTGCCATTTTAGCGACGTGGACGGTCGGTGCTGCCCGTTTTGCGACTTGGACGGTCGATACTGCCCTTTTTGCGACTTGGACGGTCGGTTCTGCCCTTTTTGCGACTTGGACGGTCGATGATGCCCTTTTAGCGACGTGGACGGTCGATACTGCCCTTTTTGCGACTTGGACGGTCGATGCTGCCCTTTTTGCGACTTTGACGGTCGATACTGCCCTTTTTGCGACTTGGACGGTCGATGCTGCCCTTTTTGTGACTTGGACGGTCGATGCTGCCATTTTAGCGACTTGGACGGTCGGTACTGCCCTTTTTGCGACTTGGACAGTCGATACTTGATTTGACTTCCTCTGATTCTTGCAGTGTCAGGGGTAGACTTGACTTGCTCCGCTTCTTGCGGTGTCGAGATTGGATTCTGACTTGCTTCGCTTTTTGCGGTGTCGGAGTGAAAGTTGACTTGTTGATTTTGATTTAGGTTGACATCAGCATCGCTATACTGGAATATGGTACCAGGAGTGAATCATCATCTGTCATTTAGAGGATTTTAGGATTGTTTTACGCTCATGGATTGTATACGGTTTTGTAGGATGTATGATCCAGACCGTAGGGCCGGAAAAATTTCAGGGCTTTGTTGGCGTCTGCATCGCTGGACTGGAATGTGGTACCAGGAGCGACTCATCATTCGCCGTTGGGGTATGGGATTTGGAATTTGGTTGGCGTCTGCATCGCTACACTGGAATATGGTACCAGGAGCGACTCATCATTCGCCACTTTGGGGTCGGGGACTTGGAATTTGGATCTTGTTTGGCATCAGCATTGCTGCACTGGAATAATGCCAGGAGCAACTCATCATTTGCCTTGGGAGGACTTGGAATTTGGGTTTTTGGTCGGCATCGGCACCGCTAACACTGAAGCGAATGCCAGGAGCGACTCATCATTTGCCGTTGCCCGTTGGGGAAGGATGGCTTAGGAGACAGGTTTACGTCCCTATCACCTAAGACTTTACAATTTTATGAGCCGTGAGGGTCTCATAAAAGCATTTTCTCCCTACGAGTCGTAAGGATCCCGCAGGTGTATTTTCTCCTTAGGAATCGTGAGGATTCCTAAGTGTGTCGCTCCTTTGTGAGTCGTAAGGATCTCACGCAGGGTTTTCTCCTCACAAGGTCGAGAGGACTTTGCGAGTGTATTTCATCTCCTTTCATGAGTTTGCGCCCTTTCGGGTTTTCACAGACTCGCCGGTAGTCCTGCTGTTTTTACTCACGGAGCCCTTTCGGGTTTCATCCGTGCCCATTTTGCTTGTGGACATACCGTTTATTTTTTTTTCGTTTCTTTTATTATTTTTTCTCTCTCTCTTTTTTCTCTTTTTTTTTCCTTTTTTTTTTGCCGCTGGTGGGACTTTAAAAGTAGTCTCACCGGCAGGATTTGGGAGAGATAGGGGCCATTTACGCCCGTGGATTGTATACGGTTTTGCAGGATGTATGATCCAGACCGTAGGGCTGATGTGCTCAATTCGCCTGCGACTTGGAGCATTCACGTGTAGTATTTCTTGAGATATCGGCCATTGATGGGTGGCATGGGCCTTTCTCCCTCGGCACTTATTAGTTGGTAGGATCCTCCGTCGAACACTTTCTCGATGACATATGGTCCTTCCCAGTTTGGCTCAAATTTTCCCTTGGCATGTCGATTGGGGATGATCGGTCTTTTGAGGACCAACACCAATTCACCCTTCTTGAAAGCGCGGAGACGGGTTATCTTGTCATAAGCCCGTGACATTTGGGCTCGGTATAGCTCCAGATTTTGCTGTACCGTGAGCCTCTTTTCTTCGAGGGCATCGAGCTCTTCAAGTCGAAGGAGCACGTTTTCCTCCTTCGTCAACTCATGCTGAACGACCATTCTTAAGCTTGGAACTTCGACTTCGAGGGGGAGGACCGCCTGCACTCCGAAGAGCAATGAGTATGGAGTGGACTGAGTTGGAGTACGGTGCGTGGTACGATATGCCCACAATGCCTCGTGAAGCTTGAGATTCCAGTCTCTCTTATTGGCTGAAGCATTTTTCCTCAGGAGCTTGCATAGAGTCTTATTGAAGGCTTCGGCTAGCCCATTGGCTCTTGGATTATAGATGGAGGAATATCTCCAGTCTATCTTGTGCTGAGTAGCGAACTTTGAGGCATTGAAGCTCTTGAAAGAAGGCCCGTTGTCAGAAATGATTCTTCTTGGTGTACCGAAGCGGTATAGAATATTATGCTGGAAGAATGTCAGAATATCTTTTGTCTTGACTTCTTTTAGCGGGACAGCTTCAGCCCATCTGGAGAAGTAATCTGTCGCGGCCAGTATGAACCGATGGCCTTTGGATGACGGAGGATCAATTGGGCCAACAATGTCGGTGCCCCAGACTTCGAAGGGCCACGACGCCACCGTAGGATGCAATGGATTGGGATGCTTGTGAATAAAATCACCGTGAATTTGGCAGATATAACATTTCTTTGCATGCTCTCCGCAATCCCGTATCATGGTGGGCCAGTAATACCCAAGCCGTTTGATTTGAAGTCGCATCTTGGGGCCAGATTGGTGAGCACCGCAAACGCCCGAGTGAACATCTTTCATGACCTTTTGGGGTTCGGCCAATGACAGACACCTGAGCCAGAGTTGGTCATATGACCTGCGGTATAATGTGTCATTTACAAACACGTATCGGAGAGCTCTTTTCTTCAGCTGAATCCTCGCGGATTTTTCTTCGGGCAGCTTGTCGTATCGGAGGTACTCTATGAAGGGTTCTCTCCAATCGGGCTCGTCTTGGATGATCGAAGCTTCTTCGGCAGGACTGCTCTTCTGTTCCGCGCTTTCCTCTTCTCGTAGAGAGACTGGGGGTAGAATTTGTCGGCTCCTGACTGTGATCAGAATTTCGTCCATGTCAGGATCGGCCAGCTCCTTGGCTAAGCGAGCGAGCACGTCAGCCTTTCCATTCAACGCTCTAGGGACTCTCATTAGTTCAATATGAGTGAATCGTTTCATGAGTTCCACCACTCGGCCTCTGTACCGAGCTAACTCGGGTTTGTATATTTTATAATCACCGCTTACTTGGTTGACGACGAGCTGGGAGTCACCGTAAACTCGCAGCCGACGGATTTCCATTTCTATGGCGAGCTCCAAACCAGCTATCAGAGCTTCATACTTAGCTTCATTGTTTGTCCGAGGCTCGGTGAGAGCGAAAGAACGCCGTAGGGTTCCCATTGATGGTGTGATGAACACCAATCTTATCCTTACTTTTATCTCCGGGATGCTTGATTTACTGGAGGTCCTTATCGATGAGGCCTCATCGAAGTAGAGCTCCCAACATGGCTCATCTCCCTCGAGGTGCAGCACTTGTTCGTCGGGTAACTCACAATTTAGCGGTGACCTTTCTGGTATAGGATGAGCGGCGAGGAAGTCTGCAAGAGCTTGCCCTTTCACTGCTTTTTGAGGAGTATAAACTATGTCAAACTCAAGTAACATGACAGCCCATCTTGCCATTCTGCTGGCTAGGCTTGCCCTGGTCATCAAGTGTTTGAGCGGGTCGACCTTGGAGATCAGCATAACCCGATGAGCAAGAAAAAAGTGCCTCAGCTTCTTCACAGCAAATATCAGAGCCAGGCATTGCTTCTCGATTAGGGAATAGTTGTGTTCCGCCCGGACTAGAGTTCGACTAAGGTAGTAGAGGGCATGTTCCTTTCCCTCCTCGTTATTCTGGGCAAAGAGTGCACCGAGTGACTCATCTAGCGCGGCAGTGTAGAGAATCAGCGGTTTATTTGGAATCTGAGCGGCCAGCACTGGAGGGTGCAACAAGTATTGTTTAATGCTTTCGAACGCTGCTTGACATTCGGCATCCCAGATAAAAGGAGCTCCTTTCTTCATGAGCTTTGAGAAGGCCCTACATCTTCCCGATAAATTTGAGATAAACCTCCGTATATACGCGAGCTTGCCTTGAAAAGATCTTAGCTGCATCAGACTCTTCGGAGGGGGCATCTCCATGATGGCCTTTATCTTTGATGGGTCAACTTCGATCCCTCGATGTCGGACTATGAAGCCCAGGAATTTTCCCGACGACACGCCAAAAGCGCATTTCAGAGGATTCATCTTTAGGTCATATTCCCTCAATCTGGTGAGAACGGTCCTAAGATCTTGGATATGATCGGCCTTGGCTTTAGTCTTGACGACCAGATCATCAACATAGCATTCGACGACTTTATGGATTAGGTCATCAAAGATATTAGTCATTGCCCTTTGATATGTAGCACCTGCGTTCTTCAGTCCGAATGGCATTACCTTGTAGCAATATATTCCGATCGGGGTTCGAAATGCTGTGTGCTTCTCATCCTCAGGCGACATCTTGATCTGATTATATCCAGACTGTAAGTGCACGGCGGCGCCCCGGCCGTCAATCCGACGGCCAAATGCGGAAGCGGTGATAAACTTTAATTTTTACTTGAACTGGCAAACCGCCGCGCACTAATACCCGGATCGAACCATTAATTAGTCCTAGCTATCTACAAGAAAGGGAATAGAGATATACCGACGATCCAAGTCCTCCGGTCTTCTCGTCATCGTCCCGATCTCCTGCGGAATGTCCCGTCTCCTCCTCGTCGCCGGAAGTGCACCACATCGCCTACTTCTTTTACGGGCTCCCACCTCAATGCCGAGGCAACTCGGGCACGAAGCCGGCTACTCGACGTGCCCAAGGTTCGCTGTAGAATATCTAGAGAAGAAGTCTCATTTGGGGTTGTAGGAATTGCCTTTTGTTGGAGGAAGTGATACAAGCTTTTGGAGGAGGAGCTAAAGGGATTTTCCAACATGAAATGAACCAAAAACCCCTTACCAAAATGTTTGGACAGCCCCCATCAAGAGAGTGGCCGGCCATGCTAGGTGAATGGAGAGAATGGAGTGAGTGGGAGAGTAAATCAAATGGGAGCCATTCTCATCTAATACCAAAGAGAGAGAGAGGAAAGCTATCATGCAAAAGAAATGATAGTAAGGAAAATCCAACACTCAAAGCAACAATCATCACTCCAAAAGTCATGCCATCATCAACAACCATGATGACTTTAAAGGTCAAGCCATCATGAGGAAGTCAAGAAGTCAAGGTCAAGGGATGGGGCTATAATCATGATGCAACAAAAATGCAAAGACCCCCTCCACAACCACTTATTTGCAACAATGCAAATAAGCCCTCCTCCACCAATCTTCGGCCAATGAACGGAACAATGGAAATCGGCCGAAACGGAAAGCAAACTGGCAACTCCAGAAAACTGGTCCCGTAATAAATTACAGGAAAAACCCCGATACTGTGCATACACAGCCGCATTTGTATTCCGACCGAAATACAAATGCAATGAGACAAAATCTACACTGTACTATACTAGGATCCGGCTTATACCAAAGCCGGCTAGTATTATCCGTTCGATCCTGATCCGTGCAATACCGCACGTATCTGATCGAACCCTGCCATATAACCATACGGCCTATAGTACAAACTGTCCGATCCTGATCCGTGCAATACCGCACGTATCTGATCGGACCTTGCCATATCTCCATACGGCCTCTACAACCTTTCGCCCGAAAGCTGAGTAACTGAATGTGGGAGACTCTAAAGACTCATCAACACCTTGGTTGTGGATTTAACCACTAGCACGTTAGAGGTATAAGCCAATACATAACGGGCTACCAGGTATTGACCAAAAGGGACGTCTGTGAGCGAACTCAGCCTGACACCCTACTGAGCCTGTCAGTGACAATATCCGTACAGTCCGGTCCGTTCGTCTATGAGAATCGCATGGCGGGCCTAGAGGGTTGGTAAAAGTCAGACCCCCAAAAGCGGTACAAGTCATGTCGGAGTGTAGCCCAGAACACCCTGAGATACTACTGGAATACCTACCAGTAAATCTCCTTGCCTCGGCCGAGGGCTTTGTGTAATGGCTCTCCTAGACACAGCACGACCTCACCCCCAATACCGGGAGAGACGAACCCCTGAAGATACGCTCACTGCCTCCATGTGGCTCGGGACTGTACCCAACTAAAACCTGTTTGCATGACTCCTTTGAGCCGTGGTAGGGTAGTAATCAAAGTACAGTGGGAACTCACACGAGACAAATGACGATCCCCAGGTCGATGAACTAACCTGCACACATGTCACCAGGGAACTGCCATCTGATGTCTGGTATATGACCAACTAGCATGTTCCCGGCGAGTCCTGTCCGGTGTACTCATAACCCAATGAGCACCTGTATACATCTTAGGTGATCCAACTGACACCAGTAGCTTGTGAGACCGGCCACCGCCCCTCGTCGGGGTCTCGACTGTATACACTAGTCTACTATGGAGAATCGATGCCCTGTCTCGAAACTCTCACGACTAGGGACCTTTTAAGGATATGCTTATAGACCCCCAGCTCCCACTTATATGATCGCCCTCATACTGCTGGTGGTCAAGCAAGAATCCTAGGGGCTCTATCAACGTGTAATAGCGACGTGTCAGGTCACTTAAAACAGTACACGATGATAAAGGTAAACCAGATAGCATACTATCATCTCGAGTAAGACTGTCCTACCGGGATAGGTCCTCCATCAATCATTACAATCACGTACCTGTGACCTAATAATTGACTCTGAGGGCACTATCTCCAACACAGACGAGCCATCCATAAAGGTGAACAGCTCGTAATTTGAGGTGTCATCGACCATCATTTCCATGACCGGTAGCGGGAAGTCGTCTTTAGGACATGCCTTGTTGAGGTCCCTGAAATCGACACAAACTCGGATCTGCCCATTTTTCTTCTTCACTGGGACTATGCATGCGATCCAGTCCGCATATTTCTCTTCCCTGATGAAGCCGGCATCGATGAGTTTCTTGGTTTCCTCGATGACCTTTTCTTCCAACTCCCTTCTCATTCTTCGAGGAGCTTGTTTGACTGGCTTAGCATCGGGAGATATAGCCAACTTATGTACGACCACTTCAGGGGAAAGGCCAGCCATTTCTTTGTATGTCCACGCGAAGCAGTCGACGAACTCATGCAGCAGGGCAATTATCCGCGCTTTCATTTCCTCTGACAAGAGCGAGCTGATGTAGGTCGGCCTTGGATTATCGGGCGTTCCTAAGTCAATCTCGGTTAGCTCGTCAAAAGTTGCTTGTCCGCCAACTTCAAGCTCTTGAGGAGCTTCTTCTGGCTCGGCTATCTCGTCGTCATCATTTGATCTTTCGCTGGCCTCACCAACATGGATCATGTAGCACGCTTTGGAATCAGGTTGAATGTAGCCTATGCCCCGTCTATCTGGAATTCGTCCATCGATGAGTGCTCGGACCTGGGGCGGATACCATAGCCCTTCGTAAAACTTTGCTTCGGACTCCGTTTGATATAACCGGCATCCGCACTTCTTAAAGTATTCCCGCATCTCGGGCGCATAGTATCTGGGATTGAGGACGGCTCTTATGCCTCTCTCATAGGGAAGGCACGCGACAGAAAGATCGTCCGGGTGCACAACGGGGGTTGACCCGTAAAACAGGATGCCCTTCTGTCCATTTTTCCTCCCGGGGACGTAGAAAGTTTTCAGCTGGTCCACGGTGGAGACTGACAACGCATCGAGCTCTTTGCACATCTGGTCCGGCACCCTTGTGACGGCTAGGGACCCTTCTGCGACTTTGAAGGTCTCTCGTAGTTTCGCTTGCTGCATGGGGGGCCAATCTGCACAGCTGTTGCACGGCAGGTCCTCTTCTTCTGACTCTTCAGTGTCACTGCCAAGATGAGGGCGGACTTTGCTGCTAGATGGGTCTTCAGTAACAGATTCGTCCGTATCGCTGCCGAAATGAGGGCGAGTTTTACGGAAGGACGGGCTTCCAGCATCGGACTCATCAGTGTCGCTACCAAAACGGGGGCGAACTTGGGCGTTTTTGCTTTTGAAAGTGATAGCCGGCTCAGATTTGCTTTTGAGTCTTGGGGCCGGTCTATCCTCAGTCAGTTGTGGCTTAGCATTTTGGTGGTTCATAAAGTACCGAGAATCTTCATATCGGACTTCATGCACACCGAACGGCTGGATGTCTCCGTCAATGCGTCTTTCTTCGCCATTTTTAGTATACTTCATGCATTGATGGAGAGTTGACGGAATGATGCTGTAATCGTGGAGCCACGGCCGCCCCAAGAGAATCTTATAAGATGTGTCGGCGTCGATCACATATATCTTAGCTTCAGTTTGCAAATCCCCAAATTTGATTGGCAAAGCTATAGACCCCAGAACTTGCTGGCAATTTTGGTTGAAGCCTTGAATGACAATCCTTTCCCTTGACAGGTGTCGGACGTCCATTGACAAACTCTTCAGAGTTCGCAAGTTCATGATGTTCACTGAGGACCCCGGATCAATCAATATGCGATTAATCCGATCTCCGTCGCTGTACCCGGTCACGTAAAGCGGCCGATTATGCTCAGCCGTTCCCAGTAGCAAGTCTTCATCCTTAAATGTGACTGCGGCGGCATGCAAAGCGTGCTGGACTTCTTTCATATTAATTTCAGCAAAGTGAGCCTGATACCGCTCGGGGTTTTGTAGAGCGTGAATGAGAACATCTCTAAGCTCCTTAGATAGGACCAAGGCGTCATAGATGCTCAGGAGAGACGGAAGCTTCCGGAGATGTGCTAAGACATTATAGTCCACCGAGGAAGGACTTATCTTTTCATCAGCCGGTTCTCTGCCATCTTCTTCATTAGCGACTTGTTTTTCCTTCCCTTTTGGGGCGTTGCCCTGATTTGGTGGTAGAGCCCTGCCGCTTCTGAGCTGGATTTGATTGGCCTTTGTGGTGAGCTCCTCGTCCTCTTCGGGAAAACAAAGCTCATCCTCGGAGTCGCTGCCAAGATGGATGGCGTAGCAGGTCACTACTGGGATCTCTTCATTGGAGTCTTCTTCTAACTCCTCCAGAATTTCAGCCGCTTGTACAGGGAAGAACTCCTTCAATTGAATCAATGTTCTTTCCCTTTGTTCATATTCTTTGAGGGAATCGATATATTTTTGAATGGTCGATCTCCCTGCAGACTCTTTTTCGCGCCGAGCTGCACTTTTCTTCTTCTTGAGCTTCTTGGATTTTGAGCCTGATGGAGCCGCATTGGCAGCTGGACTGGTAGGCTTCTTCTACCCTTCCCATTCCGTCCTGGGTTCCTTCCGAAGTAGCTTTATCATCTTCTTCATCTTATTAGATATGTGCGTACGCCACAGAGGCCGCGATGAGTCCGTTTCATTTCTCAGGGCAGCGGGTTCGGCTGTCTGCTCCCAGAAGGCTTCAATTTCTGTCTGTATAAAGTTGGTGGTTGCAACTTGATTGTTCACCAACACACTTTTGGACAGTTCGATCTCTCCAGCCTTGTACTGCTTCTCGACCCAATCTTTGAAGATATAGCAATCCTCGATCGCATGGCTCACTACTCGGTGGTACGGGCAATACAGAGGATTGTCGGTCATTTTTGCTTCTTGGGGTCTTTTCGACTCCGGCAATTGGAGGCCGTTGTTCAAGGCATCTTTAAATATCTTGCGGACTTTGTCCCTTCTGAAAGAGTAAACCTTGTTCTTTTTCTCCTCTAGGGAAGGCCCATCTCCTGTCAACAATGGCTTTCGAGACCGGTTAGTTTTGGATTCGGCCGCCCTTCGCTTTTCTTCATTGTCGGACGCATTGAAGACATTGGTACTGCTGGAACTCCCGCTTCTACGGCTGTCGTCCCGCTTGCTTTTCCAAGTTTTGTCTCTCTGAGAGTCCGGCGGGGACTCTTGCTTCGAGCGTTCTAGCATTTGGACTTTCTTGGTTAGCTCTTGAAACGTCTTGAGGCCTGCTGTACACAAGAATGGGACCATCCAATTGCTGAGGTTCCCAATGAGAAGGCTGACGGACTGGTCCTGCTCCAGCGGCGGTTCGCACTTAACCGTGAGATTACGCCATCGGGCATTAAAGTCGGTGTTGCTTTCATTCTTCCCCGGCTTGGTCCTCACAAGGTCGGTAATGGAGATTTTATCACTGACACTCATGAACCTTTGCCGAAACAGGGACTCCATTTGGGCAAAGGTAATGACGGACCCGTCCGGTATACTCGCATACCAGTCGAAGGCGACGCCGGTCAGGCTATTGACAAACTGACGAAGAAGGAGCGCGTCATTGCCCCCTGTATTTCCGCACG
The DNA here is from genome assembly GCA_030015575.1 of Agapanthus africanus. Lineage (NCBI taxonomy): Eukaryota > Viridiplantae > Streptophyta > Magnoliopsida > Asparagales > Amaryllidaceae > Agapanthus > Agapanthus africanus. Next base: position 154,038,092 of record CM057337.1, on the reverse strand, counting down.
ATGCTTTGAAGTGGGCGACGTGCTGATTTGCATTCCCCGTTCCATCAAATCTTCCGAACTTAGGAATAACGTAGCCGCTTGGGAACTCAATCAGATCGTACTGCGCGGGATATGGCCGCCCGCTACTGCCGATTTCTTTCTGAGCTTCAGCTTCGGCCACCAATGTTTTAACCTTGCTGGTGACCAAATCCATTATCCGATCCTGTGTTAGCGGGATAGTGTTATCTGGGGCCAAGGCGTCCCCAGAAGCGGAGTGTGGCCGGCTTTCATGTGGCTCGACCAGTCTTGGACTCGAAGGAACAGGCATTGGCTGCCTCGGATTGTCATCACCCGGCTGATTAGTAGCGGCTTGCGCTTGATTGGGAGGCGCTCGAGCAATTTGAGCCGTAAGCTGCATCACAACGTTTGTTAGGTCGTCAATTTTTGAATAGAGCTTGGCCATCTCTTTATCCTTGCTCCTGAGCTGTTTTCGAAGCTCTTGAAGCAGCTCTTGCTCTGCGGTCATGGGGCGGAAAGTCGGCTCTTCCTCGCTGTCCGAGCTTGACTCTGCATGGACCGAGAGGTCTTTCTGCCCATCTTCCTCCTCGAGAGGGTTTTCTTCATCCAACAGAGGCGACTGTTCTTGGGAAGCGGCAACCACATTCAGGCTAGATTGGGCTTGGGATGTGGTGGCCCCATCCTTGCTTTTGCTGCGAAGGTTGTCGCTGGGGCACCCGCCCGCCATATAGACCGTATGGATGATATATCCGTCCGTCTTTCTATCATTGGCGGCTGATTTCACGGATCGCTGTCTTGACCCCCTTGCTTCGGTAGCTGGTAGTCGATTGAAGGCGGCTGGCCTAACCAGGTTCTTGAATGGTGCTGGCGCTTCTTTTCTGGATTTGCCCCGCTGCTTTCGTGCGGCACAGAGTGCTTGATAGACTCTTGAAGAGACAGTGTCATACTTCTTCTGTTGGGGCCGGGACACGTCTCTTTGTAGCACCGTTCGGACCGCTGTCTTCTTGATTCTGGCGGTCATGGCATTTTTCTGAACCCACTTCAGAGGCTCGAAGGAATTGCTGATTCTTACGTCCGACTTAGCCGTCGTCGTGGGACAACCCTGCACTTGGAACTTCACACGATTCTATTTGGCCGAAGCCTTGGCCCTCTTGTTGGCTCGATACCTGAGCCGCTTCTACCTTAACTTTTCTGTTCTAAGCACCTGGCAGACTTCGGCTCTTTGGGAAGACGCCGCGGACCGGGCGATGGAGGGCCTTGGAAATACGATCGATTGTGCATTTGTTGGAGTCATCGCCTGAGCTCGTCCGCAACATTTGATTTTGCCTTTTGTACCGAAGTTCTTGCACCCCGCTGGAGCACCAGAGAATCGTTCAGATACCGTCTTAAGTTTCGGTTGTGGTGCCTTGGCGATCACCACATTCGGCCTCTTACCCCTTGAGACCGGCTTGGCCACCTGTTCCGCCGGGATCTCCGCCAGATGAGCGCTTCCGGCAGGGTAGATGATGACGGAGCCAAACTGGCGGGGCGGTTCCTCCCACTGTCGACTGAGGCTCGCGGGAAGAACCACACGAGCGTTGATCTTGACCACGTACGGAATCGGGGTCACGTTGGAAGCTGAATTCGTCTGGGGAGACATTGTCGTCGAAGGTTGATTGCTGCATGGAAAAAAGAACATCATTCAGTATAGGCAATCGATATGTATATTGATTGAGTTCGCATGAACGTTTAACCCGAAATATGGGAGGAGAGATTGGTCCCACCGGGCGTGCCAGAATCTGTAGGGTGTTTTTCGTCACCCCATTGAGATGGGAATACGCGCGCGCTTGTCAGGCGTACTACAGATTCCCCCTGTCTAGGGTAGGCCGGGGTTTAATGATTGTGGGGATCCGAATCTCCGGCAGCCGCGGACTAAGCTGCCGTTAATTACCCCTCGCCTTTGGGGCGAGGGAACCTCCGATTAACGGGTTAAACTGGTCATGCGAACTCAATGTGCAGTGTACGTGTGTTTTGTTTTGAAAGGGGGTTTTGGATATATCGGGAGCCACGCAGAGTTTTTACGGGGGTCCCGCTACCCGGATAGCGGGCTGGGGGTCAAGGGGGCTAGCAGCCCCCTTGCGGGGTTCAGGACAGCGCCCCGGCCCAAAATTTTTTTTTGGAGGGGGAGAATGTTGCGGAGTATGTGTATGTGTACATATGTATATATATGTATATATATACATGTATATATAAACAAAAAGGGGGGGAAAAGACATCCAAAGGATGCGTGGGGCCAGCGCCTTGAGCGCTGTGCGCTTAGGTGCTGTGCGCTCAGACGCAAGCGCGCCACGTGTCGGCACGTGGGCGCTTTGCGCATGAGCGCTGGGCGCTCGGGCGCAAGCGCGCCACGTGTCGGCACGTGGGCGCTTTGCGCTCGGGCGCAAGGCGCTGGAGCGCAAGGCGCTGGAGCGCAAGCGTGCGCACCACGTGTCGGCATGTGGGCGATTTGCGCTCGGGCGCAGTGCGCTTGAGCGCAAGCGCGCCACGTGTCGGCACGTGGGCGCTTTGCGCTCGGGCGCAGTGCGCTGGAGCGCTGGAGCGCAAGCGCGCGCGCCACATGTCGGCACGTGGGCGCTTTGCGCTCGGGCGCAGTGCGCTTGAGCGCAAGCGCGCCACGTGTCGGCACATGGGCGCTTTGCGCTCGGGCGCAGTGCGCTGGAGCGCAAGCGCGTGCGCCACGTGTCGGCACGTGGGCGCTTTGCGCTCGTGCGCAGTGCGCTGGAGAGCAAACGCGCCACGTGTCGGCACGTGGGTGCTTTTGCGCTCCAGCGCTAGCGCGCCGCGAGGAAAAGAGGGCTTTTAGCCCCAGAAACTCCCGGAAGAGAAATTAGTGGAGTTAAACTCCTGAGAAAAAAATATATTTTGGTTGAGGAAATGGGTTCTTCTTCTTCCTCCTCTGTTGGCTGGCTCAAGAGATGTGAGATCTAAAAATCTCTTCTTTTTGAGATCTAATAATAGATCCAAGTTCCCCTTTGTGGGTTTTGTGGTGAAAAACTAATTTGTTTTATAAAAAGAAGAGTAAAACTTTTGATTTAATTCAAGAGAAAGAAGAGGGTTTTGGAACCTTGGAGAAGAAGAAAAGATCTCAGATCTGGAAAAAAAATTTTTGAGAGAGAAAAAAGTTGTTTAGATATTTCATTATCTTTTCCTTTATAGGCCATACACTTTACACATAGCCCCTTGGGCTTCACAAAATGGCATTTTGCCTATCCCATGGCTCATGTGCCATTTCTTTTTGCACATAAGCCATGGGCTTTACAAAAATTTGGCTTTATGCCTATTTTTCTTACATTTATCCATAAAATAAAATAAAAGAAATACAACAAAATTATTTATTACAAAATTTTTATCTTGGCATGGGGGGAGGCCGGCCGCTTCATGTTCTGGCTCGACCCGGGCATGGGCCCACTGGATCTGGGCTTGGGCCCACTTGGCTTGGGGTTGACTTTGATTTTGACTTGGTCAACCGGGGTGTAAATTTTTACCCCAACAGTAATATCATATCAGTGTCCTCACTTTCGAGAGAGGGATATGATTTTATATTCGTAAGCGATGTGGTTCACATCCACCTAAATCAAGTTCTGATTGGGTCCGGTACATTAGATAACGGTATATACGTATTGAATCAAGCTCAGGTTTTCAATGTCCAGAATACACTTCAAAGAAAGTCTCCAGAAATAAATCAGGCTTTCTTATGGCATTGTAGACTAGGTCACATCAATGAAATACAGTTGACTAAGTTACATAGAGAAGGATATTTGAATCCGTTCGAATATCAATCTTATGCTATTTGTGAATCTTGTCTCATGGGAAAGATGACAAAGACTCCGTTTACTGGACACGGAGTAAGAGCGAGCGAGCTCTTGGGACTCATACACAGCGATGTGTGTGGTCCAATTTCTACACATGCGCGAGATGGTTATTCCCACTTCATTACTTTTACGGATGATTTCTCTAGGTATGGACATATCTTCTTGATGAAGCATAAATCCGAGGCCTTTGAGAAATTCCGGGAATACAAGAATGAAGTGGAAAACCAAACAGGCAAAAGTATCAAGACACTGAGATCTGATCGAGGTGGTGAATACTTAAGTGCCGAGTTCCTGAGTTACTTAAAAGAGAATGGAATTCTCTCTCAGCTTACTCCTCCATACACACCACAACACAACGGTGTATCGGAAAGGCGAAATCGAACCCTATTGGATATGGTTCGTTCCATGATAAGTAAGTCTGAGTTACCGCGATCTTTCTGGGGTTATGCACTAGAATCAGCTGCATATCTTTTGAACAAGATTCCAACCAAGACTGTGCCTACCACACCATATCAGATGTGGAGTGGGAAGAAACCCTATCTTCAGTACCTGAAGACATGGGGATGTCCAGCTTTTGTAAAAAAGCAGCATCCGGACAAGCTCGAGGCACGCTCAGTACAGTGTAAGTTTGTGGGATATCCAAAGAACTCTAAGGGGTATTATTTCTATTACGCAGAGGAACAAAATGTTTTTGTTTCTAGTCATGCCCACTTCTTGAAAGTTGAATTTTTAGAAAATCAGAAGAGTGGGAGCGCAATAGAACTGGAAGAAATTCCAGAACCATAAGCTGTTACTGAAAGTATGGTAGAACCAGAAGTTTCAGAAGAAAGGGACATACCAGTGCCTATCCGCCGAAGTAGTAGGCAGTCTCATCCGCCCGAGAGATACTACGGTTTTCTCATAGACGGGGATCGAGAAGATTGCATCATTGATAATGATGACCCTACTAGCTTCCAGCAAGCCATTCAGAGCGGCGACTCGGTAAAATGGCTGGATGCAATGCGGACCGAAATGGAGTCCATGTACACCAACAAAGTATGGACTTTGGACATTGCTCCAGATGGGGTAAAACCCGTAGGATGCAAATGGATCTTCAGAAAGAAGATTGGTGTAGATGGACAGGTTGAAACCTATAAGGCTAGACTTGTTGCAAAGGGTTTTCGTCAAAGACCTGGTTTGGACTATGACGAAACTTTTTCTCCAGTGGCTATGCTCAAATCCATTCGGGTCATTCTTGCCATTGCTTCCTTCCACGATTATGAGATCTGGCAGATGGACGTAAAGACGGCTTTTCTAAATGGTAATTTGGAAGAATGCATCTATATGGATCAGCCAGAGGGATTCATTCAGAGTGGGAGCAGCGGTAACGTGTGCAAGTTGCTTAAGTCCATTTATGGACTAAAGTGGCATCACGGAGTTGGAACATCTGTTTTGATGACACTGTTAAAGAATTCGACTTTATCAAGAATCCAGATGAACTATGCATATACAGTAAGATTGTAGGTAGAGCTGTAGTATTCCTCGTCTTGTACGTGGATGACATTCTCCTAATAGGAAATGATATTCCTATGCTACAGTCAGTCAAAGGATTCTTGTCACAGAAGTTCTCCATGAAGGACCTGGGTGATGCCACCTACATTCTGGGGATCCAGATCTATCGTGATAGATCAAAGAGGATGTTGGGACTTTCATAGTCCAGGTACATAGAAAGCATATTGAAAAGATTTAGTGTGGAAGATTCTAAGCACGGTAACCTACCGGCTTGTCACGGAATCACCCTCTCCAAAGAGATGTCTCCCAAGACTGATTTGGAAAGGGCTCGCATGTCGATTATACCCTACGCTTTTGCGGTAGGCTCTATAATGTATGCGATGTTATGTACCAGACCAGATGTAGCATACGCATTGAGCGTTGTAAGCCGGTATCAGGCAAACCCAGGGGAGAAGCACTGGATAGCAGTAAAGAACATTCTCAAGTACCTGAGGAGGACTAAGGAGATGTTTTTGGTGTATGGCGGAAAAGACCTCCAGATCGAGGCCTTTGCTGACTCCAGCTTCCAGAGTGACAAGGATGACTCCAAGTCCATGTCGGGTTATGTCTTTACCCTCAATGGAGGGGCGGTCTGTTGGAAGAGTTCCAAGCAGGACACCGTTGCTGACTCAACGATGGAAGCGGAGTACATAGCTGCTTGCGATGCCGCAAAAGAAGCTGTCTGGATGAAGAAGTTCCTAACAGAACTTCAGGTGGTTCCTACCAGTGTTGATCCAATACCTCTGTATTGCGACAACAACGGCGCTATAGCTTTAGCGAAGGAACCCAGGTCCCATCAGAAGTCCAGACACATTATAAGGCGGTATCACCTGATCAGGGAGATCGTAGATCGCCGGGAGATCCAGGTGAAGAGAGTGGATACGGAGAATAACACTGCTGATCCATTCACTAAGGCCATTCCTCAGACGCAGTTCGAGAGGCTATTCGGGATGATAGGTTTGCGATATGCCAGTACATGGCCCTAGTGCAAGTGGGAGATTGTTAGTGTTTATGCCCTAAAGGCCATTACTGTATCATACTAGTTTGTATATTACTTAATGGAAGCTTGGGATATTCACAGTTGTATTAACAGTCTTGCTAAAAATGGTAGTATGCTACTTGGTTTGTTTCTATTTTAATATGTGCATATGTTTCTTTTAACATATCGCTTATACATATCAGTAGAGCTCTTAGGATCTTTGCTTGATTACCAGCGTTGTGATGGCAGTCACACTAGTAGGGGCTGGGTAGTCTATAAGCAACATCCTATACAGGTCCCTGGTCGTAGGATTATCGAGATGGGGCATCGATACTCCGGAGTAGACTGGTGTGTACGCTTCTCATCCCAGTTGGGGAGATGGTCTGTCCCACAGCCATCAGTACGTCGTACTGGAGATAGTATGCAGGTGTTCGTTAGGTTACGAGTACACCGGACAGGACTCGCCGGGAACTGCAGGTTGGTTTTATACCCATCGTCAGATAGCAGTTCCCAGGTGACATGAGTACAACTTAGTCCGTCAACTTGACGCTGCTACTTCGCCTCGGGTGTGTTCCCACTGTTCTTAGATTACTACCCTACCACGGCTCAAAGGAGTTGTGCAAACATGTAGTAGTTGGGTGCAGTCCCGAAGCACTTGGAGGCAATGGCGGTTAGACAGGATTCGTCTCTCCCGGTATTAGGGGTTGATATCGCGCTATGTATGGAGAGCCATTATGCAAAGTCCCTGGCCAGGGCAAACGAGATTTACTGGTAGGCTTCCAGTAGTTTCTCAAGGTGTAATGGGCTTCACTCCGACATGACTTATACCGCTATTAGGGGTCTGACGTTTACCGCCCCCTAGGCCTGATATGCGATAGTCCTACACGAACAGACCGGACTGTACGGAGATTGTCACATCAGACTCAGTTGGAGTTCGGATGGGTTTCCTCATCGTCCTTCTTATCGACATCTACCCGGGGACCGTTACCTACAGCTAGCACCATTTGTGGCCTGTGGTTAAACCCACTGCCAGCGTAGTGTCGAGTTTTTAGAGTCCCACACAGAGAGTTTCCCTGCACCGGGCAAAAGGTGTAGAGGCCGTATGGTTTTACGGCAGGGCCGCGATCATAATATGTACACTTGTGCACGTATTATGATCGGGCAGATAATACTAGCGGGCTTTGGTTTAAGCCAGATTCTAGTATTATACAGATGGATTTATTCAGTCAAAGATTATCCGTGTTTTTCGGAAATACGGATGGGAGGGGCAGTCTCGTAATTTGTCGGGAAGCTTTTAGAAGAAGGTGACTCATTTGTATTTATTGCTTTTGGATTAAACACAAATGAGGTGGAGTGATGAGTTGTAAGTTTTCATTAAATACTTAATGACTCATGAGGTGATTCACCCTTAGGATTAAATGAAGCTCACAAGATATTTCTAGATATTTATCATGAGATATTTGTATGCTTCATTATATTCTTTCATGAGTATTATTCATTATCATTATCACAAAAGCTTTCTCTCTCCACAAGTTATCATCTTCTTCCGCAAACCCTAAAAGCTCTCATGAGTTGAGAATCCTAGGGTTTAAGTGACTAAGTAATCCATCTAAATACTCTACACCCTCTAGGACTTCTAGATTAGCAAACTAGAAGCTGTAGTTATCTCAGATATGAGATTAGAGCTCGGACTATAGACTCTCGGGTGGATCGTCTTTTACTCGAGGAGGCCGTTGAGGTGCCCATGTTCCATAGAGCCTACAAGGTGTGGAGGACAGCGATGAAGACCCGAAGGACAAGTAACGTGAGGTATAACTTCGAATCAGAGTAGTTAAACCTCTCGTAGTTTGCTAGTAATGGTTTAGACACGATCCGTGTGCTCAAGTCCGTGTTACGAAGCTTTGATAATTGTTTTTCATATATTCCGCCTCCCCGCGAGCTCGTGGGGTGCGTGACATGGACTTACAGGTGATGAATAAAGCATACACTTTTCATTCCTCTCAAAAAAGGTTAGGGTTTTTGTGCCTTCTTCTTCTTCCTCAAGGTTATAAACCTTCTTCTTTTGAATTAAATCAAGAGTTTTACTTTTCTTCTTCCAGAAATAAATAGTTTTTCACCACAAAACCCACAAAGGGGAACTCATATCTCCCATCAGATCTCAAAAAGGAGAGATTTTTAAAATCTCATACTTCTTGTTCTTCAAGATCCGGCCAACAGAGGAGGAAGAAGGAGACCCACTTCTAAGAACCCCACTTTGGGGAAGATCCAGGGCTCAAGGGAGAAGCCCCTTTCATCAGCTCCAAAATATCTTAGGAGTTGAACTCCTCAAATATATATATAAAATAAATATTTCCTTTCAGGAGCATAGTTCTGAGTGCAGGGACCAAGTCCCTTTTGCTGCTGGCGTCCAGCGCCCGCGTGCCAAGCACGTGGGGCGCTGGCGCCTGGCGCCCAGCGCTCGCGTGCCAAGCACGTGGGAAGCTGGCGTTCTCTGGCATCCAGCGCCCGTGTGCCAAGCACGTGGGGCGCTGGCGCGCGGCGCATGGCGCCCGGTGCCCACGTGCCAAGCACGTGAGGCGCTAGCGCCTAAAGCGCTAGCGCCAGCGTCCAAGCGCCCACGTGCCGTGCATGTGAGGCGCTGGCGCCTTCTCCCACACATACTTTGGATGTCCTTTCTCTTATATATATATATATGTATATGTATACACTCACACACATACTCCACAACACTGTCTCCGTTAGAAAAAATTTCTAACGGGGCGCTGTCCCGCACCCTGCAAGGGGGCTGCTATCTCCTTGACCCCCAGTCCGCTATCCGGGTAGCAGGACCCCTGTAAAAACTCTGTGGGCCCCCCGATATATCAAAAACCCCTTCAAAACATAACACTGCACATTGAGTTCGCATGACCTGTTTGACCCGTCAATTGGAGGTTCCCTCGTTCCAAAGGCGAGGGGTAATTAACGGCAGCTTAGTCCGCGGTTGCCGGAGATTCGGATCCCCACAATCAATAAACCCCGGTCTATCCTAGGCTGAGGGAATCTATAATGCGCCTGACAAGCGCGCGCGTATTCCCATCTCAATGGGGTGACGAAAAACACCCTACAGATTCTGGCACGCCCGGTGGGGCTGGTCTCTCCTCCTATATTTCGGGTTAAACGTTCATATGAACTCAATCAATATACATATTTATATTTATACTAAAATAATGCTCTTTCATGCAGGTTTTCAAGCAATCACTTTTCAATAATGTCTTCAAAGATGAACTCAGCTCCCATCTCCTACACGATGAAGATGGACCCCCGGACGGTCCTCTCGGCCAGTCTTGGGCGACAATGGGAGGATCCGCTGCTACAGTTCGGCTTTATTCTGTTCGTGGTAGCTAACTCCATCCCAGCTCCTCAAGCTCCGGTAACAGTCAAACCGGCCTCGAAAGGTAAGAGGCCAAATTTGGTGATCTCGAGGGCACCACTACTCAAACGCAAGTCGGTGTTTGAACGAATTTCCTTGGCCACAGCTGGGGGCAAGGACGTCAACACCAACAAAGCAACACGGCATCTCGGGCAAGCTTCAGCGACGCCCTTGACAACTGCTCAATTGGGTATCTTCTCTAAGCTACCCGCCAATCGACTCACAATAGCTTCCTGGATAACTGATGCCCGCCAAGCCCTCAAAATGGAGAAGCTAAGACAGAAAAGGCTCAAATACAGAGCCAATAAAAGGGCTAGAGCTTCTGCTGATTTGAACATCGTAGGGTTCCAAGAACGAGGTTACCCAGCAACGACAGCTGAAACGGTCGTAAATCTTGCTAACTCTTTTGAACTGCTGAAATTGGTTCAGAAGAATGTCATGACCGCGAGGGTCAAGAAAGTTGCGATCCGGACAGCGCCGCCCAAAGACCCAGCCGGGCCAACCGTTTTCAGTCACATGTCCTTTCCAGAAGACGAAAAATCAGCCGCCAAAGATAAAGAGATGGCTGGATATGTGGTCCACACTGTTTACATGGTGGGCACGCACAGCAAGAGCAAGGATGGGGCCACTACATATTAAATCTAATCTGGTGTGAATGTGGCTGTCACTTCCCAAGAACCGAACCCTCCGGAAGGTAATGAAAATCCTCCTAGTGACGCTGATAAGTGGAGAGATCCCTCGGTTCATGAGGAGTCGAGCCCGAAAAGCGAAGAGGAGCCAATCTTCTGTCCCAAGAATGCAGAAACTTCTCCAAGAGCTCTGAAAACAGCTCAGAAACAAAGACAAAGAGATGTCCAAGCTCTATTCAAAAATTGACGACTTGGAGAATGTCGTGATGTAGTTCACGGCCCAAGTTGCCTCTCAGCCGTCCAATCAAGCGCAAGGTTCGGCTCATGAATCGGAAAACGGTGTACCGAGACAGCCGACGCCTATTCCCTTAAATCCAAAGGTGGGCGAGCTGCATGAAAGTCGGCCGCATCCTATCTCGGGAAATGTCTTGACTACCGATGACAGCAACCCGCTAACTCAAGATCAAATCATGGATTTGGTTTCTAACAAAGTCAAAACATTGGTAGCCGAAACCGGAGAGCAAAAAGATGTCAGCAGTAGCGGGAGATCATATCCTGCTCGGTACAATCTTGTGGAGTTTCCCACTGGCTATGTCGTCCCCAAATTTGAAAGGTTCGATGGGACGGGAAATGTGAACCGGCACATTGCCCAATTTAAAGCATCATGTGCAAACACTGGGGGCAATGATGCGCTCCTTCTCCACCAGTTTGTCAATAGTTTGACCGATGTTGCTTTCGATTAGTATGCAAGCATACCGGATGACTCGATCACGACGTTCGCTCAAATAGAATCCATGTTCAAGCAAAGGTTCATGAATGTCAGCGATAAAATCACCATCGCTGACTTCGTAAGGACCGAGCCAAAGAACAATGAAAGCAACATGGATTTTATAGTCCGATGGCGCAATCTCTCTATCAAATGTGAACCGCCATTGGAAAAAGACCAATCCGTCAGTCTTCTTATAGAAAATCTGAACGACTGGATGAAACCTTTCTTGTGCACCGCAGGCCTCAAAATATTCTAAGAGCTGACCAAGAAAGTTCAAATGTTGGAATGCTCAAAGCCTGAGTCCACTCAGAGTCTCCAATTCACAAACAGACCGAGACATCGGAGGGACGACAACCGGAAAAGTGAAAGTTCCAACAACACCGATTCTCTAAATAAGCAGAGAGCGGGCGGAGCGAAGGCTAACAAACCCTGAGAGCCAACTTTGGAGGAAAGGAGAATAAGGTCTACTCTTTCAGAAGAGACAAGGTTCACAAAATATTCAAAGATGCTCTGAAGAATGGCCTGCGGCTACCAGAACCAAAAAGGCTAAGTGAAGCGAACAAGACTGATCATCCCAACTTTTGTCCATATCACTGAGTGCTGGGACACACTATTGAAGACTGTTGCATCTTCAAGGATTGGGTCGAGAAACAATACAGGGCAGGAGAAATATCATTGCCCCCTAGTGTGTTAACAAACAGTCAAGCTGCGACCGCCAATTTCATACAAACAGAGACTGAAGTCCTTCGGGAACCTGATTCTTTCAGACATCTGCCTTTCTCTGAAAAGAGCGGACCAAGGCAACAAGCTAAGAGCCAAGCGAGCAACATTGCCGATGAAGAAGCAATAGACGGGTACACAACCCATACGGTATACATGATGGAGCTCAGAGGAACAAGTCCTCCTACGCCTTATAGCCATGACAATGACGCGGTTGTTACCATCCAACACCGGCTCGATCTAAATGATGAAGAGCTCGCTCAGGCCATTAAGCCAAAGGAACCCATGGTTCATGCTGAATCAAGTTCAGGCGGTAAGGATGACCCTGTTGTCATACTCGGAATCATAGAACAAGCATTATTCCAATGGCTTCAAAGGCAATTTCAGGACATGAAAAAGAAGATGGCCAAGGTCCATTCCAAAGTCGACGAGCTGGCAAACGTCGTGGCAGATCTGACGACCCAAGTCGCCCGATTGCAATTACAGCAAAATCAAATTTTAGTTTGTGAGCTAGGGATTGATATCCGGAAGCAGACAACCGATACTCCCTCCAGCCCAAGAGCGGAACACTTTTGCGAAAAACGGCCGCGATCAGCCTCCAGTCCCTCTGATACGTACACCGAACGTGGTAAGCGGACAGTAGGCGAACCAAAGACTGATCGTCCTCAGGGTCCAGCATCAGTAAGGGCACCTACTCTAATGGAGAGAAAGAAGAAAGTATACTCCTTCAGGAGGGATGAAGTCCGCAAAATATTCGAGGACGTCTTGAACAACGGTCTGCAACTGCCTATTCCAAAGAGGCCACATGAAATGAATATGACCGGAAATCCCATATACTGCCCATATCATAGAATGGTGAGTCATACCATTAAAGACTGCTATGTTTTTAAAGATTGGGTGGAGAACCAATACAAACTTGGGAAAGCCTCACAGTCGTCAGATGTACCGACAAGCCACAGAGCTACGGTCATCAATACAGCTCTGCCAAGATCAAAATTTGAGGAGCTGGGATAAGCAAACAACTGACCACCATGTCATTAAACTGGGAACACCAGACCACCACGTCGTTAAACTGGGAATTATCGACCTCTAAGTCGTTAAACTGGGGATGTAAAAATGTGTAAATAAAACAAAAACAAAAATAAAAAATAAAAAAAATAAAAAGCTGAAATGATAGGGCAACTCGCAATAAAAATCAGCGAGTAAAAATAAAGATGAGAATAAAGCCGAAATGATGGGGCAACCGCGAATAAATAGTCGAAATGATAAGGCAATCGCGACCTTCGCGATAAGAAAAGCTGAAATGATAGAGCAATCGCGGTAAAAAAAAACGGCGAATGATGAGTCGCTCCTGGTACCATATTTCAGTGCAGCGATGCAGACGCCAACCAAACTCTGAATGTCCCGACGGCGAATGATGAGTCGCTCCTGATATCATATTCCAGTGCAGCGATGCAGACGCCAACCAAAATCCAAACTCTCAAACGGCGAATGATGAGTCGCTCCTGGTACCATATTCCAGTGCAGTGATGCAGACGCCAACCAAAATCCAAACTCTCAAACGGTGAATGATGAGTCGCTCCTGGTACCATATTCCAGTGCAGCGATGCAGACGCCAACCAAAATCCAATTTCCCAAAATTCTTCCAGCCCTACGGTTAGTCCCCAAATTGACTACCATATACAATCCATGGGCTCAAATAATTCTCATCATACCCATACCCCACCGCAATCACCAGTCCAGTGGCCGGTCTCCGCCCTTGGAATTATGCTCCATTAGGAAGACCCACTCGTGTGTCCTCACGATGCATGAGGAGAACAAAACTTGCGAGATCCTTACGACTCATAAGAAAATGCCTTCGTGGGATCCTTACGACTCATAAAGGAAACACACTTAGAGGCCTTCACGACTCCTAAGGAGAAAATGCACCTACGGGATCCTTATGACTCATAGGGAGAAAATGCTTTTATGGGATCCTTACGGCCCATAAAATTGAAAAGCCTTAGGTGATAAGATCTAAACCTGTCTCCTAAGCCATCGCTCCCCAACAGGGAAAGGCAAATGATGAATTGCTCCTGGCACCTGTGCTTCAGTGTTAGCAACGCTAATGCCGACCCCTACCCAAATCAAATCGATCAATAGACCCCTAAGTCGTTAAAATGGGCACAGATGACCTATAAGTCGTTAAACTGGGAACAGATGACCTCTAAGTCGTTAAACTAGGCACAATAGACCCCTAAGTCTTTAAACTGGGAACAGATGACCTCTAAGTCGTTAAACTGGGAACAGATGACCCCTATGTCGTTAAACTGGAAATGAGGGAAATCCACTCCTGGCAAATGATGATTCGCTCCTGGTACCATATTCCAGTGTAGAGATGCTGATGTCAACCCAAATCAAACCAGCAAGCTTGTGGCGGAATCATGCTTCGTCCTAGAATGTACCCCATATCAAAATCATGCTTCACCTCGGGATATCTACCTTCCCTGCCGGAATTATGCTCCGTCTCGGAATCAAGTCAACCAGCGACACTCCGTTTCGGGGAAACGTCCAAAGCAGACACTCCGTTCCGGGGACATGTCAACCAGCGACACTCCATGCCGGGGAAACGTTAAGCCGACACTTTGTAACGGGGAAACGTCAAGCCGACACTCTGTGCCGGGGACAAGTCGAACAGTGACACTCCGCATAGGGGACACGTCAACCAGCGACACTCCGTGCCGGGAAAACGTCAAGCAGACACTCCGTGCTGGGGAACCGTCAAACGGACACTCCGTCTAGGGGAAACGTCCAAAGCAGACACTCCGTACCGGGGACACGTTAACCAGCGACACTCCATGCTGAGGAAATGTCAAGTAGACACTCCGTAATGGGGAAACTTTAAGCAGACACTCCGTAACGGGGAAACGTCAAGCAGACACTCCGTAATGGGGAAACGTCAAGCAGACACTCCGTACCGGGGACACGTTAACCAGCGACACTCCGTCTCGGGGAAACGTCCAAAACAGACACTCCGTACCGGGGACATGTCAACCAGCGACACTCCGTGCCGGGGAAACATCAAACAGACACTCCGCGTCAGGGATACGTCATACACCGACACTCCGTCTCGGAGACGCGTCAAGCGTCGACCGTCCATGTAGTAAAAAGGGCAGTGCAGGCTTCCCACAAATCGGGAACCAAATCGCTCCGTGCCGGGGAAAAGTCTACCACGGACACTCCGTCTCGGAGACGCGTCAAACGTCGACCGTCCATGTCGTAAGAAGGGCAGTGCATCCCAAAAAGTGTGAACCAAAGCAAGTCTCTTCCACACGAAAGAAGATCCATCAATCTCATGCACACGACCTACATATGTGGTGTGCATTTATGGATGTGGGCACTTTGTTGGGGTCGAAAAATGCACCCCGGTTGACCAAGTCAAACTCAAGGTCAACCCCAAGCCAAGTGGGCCCAAGCCCAGATCAAGTGGGCTCATGCCTAAGTCGAGGCCGAACATGAAGCGGCCGGCCCCCCTCCATGCCAAAATAAAAATCATGTAATAAATAATTCTGATGTAATTTTTTATGCATGAATGTAAGCAAAATATGCATAAATCCAAATTTTTGTAAAGCCCATGACTTATGTGCAAAAGAAATGAGCACATGAGGTATGGGATGGGCAAAATGCCATTTTGTAAAGCCCAAGATGCTATATGTAAATGTGTAAGCCTATATAAGAAAACATGATGATGAATAAAGCATACACTTTTCATTTCTCTCAAAAAAGGTTAGGGTTTTTGTGCCTCCTTCTCCTTCCTCAAGGTTCTAAACCTTCTTCTTTTTTTGAATTAAATCAAGAGTTTTACTCTTCTTCTTCCAGAAATAAATAGTTTTTCACCACAAAACCCACAAAGGGGAACTCAGATCTCCCATCAGATCTCAAAAAGGAGAGATTTTTAAAATCTCATACTTTTTGTTCTTCAAGATCTGGCCAACAGAGGAGGAAGAAAGAGACCCATTTCCAAGAACCCCACTTTGGGGAAGATCCAGGGCTCAAGGGAGAAGCCCCTTTCATCAGCTCCAAAATATCTTAGGAGTTGAACTCCTCAAATATCTCTCTCTATCTCTCTCTCTCTCTCTCTATATATATATATTTATATATATACACACACACACACACACACATACATACATACATACATACATACATACAAAATAATAAATATTTCCTTTCAGGAGCACAGCTCCCAGTGCAGGGACCAAGTCCCTTTTGCTGCTGACCCCCAGCACCCGCGTGCCAAGCACGTGGGGCGCTGGCACTATGGCGCCCAGCGCCCGCATGCCAAGCATGTGGACGCTGGCGCTCTGGCACCCGGTGCCCGTGTGCCAAGCACGTGGGGCGCTGGCGCTCGGCGTATGGCGCCTGGCGCCCATGTGCCAAGCACGTGAGGCGCCAGCGCCCAAAGTGCCAGCGCCAGCGCCCAAGCGCCAGCGTGCCGTGCACGTGAGGCCCGACGCCTTCTCCCACGCATCCTTTGGATGCCCTTTCCCTTATATATATATATGTACACACACACACATACTCCACAACACCGTCCCCGTTAGAAAAAATTTCTAACGGGACGCTGCCCCGCACCCCACAAGGGGGCTTCTAGCCCCCTTAACCCTCAGCCCACTATCCGGGTAGCGGGACCCCCGTAAAAACTCTGTGGGGCCCCTGATATATCCAAAACCCCTTCAAAACACAACACTGCACATTAAGTTCGCATGATCTGTTTGACCCATCAATCAGAGGTTCCCTCGCTCCAAAGGTGAGGGGTAATTAACGGCAGCTTAGTCCGCGGCCGCCGGAGATTCGGATCCCCACAATCAATAAACCTCGGCCTACCCTAGGTAGGGGGAATCTGTAATACGCCTGACAAGCGCGTGCGTATTCCTATCTCAATGGGGTGATGAAAAATACCCTACAAGGTGATACCACCTCAAGATATGTCTGGATTTCTGATGGGACCGTGGTTCTTTTGTCGAAGCTATGGCTCCATTGTTATCACAATACAAAGGTATTGGATAGGCAATGGATGTAACCACCTGAAGTTCAGAAATAAACTTTCTCATCCAAACTGCCTCTTTTGCGGCATCGTTAGTAGTGATGTACTCAGTCTCTATTGTCGAGCTTGCTACAGTGTCCTGTTTGGAGCTCTTCCAACAGACCGCCCCTCCATTGAGGGTAAACACATAACCCGAGATGGATTTAGAATCATCCTTGTCACTTTGGAAGCCAGAGTCGGTAAAAACCTCGATCTGGAGGTCGCCATTACCATACACCAAGAACATCTCCTTAGTCCTTCTCAGGTACGTAAGAATATTCTTTACCGCTATCCAATGCTTCTCACCTGGGTTGAACTGATACCTGCTTACGACATTAAATGCATAAGCTACATTTGTCCTGGTACATAATATCGCATACATTATCGACCCTATTGCCGAAACATAGGGTACAATGCTTATGCGAGCCCTCTCTTCATTAGTCTTGGGAGACATCTCTTTGGAGAGGGCGGTTCCGTGACAAGCGGGTAAATTACCACGCTTGGAATCTTCCATACTAAACCTCTTCAGTACGGTGTCTATGTACCTCGACTGTGAAAGTATCAGCATTCTTTTAGATCTGTCATGATAGATCTTAATCCCCAGAATGTACGAGGCACCACCCAACTCTTTCATAAAGAACTTCTATGACAAGAACAGCTTGGCCGATTGTAGCATAGGAATATTATTTCCTATTAGGAGAATGTCATCTACGTATAAAACGAGAAATACCACAGTTCTCCCTACAATTTTCTTATAAATACTAGGTTCATCAATATTTTTGATAAAGTCAAATTCCTTAATCGTCCCATCAAAGCAGATGTTCCAACAACGCGATATTTGTTTTAATCCATAAATGGATTTAAGCAACTTGCACACCTTTCCGCTCCTCCCACTATTTATGAAACCCTATGATTGATCCATGTAAACACACTCTTCTAAACTTCCATTTAGAAAAGCGGTTTTAACATCCATCTGTCAGATGTTATAGTCATGGAAGGCATCAATGGCAAGTAGGATTCGAATGGATTTAAGCATAGCCACTGGTGAAAAAGTTTCATCATAGTCCAATCCCGGTCTTTGAAAAAAACCTTTAGCAACAAGTCTTGTTTTGTAGGTTTCTACCTGTCCATCTACACCAAACTTCTTTTTGAAAATCTTTGGTATGGAGGAAGATGGAAGTAAGGTCCATCCATATAAATCGCTGTTGATTCAAGAATCATGACAACAATATGACAGGACATGTTCCTAATTATGGGTTTTCTGATTCGTGTATTGGGTCCAATACGCAACTATAAAAGAATCACACCCGATTAACCTAAATCCTATGTCTCTAATACCAAACAAACCCTATCACGTCCCGCTTCCCAGAGTGTGCTAAGATAGCCACGTGACAGAGCCAACCATGCTACCTATGGCTAGGAAACATCCCTCCACAGTCACATTACGGCTGTCTATAAGATATCAGGAACAAGAAAAATATAAAACTATCTAATACATGTCCATCTGCCAGAATAAACGAGTCAAGAAATATAAATGCGGAAGCAATAAATCCAATAAACAATAATACCTGGAAAGTACGTCCCAAATACGGGCTCACATCAGGAAATGAAAGTACGGAAATTAAACTAAACTAAACTAGATACTAATAGGATCCTCACTGCTCGGCCTGCCGGCGAAAATACTCCTGATCAGCCTGCGAAAGAGACAGAGGATCTGGGCCATGCAAATCCAGATGTCAGTGCGTCATAATATCAACAATAATAAATGAGCAGGATACACGAGATATACAGGCATGAATATAAATGATAACATGAATATAACCAGTAAACATGGATATGCAATAGTGAAGTGTATACGTGCAGGTGAAGTGCAATGAGTAATCAAAACTATACTACTGGGTTATCTATTCTAAAGTCTTCGAAATCAATTAATGTAATCCTCATCGTAACTCATCAGTCTATGCCCCATTCATTCCTCACGAGACTACGGTAATAGGATTATTTCGTAACGCCAGGAAAAACAGCAAACAATATATTCCGTAACGCCCGGAAAAACGGCAAACAATATATTCCGTAATGCCCGGAAAAATGGCAAACAATATAATAGCCCTTTGAGTTACGTTCGCTTACATTCTTGATTTCCCCTTACCCCCAAGGTTATGTGTTCAAGTCAGGTATTGCCAATCGATATCTAATGCCAACAAAGGATCAAGCAGGTACATGTTTTGTCTATACAGACAACAGTAACGTCCATCGGGACAACAAGTCAGGGTTGTCGGCATTAGTAAAAGGATTAGGTATCAAGTCAAGCAGTGGTGTATCAGGTCATGTTAGGTGGTGTACAGTGTATCCAATAGATGCCCAACAGTAAAATGTAGCAAGTATCGAATCACGGTAAAACACGGATGCACAAGTGTTTATCAGGGATCACATCTACAACTCCATGACTACGTATGATGCACATTATCAAGTATGGGGTACTAACATAACAGTAACATGAAATTATATGATATGGCATGTAACTAGAGATGCAATAAATGATACGGATGCGAACGGGTATCGCAAAACAGTAAAACGGTAACATGGATACACGATACAATCAACATGTAATATTTTTATTCATATGGATGCAAAATATATATCATAACATGTAGCAAGCTAAACTTGCATACAACTATAAAGGTAATAAATGATACGGATACGAATGGCTATTCGAAAATAGTAAAACAGTAACATGGACGTACAATGCAGTAAACATGTGATATTTATATGGATGCAAAATATATATCATAGCATGTAGCAAGGTAAACTTGCCTGATCGGATCTCACGACGGAATGCGTGTGCTGCGTTCGATGTTGGGTAAACGTCGCAATGTACACATGCGCGCACGGGACAGGACCAGGCAAAGCAAGAAGGTGACCACGCTGGCTAGGAACGTCCACTGGGTTGCCCGGATCGTCGGTGGCGGCATGGCTCCGACGATCACCGGAATCAAGAAAAGAAAAGATAAGGAAGAAGAAGAAGAAGATGAAGGTTGTTCTCTGGGGTTCCATGCTCTGGGGTCAGAGGAGGTGGCAAGGGGGTGACGCCGATGATGGGTCGTCGACGGCGAGGATGCAGGCGAGGGTTTTCCGGCGATGGGGCAATGGGGTTTTCTTGGGTGCAGTCGTGGTTGTCGGGGGTTGTGAGTTGATGATGGTGGTGGTGGTGTCAGGAGGTCGGGAGAGAGGGATGAGGAAGGTGAAGAGGATGGGATGAGGTCGGGTGATAGGGACGGCGACGAGGTCGGCGAAGGTGGTGGGTGTTCTTAGGTTCTCGTCGGGTGTACAGGGGATCGCAGTGGGTCTCGTCGTCAGGGGTGTTTGAACTGGAGAGAGAGATGAGGAGGAGGTGGTGAGGAGAGGATGGTCGACGAGATGGTGGAGGCGATGGTAAGGTGACGAGGGCGAGTGAGACGGCTGGGGTCGGGTTTTGAGTTTGGAGGCGGGAACGAAAATTTTGAGAAGAAGAAGGAGGGAGAACGTGGGTTTTGGGAGTGGGGAAAAAATAGGTAAGGAAAAATATATAGGGGAGAGAGAGAGAGAAAGTGCTGAGATGGATTGGTAAGATTTAGGATGTTAGGAAAATATTTTTAAAATATTTTTTTGGTTAAAGAAAATTCTAAACGTATATAATTTATATATTAAACAGTATAATATTTAAATAATATAATATTAGGTAAATTTGAGATTTTGGTTAATACAAAAATAGTATAAAACATGCTCAGGTCGGGTCTAAAATTACGGTTTGAAAATACGGATAATATACGTGTTAACCAAAACCAAAATGCGATATCCGGGTAACGAAAATGCATACCCCCAAGAACGGATACACGTAGCGTGCACGCAGCTATCCAAACGAGTCAGTTTCATTGAACGAGACAAGAACATGATGTACGGATGCTACAACAGGGTTAGGGGTATGATACATTCCATGCTAGAAATTTTTAAAATATTTTATTTGACTTTAAATGTTATATTGAAAAATGCAGATGCCAGATATAATGCAGTTATACAAAGTACAATAATAGGTGTTAAGCTTTTTATCATTCTGGCGTTGAGCTATTTTTCTGCAGGACCTCATACATGAAAGTGCACGGATCCTCATAGCTAGCCGGGATAAATCATAAACATGAATCAAGACGGGTTTCAAGTATGCGGGTTGGGTCGAATGCAAACACAGATATCAATTACATTATTCGCACCCAAAGCACAATAAATCAAGAAATAGCCATAAATAAAGAAATACCCAAAACAGAACCGATATAAATGAACTAGGGTGTTACATTATACCCAATTACAAAAGAATTTCGTCCTTGAAATTCCCGGAACAAGAAAAGACAAACAAGCATGAATCTAGGAAAAGAGGTGTGGAAAATTCTGTCGAATCTCGTCTTCTTGTTCCCAAGTCGATTCTCCATGCGAGCGATTCCCCCAAGAAACAAGTACAAGAGGGATAACCTTGTTCTTGAGAACCTTTTCTCTTCAATCAACAATCCACGTCGGTCGTTCTTCATAGGTCAAATCCTCCCTTACAGTCAGCTTCAAATGATCTAGCACGTGTGTTTCATCTCGAACATACCTACGGAGTTGATATACATGAAACACATCATGAACACTTGCCCAAGATGATGGTAAAACCAATCGATAAGCCACTTCTCCAACACGCTCAATAATCTCGAAAGGCCCCAAGAATCGAAGACTAAGCTTACCTCGACTCCCAAAATGAATCACTTCTCTAGTCGGTGATATTTTCAAGAATACAAGATTACCAACAATGAACTCCAGAGGTCTTCTCGATGTATCGGCCCAACTCTTCTGCTGATCTTATGCTGCCTTCATGTGATTTCGGATAGTATTAACTTTCTCCACAGTTTGCACGATCAAATCCGGTCCTAACAATCTTCGTTCTCCAACATCGTCCCAACAAATGGGTGAGCGACACTTGTGACCATACAACGCTTCGAATGGAGCCATCTGAATAGTTGCCTGAAAACTATTATTATACGAAAACTCCACCAAGTGTAGATGATCCTCTCATGAACCCTTGAAGTCCAACATGCAAGCTCTCAACATATCTTCAAGAGTTTGGATTGTTCTCTCCGACTGGCCATCTGTCTGGGGATGATAAGTAGTTCTAAACTTCAATCGCGTCCCCAAACTTTCCTGTAGACTCCTCCAGAAGTGCGATAAGAATCGGGTATCATGATCGGAAATGATGCTTACAGGTACTCCATGCAATCTCACAATCTTCTGCATGTACCGCCCTGCTAACGCTTCCGTTGATTGACCAACTCGAAATGGTATGAAATGAGCTGTTTTGGTCAATCGATCAACGATTACCCAAAATGCATTGTTGCCCTTTGGACTCCGCGGTAAAGCTGTCACGAAATCCATGGTTATATGTTCCCACTTCCATTGAGGAATCGGAAGTGGTTGCAATAAACCAGCTACCCTTTGATGTTTAGCCTTAACTTGCTGACATACCAAGCACTTCGCTACAAAGCGGGCAATCTCCCTTTTCATGCCTTCCCACCAGAAATGCTGTCGTAGATCATGGTACATCTTCGTGCCTCCTGGATGTACGGAATATGCGGAATTGTGCGCCTCCTCCATAACTTCTTCGTGAATGTCTCCTTTCAACACACACAAACGACTACCATATCGCAGCGAACTATCTTCATGAATCAACAAGTCCGTTCGAAATCCCGCTTCTACCTATTGTTAAAACTTCTGCAATCTTGGGTCCTGTGACTGCGCTGCTTTAATATTATCGATCAACGACGACTGTACTTGCAGTTGCATCAATTGTCCTGAAGAATGCGGTAGCACGATCTCCAACTCGAATCTCCGAAATTCATCAATAAGCTCTTTCTGTGATGAACATGTACTTTAGGCTTTTGTGATCGGTGAACACTTCGACCCTTTCGCCCAATAAGTAGTGTCTCCAAATCTTCAAAGCGAAAATCACTGCTGCAAGCTCCAAATCATAAGTTGGGTAATTCTTCTCATGGGTCTTCAACTGTCACGATGCGTAGGCTACAACCTTCCTATGCTGCATCAAAACACATCCCAAACCTTTCCCAGATGCGTCGCTGTGAATCACCAATCCTCCGGAACCGTCTGGTACGGTCAAAATAGGAGCGGTTGTCAATCTTTGCTTCAACACCTCAAAAGTTAACGCACAACTATCCGTCCATACGAACGGTACTTGCTCCCGCGTAAGCTTGGTCAAAGGCTAAGCCAATCGAGCAAAATTCTCCACGAACCTTCTATAATATCCAGCAAGTCCAAGAAAACTTCTGATCTCCGTTACATTCTTCGGAATCGGCCAATCTTGAACTGCTGCAATGTTTTCAGGATCAACAGCGATTCTATCTCCGGATACGACATGCCCAAAAAATTTCACTTCTTCAAGCCAAAACTCGCACTTACTCATCTTCGCATACAATCTTTCTTGCCTCAACGTTTGCAGTGCGATCTTCAAGTGTTCTGCATGCTCTTCTAGGCTCTTCGAGTAGACCAGAATATCATCGATGAACACCATTATAAACTGGTCCAAGAACGGTGAAAAGATTTGGTTCATCAAGTCCATAAATATCGCCGGTGCGTTCATGACTCTGAATGGCATCACTAAGTACTCGTAATGTCCATATCGAGTTCGGAACGCAGTCTTGCAAATATATTCTGATTTAACTCGAACTTGATGATATCCGGATCGCAAATCCAGCTTCGAGAATACCCTCGCGCCACTAAGTTACTCGAATAATTCGCTAATGCGAGAGATCGGGTACTTGTTCTTAATAATTACCCGGTTTAATTCTCGATAATCGATGCACATTCTCCTTGTGCCATCTTTCTTCTTGACTAGAAGAACTGGAGCTCCCAAGGTGAATTACTGCTGCGAATCCAACCCTTCTCTAGCAATTTGGTAACCTGCTTCTTGACTTCTTCCAACTCTACTGGTGCCATCGGATAGTATGCCTTTGAGATTGGCGCTGCACCAGGAACAAGATCGATCGCGAACTCCACATATCGTTTTGGCGGTAAACCCGAGATGTCCTCGAACACATCCATGAACTCTCGAACTACAGCTGGCGCTTCCTCCTTATCAACTTCCATCGATGAAAGAACACCGTTTGTCCGCCTAGCCCTAAACTCGACTGGCTCGATAGAATTGCTACCTCCAGCAAATACAAACTCTGGATGTCCGGGAATCTGGAAAATAACTTTCTCTGTCCTACAATCAATGTGAGCATGGAAAGTGCCGAGAAAATCCATTCCCAAGACAATATCATAACTGCCAGTATCGATCACCAAGAAATCCGTGAATAACTCACGTCCGCAAATAATAACAGAACAATCCTTGCACTCACTACTAGATATGATCTTCCCATTCCCAGTGTGTATATCCCAATAACTAGGCATGGTCGTATAAGAAATCGAATGTGCAACAATAAACTTGGACGACATACAACAATGGGATGCACCTAAATCGAATAGTGCTAATACGGGAAAATCATGAACAAGTAGGATACCCGAAATGACTTCATCTGAAGCCAAGATACTGAAGAAGATAAGCACGGTAAACAGGATTCAAGCTTGCGATAAAACATGAACTGGTAATCAGTGAAATCGAGAGAAGCAAGGTAACATAACGACCATAAAATAAGGAAATGAATCAAGACTAGGACTCCAAGTTACTTAAATAGAGTACCGCATTGTAACCATGCTGCAGTTCATAGTTACAATCACATAACTCCGTTCAAGTCGCCCAAATCCTAGTGTCAGAATCGAACGAATAGGAAGGGAGAAACAATAGAACCAAAAGGATTTCAAGCCGAGATGCAAGGTCATGCATCTAGTCAAGATAAAGGGTCAAGAGAAAGATAAGATTCAAGAATCATGACAACAATGTGGCAGGACATGTTACTAATTACGGGTTTTCTGATTCGTGTATTGGGTCCAATACCCAACTACAAAAGAATCAAACCCGATTAACCTAAATCTTATGTCTCTGATACTAAACAAACTCTATCATGCCCCGCTTCCCAGAGTGCGCAAGATCGGCATGTGACAGAGCCAACCATGCTACCTCTAGTTAGGAAACATCACTCTACAGTCACATTACGGCTGTCTATAAGATATCAAGAACAAGAAAAATATAAAACTATCTAATACATGCCCATCTGCCAGAATAAACGAGTCAAGAAATATAAATGCGGAAGCAATAAATCCAATAAACAATAACATCTGGAAAGTACGTCCCAAATACGGGCTCACATCAGGAAATGAAAGTACGGAAATAAAACTAAACTAAACTAGATACTAACAGGATCCTCACTGCTCGGCCTGCCAGCGAAACTACTCCTGATCAGCATGCGAAAGAGACAGAGGATCTGGGCCATGCAAAACCTAGACGTCAGTGCGTCATAATATCAACAATAATAAATGAGCAGAATACACGAGATATGAATATAAACGATAACATGAATATAACCAGTAAACATGGATATGCAACAGTGAAGTGTATACGTGCAGGTGAAGTGCAGTGAGTAATCTAAACTGTACTACTGGGTTATCTATTCTAAAGTCTTCGAAATCAATTAATGTAATCCTCATCATAACTCATCAGTCTATACCCCGTTCATTCCCCACGGGACCACGGTAACAGGATTATTCCGTAACGCCCGGAAAAACGGCAAACAATATATTCTGTAACTCCCGGATAAACGACAAAAAATATAATAGCCCTTTAAGTTACGTTCGATTACATTCTTGATTTCCCCCTACCTCTAAGATTATGTGTTCAAGTCAGGTATTGCCAATCGATATCTAATACCAACACAGGATCAAGCAGGTACAGATTTTGTCTATACAGACAACAGTAACGTCCATCGGGACAACAAGTCAGGGTTGTCGGCATTAGTAACAGGATTAGGTATCAAGTCAAGCAGTGGTGTATCAGGTCATGTCAGGTAGTGTACAGTGTATCCAATGGATGCCCAACAGTAAAATGTAGCAAGTATCGAATCACGGTAAAACACGGATGCACAAGTGTTTATCAGGGATCACATCTACAACTCCATGACTACGTATGATGCACATTATCAAGTATGGGGTACTAACATAACAGTAACATGAAATTATATGATATGGCATGTAACTAGAGATGCAATAAATGATACAGATGCGAACGGGTATCGCAAAATAGTACAACGGTAACATGGATACACGATACAATAAACATGTAATATTTTTATTCATATGGATGCAAAATATATATCATAGCATGTAGCAAGATAAACTTGCATGCGACTATATAAGTAATAAATGATACGGATACGAACGACTATCCCAAAACAGTAAAACAGTAACATGGACGTACAATGCAGTAAACATGTAATATTTATATGGATGCAAAATATGTATCATAGCATGTAGCAAGGTAAACTTTCCTGACCGGATCTCACGACGGAATGCGTATGTTGCGTCCGACGTTGGGTAAACGTCGCAATGTACACACGCGCGCACGGGACAGGACCAGTCAAAGCAAGAAGGTGACCACGCTGGCTGGGAACGTCCACTGGGTTGCCCGGATCGTCGGCGGCGGCACGGCTCCGGCGATCACCGGAATCAAGAAAAGAAAAGAGAAGGAAGAAGAAGAAGAAAGAGAAGAAGATGAAGGTTGTTCTCTGGGGTTCCATGCTCTGGGGTCAGAGGAGGTGGCAAGGGGGTGACGCCGATGATGGGTCGTCGACGGCGAGGATGCAGGCGAGGGTTTTCCGGCGATGGGGCAATGTGGTTTTCTTGGGTGCAGTCGTGGTTGTCGGGGGTTGTGAGTTGATGATGGTGGTGGTGGTGTCAGGAGGTCGGGAGAGAGGGATGAGGAAGGTGAAGAGGCCGGGATGAGGTCGGGTGATGGGGACGGCGACGAGGTCGGCGAAGGCAGTGAGTGTTCTTGGGTTCTCGTCGGGTATACAGGAGATCGCAGTGGGTCTCGTCGTCAGGTGTGTTTGAACTGGAGAGAGAGATGAGGAGGAGGTGGTGAGGAGAGGATGGTCAACGAGATGGTGGAGGCGACGGTGTGGCGACGAGGGCGAGTGCTACGGCTGGGGTTGGGTTTTGAGTTCGGATGCGGGAATGGAAATTTTGAGAAGAAGGAGAGGGAACGTGGGTTTTGGGAGTGGGGAAAAATGGGTAAGGAAAAATATATAGGGGAGTGAGAGAGAGAGAGAGAGTGTGCTGAGATGGATTGGTGAGATTTAGGATGTTAGGAAAATATTTGTAAAAAATTTTTTTGGTTAAAGAAAATTCTAAACGTATATAATTTATATATTAAACAGTATAATATTTAAAGAATATAATATTAGGTAAATTTGAGATTTTGGTGAATACAAAATAGTACAAAACATGCTCGGGTCGGGTCTAAAATTACGGTTTGAAAATACGGATAATATACATGTTAACCAAAACCAAAATGCGATATCCGGGTAACGAAAATGCATACCCCCAAGAACGGATACACGTAGCATGCGCGTAGCTATCCAAACGAGCCAGTTTCATTGAACGGGACAAGAACATGATGTACGGATGCTACAACAGCGTTAGGGGTATGATACAGGCCATGCTAAATATTTTTAAAATATTTTATTTGACTTTAAATGTTATATTGAAAAATGCAGATGCCAGATATAATACAGTTATACAACATGAAAGTGCACGGATCCTCATAGCTAGCCGGGATAAATCATAAACATGAATCAAGACGGGTTTCAAGCATGCGGGTCGGGTCAAATGCAAACACAGATATCAATTACATTATTCGCACCCAAAACACAATAAATAAAGAAATAGCCATAAATAAAGAAATACCCAAAACAGAACCGGTATAAATGAACTAGGGTGTTACAAAAACATAGCATGAATACTAGTTGATACCTATCTAAAATGAGGGAGGGCTACGGCTGGTTTTAGCGAAAACCGTTAACGTAATGAACTTGATATAGTCGAAGGAACTGAATATCTTTTGAAAAGGAGTGATTTAAGCTCCATTTTTAAAAGTTGTTTTTTGAAGAAAACCGAGTGGTTTTGCAATTGTTCCAACGATGTCAAATTTTAGGTTTATTGCTTTGCATTAATTGAGATTAATGTGGTCCCATCAATTAACCTTATCACAATACAAAAAGAACGAAAATAGAATGTACGTATATGCCATCCGCGTTCACCACGGGGCCTCGTCATGCACCGTTAGGTTACTTAACTAACGGCAGCGCGGGGGCTGGACTAGTGCGAATGCAAAACATATACAACATTTATTTATACAAACACACACACACACACACACAGATAGGCATGATAAGTAAACACAGGCAAATATAAGCATCACAGAGAATGGAAAAACGGATCATTTTGGAACATTTACATTTTATTGAGCCACCTATGAAACACAGTCTTTTATAGTCGTGTGAATAGCTGAGTATGAATAATCCTAGACCCCTATGAGTGCGGCAAGTTACCCTCCAATCCTAGAATTGGGTGACCCGAGTCTCAACTCCTCGAGATGGCCGCCTACTGAATCCTAGAACCCGACAGCTTATACACTCATCCGTGGGTCAATCTAAGATACGAAAATGAATAATATACAGCCGGTGACTACATCCTCAACCCGGATGCACCCCAATAAAAGAATATACATGAATTACAAAAAATCCACTCACATCTCACATCTAAATTCATACCGGGCTATTCATACGACGATCCATGAAACCCCTTCTAATTGACGTATAGCGATTAGAAGATATTTAAGAACACATATACACATCATAAAAGCAAGTAAAGAAAACGACGGCATTAGAATTCCGTGCGCAATTAGTGAATGAAACCAGTTTTCCAAGTCTTGAAAAAACTGTCCACTAAAATCCCCAAAAAATTCGTTTTAAGCTAATCCGGGAGTTGAAACGAACTTGAAACCCGTTCGAATATTCGCGGAGGCGAAGGGGCAAAAATTAAGTATCGAATTAGGGGCCTAAGGGGTACCCACCCCTGGGGGCCACCATGAGGTGGCCCCTAAGGGGAGGCACACTCAAGAGCATCCTTTTGGGGCGCTCTCGGGTCACCACCCCAAGGCTGCCTTGTGGTGGTCTTGAGGGGTGGGTCTGACCTTCGGTCCCTCCGAGGCTTTCCCGGGGTTCCCATGCTTCACCTCGCGGCTTCTCGGTTCAAATCGTGAGCCCGCGGGGTGTGCAAACAAATCAAAACTTCATTTTAAGGACTATTTTTGTCGGCAGTTCGTGCACGACAAAAACAACGGATTACTAATGTCGCTATGAGCTTTCTAAAGCTTATGGAGAATCTCTGATACCATGTAAGGTCATTCAGCGTAGCGGAAGCTCGTCGTAGCGCCCAAAGGTTCCTCAGTAGCTACTTTTTCCATTGTCCCCTCACGACAGATTACAACCCCCCGGATCAATCCGCTTAGGACACCTTGAGGGTAAGAGCCTGCGCTTCACCACTACTGTCACACAGTGAGAACTCTCCATGGGTCGGCATCCCTTCCCAGTAGCTCTGATATCATGCAAGTTGATGTCGCACATTCCACAGGGTTTGTAGAGAGGTAGAATTTACAAAAACGATTTTAAGCAAGCAACATCGACTAATCACCCAAGAACTACTATAAGCCTTAATTAGCAAAACAACATAGGGTCCCAATCTACTATGAAAGTGATTATACCTATCCAAGTCCTTCAGGTTTTCTTATCCTCTTCTTGAGCTTCTTGTTTGTCGGGATCGAGCTCGGTCGTCGGCCTCCTTGTGTTGAAGACGGTCCACCCGAGAGTTTATAGTTCAAGATTTAACCTCAAAGGTGAGGTAACTAAAGCACCTAGTTTGTTAATCTAAGTGGTTTAGTAGATGTAGAGAATGTTTATTGGATTAATTTATCTAATTAACCCTAGGATTCTTAACTCATGAGAGGGTTAGGGTTTGAAGAAGAAGAAGAGAGTAAAGAAGGAAAGAGAATGGCAAGTGAAGAATGATTGAAGAATGGCTAAGTGTGAAGAATATCAAGCATTTCTTTTTGCAATAAAAATATTGCAACCATGCATCAATAGTTATCACAAATGAATGAATAAACAAGAAGCCATGTTTCAAACCATGCTTTCATAACACCTCATCCCTCCACCTCATTATCTATTTAAACAAAATAGATTTAATACAAATAAGGTGTCTTCTTCTAGAAGCACTCTTGTGAAAATACAAGAATACCCCTAACCGTATATACATATCCGTATTCGTACTACGAATACCAAGTGATGAAAATAATCCAATAATATATTACTAGAATGCGGTTTAATCCTAAGCCTGCTAGTATTAT
This sequence comes from Agapanthus africanus, assembly GCA_030015575.1. NCBI lineage: Eukaryota > Viridiplantae > Streptophyta > Magnoliopsida > Asparagales > Amaryllidaceae > Agapanthus > Agapanthus africanus. The sequence continues at coordinate 154,007,729 of CM057337.1, read as the reverse complement.
CCGTCCGAATATAAATCCGTGTAGCTAGTACATGTGTATGATCAAAACCCTGCACGTAAAACCATACGGCCTCTACATCGTTTCGCCTGAACCAGGAAAACTCTCTGTGTAGGACTTTAATGACTCGATAGTATGCCGGCAATGGGTTTAACCACAAGCACGTCAGTGACACTAACTGTACGTAACGGCTACCCAGGTATTTATCGAAAAGACCGACGAGCAAACTCATCCGAACTCCTACTAAGCCTGTCCGTGACAATCTCCATATAGTTCGGTCTGTTCGTCTGAGAGTATCGCATGCCGGGTCTGGGGTGGAAAACGTCAGACCCCTAATAACCCGACAAGTCGTGCCGATGTGGCCTCAAGACCATCCAAAAATCTACTGATCTAACTATCAGTAATTCTCAATCCGCCCTGGCCAGGGACTATGGTGTTGGCCAACCGAACACAGCGCGACATCGACTCCTTATACCGGGAGAGACGAATCCCTAACAATTGCTTACCGCCTCTATATGGCTAGGGATTGTACCTAACTAAAACTTGTTTGCATGACTCAGTAGAGCCGTGGTAGGGTAGTAATCAAAGCAAGATGGGAACTCACACGAGACAAATAACGACCTCAGAATGACAGACTATCAGTACTCATGTCACCAGAGAACTGCTATCTGATGATATATATAATACCATATAGCCAGTTCTCGGCAAGTCCGTCTAGTGTACTCACCCCCAGTGAGCATCTGTATACAATCTTAGGTGCATCACACCAATGTCTGCAGGACCAACCACCGCCCCTTGTCAGGGTCTAGAAATGTATACACTAGTCTACTCTGGTGTATCGATACCCAGTCTCGATACTCCCACGACTAGGGACATTTAAGGATGTGCTTATTGACTACCAAGCTCCCACAAGTATGATTGCCATCATAACGCTGGTAGTCAAATAATGATCTTATGGGCTTTATCAACATGTATAAGCGATATGAAATAACAAGTAAAACATATACACATATTAAGATAAAAACAAACCAAATAACATACTATCATATCGAGTAAGATTGTCCTGTAAATACATACCCCTAGCATCCTATACAATGAAGGCCTCTAGGGCATACATATCCAATAATCTCCGACTTGCACTAAGGCCCGTTATTGGCGTATTGAGTACCCAACGTCTGCACTAGGGCAAGTTGCTGGCGTACCGTAAACCCAACATCTTAAACAGTCTCTCGAACTGGATTTGAAGGATGGCCTTTATGAATGGATCTGCCGTGTTGTCCCTTGTATCTACTCTCCGCACCTCGATCTCTCGTTGATCCATGATCTTCCTGATCAGCTGATACCGCCTCAAGATATGTTTGGATTTCTAATAGGACCGTGGGAAGTAGTGGGGGGCATTTGTTCGACGTGAAAAATTCATCGAATAACAAACATATATTCAAATATTTATTTCAAGCTACAAGGAAGATATCACCAAACATGAGATCAGAACTACGAGGGTTAACAAAACAGTATACAAAGTCCTATAATTCTCTCTCAGCCTTCTCTACCATATCGAAACGGCGATCCTCACGAAAAGTCACTCCCCATCGATTAGTGTCGTGCTCATCGGCAAAAGCAGACATGACGGCCCGCTGAGCCCGTATCCGACTCAGCAAATAAACGGAGCGGTCCTTTAGAGACTTTGTGATCAGACCGGCCTCCTGAAAGCAGTCAACTTTATCCTCCGCTACAACAAGCATTGCCAAATTCATCTCCGCCGGGTGAGGAGGAATGTCGTCAAGAACAGCAATGAAAATCGTGCGAAGTCAGATGGAGCTGGCGGGAAAAGGGAATCCCCAATGAATCATGAGCTCATGCATTACTGTGTCACATTGATCATCTGTGAGAGCAGGATTTGCTAGACGTGCGGTAAAACGATAAATAATCTTCCCGATAGGAACCTCCCATGGCTATCGAGGAGCATGCAAGTGAGCACAATCCATGGTTCTCTCGGTGGAAAAATGATTCTTTCTCTGTGATTCTGAAGGAGAAGATGAGCACTCCTTCAAAATTATAAAGTGAAGCATTCAAGTCTTTGTACAAAAAATGTTGCGCATGGTGTCAGTTGGAACTATTTCCAAGCGCTGACTGAAAAAGGTGTTGGAAAAGTAAAGATCGACTTAGGAAAAGAAGAGAAAAAAGGTGAAACGAAACCCTAATAAATAATAAGACAGCGCGTCACGTTTATAGCACCTGAAGCGCCCACGTGCAAAGCATATGAACGCCTATCTTTGATAGAATTAAATCCTATGGCAGTGCCTCAAGTGTTAGGCACGTGAGTACCGGCGTGCAAAACACGTGGGTACCTATTTTAGTAAAAATTAAATTCTTTGGCTGGGCTACATGCATAGCATGTGAGCATCAGCGCCCAAGTTGAAGCAGCTTTGTTTCGGGTAGAATTAAATTCTATATGGAAAAATATTTCCCTAAACAAGAAAGACATTCTCTATTAAACAGAGAGCCGTTGGATCAAATATCCAATGATAGAATTAAATTCTATTATGGAAAATATCTCCCTAATCTATTTAAATAAGAACAATATTCTCAGTTAAATAGAGAGCAGTTGGATCAAAGATCCAATGATGCTTAAAAAATCATCAAAAAATAAAATTAAATTTTATATGGGAAAATATTTCCCTAATCTTTCTGAACAAGAAAGATATGCTCTGTTAAACAGAGGCCCCTTAGATTAAAAAATCCAGTGGTGATTAAAAATCACCGTTTGAATTAAAAAATAGAATCAAATTCTATGCATGGAAATTTTTTCCTCTAATCTTGTTAAAAACAAGAAAATATATTCTGTTAAACAGAAAGCCTTGGATCTAAGATCCAACAGTGATTAAAAATCACTACATGATTATGAAATCAGATTAAGATCTCTCAAATAAGGATTTTTTAAACTAATCAACAAATTTTCCTCACCTATATAAAGAACCTGAGACTTCATGTCTCAGATAGAAAACCCTCTATAAGCTTCTGCAAAAAAAAAAAAAGATAGAAGCCACAACCCTTTATAAGCTTTCTAAAGAAGATCTTCTTGTTCCTCTCAAACTCTAAGTAAAGAAAAAAAAGCAGATATCAAAATATCTCCTTTGCCTCACATTATTAGTTATATGTATGTATTAGAGGCCATTATTATACATGCGATGTATATTATAGTGGATGCTGATCTTCGTTTAGTCTTCAAACTGTAGGCATGATCAAGATCTTTCCATTTGTTGGTCGTAGTCTCACTTTTGTATCGTCTTTTCATCGTTTTCGCTGTTTTTATTCCGAGAACCTGTAACCTGCAACTATGTAGCAGACATGGGTCAAAAGTACCTGTTTATTTGTAAAATGAATAAGAATGGGGAATATAATAATGCAATATTATGATATGAACAGATGCTTAGACATATATAGGGAGGACTTTCTTGATCGACATGATAGTATGCTATCTGGTTACACTTTATCTGAACATGTACACTTATCGCCTCTCTGTGACATGTTGGTAAAGCCCTTAGGATCTGTACTTGACTTCCAGGATTATGATAGGGATCATACTAGTGGGGTCTGGATAATCGGTAAGTACATCCTTCAATAGTTCGTAGTCGTGGGAGTATCGAGACAGGGCATCGATATTCCAGAGTAGACTAGCATATACTCTTCTCGACCCATATGATGGGCGATGGATGATCCCATATCCATTGGTGTTCCAATCGTCAGATAGCAGTTCTCTGGTGATACTGGTACATGTTAGTCTGTCGACCCAAGATCGTCATAGAGTCTTGTGTGATTCCCACTGTGCTTTGATTTCCACCATACCACATTCATGAGAACGCGTAAAAAGGTGGTTTTTGGGTACAGTCCCAAGTCACATGGAGGCAATGAGCGATAGGAGGGGATTCGTCTCTCCCGGTATTGGGGGTTGATGTTGCGCTATGCTCGATTGTCCATAATAGGAAATCCCTGGCCAGGGTTGCTGAGATTTATGGGTAAGTGTTATCAGTAGTTTCTCGAACCGTTATGGACCTTACATCGGCATGACTTATCAGGCTATTAGGGTCTGACGTATTTGACGACTTGTGAGTATGCGACATATTTGACGAAGAGACCGGACTGTACGGTAGTGTTACTTGATTAGATTCACAGGAGTATGAGCATGCTTGTTTGTTGATCTTCTGATCGCTCAATACCCAGGTGGCCGTTACGTTTAGCAGACCACTTGCGGCTTATGAGTGTTTGATATGATCGTCATCTACTACCGGCATATTGACGAGTCTTTAGAGTCCTACACAGAAGTTTCCTGGTTTACGCGAAACGGAGTAGGAGCATATATATGATATGTGCGGGACCGAGATTAATGTGCGTATGTGATACCGCATTCTATTCTCGTGATATATGATATCGGCCGGTTATATATGATATAGCCGGGTTATCGGATCAAGTGTTGAGTCGATAAATTGATACATATGATATTAGTCGGTTATATGTGATATAGCCGGATTATTAAATCAAGTGTTGATTTAATATTTTAATGTATAATTATATATTTGATATATTAAATTACATTAACTAATATTAGCTCACTTAAGTATTTCTTTTTCTTACTCATGATACATTTAATATATATGTGATATATGTTAATTGTATTGTTTTCTTTTTTTTGCACACATAATTTATATGTGATATATATTAGTGTGCCATGCATGGTTACACATGCAACATGGATGTATGAGACTCACACCACTGTCACGACCCGAAATTCGACTCGTGACCGGCACTTAACCACGCGACGTCTACAGGCGTAACGCGACTAAGTAAGCCGAACCCAGAAATCAAAACCATGTAAAAGTAGTGAGTGTTGAAAACATTTAGAAAACTTTAAGTAGTTTAATAAAGTTCCTTAAAGTTAAGTTATCATCTTAATAATTTTGGCAGCATTTCCTTTGTAAAACTGACCCCGAAGTCGGGTGTAAAACAGGATATAAGTGAAACTGATATACAATGAAAATAAAGGATCCCCGAACGGGAGCAATCACACCCAACGGCAGAAACCAACACCATAAGAGTAATATACGACGCCGTAGCGAAGAAATGAGCAATAAGTAAAAACATCACAGAATAATAAAACTGCATGTAATAAGTCGGCTCCCACGAGCTCGACACCAGAATACAAAAAAAAATATACATCATCGTCCTCACACCGTCTCTAAGTCAAATACATATAAGGTAAATGGAGAATACTAGATACAAAAGTGTGTACAATAAAGTAACCAGATACCACAACCCACCTAACAGCAAAACAGCTCTCGCACCAACTGTAGTGGTATCTGTAACCAAAAGATGTAAGAAGGCAGCCTGCCGCGACTACTCTGAAGGGCAACCTGCAAATACTGTTGCACAACGGGGGTGAGTTGCCAACTCGTGAATAGAGATAACATATAAAGGTAATCGCGAGCATGCACGTACCGCGCTACTCTATCAAATGCCAGTAGATAAAGTCTATATGCGATAAGCAGTATGTGCATAATCATGCAAGTGCTCTGTCAAGTAAAATAACTACAGGATGAGATGCATAATAATAAATGCTGAGCATGGGATAAAATAACATCTACACGGAATGTCAACGTGGAAAAATAATCGGTGCCCATCAATGCACCCAAATCCCAATAAACTCAGGCGCCGGCACTCCCATCGGCCCTCAAATCTTGTAAATCTTAGGGAATCACGAATGCCCAACATCGGCACTCAAATATCATAAATACTCGTGTCCAGCATCGACACGCAAATCCTCATATATCGGGCTCCGTCAGTCCGGATCAGCCCACTGGCTCCGTCTGCGGTATCGGCCCTCGGCCCCGGCAGTACGGGTCATCCCGCATCCATCTATCGACTCTGGTCAGTGTCCTCCGGATAACCGCCAGGTCCAACCAATCACCGGTAGGTAGTGGTCCCACTGCCGGGCTCATCGCCTGCTGCACGACAGATCCGTTCTCGCCCTGGGGTACCATACCGGGTCCACCATATACCCGCAATCGGCCTTGTCCACTCATCGAATCGGGTTTCATATGTCATTCTAGCACCGAGAAAATACATGGTGGACGCACTGAAATATCATATCAAGAGGATCCGGGTTTTCAAAACAGTGCATCTTTTCTTAAATAACCCTACGGTCCTCAAATCCAGAAATCACATGAAAACCAAAGCCAATGCGTAATCCATGCGATGTAATATATGCATCAAGGTCATACTATAAGTAAAAGGGAAAAACCGCTCTTTAAAATAGATTCAGTTTTCAAAAGGTATCACGCGGTTCCCAGTTTCTGCCAAAATCAGCTTATCTAGGTAGGTACAGTTGAAAATGCATGAGTATCGATATGCCAATGGGTACGTGCACCAGTAACAAAATCATGTCAAATCACATAGAAGATGAGCTACAGTATAATGATCATGGCAATTCTACAGTGTGAGTGTCTGACAATTACTAACGGTGTGTGTGTAACATGCAGATTAGTGCTCGTGCAACATGAACCGTTAGTAATAGTGCGGTGTTCTATCAATTCTAGTTTATATACATATAGCAGGGAATGCGGTATGCAACAAACAGTAGCCATGTAGATAAATGCAATATGTAGCTATAAGGTCCTATCAGCCCTGACGCATAACGCCATGCGGGCGATATCCCCATAGATGTTAAATCTACTCACCGTAGTCTCGCGCTAGGTATAGCCGACGACTTGCTTCCCCTTCTTCGTGGCGTCCGTCGTACTCGCCTGCGAACCTAGAATTACACAATATATCACACATAAGCTCAAAGCCACACAAACACGACATTAAAGTCAAACTAGAAACCCGCGTCACAAACCAAGCGCGCGTGTGCGTGATACGCTAAAACGTGTGATTACGCGCCTGAAGCTACCCCGACGCGTCGCGATACGCAGAAAACCCCAGACTCACACACACATCACACGTGTCGTGAAGATTTAAAATACGGGAAATAGGGTAATTGGCCCCAGATTTTGATATAGTAAGAGGTTTACAAAACTATATATACCATAAGACTCCCTATAGCAGCAGACTCCCACCATCCAAACCCCAACCCACAATTCACCCATCTGGCCGTAATTTGCGGCCAGAATACATTTTCCGGTGGCCAGGGTAGGGAGATGGGCTCCTGGGTTTTGTGTGTGCACTCCATACCCTATATACATGCTACAGTAATTACAATTTTAATCTGAAGCAACTCGGGTAGCAGCAGATTCAACAGAGCCCAATTTCAAGATAAAATGTCTATTTAGCACTAAAAAGATACTTTAAGGTATTTTTGTGAAACCTGAAGCCAACCCAAGTCTAAAACCACACTAACAACACATTACCAAGCTAATCAAGCCCTAAAAGTGTTAATTTTAACATAACTTCACTAAATCCCTTCATTAGCACTAAAAAAGCATAAAAAGTGATATTTTGCTAAAAATACTACAAGATATGGGAAAAGGGTGTTACGGGTGAGTTAATACCTTCAAAAGACATTAGAACAACCCAAAATTTCCAGCCCTTGCCTCAAGTGTGCAGACTTGCCATCAAACTTCCCCAAAAGGCCATTTTTCCATGGTTTTAGTGAAGGGAAAATGGATTTTAGTGTAGGTTTTGAACAAGAATCAAAAGAGAAGTGAAAAGAGAAGAGAGGATGAAGAAAATGGTGGTTTTTCTGCTGCCTCTTCTGCAGGAAATCAGAAATGAGGAAAGAGAGAAAAGAGAGAGAGGAAAATGGTTCAAACAAAGTCAAACCCTCACCTAACCACCATGCTTCACTTTCTAATTTCAAATTTAAAAAAAAGAAAAGGGTTGACTTGGTTATATGGGGGGAAAATGAACCATGCAAGAAGGATAATGGTTAACATGCTAACACTTTAAACCTAAGTCCAAAAGTGTGCTAAGTGTGCATGTGTACACTAACACAAAATTTTCCCATTAGGGTAAACACGACTAAAATATAATTAATAAACCCTATATATATATAAATATATATATATAACACTTCACAACACAATTATCACTAATTAAAAAGGAAAATAAGATATTCGGGTTTTTATGAAAAACACGCAAAATTGCTAATCATCGCGAAAATATCCTAAACGAATTTCAAAGTGTTACAATCTACCCCCTTAAAGAAATTCGGTCCCCGAATTTAGAAATCTAACTACACATACCTTCGAAAAGATGGGGATACTTCTTCCTCATCTCGCTCTCGATCTCCCAAGTGACCTCCTCACTGCTCGGACCACGCCAAAGTACCTTGACGGACGGTATCTTTTTCGATCTCAATTTCTTCACTTGTCGATCCAAGATGACCATCGGCTGCTCTGCATAGGAAAGGTCGCGCTCAAGCTGGATCGTCGGGTGCTGAATCGCATGCGAAGGATCATGAAGATACTTGCGGAGCATCGAAACGTGAAATACGGGGTGCACATCTGGAAAACTGGGCGGAAGGGCTAACCGATACGCAACTGCACCCACACGCTCGAGGATCTCGAAGGGCCCCACATATCTGGGACTAAGCTTCCCCTTCTTCCCAAATCTCATCACACCTTTCATTGGGGAGACCCTCAAGAAAACATGATCACCAACAGAAAACTCAAGCCTGCGCCGATGGCGGTCCGCATAAGATCTCTGCCTACTCCGGGCTACTCTCATCCTATCGCGAATCAACTGGATCTTCACGGTCGTCTCCTCAACAATCTGTGGCCCTAAGATACTGCTCTCACTGAGCTCTGTCCAACAGGCGGGCGATCTGCATCTCCTCCCATAAAGAGCCTCAAATGGTGCCATCTGAATGGTCTCCTGGTAGCTGTTGTAAGAGAACTCTACTAAGGGTAAATGATGATCCCAACTACCTCCGAAGTCTAATACGCACGCTCTGAGCATGTCCTCGAGAGTCTGAATCGTCCGCTCTAACTGTCCGTCGGTCTGCGGATGAAATGCTGTGCTGAAACTCAAGCAGGTGCCCAAAGCCTCCTGAAGCCTCTGCCATAGTCGGCTGGTAAACTGGGTGCCTTTGTCGGACACGATACATGTCGGAACTCCGTGCAGTCATACGATCTCGTCGATGTATATCTGGGCATACTGAGCAAATCCAAAAGTCGTCTTCACCGGTAGGAAGTGAGCCGCTTTCGTCAAACGATCCACGATCACCCAGATGGAGTCATACCCTCGACTAGTCCTGGGTAGACCCATAATGAAGTCCATAGAAATCTGTTTCCATTTCTACTCCGGAATGGGTAACGGCTGTAGCTCTCCCGCGGACCTCTGGTGCTCGGCCTTGACTTGTTGACAAGTCAGGCATCTCGATACGAAATCTGCGATGTCCCTCTTCATTCCGTCCCACCAGTAAACATCTCTCATGTCATGGTACATCTTGGTGGAACCTGGATGAACACTGTACACCGATCGATGTGCCTCCTCAAGAATCTCACGCCGCAGTCTCTCAGCATCTGGTACGCACAGTCTAGCCCCAAATCGTAGTATCCCTTGATCATCGACCACGAGCTCGGAGAATCTGCCCTGTCCAATCTGTGCCCTGATCTCTGAACATCGGTCATCACTGTGCTGTGCCTCATGTATACGGTCAAACAACTGTGGGTATGCACGAACATGCGCAATCTGTCCTCCGATCGGCGTAAACTCGAACTGTACCCGGCTGTCGCATAAGATCTGCCAATCTGCCGACGACTGCCTCTGTACTGCGCTCAAACAAGATAGACTACCCCCGGGCCTCCTGCTCAAAGCATCCGCCACTACATTAGCCCTGCCCGGGTGGTACAAGATCTCGCAATCGTAATCCTTCACTAACTCCATCCATCGGCGCTGTCTAAGGTTCAGGTATCGCTGCTGAAATATATATTTTAAGCTCTTGTGATCACTGAATATCTGGCACGACTCGCCGTATAGGTAATGTCGCCAGATCTTAAGTGCAAAGACCACTGCAGCCATCTCCAAATCGTGAGTGGGGTAGTTCTGTTCATGTTTCTTCAATTGTTGCGAAGCATACGCGATCACCCTGTCATGCTGCATCAATACGCACCCTAGCCCCACTCGAGAAGCGTCACAATAGACCACAAATCCGCCTGATCCTGAAGGCAATGATAACACCGGCGTCGTAGTCAGTCGAGTCCGTACCTGCTGAAAACTGTGCTCACACTCCTCCGTCCAATCGAAAGGAACTCCTTTCCGGGTCAACTCGGTCAAAGGTGTAGCAATACGGGAGAAGTCCTGCACGAATCGCCTGTAGTAGCCTGCCAGCCCTAGAAAGCTGCGAATCTCCGTAACTGATGTGGGTCTGGGCCAACTCCGAACGGCCTCGATCTTCCTCGGGTCTACATATATACCATCTCTTGTAATCACATGGCCCAAGAAGTCTACGCTGTCCAGCTAGAAAGCACACTTGGAGAATTTGGCGAAAAGCTGATGCTCCCTTAAGGTCTGCAGTGTAATCCGCAGGTGCTGCTCGTGCTCCTCTCTACTCCGGGAATATACCAGAATATCGTCAATGAATACGATGATGAACAGATCAAGATATGGCCGGAAGATACGGTTCATCAAGTCCATGAATGCTGCTGGCGCGTTGGTGAGTCCGAACGACATCACCAAAAACTCATAATGGCCGTAGCGCGTGCGGAAAGCTGTCCTAGGAATGTCCTCCTGTCGAACCCGCAGCTGATGGTAGCCTGATCGCAAATCGATCCTCGAAAAGTACCCTACCCCCTGAAGCTGGTCGAACAAATCGTCGATGCGTGGCAAAGGATACCTGTTCCTCACTGTAACCCTGTTAAGCTGGCGGTAGTCGATACACAAACGCATACTGCTGTCCTTCTTCTTGACAAACAGGACTGGAGCACCCCAAGGAGAAACACTGGGTCGAATAAGTCCCTTATCCAGCAAATCTTGCAACTGACCCCTCAATTCTCTAAGTTCCGCCGGGGCCATCCGATAAGGCGGTATAGAAATAGGCCCCGTGCCAGGAACCAAATCAATACAGAAAGAAATATCACGCTCAGGCGGTAGCCCAGGAAGCTCGTCAGGGAACACATCAGGGAACTCACTAACAACCGGAACCTGATCCAACGGAACCTCTGTAGCTCTAGTATTGCAAACATAGGCGAGAAATCCCTGACATCCCTTCCTCAAAAGCTGTCCAGCGCGAAAAGAAGAAATCACACTGTGAGGGGCGGCACCACGGTCCCCCAACACAACAAAAACCGACTCGCTGGGAAAACAAAATCTAACTGTCTTCTCACGGCAGTCCACAGAAGCATAGCACGTGGCTAACCAATCCATGCCCAAAAGAATGTCGAAGTCCAACATCTCAAGAAGGATCAAGTCGACAGGCAACTCTCTCTCGCCAATACGGACGGTACAGGATCGGAACACGTGCCTAGCAACAAACGACTCTCCCACAGGAGTAGTCACAACAAGCGGCTGATCAAGCAAACCGGACTCTCTACCCAAACTCGGCACAAAGTGTGTGGATACGTACGAGTGCGTGGATCTGGGATCGAACAACACGTGTGCATCGACAGAACATACTGGAAGGATACCTGAGACCACCGCATTGGACGCCTGTGCGTCAAAGCAAAAACCCGCGCCTGTCCTCCACCTGTGACTGACTGTCTCCTGCCGGCAGCTGGCTGCCCTCTGCCTCGGTCACCTCGTCCTCTATGAACAAATCCTCCGCGACCATGACCTCTCTGTGCATGAGTCTGACGCGGAGCAACAGTAGGTATAATAGGCAACGCCCTCTGGGGTAGTGAAGGTGGTAATGTGACATGCGGTGCTGCTGCCTCCCCCCGGGGTATCTCAGGACAATCTCGTACATGATGATAAGAACTCCCACAGTGAAAACATCCCAACGATGACCGCTGACCCTCCTGGGGATAGGAACTGAACAATCGGCCTCGCCCTAAATCTCTGCCTCCTGCAAGACGTCTATCACGGCACTGAAAAGGCTGTCTCTGTGCTGATGTATCCGCACGAACTCTGTTCGGCTCTGGAACTACCGAAGTCTCAGCAAGGCACTCCTCGACTAATAGGGCTGCATCTACCGCTGCTGCGTATGTCTCGTAATGCTGCGCGCTGATCGCAAGGAACAGTGGTGTAAGCAAGACTCGGACAAATCTCTTGACTCGCAACTCCTCAGTAGCCACTAGATACGGGGCATAAACTGATAGCTCTGTAAACAGCACGTCATACTCTGCCACTGACATCTCCGGAGTCTGGCGTAAGGACTCGAACCTGTGTGCTCTAGCATCTCTGACGCTCAGTGGAAGAAAGCGGGCAAGGAATAGCGCCACGAACTCTGTCCAGGTCATAAGAGGAAGACCTGCTGCTCTTCCCTTCTCGACCGATTCACACCATTTCTGCGCAAGACCTTCCAGACGAAAGCTCGCGAACTCAACCCATCTCGCATCTGCGCATCTGAGGGAACGGCATATCCGAGCCATCCTATCAATGAAAGACTGTGGGTCCTCGGCTGCATCGGTGCCTGTGAAGACCGGAGGCTTCAGCTTCATAAACTCTGATAGCGATACTGACAAGACCTCTGTAGCTATAGGGGCAACTGCCTGTGCCGTGGGTATCATCGCGGTCTCTGCAACGGGTGGAACTACCTCTGGTCGCTGTGCTCGAAGTGTCTCAACTAGAGATCCCATCATCTGGCGCATCTTCTGCATACTGGACCCCACCACCTGTCGCATCTCCTGCATACCGGCCCCAAACATAGCGATCTGGTCTGTCGGAGGAGGTATAGTCTGCTCTAGGGCAACTGGTGTACCGTCTAGATCTGTCCTCATCTCAGATGAATCAACTCTAATCTCGGCCCTCGCGGCCGCTCTCTGCGCCCTCGTAGTCTTTGGCGGTATAATGGCTGAAAAGGAAACAGGATATTCGATAAGGATACGGAAATCGAATCGCAAGGATATATATACTCAAAAAGGAATTTAAATCAATAAGTACTAAGGTCGCTTAGGCGGAGTACCGTGTCGTGAGTATGCCGCGGAACATACGCAGGCTACGCGACTTTGCTTCAGCTACCTACTCCATCATACCAGGGTCATCCTACACTCCGAAAGGTAAAACCTACGCTCTGATACCAACTTTGTCACGACCCGAAATTCGACTCGTGACCGGCACTTAACCACGCGACGTCTACAGGCGTAACGCGACTAAGTAAGCCGAACCCAGAAATCAAAACCATGTAAAAGTAGTGAGTGTTGAAAACATTTGATTAAAACATTTAGAAAACCTTAAGTAGTTTAATAAAGTTCCTTAAAGTTAAGTTATCATCTTAATAATTTTGGCAGCATTTCCTTTGTAAAACTGACCCCGAAGTCGGGTGTAAAACAGGATATAAGTGAAAATGATATACAATGAAAATAAAGCATCCCCGAACGGAAGAAATCACGCCCAACGGCGGAAACCAACACCATAAGAGTAATATACGACGCCGTAGCGAAGAAATGAGCAATAAGTAAAAACATCACAGAATAATAAAACTGCATGTAATAAGTCGGCTCCCACGAGCTCGACACCAGAATACAAAAAAAAATACATCATCATCCTCACACTGTCTCTAAGTCAAATACATATAAGGTAGATGGAGAATACTAGATACAAAAGTGTGTACAATAAAGTAACCAGATACAACAACCCACCTAACAGCAAAACAGCTCTCGCACCAACTGTAGTGGTATCTGTAACCAAAAGATGTAAGAAGGCAGCCTGCCGCGACTACTCTGAAGGGCAACCTGCAAATACTGTGGCACAATAGGGGTGAGTTGCCAACTCGTGAATAGAGATAACATATAAAGGTAATCGCGAGCATGCACGTACTGCGCTACTCTATCAAATGCCAGCAGATAAAGTTTATATGCGATAAGCAGTATGTGCATAATCATGCAAGTGCTCTGTCAAGTAAAATAACTACAGGATGAGATGCATAATAATAAATGCTGAGCATGAGATGAAATAACATCTACACGGAATGTCAACGTGGAAAAATAATCGGTGCCCATCAATGCACCCAAATCCCAATAAACTCAGGCGCCGGCACTCCCATCGGCTCTCAAATCCTGTAAATCTCAGGGAATCACGAATGCCCAACATTGGCACTCAAATATCATAAATACTCGTGTCTAGTATCGACACGCAAATCCTCATATATCGGGCTTCGTCAGTCCGGATCAGCCCACGGGCTCCGTCTGCGGTATCGGCCTTCGGTCCTGGCAGTACGGGTCATCCCGAATCCATCTATCGACTCTGGTCAGTATCCTCCGGATAACCTCCAGGTCCAACCAATCACCGGTAGGTAGTGGTCCCACTGTCGGGCTCATCGCCTACTGCACGACAGATCCGTTCTCGCCCCGGGGTACCATACCGGGTCCACCATGTACCCGTAATCGGCCTCGTCCACTCCTCGAATCGGGTTTCATATGTCATTCTAGCACCGAGAAAATACATGGTGGACGCACTGAAATATCATATCAAGAGGAACCGAGTTTTCAAAACAGTGCATCTTTTCTTAAATAACCCTACGGTCCTCAAATCCAGAAATCACATGAAAACCAAAGCCAATGCGTAATCCATGCGATGTAATATATGCATCAAGGTCATACTATAAGTAAAAGGGAAAAACCGCTCTTTAAAATAGATTCAGTTTTCAAAAGATATCACGCGGTTCCCAGTTTCTGCCAAAATCAGCTTATCTAGGTAGATACAGTTGAAAATGCATGAGTATCGATATGCCAATGGGTACGTGCACCAGTAACAAAATCATGTCAAATCACATAGAAGATGAGCTACAGTATAATGATCATGGCAATTCTACAGTGTGAGTGTCATGGCAATTACTAACGGTGTGTGTGTAACATGCAGATTAGTGCTCGTGCAACATGAACCGTTAGTAATAGTGCGGTGTTCTATCAATTCTAGTTTATATACATATAGCAGGGAATGCGGTATGCAACAAACAGTAGCTATGTAGATAAATGCAATATGTAGCTATAAGGTCCTATCAGCCCTGACGCATAACGTTATGCGGGCGATATCCCCGTAGATGTTAAATCTACTCACCGTAGTCTCGCGCTAGGTATAGCCGATGACTTGCTTCCCCTTCTTCGTGGTGTCCGTCGTACTCGCCTGTGAACCTAGAATTACACAATATATCACACATAAGCTCAAAGTTACACAAACACGACATTAAAGTCAAACTAGAAACCCGCGTCGCAAACCAAGCGCGCGTGTGCGCGATACGCTAAAACGTGTGATTACGCGCCTGAAGCTACCCCGGCGTGTCGCGATACGCAGAAAACCTCAGACTCACACACGCATCACACGTGTCGCGAAGATTTAAAATACGGGAAATAGGGTAATTGGCCCCAGATTTTGATACAGTAAGAGGTTTACAAAACTATATATACCATAAGACTCCCCATAGCAGCAGACTCCCACCATCCAAACCCCAACCCACAATTCACCCATCTGGCCGCAATTTGCGGCCAGAATACATTTTCCGGCAGCCAGGGTAGGGAGATGGGCTCCCAGGTTTTGTGTGTGCACTCCATACCCTATGTACATGCTACAGTAATTAAAATTTTAATCTGAAGCAACTCGGGTAGCAGCAGATTCAACAGAGCCCAATTTCAAGTTAAAATGTCTATTTAGCACTAAAAAGATACTTTAGGGTATTTTTGTGAAATCTGAAGCCAACCCAAGTCTAAAACCACACCAACAACACATTACCAAGCTAATCAAGCCCTAAAAGTGTTAATTTTAACATAACTTCACTAAATCCCTTCATTAGCACTAAAAAAGCATAAAAAGTGATATTTGCTAAAAATACTACAAGATATGGGAAAAGGGTGTTAAGGGTGAGTTAATACCTTCAATAGACCTTAGAACAACCCAAAATTTCCAGCCCTTGCCTCAAGTGTGCAGACTTGCCATCAAACTTCCCCAAAAGGCCATTTTTCCATGGTTTTAGCGAAGAGAAAAGGGATTTTTAGTGTAGGTTTTGAATAAGAATCATCAAAAAAGAAGTGAAAAGAGAAGAGAGGATGAAGAAAATGGTGGTTTTTCTGCCGCCTCTTTTGCAGGAAATCAGAAATGAGGAAAGAGAGAAAAGAGAGAGAGGAAAATGGTTCAAACAAAGTCAAACCCTCACCTAACCACCATGCTTCACTTTCTAATTTCAAATTTAAAAAAAAGAAAAGGGTTGACTTGGTTATATGGGGGGAAAATGAACCATGCAAGAAGGATAATGGTTAACATGCTAACACTTTAAACCTAAGTCCAAAAGTGTGCTAAGTGTGCATGTGTACACTAACACAAAATTTTCCCATTAGGGTAAACACGACTAAAATATAATTAATAAACCCTATATATATAAATATATATATAACACTTCACAACACAATTATCACTAATTAAAAAGGAAAATAAGATATTCGGGTTTTTATGAAAAACAAGCAAAATTGCTAATTATCGCGAAAATATCCTAAACGAATTTCAAAGTGTTACAACCACGCTTAGGTTAATGTTAAAGGTTTATTTTTATTATTAAGTAATTCAAAATTAGTGGAATTTGTCATGGTTGAGCTTAGTGGAAGCTTGTAGAACATTGATTTAGTCCACTTGTTCTGTCTTACTTAAGATATTTATTAACCTAACCATTATCCTTAAAGCATGGTTTATTCTCTACAAGGGTTAGTGTGTGACATAAACTAACCCATGGTTGCATTTCTAACCTCATGAGTTTTTATTCTCATCTCATCTTCATCTTCATCTTCATCCCCCTCAAGCTCTCTAGGTTTTGAGGAAGTGAAGAAATATTGTGAGAAAATTAAATCTAAAGTGAGCCCATTTCCTATTTCATCATCCTCTACTATTAGCCATTTAGTTTAGGGTGTTTGTTTCACTAATCTACCATTAGTGAAGAGCTGGCATGAGCTTGAGTCTCCTCGACGTAGATCATATTCGGCCTCGAAAACTTCGAGCAAACTTGTTCATTTCTTCATGTGAACCCTTACAAGAGTTCGGATGTTCACTACTTGGAGCGAAGAGACTACTACACGGAGCTTTAGAAGTGAATGACCGGTCTACAACGGTTGTATTCCTTGTTCATTTCTATGTAATGTTTGATTACACGTTTGTGTTACTCTAACTTTCTAGTTCGATTCCTAGGTTAGTTTGCTTAGCACCCCCTAAAATTTTTGTTGTGGCATATTTGATGCTTGCAAACCCAAGACAAGGTGCTAAGGAAATCCCTACAGTGGTATCAGTGCCAAACTAGAAACTTAGACGATGTTAAATATAATACGAAACCGAAACAATTCCGAAAATACGATATTCTGGAACCCTGAAAAGTGCTCTCTGTCGATTTAAAACTATCTGTAAAATTTATTTTAGCAACTGCAGAAACTTGCATGTGATGCATATAGAACACAGATGAAAAATGAGGCAATTCCACCGGAATTCACCCGATGACATTCCATAAAAAACCGAGGTGGCCGGCCTCCTTTGCCTAGATTGGCCTCGTTTTTTCTGTGCTCTGGTCTGTATGTTTTGGGGTTTCAGATATTGTTTGTTTAGTCCAAAATTTCATGTGATGTTAATTTTGATATAGGGCAAATACAGAGTGTTTCGTAGTCGTATTTTAACATTGTTTTGGTAACCTAGACTATGTTCAACAGATCGAACGAACTTCAAACACCACATTAAGACCCCCTCTGAAATTTTCCAAGAGTTGGAATTTTCTAAGTTTAAAATTTCCAGAAAATCATTCAAGCGATTCTGTGAACCCTATAGAAGAACGATACCTAAACTCGACATTTTGGATCGCGGAACCGCGGTCATACCCTAGGGTTTGCGGAAGTTCCGCGACGACATGAGCGAGGCATGGGTCGGCCCTTCTACGGATGGTTCATAGGTGCTGTGGCATGATCTTGGTACTTTTTGAACTCCGCTCAAATGTTGAGCTCTTTAGGAAATTTTGGGTGTTTGTTTATTCGATCGAAAAATTTAACATCGTCTAGCTATCTGTGACTATGATACAATATTTGGAATCCACAATAATTAGTTATGTGATAACTAGTTTGAATTTTATAAATCTAGCAAGTTAGTCTCATTTGATCGGTTGCCACGGAATTTTGATGTGGATCAAAAAATCCGTCGCAATTACGTAGTATACGCGGATACTTGCCGGGTAACGTTACTAGATAGCCACACCCCATTGCCCCGACCAAGTGACTGTAGGAGAACCCAGTTGCCAAAAGCATCCATCCGGGTGCTCGCGGCCACGGTGTTCCGCCTAAGTGCACTTTGTCGACGATATCGGGGTGCGGCCGTTTACTAAAGTTTCCGACGAGCATTCGATAAGTATGTCGGGAATCCTGTTGAATTACCTGACTTGTTATTGGAAAGTGTTTTCAATATAGAAACTAAAATGCGGGGTTTATAATTATTAGGCATATGATGTCTAAGGAATTCATTTGGAAGGCATGAAATCCAAAGTATGTGATACATTGGGTTTATGATGTCTAAGGCATTGCGGATTCCAACTGTTGTAGTTTTTCACTTTCTTTTCTGCGACCGTAAGTGTAATATTCAGGGTATCGCCGGTTTCGTTGCTATATGTCAACGACAATTAGGATACGCATATTTACTTATGTTGATGACATGTGATATTATGTGTTGGTATGATATGTTATATTGGATCGTCGTGTTTGAATAGCCGGGGGGTTTTATGTGAGATGAGAGCTTTTCATTTTCATTCATGTAAAATTCAATGTATATAATATTCTTTTATTGGGGCACTTCCGGGTTGAGGATGATGTCACCGTTGTTGTATATTATTTACTTTTCCGCATTAGAATAGACCCAAGGAGGGGAGCACAAGTAACCGAGTTCTGGGGTCCAGTGGGAGACCATCTTGAGGAGTCGAGACCGGGTCTCCTAACCCTAGAATTGGTAGGGTTGCTTGCCGCTCTCGAAGGGGTGTAGGGATATGGGTTTGTCTATTCATCAAGAACGTGGAATCCATGTTTTCTACTAGCTTAATTTAAAACACAGAAATCCTAGTATATCCAATATTTCATATGTTCTTTTCTGCTGCTGATATTCTGTGATGTGATCACTTGATATTCTGAGACGATTGTGGTATATCATATATGAGATATATAATAAACGTTGCTTATGTTTTGCACCCGCGCTAGTCCCGTCCCGGTATGCCGTTAATTAAGTAACCTAACGGTGCATAACGGGACACTGTGGCGAATGCGGATGGCATAAGCGTACGTTCTATTTTCATTTCTTTTGTGATGCTTAGGAAGCATAAAAATGATGGGAATTCATCAATGAGATTAATGATAGAAAATAAACCTAATAGATGTTGCAGAATCGAATTTGAAACTCGCTTGGACTTTTTATGAAAAAGCAAGTTTCAAAATGCGGAGATTAAGCCACTCCTTTTAAAACCATTTGATTCTACAACGATATCAAGTTTAAAGTATTAAAGGTTTTCTTAAACACCATCTGCAACCTTCCATCATTTTAAGAAGTAGAGTACTTAGTATTCGTGCTGCGTATGTTGACCATAGTCAAGGCGTAGTGTACGGTAGCTAAGTGATGTCTTCCAACACTGCATATGATGCGATTAGTTAGGATATTCATGTGATTATGTTGATCATAATCAAGGGTCATGTGGGTGGGTCTAATTAATCACGACATGACGGGTAAAACTTGACTAGCACTTATGATATGTTGATAATAGTCAAGATCATAAGTACTAGGGGTAAAAATCTATTATCGGGAGTTTCAAGTGTTGAAATTTGCAATGAGATTGCATACCTTCTATAAGATAGTTGGATCCCGATACCCGCTACGAGTAATTGTTACTCCTGGAAGAGTTTTGCACTTTACAATTAGGTAACCTATTAGGTGTCTAGAAAGGTGTCAACGAGGTTACGCCTTTGGGAAAACGAGGTTTACTTTAATTAGGTCCGTGCGAAAGCACGGGGAATCTCCCTCAAACTACCGACACTGGCCTGGTTGAATGGTTAGCGAACTTGTAGAGTGTAATTAATCCCGGCTAGTCTTTCCTTTTAGGGTTTGAAGGAAGATTTGATAAAAAAAGTGGGAGCCATCCCGATTAGATAAAATAAATAACCAATCTAATCTTGCAAAGAGTGCACGCAAAGTGTTTTCTTCTCTCTCTCTCCAGGTAGTGCCATGTCAGGCCTTAATCAAGATAATAATATGGATGTATTGACCGAACCCGCTTGTTATACTGAGCAGAGGAACGTTGGTTCCGTTCTTTCTTATAGTTGTTATAAGACTGAGTAGGAAATAGAAGAATATCCGGATTCCCACGCCGCCCAAATGAAGAATGAGCATGTTGATGCATCTTTTTCGGGTGTGTTAGTTATCGAGAACTGTTTTTCAGTTCACTCTACGTCCTGGGTATTAGATAACGGATTAGAATCCCACATATGTAATATTTGCATGGGCTAAGGAAAGGTAGAGAACTGGGAATGGGTGATCATTCTGTAAGGGTAGGGAATTGTGCAAATGTTGCAGCCAAAGCAGTTGGCGAATATCACCTTGTATTACTAAATGGTAATACATTGATTCTGAACGAATGCTATTACATACCGACCCTGATATGCAATCTTATATCAGTTTCTTTATTAAGTAAAGAAGGATATAATTTTGTAGTACAGGATAATGTTATGAACTTCTTCCTGAATCAAAAGTTGATTAGATCAGGCTCGTTAATTAATGGCATATACGTTCTAAATCAAACCACAGTTCTTAATGTACAAAACACACACAAGAGGAAGAGTTCAGAAAGAACGAATCCTTCTTGTGATATTGTAGACTAGGTAATATCAATGCGACACGACTGGCTAAGTTACATAAGAATGGATATTTGAATCCGTTCGAATTTTCATCTTATGACACTTGCCAGTCATGTCTCAAAGGCAAGATGACCAAAACTCCGTTTACAGGACACGGAGAAAGAGTTACGGAACTCTTGGGACTGATACATAGTGATGTATGCGGTCCCATATCTACACATGCCAGGAATGGTTCCTCGTACTTCATTACATTCACTGACGATTTCTTAAGATACGAACATGTGTTCCTGTTGAAACACAAGTCTGAAGCTTTTGAGAAATTCAAAGAATATAAGGACGAAGTTGAGAACCGGATGGGTAGAAGTATTGATGTCCTTTGATATGATCGAGGAGGTGAATACTTTGGCTTGGAGTTCCTGGATTGATTAATGGAGAATGGTATTTTCTCTCAGCTTACTCCTTCCTGTACACCACAGCACAACGGTGTACCAGGGCGGAGGTATCGCACCCTATGAGATATGGCGCGCTCTATGATGAGTACTGTTGAGTAGCTTGTTTCCTTTTGGGGGTTATGCACTTGAGAAGCTACATACCTATTGAATGGGGTTCCATCCAAATCAGTGCCTACCACTCTATATGATATATGAAATGGGATGCGACCATGTCATAAACAAGTTAAGATATGGGGTTGTCCGGCCTATGTTGAAAAGCAAAATCCGGAAAAACTCGAGGCAATGTCAGTTCTTTATAAGTTTGTTAGGATATCCCAAACACTTGCGAGGGAATATCTTCTACTAAACCGAGGAGCAAAAGGTGTTTTGTTTCTCAGCATGCCACCTTTTTAGAAAAGGAATTTCTTGTGAAGAAATTTGTGGACATGAGATAGAACTGGAAGGAGTTCCAGCTAGACAAACCAATAGCTGATGATTTGGTAAAACCAAAGGATTCAATAGTCTCCAACGAACCTCAGCCTCTCCGCGAATCTGGTAGGGTTCTTCATCCACTTAAGAGATACTACGGTCTTCTCGGTGACAGTGGGAGCGAGGATTGCATCATGGTAGATGATAGCCCAACTAGATTCAGGCAGGCCATCACAGGTGGGGACTCTGTGAAATGGCCAGATGCTAAGCAATCAGAGATGGAATCCATGTACACCAACAAAGTATGACTTTGCATGTTACACCTGAAGGGGTAAAACCCTTTGGGAGTAAATAGATCTTGAGAAGATTCTTGGTGTAGACGGAAAAGTTGAGACTTTCAAAGCTATGCTTAAGTCCATCAGGAACAATGCAAGCATCGCGGAGATGGAACATCTGTTTTGATGTGGCAGTCAAAGATTTTGACTTCATCAAAATGGTAGATGAACCTTGTATATACAAGATGGTTGTAGAGAGTGAGATTGTCTTACACGTATTGTATGTAGATGACATACTTTTGATAGGAAATGGTTTCCTATGCTACACTCGGTCAAGCTCCTCTTATCACGAGGATTCTCCATAGAAGATCTGGATGATACCCACTACATCTTGTAGTTTATGATCTATGGTGATAGATCTTAGTGGATGTTGGGAGTGTCCTAAATCCAGGTACTTTAACACCGTACTAAAGGGGTTTAGTATGGAAGATTCTAAGCGTGGTGGTTCACCCACTTACCGAGTAATCACTCTCTCCAAAAAGATATCTTCCAAGATTGATTTGGAGAGAGCTTGCGTGCAAGGGATACCTTATGCTTCGGAGGTAGGCTCTATCATGTATGTGATGTTATTTACCAGACCAGATGTAGATGACTCACTAGGTGTAGTGATCAGGAATTAATCGGATCTTGGGAGAATCACTGGATAGCTGTGGAGGACATTCTTAAGTACTTGAGAAGCACTAAATGAATGTTCTTGGTTCGAGCTTCCAGAGTGATAAGGTCGACTGAAAGTCAGTCACAGGCATTGTCTTTACCCTCAGTGGAGGGACGGTATATTGGAAGAGTTCCAAGCTAGATACTGTGGCATACTAGACGATAAAGGCTGA
This sequence comes from Agapanthus africanus, assembly GCA_030015575.1. Taxonomy (NCBI): domain Eukaryota; kingdom Viridiplantae; phylum Streptophyta; class Magnoliopsida; order Asparagales; family Amaryllidaceae; genus Agapanthus; species Agapanthus africanus. Next base: position 153,984,780 of record CM057337.1, on the reverse strand, counting down.
ATACATCGCTACCAACGATACTACCAAAGTGGATGTCTGGATAATTCTTGTTCATCAGATGAACATGGTTCCTACCATTGAGCGTCCAATAACTGTTATTGTGACAACAATGGAGTTGTGGCTTTGGCCTAGGAACACCGGTCCCATCAGTGATCCAGACATATTCTGAGGCAAGTATAACCTGATCAGGGAGATGGTTGATCTCCAAGGGATCGAGGTAAGAAGAGTTGACGCAAAGGATAACACGGCGGATCCACTCACAAAGGCCTTTCCAGAGAGAGACTTCTATTGGACGTTGGGTATGAGATACTACAACAACTGGCCCTAGTGCAAGTAAGAGATTGTTAGTTATATGTATGCCCTAGAGGCCATTATTGTACATGCGATGTATATTATAGTGGATGCTTGGACATATATAGGGAGAACTTTCTTGCTCGACATGATAGTATGCTATCTGGTTGCACTTTATCTTATCATGTACACTTATCGTCTCTCTGTGACATGTTGGTAAAGCCCTTAGGATCTGTACTTGACTTTCAGGATTATGATAGGGATTATACTAGTGGGGTCTGGATAATCGGTAAGTACATCCTTCAATAGTTCCTAGCCGTGGGAGTATCGAGACAGGGCATCGATATTCCAGAGTAGACTAGTGTATACGCTTCTCGACCCATATGATGGGCGTTGGATGATCCTATATCCATTGGTGTTTGACATCAGAGATGGTATACGGGTGCTCAGTGGAGACTGGGTACACTGAACGGACTCGCCGAGAACTCCTAGATGGTATTATACCTATCGTCAGATAGCAGTTCTCTGGTGACAATGGTACAGGTTAGTCTGTCGACCCGAGATCGTCATAGAGTCTTGTGTGATTCCCATTGTGCTTTGATTTCCACCATACCACATTCATGAGAACGTGCAAAAAGGTTGTTTTTGGGTACAGTCCCGAGTCACATAGAGGAAATGAGCGATAGGAGGGGATTCGTCTCTCTCGGTATTGGGGGTTGATGTTGCGCTATGCTCGATTGGCCATAACAGGAAATCCCTCGCTAAGGTTGCTGAGATTTACTGGTAAGTGTTATCAGTAGTTTCTCAAACCGTTATGCAACTTGCATCGGCATGACTTATCAGGCTATTGGGGTCTGACATTTAACCACCCCCAGGCTGTGATATGCGACATATCTGACGAAAAGACCGGACTGTACGGTAGTGTTACTTGATTAGATTCGCAGGAGTATGAGCAGGATTGCTTGTTGATTTTTTGATCGCTCAATACCCGGGTGGCCGTTACGTTTAGCAGACCGCTTGCGGCTTGTGGGTGTTTGATATGATCATCACCTACTGCCGGCGTATTGACGAGTCTTTAGAGTCCTACACAGAGGTTTCCTGGTTCATGCGAAACGAAGTAGGAGCGCATATGTGATATGTGCGGGACCAAGATTAATGCGCGTATGTGATACTGCATTCTATTCTCGTAATATGTGATATCGGCCAGTTATATGTGATATAGCCGGGTTATCGGATCAAGAGTTGATTCGATAAATTGATACATATGATATTAGTTGGTTATATGTGATATAGCCGGATTATTAAATCAAATGTTGATTTAATAATTTAATGTATAATTATATATTTGATATATTAAATTACATTAACTAATATTATCTCACTTAAGCATTTCTTTTTCTCACTCATGATACATTTAATATATATGTGATATATGTTAATTGTATTGTTTTCATTTTTTTTGCACACATAATATATATGTGATATATATTAGTGTGTCATGCATGGTTACACATGCAACATGGATGTATGAGACTCACACCATGCTTAGGTTAATGTTAAAAGTTTATGTTTATTATTAAGTAATTCAAAATTAGTGGAATTTGTCATGGTTGAGCTTAGTGGAAGCTTGTAGAACATTGACTCAGTCCACTTGTTTTGTCTTACTTAAGATATTTATTAACCTAACCATTATCCTTAAACTATGGTTTATTCTCTACAAGGGTTAGTGTATGACATAAACTCACCCATGGTTGCATTTCTAATCTCATGAGTTTTTATTCTCATCTCATCTTCATCTTCTTCTTCATTTCCCTCAAGCTCTCTAGGTTTTGAGGAAGTGAAGAAATATTGTAAGAAAATTAAATCTAAAGTGAGTCCATTTCCTATTTCATCATCCTATACTATTAGACATTTAGTTTAGGGTGTTTGCTTCACTAATCTACCATTAGTGAAGAGGTAGCATGAGCTTGAGTCTCCTCAACGTAGATCATCTTCGGCCTCGAAGAGTTCGAGCAATCTTGTTCATTTCTTCATGTGAACCTTTACTAGAGTTCGGATGTTCACTCCTTGGAGCGAAGGGACTACTACATGGAGCTTTAGAAGTGAAGGACCAGTCTACAAAGGTTGTATTCCTTGTTCATTTCTATGTAATGTTTGATTACATGTTTGTGTTACCCTAACTTTCTAGTTCGATTCCTAGGTTAGTTTGCTTAGCACCCCCTAAATTTTTTGTTATGGCATGTTTGATACTTGCAAACCCAAGGCAAGGTGCTAAAGAAATCCCTACAGTGGTATCAGAGCCAAACTAGAAATTTAGACGATGTTAAATAAAATACGAAACCAAAACAACTCCGAAAATACGATATTCTGGAACCCTGAAAAGTGCTCTCTGTTGATTTTAAAATGATCTGTAAAAATTATTTTAGCAACTGCAGAAGCTTGCATGTGATGCATATAGAACACAGATGAAAAATGAGGCAATTCCACTGGAATTCACCCGATGACATTCCATAAAAAACCGAGGTGGCCGGCCTCCTTTGCCCATATTTTCCTCGTTTTTTTCTGTGCTCTGGTCTATATGTTTTGGGGTTTCAGGTATTGTTTGTTTAGTCCAAAATTTCATGTGATGTTAATTTCGATATAGGGCTAATACGGAGTGTTTCGTTGTTGTATTTTAACATTGTTTTTGTAACCTAGATTATGTTTAACAGTTCGAACGAACTTCAAACACCACATCAAGTCCCCCTTTGAAATTTTCCAAGAGTTGGAATTTTCTATGTTTAAAATTTCCAGAAAATCATGCAAGTGATTCTGTGAACCCTCTAGAAGAACGATACCCAAACTCGACATTTTGGATCGCGGAACCGCGGTCATACCCTAGGGTTTGCGGCAGTTCCATGGAGACATGAGTGAGGCATGGGTCGGCCCTTCTACGGATGGTTCATAGGTGCTGTGGCATGTTCTGGGTACTTTTTGAACTCCGCTCAAGTGTTGAGCTCATTGGGAAATTTTGGGTGTTTGTTTATTTGATCGAAAAGTTTAACATCGTCTAGCTATCTGTGACTGTGATACAATATTTGGAATCCACAATAATTAGTTATGTGATAACTAGTTTGAATTTTATAAATTTAGCAAGTTAGTCTCATTTGATCGGTTGCCACGGAATTTTGATGTGGATCAAAAAATCCGTCGCAATTACGTAGTGTATGAGGATACTCGATGGGTAACGTTACTAGATAGCCACACCCCATCGCCCCGACCAAGTGACTATAGGAGAACCCCGTTTCCAAAAGCATCCGTCCGGGTGCTCGCGGCCGCGGTGTTCCGCCTAAATGCACTTTATCGACGACATCGGGGGTGCGGCTGCCTACTAAAGTTTCCGACGAGCATTTGATCAGTATGTCGGGAATCTTGTTGAATTGCCCAACTTGTTATTGGAAAGTTGTTTTCAATATCGAGACTAAAATGCGGGGTTTATAATTATAAGGCATTTGGTTAGGCATGAAATCCAAAGTATGTGATACATTGAGTTTATGATCTCTAAGGTGTTGCGGATTCCAACTGTTGTAGTTTTTCACTTTCTTTTCTGCGTCCGTAAGTGTAATATGTAGGGTATCGCCGGTTTCGTTGCTATATGTCAACGACAATTGGGATATGCATATTTACTTACGTTGATGACATGTGATATTATGTGTTGCTGTGATATGTTATATTGGATCGTCGTGTTTGAATAGCTGGGGGTTTTATGTGAAATGAGATTTTTTCATTTTCATTCATGTAAAATTCAATGTATGTAATATTCTTTTATTGGGGCACTTCCGGGTTGAGGATGACATCACCTTTGTTGTATATTATTTACTTTTCCGCATTAGGATAGACCCAAGGAGGGGAGCACAAGTAACCGGGTTCTGGGGTCCAGTGGGAGACCATCTCGAGGAGTCGAGACTAGGTCTCCTAACCCTAGAATTAGTAGGATTGCTTGCCGCTCTTGAAGGGGTCTAGGGATGTGGGTTTGGCTATTCATCACGAACGTGGAATCCTTGTTTTCTTCTGGCTTAATTTAAAACACGGAAATCCTAGTATATCCAATATTTCATATGTTCTTTTCCGCTGCTGATATTCTGTGATGTGATCACTTGATATTCTGAAACGATTGTGGTATATTATATATAAGATATATAATAAACGTTGCTTATGTTTTGCACCCGCGCTAGTCCCGTCCCGGTATGCCGTTAGTTAAGTAACCTAACGGTGCATAACGGGACACTGTGGCGACTGCGGATGGCATAAGCGTACGTTCTATTTTCGTTTCTTCTGTGATGCTTAGGAAGTATAAAAATGATGGGAATTCATTAATGAGATTAATGATTGAAAATAAACCTAATAGATGTTGCAGAATCGAATTTGAAACTCGCTCGGCCTTTTTATGAAAAAGCAAGTTTCAAAATGCAGAGCTTAAGCCACTCCTTTTAAAACCATTTGATTCTACAACGATATCAAGTTCAAAGCGTTAATGGTTTTCTTAAAAACCATCCGCAACTCTCCGTCATTTTAGGAAGTAGAGTACATAGTATTCGTGCTGCGTATGTTGACCATAGTCAAGACGTAGTGTACGGTAGCTAAGTGATGTCTTCCTACACTGCATATGATGCGTTCAGTTAGGACATTCATGTGATTATGTAGATCATAGTCAAGGGTCATGTGGGTGGGTCTAATTAATCAAGAAATGACGGGTAGAACTTGACTAGCACTTATGATATGTTGACCATAGTCAAGGTCATAAGTACTAGGGGTAAAAATCTATTATCGGGAGTTTCAAATGTTGAAATTTGCAATGAGATTGCATACCTTCTATAAGATAATTGGATCCCGATACCCGTTGCGAGTAATTGTTACTCCTGGATGAGTTTTGCACTTTACAATTAGCTAACCTATTAGGTGTCTAGAAAGGTATCAATGAGGTTATGCCTTTGGGAAAATGAGGTTTACTTTAATTAGGTCTGTGCGAAAACACGGGGAACCTCCCTCAAAGTACCGACACTGACTTGGTTGAATGGTTAGCGAACTTGTAGAGTGTAATTAATCCCGGCTAGTCTTTCCTTTTAGGGTTTGAAGGATGATTTGATAAAAACAGTGGGAGCCATCCCCATTAGATAAAATAAATAACCAATCTAATCTTGCAAAGAGCTCACGCAAAGTGTTTTCTTCTCTCTCTCTCCAGGTAGCGACCATGTCAGGCCTTAATCAAGATGATAATATGGATGTATTGACCGAACCCGCTTGTTATACTGAGCAGGGGAACGTTGGTTCCGTTCTTTCGTATAATTGTTATAAGACTGAGCAGGAAATAGGGGAATATCCGGATTCCCACGCCGCCCAAATTAAAAAAAAAGCATGTTGATGCATCTTCTTCGGGTGTGTTAGTATCGAGAACTGTTTCTCAGTTCACTCTACGTCCTGGGTATTAGATATCGGAGCAGAATCCCACATATGTAATATGTTGCATGGGCTAAGCAAAGATAGAGAACTGGGAATGGTAATCATTCCGTAAGAGTAGGGAATTGTGCAAATGTTACAGCCAAAACAGTTGGCGAATATCACCCTGTATTACCAAATGGTAATATATTGATTCTGAACGAATGCTATTACATACCGACCCTGATATGCAATCTTATATCAGTTTCTTTATTACAGGATAATGTTATGCACTTCTTCCTGAATCAAAAGTTGATTGGATCAGGCTCGTTAATTAATGGCATATACGTTCTAAATCAAACCACAGTTCTTAATGTCAAAACACATACAAGAGGAAGAGTTCAGAAATGAATGAATCCTTCTTGTGGCATTGTAGACTAGGTCATATCAATGCAACACGACTAGCTAAGTTACATAAGAATGGATATTTGAATCCGTTCGAATTTTCATCTTATGACACTTGCCAGTCATGTCTCAAAGGCAAGATGACCAAAACTCCGTTTATAGGACACGGAGAAAGAGTTACGGAACTCTTGGAACTGATACATAGTGATGTTTGCGGTCCCATGTCTACACATGCCAGGAATGGTTCCTCATACTTCATTACATTCACTGACGATCTCTCAAGATACGGACATGTGTTCCTGTTCAAACACAAGTCTGAAACTTTTGAGAAATTCAAAGAATATAAGCACGAAATTGAGAACCGGACGGGTAGAAGTATTGATGTCCTTTGATATGATCGAGGAGGTGAATACTTTGGCATGGAGTTCCTGGATTGTTTAAAGGAGAATGTGATTCTCTCAGCTTACTCCTTCATGTACACCACAGCACAACGGTGTACCGGGGCGGAGGTATCGCACCCTATGAGATATGGTGCGCTCTAAGATGAGTACTGTTGAGTTGCTTGTTTCCTTTTGGGGGTTATGCACTTGAGAAGCTACATACCTATTGAATGGGGTTCCAACCAAATCAGTGCCTAGCTCTCCATATGAGATATGGAATGGGATGAGGCCATGTCTTAAACAAGTTAAAATATGGGGTTGTCCGGCCTATGTTGAAAAGAAAAATCCGGACAAACTCGAGGCAATGCCAGTTCTGTATAAGTTTGTTAGGATATCCCAAACATTTGCGAGGGAATATCTTCTACCAAACCTAGGAGCAAAAGGTGTTTTTTTTCTCAGTATGCCACCTTTTTAGAAAGGAATTTCTTGTGAAGAAATTTGTGGACATGAGTTAAAACTGGGAGGAGTTCCAGCTAGACAAACTAACAGCTGATGATTTGGTAAAACCAAAGGATTCAATAGTCTCCAATGAACCTCAGCCTCTCCGCGAATCTAGTAGGGTTCCTCATCCACTTAAGAGATACTACGGTCTTCTCGGTGATAGTTGGAGCGAGGATTGCATCATGGTAAATGATGGCTCAACTAGGTTCAGGAAGGCCATCACGAGTGGGGACTCTGTGAAATGGCTGGATGCTAAGCAATCAGAGATGGAATTCATGTACACCAACAAAGTATGACTTTGCATGTTGCACTTGAAGGGGTAAAACCCATTGGGAGTAAATGGATCTTGAGAAGATTCTTGGTGCAGAAGGAAAAGTTGAGACTTTCAAAGCTATGCTTAAGTCCATCAGGAACAATGCAAGCATCGCGGAGATGGAACATCTGTTTTGATGTGGCAGTCAAAGAGTTTGACTTCATCAAAATGGTAGATGAACCTTGTATATACAAGAAAGTTGTAGAGAGTGAGGTTTTCTTACACGTATTGTACGTAGATGACATACTCTTGATAGGAAATGGTTTCCTATGCTACACTCGGTCAAGCTCCTCTTATCACGAGGATTCTCTATAGAAGATCTGGATGATACCCACTACATCTTGTAGTTTATGATCTATGGTGATAGATCTTAGTGGATGTTGGGAGTGTACCAAATCCAGGTACATTAACACCGTACTAAAGAGATTTAGTATGGAAGATTCTAAGGGTGGTGGTTCGCCCACTTACTGAGGAATCACTCTCTCCAAAAAGATATCTTCCAAAACTGATTTGGAGAAAGCTCACGTGCAAGGGATACCCTATGCTTTGGCAGTAGGCTCTATCATGTATGTGATGTTATTTACCAGACCAGATGTAGATGACTCACTAGGTGTAGTGATCAGGAATCAATCGGATCTTGGGAGAATCACTGGACAGTTGTGGAGGACATTCTTAAGTACTTGAGAAGCACTAAATGAATGTTCTTGGTTCGAGCTTCCAGAGTGATAAGGTCGACTGAAAGTCAGTCACAGGCATTGCTTTTACCCTCAGTGGAGGAACGGTATGTTGGAAGAGTTCCAAGCTAGATACCGTGGTATGCTAGACGATAAAGGCTGAATACATCGCTACCAACGATGCTACCAAAGTGGATGTCTGGATAATTCTTGTTCATCAGATGAACATGGTTCCTACCATTGAGCGTCCAATAACTGTTATTATGACAACAATGAAGTTGTGGCTTTGGCCTAGGAACACCGGTCCCATCAGTGATCTAGACATATTCTGAGGCAAGTATAACCTGATCAGGGAGATGATTGATCTCCAAGGGATCGAGGTAAGAAGAGTTGACGCAAAGGATAACACGGTGGATCCACTCACAAAGGCCTTTCCAGAGAGAGACTTCTATTGGACGTTGGGTATGAGGTACTACAACTACTGGCCCTAGTGCAAGAGGGAGATTGTTAGTTATATGTATGCCCTAGAGGCCATTATTGTACATGCGATGTATATTATAGTGGTTGCTTGGACATATATAGGAAGGACTTTCTTGCTCGACATGATAGTATGCTATCTGGTTGCACTTTATCTTAACATGTACACTTATCGTCTCTCTGTGACATGTTGGTAAAGTCTGTACTTGATTTCCAGGATTATGATAGGGATCATACTAGTGGGGTCTGGATAATCGGTATGTACATCTTCAATAGTTCCTAGTCGTGGGAGTTTCGAGACAAGGCATCGATATTCCAGAGTAGACTAGCGTATATGCTTCTTGACCCATATGATGGGCGATGGATGATCCCATATCCATTGGTGTTTGACATCAGAGATGGTATACGGGTGCTCAGTGGAGACTGGGTACACTGAACGGACTAGTCGAGAACTCCTAGATGGTATTATAGCTATCGTCAGATAGCAGTTCTCTGGTGACACTGGTACATGTTTGTTTGTCGACCCGAGATCGTCATAGAGTCTTGTGTGATTCCCACTGTGCTTTGATTTCCACCATACCACGTTTATGAGAACGTGCAAAAGGTGGTTTTTGGGTACAGTCCCGAGTCACATGGAAGAAATGAGCGATAGGAGGTGATTCATCTCTCCCGGTATTGGGGGTTGATGTTGCGCTATGCTCGATTGGCCATAACAGGAAATCCCTGACCAGGGTTGCTGAGATTTACTGGTAAGTGTTATCACTAGTTTCTCGAACCGTTATGTACATTGCATCGGAATGACTTATCAAGCTATTGGGGTCTGATGTTTAACCACCCCCAGGCCGTGATATGCGACATATCTGACGAAGAGACATGACTGTACCGTAGTGTTACTTGATTGGATTCGCAGGAGTATGAGCAGGCTTGCTTGTTGATCTTCTGATCGTCAATACCCTTGTAGCCGTTACGTTTAGCAGACCGCTTGCGGCTTGTGGGTGTTTGATATGATCATCACCTACTGCCGGCGTATTGACGAGTCTTTAGAGTCCTACACAGAGGTTTCCTGGTTCATGCGAAACGGAGTAGGAGCACATATGTGATACGTGCGGGACTGAGATTAATGCGCGTATGTGATACCGCATTCTATTATCACGATATATGATATCAGCCGGTTATATGTGATATAGCCGGGTTATCGGATCAAGTGTTGATTCGATAAATTGATACATATGATATTAGTCGGTTACATGCGATATAGCCGGATTATTAAATTAAATGTTGATTTGATGATTAATGTATAATTATATATTTGATATATTAAATTACATTAACTAATATTAGCTCACTTAAGCATTTCTTTTTCTCACTCATGATATATTTAATATATATGTGATATATGTTAATTGTATTGTTTTCTTTTTTTTGCACACATAATATATATGTGATATATATTAGTGTGTCATGCATGGTTACACATGCAACATGGATGTATGAGACTCACACCATGCTTAGGTTAATGTTAAAGGTTTATGTTTATTATTAAGTAATTCAAAATTAGTGGAATTTGTCATGGTTGAGCTTAGTGGAAGCTTGTAGAACATTGACTTAGTCCACTTGTTTTGTCTTACTTAAGATATTTATTAACCTAACCATTATCCTTAAACCATGGTTTATTCTCTACAAGGGTTAGTGTGTGACATAAACTCACCCATGGTTGCATTTCTAACCTTATGAGTTTTTATTCTCATCTCATCGTCATCTTCTTCTTCATCTCCCTCAACCTCTCTAGGTTTTGAGGAAGTGAAGAAATATTGTGAAAAAATTAAATCTAAAGTGAGCCCATTTCCTATTTCACCATTCTCTACTATTAGCCATTTACTTTAGGATGTTAGCTTCACTAATCTACCATTAGTGAAATGTAGCATGAGTTTGAGTCTCCTCGACGTAGATCATCCTCGGCCTCGAAGACTTCGAGCAAGCTTGTTCATTTCTTCATGTGAACCCTTACTAGAGTTCGGATGTTCACTATTTGGAGCGAAGGGACTACTACACGGAGCTTTAGAAGTGAAGGACCGGTCTACAAAGGTTGTATTCCTTGTTCATTTCTTTGTAATGTTTGATTACATAGTCGAATTTCTCTCTACCTATTCGACTATCAAGTTACCCTAACTTTCTAGTTCGATTCCTAGATTAGTTTGCTTAGCACCCCCTAAAATTTTTTTTGTGGCATATTTGATGCTTGCAAATTCAAGACAAGGTGCTAAGAAAACCCTACACTCATATGTAGAGATACAAGATTTAACCCTTTATAAAGAACTTAGTTCCTTCTCTGGATATGAGATTCTTAAGACAAGTCTCCCATAAGTTGAGAATCTAATTCTCATCGGGCAGATTTTGTTCTTCAGACTCAAGATCTAGGGAAAACCTAAACATGAGAAAATAAACATAAAAAAGTAGAATTTACATTTCAGGAATTTAATTTCTCTGAAAACGTGGTTTAACGCTTCAAAGAACTTAGTTTTCACAAAAAAGGGAACATAAGAACTCAGTTCACAAAAATCCGATCCCAGATCTTCAAAACAGATATCCTGGTGATCATTAATAGCCAAAACACCATTAATAGAAGTTTAACTTCTCTAAAAAATAAATAGAGATTAAATCTCTAAAGACTCAGTGCCTCACGTAATATCCACGTGAACGCCCAAAAAATTCCATAAAGTGGGCGCCTCACGTGACACTCATGTTAGTGTGTAGAAGGCCCATGAAGACAACGCCTCACGTGTTGCACAAGTGAGTGGTCATAAGAAAAGATCTGGTGCCACACGTGCTACCCACGCGAGCATTTAAAAATGTCAAGCTGGAGCAGGACACGAAGTGATCTGCCTGGTGCAGGAGAAAATTGTTATCGCAACGCGATAACGTAATTAAGTGTAGGGGCTTGCGCCCGTAGGGAAGAGTGTCCTCACAATCAAAACCCCCTCATAAATGAGGGGGAATCTAATAAAGTCACACTACATTGGTCGCATCTGCCCAAACCTCCGATATACGATGCCATAAATCAACTTGGCATCTTCAGAGAGGTGGACGGATATGTTCTAAATAGTATCGGCCCCCAAATTTAGGCAAGACGATCAATCCTAGTTTGTCTCTATTTTTGGCGGTAAACATATTCTGGCATGCCCGGTTGGACCTCTTCCTCTTTCGCGAAAAAATCATAGTTCGCTATATTCATGGTTGCCCTTAAATTCGAGATACTAAAACTTGGTATTTCGCTTTTGTGCAAAATCAATGGTTTCTCACTGCACTTCCTGCAAAAGCAATTCCCACTCCATCCCAATCGGAGGAATAACGTACGGGCCCATCGCGGCTTCCAGCTTCTCGATGCCGGTGGGACAGGTCACCCGGGACACTATCGGGCTAATCTTTAGGACCATGCTCCCGCCCGTGATCTTTGGCGCCTCAACTGAAAGTATGTCTTAGCACCTCTACTAGGATTATATGAGCATCAAGTATGCAATTTTAAAAATCTAGAGAGCTAAGTATACTAAAAAAGAATCGAACTAGAGAATTAGGTTTTCAAAGATGAGCAATACATGTTCTATACTAAGTGAAGAGAGTTTACTACCTTTGTAGTCTAGTCCTTCACTTCAAATGCTCCGAGTAGTAGTTCTAGAACTCTTCTTTGACTCCACTTGAAGGTTGGAACGAGCTTGCTCGAAGTCTTCGTCGTCGAAGATGATCTACCTTGAGGCAACTCACACTCAAGCTCATACTTCACTAATCAAGGTATTAGTGTCACGACCCGAAAGTACCGAGCGTGACTGGCACTTAAATTATGAAATGTCTCGAGGCGTACGTAATCTAAGTAAGCCAAAACCCAGAAATCAAAACCAAGTAAAGAAGTAGAGTGAAGGAAAAACCAAATTTAAAGAAAGAAGTTTAACAACATAAGCCGAGGTATGCATTTTTTTAAAACATCAAGTCTTTTCTGAAAATTTCGGCAGGGTTTCCTTTGTAAATACTGGCCCCAAACGGGGTACAACATGAATAGTATACGAAAATGATAAAAGGCATCCCCAAGCGGGAGCTAGCTCTTCGTCAATCGACGGTCACAACTACGCAAGCAAGATAATATACAACGCCGAAGGGCGATGATCAAAACTCAAAAGAAACTCAAATCAACATGAAAACCATAACAATACAACGCGCGACTCTAAGGTCGAAATAAATACAAGTCTGGTTGATAGAATTTCTAGATACAACAATGAAAATAAAATACAAGGGTGGTCACGATGCGAGTGAACCCACATACCAAAGCAATCACTCGGAATGGGAGCAGTGAGCCAGAAAAGACGCAACGAAACCTGTACGGCAAAACCTGCAAGGAACTGTGACACAACGGGGGTGAGTTGCCAACTCGTGAGTAGAAAACATCACAGAGCAGAAATCGCATGTATGACGCATCCTAAGACATATCAAGTAATATCCTCAAATAATATCCTGATCCATCAACATATAAGTGCAATACTACATGCTCGTATCAGTGCCTCAGATAGCAACATATCGGATATATGATGTATGAATGCATTACGAATGGAAACAGAATACATCATGAGTGAGACAACTGTTTTCTTTATTTAATGAGATTCCTGTATGTATATAAATCGAATATCATCAATGAAATCAACAGAGAAATCAGTGTCAAGTATCGACACAAAACATGAATCTCAATATCTCAATATCTCAGGCTCCGGCTATCCGGACTGGCCTGTATCATCAAATCTCAATATCTCAGTGTCTCAAATCTCAATATCTTAATATCCCAATACCTCGGGCTCCGTCAGTCCTGATCGGCCCATATCATCAATCACACGACCACGAACGGTATCCTCCGGATATCCGCCGTGCCAAACAATCACCGGTAGGCAGTCTTCCCCTGCCGGGCTCATCGTCTACAACTCGAGCTTCTTGCCCCTGGGTACCATACCGGGTCCACTATGTACCCGCAGACGGTTCATCCAACTCCTCGAATCGGGTCTCGAAAACCATCTCAGAACCGAGAAAACATCATGGTGGACAATACTCATCATATCAAGGAAAACCGCATCTATCTCTTTAAAACAAATCATCAGTTTATAAAACTTTCACATGCGGTTTCCAAATCCAGAAATCTCAAGAAAGATCCGAAATCATAAAAATCATGATATTAATAAACAGTGAATACCGGTATAAATCTTCATAATACTGCATGACCAATGAATATATGAATGTATCTGATATCATGCAATAAATGCAACAGTTAAACTAGCATATGTAAGCTATAACATATTGCAACTATCAACTAACAAGCTATGTCAATAAATAGTATTCTCTAAAGTGTACGTGACATGGCAATTACCGATGACGATGTGTATGAGCCGGCAAGCAGGTGTACGTGGAACATACTCATCATCGGTAATGGTGCCGGTGTCCTGACAGCAGGGTTTCATAATAATTACAGATAACATATGTACAAGCATGCAATGAGATGAAACATCATGAATATACAGAAAGTGATGTAGTAATAGCAACACTGAAAAATATACCTACCTAATATACGAGTCATACAATTTGGTATTTAAATTACTCACAATTCTCCACTTTTGAAAACTAGCATGACTCGAGCCCAGTCAAAAGGGTAAGAAAATCCACCTAAGTCTGAGTCGATCTATATATATACCTAGTAGTCGGTGATCTCGCCTCAATAGTATCACGTACGATACAATATATATATGACATCTTCGGGTCAAGAGTACGGATCTAACATCATAACTATATCTTATACCGTAAATCTATCGTACGGCATCCTAAATCTGGGTACGGGTCAAATATCATATTTATCTCATTACTCATCTGGTATCCTTATCATCATATGTCATGAACTGGGTACAGATCTAAGTCTAGTACAAACTGATACCACCAACAAATATATGTGCGTGTGTCTGAAACACATCGCCTAAAGATCCGCTATAATCTCCTGTCGTATCTCATAGTACGAACCAAATCACATCACTGATCTCGCGGCATCATGCCCAATCACATCGACTCATCTCCAAGTACCATATACTATCCTCAACCTCCATGTATACGTGTATGTATGTGTGTGTGTGTGTGTATATATATATAAGCACCAACACATCCACCTATACACACACATACACACACACACACACACACACATATATATATATATATATATATATATATATACACACACATATGACGTATACACCCAAAACCATATCCCGTGCGTGAATGTGTATGTGTGACAACTTCACTCTAGGGTTCGCGACTAAGAAACCAACTAAACCACTTTCCTCAAATCTCGCTAACATTAACCCATGATCTCCTAATGCATTTCTTGCTAAGTGTTCATATCTCTCAATAACACATAATTGTACATCTATATCACATCACATCATTTCTTACAATTTTGCGGGGGTGCTATACGCCATCCACCCGACTTCCCCCGTAGATATAAATCTACTCACCTGCTCTTGCTTGCCGATGTCGATGTCGCCATTTTCTTCTTCATCATCTCAAATTCATGTGGGGGTACCTACATATATACACAATCGCAGATGTGTATTAAAATCAAGTCGGAAAACCAAAACGACACACGTTTCTCACATAGGTCAAAACCTATGGTCCGCTCATGCAAAAGAACCAAGTAACCCTCGACATCGGCGTACAGACGCCGATTGATCGAGAAAACCCAAACGTACCATTCGTGGTTTCACAACTCACAAAAGGTTATAAGAAATAGGGTGCAAATCATCAAACCCTAAAATTAATCAAATCGATTTATTTCCAAGAAGCCTAGAAAGCCTCAAATAACCGTTTTAGTTCAAAACTTAATGTTTTAACAAAACTGGTGGCCAAAATATTCACTAAATATCATAACTAAGTTATACAAACCATTGCTATAATTTTATCACACCAATTGTAGAAATCCAAAAATTTTAGTTTGCAATTTTATCCAATTTAAACCATTTTAAATGTTACAATTAGCCATAATCAACAAGATTAAGTTTTGCATAGCATTAACATGTTAATCAACTCATTAGAACCATAATCTAATGCTAGAAACCCTCACTTGAATTTTATCTCACCTATATATACATTTTATAAAATCCTAGTTTTGCATAAATATATGATTTGCACAAATTAAATATAACAATTTGCAATTTAACAACCAAACTAGGTTTTGCATATTTTAAGATGTGAAACTATACATTGCATCCTTAATGATGAAATAAAAACCCTAATTGAAATCACGAACCCTTACTTGATTTTCGAAACATTCAATTAAACCCATATTACTAACTAATTATGTTTGATCTAAAGTATTAATACAACAATTTAACCATAGGGTTTAGATTATACCTCACAAAATTAGAGATCTAGCATGCAAATCTTGGCCTCCAAAATGACTTCTTGCTTCATGAATCCAAGCTAGATTAGCCAAGGAAAAATGGGTAAGGTTTCGATCTGGAGTTAGTGATGTTTTTTGTATTGATTTTGAGGAAATTTCATGAAGAATTTAAAGTGAAGTGAGAAGGAGATGATGGGGGATGGTTGCTGGAAATTGGCTGAGCACTTTGGGGAGTGGGGGCTGTTGCTAGTGAGGAGAGAAAGAGAGAGAGAGTGTTGGAAGTCAAAGCCCATTCCATACTCTTTAATTAACCCCATGTCCTCCTCTTTATTCTATTCACTTCAATTCCTTTTCTTTTCTCTTTGTTTTTTTTAAAGTTTGAAGAGAGAGGTGTGTGTGTGGGGCAACTACATGGCTTGGCCAGCAGGAGTTTGGGGAGTGAGGTGTGTGATTTGTATAATTTTCCAAGTTAAACTAGCACCATGTCATTGATTATTATATTCATTCAATTTTCTTTTTTTTATTTAACCCTAGAACTTTATAACCTTGCAAACAAAAGAGAAAAAGAAATATGTTACAAACTTGGTTTAAAGTTGTCATGGTGCAATGCAACTTGCATTAACCCATTCCAAATTGTAATTATCACTAATTAAATGTAATAGTGAAATCTTAAAATAATATTAAAAATAATTAATTTCGGAAAATTTTTCAGTCAACTAGAAATTTTACAAGTGACTCAATAAACACCAAATACTAGCAATTACATAGCTAGAATAGGTATAGTTAAGTTTATGTGGAAAAATAATTATATCGGGATTTTTACGGAAAACACCCATTATTTTACCGATTCTCCGAAATTTCACCTATACGATTTTCAAAACGTTACAATCTTCCCCTCTTAAAGAAATTCGGTCCCCGAATTTAAATTAAAACTCCCCCAAATACTAAAATATTCCAGTAAAAAGATCAAGTCGTCGGGGCTCCGAAATCATAAACACATAATTCACATCATAGCGCAATACATGCGCATGAAAATGAGTATATAAACCAAATCAAATTCCGTCAAGCATCTCGCAATCATCGGAGTTATGGCGAAGACACCAATGTCAAAGCCCAAAATGAAAACCAAGATGATATACATCAAAACTATAACACATACATAGTACGCGTCGGTGTAAACTCGTCAAAACATCTGAAAGAAATGCATGCCAAACTCTTTTTCAAATTGCTGCGCGATGCGCGTAACACAGCACAATAGCGGACGTTTATTGTGAGAAAATAACTATATATATATATATATTCTTTGTTTAACATACACGTCCCGCCGTTTTGAAATTAATTTAGAAGGGTTCCCTTTATAAAATGTTTCGTGTCATCTCGGACACGTAGGTAAATACTGAGACTATAGCCCCTCTTTGGAAATCCCTTCGATAACTATCAATGCATGCAAAATATATTCAGGTACTGTCCTCGGACTAGTCCTGCTCAGCTACTATACCAAATAGTAAATATCATAATAACATACTGCTCAAAATCAATCCCAAACTGTATATAAGAATGCCATGTGCGTCTGGTGCGCACGGAAATTGAAATCCATGAATGTGCCATACATGTGCACAGAAACAAAACCTAAGTCGGGTGTGCACAAAAAACCTGTCAAAGGTAACGGGTGTGCCTGATAGCAATATCATATGCATCTGATATGCACGAAGAATCCCGATTTAGTGCATCTGGTATGCACCAAAATCGCATCAAGCGCCCAAATATGCACGAGAATCCAAATCCAGTTCACAAGGTGCACGAAAACAATATCGAATATCGCAATCGAAATCGACGGTATACAACACATCTCAATCCAAATCCAAATCAGGTATACCATGGTATATAATCTCAAAACCATGTACATCAACGTGTACAAAATCGAATCAAAACACTAAAAGTGTATGAAAACTATGCCGAAAGCATAAGTCAAATCACATGCATACTATAGCGATGAAATCAAAATCAACATCTCGAATGATATCTAATCAAAGTCAAGTGCTACTGTGGTGCACAAAATCTCAATCCAGTGCAACTAACATGCACGAATGGATATCCCAATCGAGTGCATACCACCTGCACAAAATCAAATCAGCTGTATGCAATCCATGAAATCATAAACATGTGCAGCCAAGGCACAAAACTGAATCAAGTGCAATAAACCTGCACAAATCATAAATCAACACAACAGTGTATAAAGCATATCTCAAGTGCAATAACTATGCACAAAACGTAAATACTCAGTAGGTGCAGCCATGGTGCACGAAAACAAATATCATGAAACTTAGTCATCAAAACTCAATCATGCGAATAGATCGTCCAAATACCGAAATCAAGTATGGCGGAATAGTCCCGCTCAAGCACATCCTCTAAGAGTCTCTGGACAACTGTCGTGGTCACTCATAACATGTCTCGTCGACGATGCCGAACTCTGGCCTACTGGGTGTGCGTCATATTCCGAGCTCCGAGATCCGATGATATTCCTCCCACTATACAGACTGTGATTGTATCTGCTGCCCAAACAGATGGTCCTATAGTTACCGAGACTATCTCTGTATCCTTACAGGAGTTTATGAGATTGGAGCCTCCAGTTTTTACCGGCACCGATGCAGTGGAAGATCCGCAGACATTCCTCGATAGGATGGCTGGGATTTGCCGTTCGCTGAGATGTTCTGATGAGAAATCAGTCGAGCTTGCGAGTTTTCGTCAAGAGGGTCTTGCTCAGACTTAGTACGAGTCAGTTGAGAGAGGCCGAGCTGCATGTCTACCTCCTATGACTTGGGATGAGTTCACAGCTGTATTTCTTGCTCGTTTCCTTCCGGAGAGCATCCGAGATGCTCGTGCTCGTAGTTTCGAGTCTTTGAGCAAGACTCCTGGTATGACAGTGTCCGAGTACGACATCCAGTTTACTCAGTTGTCCCGATATGCTCCTTACCCGGTGGATACTGAAGAAAAGCGCATAAAGAGATTCATACGAGGCCTTGATACGTAGTTGTTTCTTGCTATTGGCGCATAGCACTTTGACACATATGCCGCCGTGATGGATGCAACCCTACTGCAGGAGGAGCGTATTTCCGAGACTTCGGTCATTTAGGGACCGAAACGGATTCTTACCGATATATCAGCCCAGAGGCAGACAGGTAGACGCCGCGGCAGACCCCCTCCAGGCCGTGGTGATAGCGGAGGCTCGAGACCAAGACAGTTATATAGAACCTACCTACAGGGTCAGCGACCGTTATGAGGATGTTTTCGGTGTAGGATCCTGCATCACCGTATCAGAGATTGTGCTAAGGTACGCCAGGGCAGGACATCAGTTCCATATGTTACCTTACCCCCTTCACCCCCTCCTCAGAGAGCTTTACCTCTTACACCTATAGTTGCTCCACGCCAGGCCGATGCTCTGAGAGTCCGTGGTCATGGTGGTACGGTTCCGAGAGGACGTGGTGGCAGAGGAAGAGGACAACCAATTACTAGTGGAGGACATGCCCGAGTGTTTGCTTTGACTGATCAGGATGCGCATGCATCCAATGCCGTTGTGACAGATACTCTTCCAGTATGTTCGTTCGACGCGCGGGTATTATTTGACCCAGGTTCTACACATTCTTATGTATCTACACACTATGCACTGAGGTTAGGCCGAGAGTTGTCTTCGCTAGGTCAGCCACTTATTGTTATTACTCCAGTAGGCGAGTCTTTTATTGCTCGATATGTGTTTTGATCGTGTTCCGTTCGTATCGGGGAGAGGGATTCTTCTGTTGATTTGATTCTCCTCGATATTTTAGACTTCGACATTCTTCTAGGCATAGACTGGCTAGCTACTTGTTATGCGTCCGTGGACTTCCGTGAGAAGGCAGTCAGATTTAGTTTTCTGGGTGAGCCAGCTCTTGTTATTCAGGGAGACCGTAGCGCCACCCTTCCCAGTTTGATTTCTTCTCTTCGCGCTAGTCAGCTCTTGAGGAAAGGATATCAAGGATTTTTGGCGTATATTCTGTAAGGTTCCTATGAACGACAACAAGGTTTCGGTAGGCATCGTCCATGCCATTTTCAAAAATTTATCGTTTTAAAGAACCCTAAACTAGAATCGATAACTAGAGAATCATACGAAACACAAAGTAAACTACTTTACATCTAAGTGTTTGCGGAATACAACCTTTGTAGATCGGTCCTTCATTTCTAATGCTCCGAGTTGATGTCCCTTCACTGCAATCCAAGTCCCGGACTCTTGCATGGCTTCTAAAGTTGAAAAGAACGATCTTGCATGAAGTCTTCGAGGCCGAAGATGATCTACGTCGAGGAGACACTAACTCAAGCTACTACTTCACTAATTGAGAGATTAGTGAAGCAAACACCCTATACTAAAGTGCTAATCTAGTAGAAGATGATGAAGTAGGAAGTGGGCTCACTTTAGTTTTATTTTTCTCACAATATTTTCTCTCTTTTGAAAACTCTAGCAAGTTTTTCTCAAGGAAGAAGAAGATGAGCTCAAAAGATGAGAATGAACTAATGAGGTGAGAGAAATAACCATGGGTGAGTTTGTATCATATACTAACTCATGTAGAGACATAACCATGGCTTAATTATAATGGTTATGTTAATAAATATCTTAAGTAAAACAAAACTAGTGGACTTAGTCAAAGCATCCACAAGCTTCTCAAAGCTTCATGCATGTGGCTAATTATCCACTAATTTGGAATTACTTTAAATATTAAAACCTTACATTATAATTAGTATGGTGTAAGTCTCATGCACCCATGTAGTGTGTATCAACAACCATGATACAAAATAAAACACAATTAATATATATCACATATATATTAAGTGTGCACATGTGAGAATAATAAATGCTTAAGTGAGATAATATTAGTTAATGTAAATTAGTATATCAAATATACAATTATACACTAAATTATCAAATCAACACTTCATTTAATAATCCGGCTATATCACATATAACCAACTATTATTAAATGTACCAACTTATCGAATCAACACTTGATTCGATAACCCGGCTATATCACATATAACCGTCCGATACAAATATCGCGAGAATAGAATACAGTATCTTATACTCGCATTATTCTTGGTCCCGCACATATCACATATGTGCTCCTACTTCGTTTTTCCTGAGCAAGTAAAACCTGTATGTAGGACTCTAAAGGCTCGTCAATATGCCGGCAGTAAGTGATGATCACATCAAGCACCCACAAGCTGTCAGCGGTATTAGCTGGACGTAACGGCTACCCGGGTTTTGAGCGATCAGAAGATCAACAAGCAAGCCCGCTCCAGCTCCTGTAAATCCTGTCAGTAACACTACTGTACAGTCCGGTCTCCTCGTCTGATTTGTCGCATATCTAGTCTAAGGGTGGTAAACGCCAGACCCCAATAACTGATAAGTTATGCCGATATGTGGCTCATAACGGGTCGAGAAACTACCGATAACACTTACCAGTAAATCTCTAAATCAGCCCTGGCCAGGGACTTTCCTGTTATGGCCAATCGAGCACAACACAACATCAACCCCCAATACCGGGAGAGACGAAATCCCTCCTATCGCTCATTGCCTCCATATGACTCGGGACTATACCCAAAAACCACCGTTTTGCATGTCCTCTTGAATGTGGTAAGGTGGAAATTAAAGCACAATGGGAATCACACAAGACTCTATGACGATCTCGGGTCTACAGACTAACCTGTACCAGTGTCACCAGAGAATGCCATCTGACGTGAGGTATAATACCATCTGGGAGTTCTCGGCGAGTCCGTCCAGTGTACCCAGTCTCCACTGAGCACCCGTATATCATCTCTGATGTCAAACACCGATGGATATGGGATTATCCATCGCCCATCTACATTGGTCGAGAAGCTATACGCTAGTCTACTCTGGTATATCGATGCCCCGTCTCGATACACCCACGACAAGGGACTTTAAAGGATGTACTTACCGACTACCTTTGTCCCACCAGTATGATCCACATCATAATCTAGGTAGTCAAGTACGCATCCTAAGGGCTTTACCAACATGTAACAGAGAGACAATCAGTGTACATGTTAAGATAAAGAGTAACCAGATAGCATACTATCATGTCGAGCAAGAAAGTCCTCCCTATATATGTCCAAGCATCCACTACAATACACATCTTATGTATAGTAATAGCCTCTAGGGCATACATATAACTAACAATCTCCCACTTGCACTAGGGCCATCATATAGCAGTGGTTGTAGTATCTCATATTCAACCATCCCATAAAAGTCTCTCTCTGGGAAAAGGCCTTTGTGAGTGGATCCGCCGCGTTTTCCTCTGAGTCTACTCTCCTAATCTCGATCCCCTGGAGATCAACCATCTCCATGATCAGGTGATACTGCCTTAGAATATGTCTGGATCACTGATGGGACGGGGTTCCTAGGCCTAAGCCATAATTCCATTGTCACACAATGGTAGGAACGAAGTTCATCTCATGAACTAATATACACCCAGACTTCCTCTTTGGTAGCATCTTAGATAGCAATGTATCCATCCTTTATCGTCTAGTTTGCCACGATATCTAGCTTGGAACTCTTCCAACATACCGTCCCTCCATTGAGGGTAAAGACAATGCCTGTGATTGACATTCAGTCGACCTTACCACCCTGGAAACTATCCAGTGATTCTCCCAAGGATCGATTGATACCATCTCACTACACCTAGTGAGAATCCTAACATCCACTTAGATCTATCTCGTAGATCCAAAACCCAGGTTAGGAGGTATCACCTTGATCCTATATGGAGAATCCTTGTGATAAGAGGAGATTGACCGAGCGTAACATAGGAAACACCTTTCCTATCAAGAGTATGTCATCCACGTACAATATGAAGATGACCACCTTACTATCTACTACCTTTTTGTATATACAAGGTTCATCTACCATTTTGATGAAGTCAAACGATTTGACTACCACATCAAAACAGATGTTCCAACTCCACGATACCTGCTTTAACCTGTAAAGCAACTTGCACACATTTCCGCCGCTCCCACTGTCTACGAAGCCCTCGAGCTGTGTACTTATAGACGCTCTTTTCTAAATCAATATTTAGAAAAGCAGTGATGACACCCAACCACCAGATATCGTAGTCATGGTATGTAGCAATGGCAAGTAGGATCCGGATGGACTTAAGCATAGCTTCAGGAGAAAAGGTTTTATCATAATCCACACCTGGTCAATGACGAAAACCTTTTACAACTAGTCTAGCTTTGAAAGTCTCAACTTTTCCATGTACACCAAGTAATCTTCTCAAGATTTACTTACTCCTGATGGGGATTTAACCCTTCAGATATAGCAACCAAAGTCCATACATTGTTGGTGTATATGGATTCCATCTCAGATCGCATAGCATCCAGCCATTCTTACAGAGTCCCTGCTCGAAACTAGTTAGGTCATCATCTTATGATGCAATCCTCGCTCCCACTGTCATAGAGAAAACCGAAGTATCTCTCAGGCGGATGAGGAACCCTACCAGATCGGCGGAGAGGCTGAGGTTCATTTGGAGCTATTGAATCCTGCAGTTCTACCAAATCATCAGCTGCAGTTTGTATAGCTGGAACTCCTTCCAGTTCTATCTCATGACCACTAATTTCTTCACAAGAAATTCCCTTTCTAAAAAGGTGGCATGCCGAGAAATAAAACACCTTTTGTTTCTCGGTGCGGTAGAAGATATTCCCTTGCAAATGCTTGGGATATCTAACAAACTTCCACAGAACTGATCTTGCCTTGAGCTTATCCGGATTTTACTTTTAGATATAGGCCGGACAACCCCAAATCTTAACTTACTTAAGACATAGGCTCTTCCCATACCATATCTCATATGGAGTGGTAGGCACCTGATTGGAACTGATTCAATAGGTATGCAGCTTCATCAAGCGCATAACCCCAAAAGGAAATAGGCAACTCAGTAGTACTTATCATAGAGCGCACCATATCTAATAGGGTACGATTGCTCCGCCCTGATACACCGTTGTGCTGTGGTGTATACGGAGGAGTAATGCTGAGAGAGAATCTCATTCTCCTTTAGAATAGTCCAGGAATTCCGTGCTCAAGTATTCTCCTCCCTGATCTCATCAATGGACATAATACTTATACCCGTTTTGGTTCTCTACTTCGGACTTATATTCTTTGAATTTCTTAAAAGCTTTAGACTTGTGTTCCATCAGGAACACATGTCCGAATCTTAAGAGATCGTCAGTGAATGTAATGAAGTACGAAGAACCATTCATGGCATGTGTAGACATAGGACCACATACATCACTATGTATCAGTCCCAAGAGTTCCATAACTCTTTCTCCGTGTCTTGTAAATGGAGTTTTGGTCATCTTGCCTTTGAGACATGACTGGCAAGTGTCATAAGATGAAAATTCGAATGAATTCAAATATCCATCCTTATGCAACTTAGCTAGTCATGTTACATTGATATGACCCAGTCTACAATGCCATAATAAGAATTCGTTCATTTCTGAACTCTTCCTCTTGGGTGTGTTTTGTACATTAAGGACTGTAGTTTGATCTAGAACATATATGCCATTATTTAATGAGCCTGATCCAATCAACATTTGATTCAGGAAGATGTTCATAACATTATCCTGTACTACAAAATTATATCCTTCTTTACTTAATAAAAAAACTGATATAAGATTGCATATCAGGGTCGAAATGTAATAGCATTCGTTCAGAATAAATGTGTTGCTACTTGGTAACACAAGGTGATATTCGCCAACTGCTTTGGCTGCAACATTTGCCCCATTCCCTACTCTTACGGAATGATCACCTACTCCCAGTTCTCTACCTTTTCTTAGCCCATGTAACATATTACATATGTAGGATCCTGATCCGGTATCTAATACCCAGGACGTAGAGTGAACTGAGAAACAGTTCTCAATAACTAACACACCCGAAGAAGACGCATCAACATGCTCATTCTTCGTTTGGGCGGCATGGTAATCCGGATATTTCCTTATTCCCTGTTCAGTCTTATAATAATTATAAGAAAGAACGGAACCAACGTTCCCCAGCGCAGTATAACAAGCGGGTTCGGTCAATACATCCATATTATTATCTTGATTAAGGCGTGACATGGTCGCTACCTGGAGAGAGAGAGAAGAAAACACTCAGCGTATGCTCTTGCAAGATCAGATTGGTTATTATTTTATTTAATCAGGATGGCTCCTACTGTTTTTATCAAATCTTCCTCCAAACCCTAAAAGGAAAGACTATCCGGGATTAATTACACCCTACAATTACGCCAATCTTTCAGCCAGGCCAGTGCCGGTATTTTGAGGGAGGTTCCCCGTGCTTTCGCACGGACCTAATTAAAATAAATCTCGTTTTTCCAGGGGCTTAACCCCGTTGACACCTTTCTAGACACCTACTTGATCGGCTAATTGTAATGTGTAAAACTCTCCCAGGAGTAATAATTACTCACAGTGTGTATTGTGATCCAACTATCTCATAGAAGGTATGCAATCTCATTGCAAATTTTAACACTTGAAATTCCTGATAATTTTTCCCCTAGCGTCCTATGACCTTGACAGAGGTCAACAAACCATAGGCTGCTAGTCAAGTTCAACCAGCCATTTTATGATTGAAATAAACCCACCCGCACGACCCTTGACAGAGGTCAACAAGGTCGTACGACTACCCTAATCCAATCACATCACATGCTTTACAGATAAGCACTGATCAGCTACCGTACACTACGTCTTGACAGAGGTCAACAAGCGCATCACAAATACTAATCAATACTTATCTGAAATGACGGAGGGCTACGACAGGCTTTTCAGAAAACCTATTGCGTAATGAACTTGATATCGTTGTAGAATCGAGTGATTTTGAAAATGAGTGTTTTTGAGGCTTTTTACTAGTTTTCCTAAAGAGGTCATTCCCGGTGAAGGGATCTCGGCTCTTTCCTCATCGAATAAGGTGCGAGATATATCATATATATCACTATGCAAAGCAAGAAACTTTAAAAGCAATCAAAAGACAAACCGAGTGTTGTAGCATCTGCCAGTTATTGCTAAAAAGGCCACTCCCGGTGAAGGGATATCGGCTCTTTCCTTATCGAATAAGGTGCGGGATATATCACATATATCACTATGCAAAGCAATAACTGTAGCTACCTTTTTTGAAAATTTGATTCTACAACATCTTTTAGGTTTCTTTTTCTTTCATTAATCATATTAATGAAGTCCCATCATTTAAGCTTCCTAAGCATCACAGAAGAAACGAAAATACAATGTACGCTTATGCCATCCGCATTCGCCACAATGTCCCATTATGCACCGTTAAGTTAATTAACTAACAGCATACCGGGACGGGACTAGCGCGGGTGAAAAACATAAGCAACGCCTACTATATATCTCATATATAATATATATCCATTCGTCTCAGAATCCACAGTGATCACATCACAGAGCAGCAGAAGAAACATATGAAATATTGGATATACTAGGAGGTCCATGTTTTATTTTGAGCTTGTATAAAACACGGATTCCACGGTCACGATGAATAGCCAAACCCACATCCTTAGACCCCTACGAGAGCGGCAAGCAACCCTACCAATTCTAGAGTTAGGAGACCCGGACTCAACTCCTCGAGTTGGTCCCCACTGGACTCTAGAATCCGGTTACTTGTGCTCCCCTCCTTGGGTCTATCCTAATGCGGAAAAGTAAATAATATACAACAATGGTGACACCATCCTCAACCCGGAAGTGTCCCAATAAAAGAATATTACATACATTGAATTTTACATGAATGAAAATAAAAACTCTCATCTCACATAAAACCCCCGGCTATTCAAAACACGACGATCCAATATAACATATACAGCAACACATAACATCACATGTCATCAACGTAAGTAAATATGCGTATCCCAATTGTCGTTGACATATAGCAACGAAACCGGCGATACACCACATATTACACTTACGGTCGCAGAAAAACTAGACGATGTCAAACATTCCGATCGAATCAATAAACACCCACAATTACCCAAAAAGCTCAACACTTGAGCGTAGTTTAAAATTATTCAGCACATGCCACAGTACCAATGGACCAGCCGTAGAAGGATCAACCAACGCCTCACATTTGGCACCGCTGAACCACTACAAACCCGAAGGTTTAGTGGCGGTTTTGACGGTCACATAATCGAGTTAAGGTTTTGTTCTTCTAGAGGGTCCATCGCATAACTTGCATGATGTTTGAATGCTTTTTAACTACGGAAAAAATCTAACATTTGGAAAAATTTTCGGCAAGGGTCAAAGCGGGTATTTGATATCCGATTGAACCTTTTAATACCGTCTAAAATAACCCGAAAACAGTTAGAATTATGATTACGAAACACTCCAAGTTATCTTTGCAGTAAGTTAATCATCACATGAGAAAGTAGCAAATTCAAACAACAGCTGAAACACCAAAACCCAGAGACCAGAACATGGAAAAAAATTGGGTCCCAGAACATGCAGTACTGCCGGCCTGCTCGGAAAATCCCCTCATCTGCTCTGCCAAAATCCTAGAAGATGCCCCCAAATTTCTTCCATGTTCTTATTTTCTCTTAAATATGATTCTGCACTTGTTTAAAAAATTTGTAGAGCTCATATAAAAATCGACAGAAACATGGTTTTGATGTGTCAAGTTTCGGAGTTGTTTCGGTTTCGTAATCAAACACAATCCATCTAATTCTCTAGCTAGGCTCTGATACCACTACAGGGTTCCTATGAACGACAGCAAGGTTTCGGGAGGCATCGTCCATGCCATTTTCAAAAATTTGTCGTTTTAAAGAAACCAAAACTAGAATCGATAACTAGAGAATCATACGAAACACAAAGTAAACTACTTTACATCTAAGTGTTTGCGGAATACAACCTTTGTAGACCGGTCCTTCGCTTCTAAAGCTCCGAGTTGAAGTCCCTTCGCTGCGATCTAAGTCCCGGACTCTTGCATGGCTTCTCAAGATGAAAAGAACGATCTTGCTTGAAGTTTTTGAGGCCGAAGATGATCTACGTCGAGGAGACACTAACTCAAGCTACTACTTCACTAATTGAGAGATTAGTGAAGCAAACACCCTATACTAAAGTGCTAATCTAGAAGAGGATGATGAAGTAGGAAGTGGGCTCACTTTAGTTTTATTTCACAATATTTTCTCTCTTTTGAAAACCCTAACAAGCTTTTGCTCAAGGAAGAAGAAGATGAGCTCAAGAGATGAGAATGAACTAATGAGGTGAGAGAAATAACCATGGGTGAGTTTGTATCATATACTAACTCATGTAGAGACATAACCATGGCTTAATTATAATGGTTGGGTTAATAAATATCTTAAGTAAAACAAAACTGGTGGACTTAGTCAAAGCATCCACAAGCTTCTCAAAGCTTCATGCATGTGGATAATTATCCACTAATTTGGAATTACTTTAATTATTAAAACCTTACATTATAATTAGTATGGTGTAAGTTTCATACACCCATGTAGTGTGTATCAACAACCATGATACAAAATAAAACACAATTAATATATATCACATATATATTAAGTGTGCACATGTGAGAATAATAAATGCTTAAGTGAGCTAATATTAGTTAATGTAAATTAGTATATCAAATATACAATTATACACTAAATTATCAAATCAACACTTGATTTAATAATCCGGCTATATCACATATAACCGACTAATATTAAATGTACCAACTTATCGAATCAACACTTGATTCGATAATCCGGCTATATCACATATAATCGTCCGATACAAATATCGTGAGAATAGAATACGATATCTCATACTCGCATTATACTCGGTGCCGCACATATCACATATGTGCTCTTACTTCGTTTTTCCTGAGCCAGTAAAACCTCTATGTAGGACTCTAAAGGCTCGTCAATACGCCGGCAGTAGGTGATGATCACATTAAGCACCCACA
This sequence comes from Agapanthus africanus, assembly GCA_030015575.1. Taxonomy (NCBI): domain Eukaryota; kingdom Viridiplantae; phylum Streptophyta; class Magnoliopsida; order Asparagales; family Amaryllidaceae; genus Agapanthus; species Agapanthus africanus. The sequence continues at coordinate 153,955,925 of CM057337.1, read as the reverse complement.
AGCCGTCAGCGGTACTAGCTGGACGTAACGGCTACCCGGATATTGAGCGATCAGAAGATCAACAAGCAAGCCCACTCCAGCTCCTGTAAAACCTGTCAGTAACCTTACCGTACAGTCCGGTCTCCTCATCTGATATGTCGCATATCCAGTCTAGGGGTGGTAAACGTAAGACCCCAATAATCGATAAGTCATGCCGATATGAGGCTCATAACGGGTCGAGAAACTACTGATAACACTTACCAGTAAATCTCTAAATCAGCCCTGGCCAGAGACTTCCCGGTTATGGCCAATCGAGCACACCGCAACATTAACCCCCAATACCGAGAGAGACGAAACCCCTCCTATCGCTCATTGCCTCCATGTGACTCGGGACCGTACCCCAAAACCACCGTTTTGCACTTCCTCTTGAATGTGGTAAGGTGGAAATCATAGCACAGTGGGAATCACACAAGACTCTATGACGATCTTGCGTCTACAGACTAATCTGTACCAGTGTCACCAGAGAACTGCCATCTGACGTGAGGTATAATACCATCTGGGAGTTCTCGGCGAGTCCGTCTAGTGTACCCAGTCTCCACTGAGCACCCGTATATCATCTCTGATGTCAAACACCAATGGATATGGGATCATCCATCGCCCATCTACATGGGTCGAGAAGCTATACGCTAGTCTACTCTGGTATATCGATACCCCATCTCGATACACCCACGACTAGGGACTTTAAAGGATGTACTTACCGACTACCTTTGTCCCACCAGTATGATCCACACCATAATCTAGGTAGTCAAGTACGCATCCTAAGGGCTTTACCAACATGTAACAGAGAGACAACCAGTGTACATGTTAAGATAAAGAGTAACCAGATAGCATACTATCATGTCGAGTAAGAAAGTCCTCCCTATATATGTCCAAGCATCCACTACAATATATGTAGGATCCTAGGCACACCCATGAGGTTCTACAACAGATCAAACTTGCCAAAATCAAAATTTTTCTATGTGCCGAGTAACCCTAAGCAAGATCGTAACTAGAGGATAGGCGAAAACGATATAAGTTAACAACTTAACTAAGAGGAAAGTGACTACAACCTTTATAGATCCGGTCCTCCACCTCCATAGCTCCGTGTTGACGTCCCTCCGCTGTGATCATCGGGTCCCGGACTCTGGCGATGGTTTCGTCAGAGAAATGATCGGGCTAGGTCGTCGACTTTGATACCGAAGATGATCTACGTCGAGGCAACTCAAACTCAAGCTCCACCTTCACCAAGTCATGAAACTTGTGAAGAAAACACCCTATACTACATGGCAAGTGATAGAGGATGAAGAAATAGGAAGTGGGTTCACTTTGGATTTGGATTTCTCACTTGGAATCATCACTTAGACATTTTCAAGCAAGCTTTTCTTTTCTCCATGAAGAAGAAGAAGAAGATGAAAGAAAAAGAATTAATTCAAAAAGAAAATCTAAGTGATTCTTATCATTTTCCAACCATGGTTGAGTGTAGAGAATAAACTATGGTTTAGGTGAATGGTTAGGTTAAAGGAAAGAAACAAAATGGTTACTTATTCAAACCTTCATGAAGCTTCAACAAAAGACAAAGCAAGCCACCATTTCATTTTCCTTTCCAAAAAATAAATGAATAAAAGAATAAATAAAACAAATATAAAACCTAACCATTAACCTAAACATGGTTTAAAATAAACACACATCCAAGTTTGCATGTATCATCAAAGATGATACAAACTAGTGCACAAAACTATATCATATATACAATGTGCACATCAAGTGAGAAAATCCATCTTTAAGTGAACAAATACTAGTTAATGTAAAGTAATATATCTAATATATAATTATACATTAAATCATTAAATCCACACTTGATTTAATGATCCGGTCATATCGCATATGACCGACTAATATCCAATGTATCGACTTATCGAATCAATCCTCGATTCGATAACTAGGTTATATCGCATGCAACCAATCAATGCATTCATCGCGAGAATAGAATACGGTATCACATACACGCATTATTCTCGGTCCCGCACATATCTCATATGCGCTCTTATTTCATTTTGCTTGAGCCAGGAAACCTCTGTGTAGGACTCTAAAGACTCGTCAATACGCCGGCAGCAGGTGATGATCATATCAAACACCCACAAGATGCGAGCGGTCTGCTAAACGTAACGGCCACCCGGGTATTGAGCGATCAGAAGATCAACGAGCAAGCCCGCTCACACTCCTGTGAATCTAACCAGTAACACTTACCGTACAGTCCGGTCTGTTCGTCTGATATGTTGCATATCTTGCCTAAGGGTGGTAAACGTCAGACCCCAATAGCTCGATAAGTCATGTCGATATGAGGTCTATAACAGTTCGAGAAACTACTGGTAACACTTACCAGTAAATCTCAGCAACCCTGGCCAGGGATTTCCAGTTATAGCCAATCGAACACAGCGCAACATCAACTCCCTATACCGGGAGAGACGAATCCCCTCCTATCGCTCATTGTCTCCATGTGATTCGGGACTGTACCCAAAAACCACCGTTTTGCACGCCCTCTTGGACGTGGTAAGGTGGAAATCAAAGCACAGTGGGAATCACACAAGACTCTATGACGATCTCGGGTCTACAGACTAACCTGTACCAGTGTCACCAGAGAACTGCCATCTGACGTAAGGTATAATACCATCTGGGAGTTCTCGGCGAGTCCGTCCAGTGTACCCAGTCTCCACTGAGCACCCGTATATCATCTCTGATGTCAAACACCAATGGATATGGGATCATCCATCGCCCATCTGTATGGGTCGAGAAGGTATACGCTAGTCTACTCTGGTATATCGATGCCCCGTCTCGATACACCCACCACTAGGGACCTTGAAGGATGTACTTATGGACTATCATGTCCCCACTAGTATGATTCGCATCATAGTCCAAGTAGTCAAGTACACATCCTAAGGGCTTTACCAACATGCAACAGAAAGACAATCAGTGTACACGTTAAGATAAAGAGCAACCAGATAGCATACTATCATGTCGAGCAAGAAAGTCCTCCCTATATATGTCCCAGCATCCACTACAATATACATCCTATGTATAGTAATGGCCTCTAGGGCATACATATAACTAACAATATACATCTTATGTATAGTAATGGCCTCTAGGGCATACATATAACTAACAATCTCCCACTTGCACTAGGGCCATCATATAGCAGTGGTTGTAGTATCTCATACTCAACCATCCCATAAAAGTCTCTCTCTGGGAAAAGGCCTTTGTGAGTGGATCCGCCATGTTTTCCTCTGAGTCTACTCTTCTAATCTCGATCCCCTGGAGATCAACCATCTCCATGATCAGGTGATACTGCCTTAGAATATGTCTGGATCACTGATGGGACGGGGTTCCTAGGCCTAAGCCATAATTCCATTGTCACACACTGGTAGGAACGAAGTTCATCTCATGAACTAATATACACCCAGACTTCCTCTTTGATAGCATCTTAGGTAGCAATGTATCCAGCCTTTATCATCTAGTTTGCCACGGTATCTAGATTGGAACTCTTCCAACATACCGTCCCTCCATTTAGGGTAAAGACAATGCCTGTGAATGACATTCAGTTGACCTTACCACCCTAGAAGCTATCCAGTGATTCTCTCTAGGATCGATTGATACCATCTCACTACACTTAGTGAGAATCCTAACATCCACTTAGATCTATCTCACAGATCCAAAACCTAGGATTTAGGAGGTATCACCTTGATCCTATATGGAGAATCCATGTGATAAGAGAAGATTGACCGAGCGTAGCATAGGAAACACCTTTCCTATCAAGAGTATGTCATCCACGTACAATACGAGGATGATAACCTTACTCTCTACTACCTTTTTGTATATACAAGGTTCATCTACCATTTTTATGAAGTCAAACGATTTAACTACCATATCAAAACAGATGTTCCAACTCCACGATGCCTGCTTTAACCTGTAAAGAAACTTGCACACATTTCCGCCGCTCCCACTGTCTACGAAGCCCTCGAGCTGTGTACTTATAGACGCTCTTTTCTAAATCAATATTTAGAAAAGCAGTGATGACACCCAACCACCAGATATCGTAGTCATGGTATGTAGCAATGGCAAGTAGGATCCGGATGGACTTAAGCATAGCTTCAGGAGAAAAGGTTTTATCATAATCCACACCTGGTCAATGACGAAAACCTTTTACAACTAGTCTAGCTTTGAAAGTCTCAACTTTTCCATGTACACCAAGTAATCTTCTCAAGATTTACTTACTCCCGATGGGGATTTAGCCCTTCAGATATAGCAACCAAAGTCCATACTTTGTTGGTGTATATGGATTCCATCTCAGATCGCATAGCATCCAGCCATTCTTACAGTGTCCCCACTCTTGATGGCCTGCTCAAAAATAGTTAGGTCATCATCTTATGATGCAATCCTCGCTCCTACTGTTATAGAGAAAACCGAAGTATCTCTCAGGCGGATGAGGAACCCTACCAGATCGGCGGAGAGGCTGAGGTTCGTTGGGAGCTATTGAATCCTGCAGTTCTACCAAATCATCAGCTGCAGTTTGTATAGCTGGAAATCCTTCCAGTTCTACCTCATGACCACTAATTTCTTCATAAGAAATTCCCTTTCTAAAAAGGTGGCATGCCGAGAAATAAAACACCTTTTGTTCCTCGGTGCGGTAGAAGATATTCCCTTGCAAATGCTTGGGATATCCAACAAACTTCCACAGAATCAAACAGTACTGGGATGGTTTTCCAGTCAACACAAGACCACCACATCAATACGATCTCCTTTGCTTGGACCAAGGCCGGCCACACCCCCACATAATCCGAGCTCGCCGGCCCCCTTGCTCCATTTGTCCCCATATTTTCTCTGTCCCTTCCTTGCAGTCACATCACCTTATTTATATTACTTGTTTAATCTTTTTTGGTGCCTATAAAAGCCAGATCAGTGAGCAAGGGAAGGGTTACCATGTAATATATAGTTTTGTTTTTCTTTTGTTTTTGGTTTAGGCTTGAGAGTGAGCGAGCTATCACTTGGTTTCTTCTTCTTCCTCCCTCTTGAAGCTTTCTCTTGAGAGCTTCATTATGGAGGTTGAACAAGTTACCAATATCTTGTACCTTAACTTCAAGTGTTAATATATTGCTTTGGTTATTTGCTTTCCTTTCTTTACTTGCTTTCCTTTTCTTTTAATTATGATGTGTAACTAATCTTCTTTGGTTGTGGTAATGGTGAGAAAGTGAGATGAAAGGCCTTACCTCCTCCTCCTCTTATTAATGTTTAATATGCTTTAATATGATTATAAACTTAGTATTGTAACTTGGAAGGGTTGATATGGTATGTTGATTTCATGGTTACTTTGTAACCTCATCACATACCATATTCTCCCTACAAACCCCATCTTGCAAGCCTAAGGTTAGAATCAATTTGGTGTTAAGTTTGCTAAGTTTGGAATGGTATTTTGTGATTAAGTGACTTGACAAATCTTTTGGTTTCATATACCATATACCATCACAAACACTTAGCACACTTAACACTAAAATCATTTGCTCTCACTCACTACTTGTGTTTTTGATATTGTGGTAAGCTTGCTAACCCTCGTGCTTAGTGTTGATACCTCAAGCTCGGACATACAAAACGGTAAGTGAGCAAAAAGGACTCATTTCATGTTTTGCAGCGAATATCGAAATTTGATGATTTGTGCTTCGCAACCGCCTTGAAAAATCATGCTTCATGCCGGGATCGACGCAAGGACGGAAAACTCATGATAAAGGGAGCGTCGAAGGAATCGTTGCGATTCGACCTTCCGAGCCAAACCCACAACCATTTCTTTCTTAGTTTCTTTGCTTGCTTTTCATTGTTTTTGTATTCTTTATTTTTGTAACAAAATCAACCATTCGTTATTTGTTGAACCTTAAACAACAAGACCCAATACACAATTCTCGGCAGATCGACCTGTACCTGCCGGCTTACTATAATGCGCCGTGCACTCGCAGTTTATAAATTCTAAAACGAGAACAATCTCGCGTGCGCATTCCATTTCCTTAAAATCATATCCATTTCCAAAACATACGCGTTTGCGCGCGCGGGTGAATTCTCAACAGAAGGTATGAAGAGAGATGTCACAGATTTTGTTTTGAGATGCCTGACTTGTCAGCAAGTCAAAGCCGAGCATCAGAGGACAGCAGGAGAATTACAACCTTTACCCATTCTGGAGTGGAAGTGGGAGCAGATCTTTATGGATTTTATTGTGGGTCTACCTATGACCAGTCGAGGATATGACTCTATTTGGGTGATCGTAGACCGATTGACGAAAGCAGCTCACTTTCTGCCAGTAAAGACCACTTTCGGATTTGCTCAGTACGCTCAGATATATATCGATGAGATTGTGCGATTACATAGCGTTCCTACTTGCATCATTTCCAATAGAGGCACTCAGTTCACCAGTCGCCTTTGGTAGAAACTTCAGGAGGCTTTGGGCACCCGATTGAGTTTCAGTACAACTTTCCATCCGCAGACCGACGGTCAGTCTGAGCAGACCATACAGACTCTTGAAGACATACTCTGAGCTTGCGTTCTAGATTTCGGTGGCAGTTAGGATCGTCATTTACCCTTAATAGAGTTCTCCTATAATAACAGCTTCCAGGAGACGATTCGGATGGCACCCTTCGAGGCTTTATATAGGAGGAGATGTCGATCACCAATTTATTGGACAAAGCTCAGTGAGAGCAGTGTTCTGGGACCACAGCTTGTGTAGGAGACGACCGAGAAGATCCAGTTGATTCGAGATAGGATGAGAGCGGCCCAGAGCAGGCAGAAATCTTATGCGGATAGACGTCATCGCAGACTGGAATTTGCTGTAGGTGATCATATTTTCTTGAGGGTTTCTCTAATGAAAGGCGTGATGAGATTCGGAAAGAAAGGGAAGCTTAGTCCTAGATATGTGGGTCCCTTCGAGATTATAGAGCGTGTTGGCACGGTTGCTTATCGTTTGGCTCTTCCACCCAGCTTCCCAGATGTTCACCCCGTGTTCCACGTATCGATGCTCCGCAAGTACCTTCATGACCCATCTCACGCGATTCAGCATCAAACGATCCAGCTGGAGCGTGATCTTTCTTTCACCGAGCAGCCGGTAGTTATTCTGGATCGACAGGTGAAGAAACTGAGGTCAAAGGTCCTACCATCCGTAAAGGTTCTTTGGTATGGCCCTAGCAGCCAAGAGGTCATGTGGGAAGCCGAGGACGAGATGAGGAAGAAATATCCCCATCTTTTTGAAGGTACACGTAGTTAGATTTTAAATTCGAGGACCGAATTTCTTTAGGGGGGAAGATTGTAACGCTTTAAAAATTGTTTAGGTTAATTGTTTGATAATTAGTAATACAACCCGTGTTTTTCGTAAAACCTAGTTATAATTATTTTCCACATAAACACAATTATGCCTATTTTAATTATATAATTGCTTGCATGAGTGTTTAACTAGTGCTTAATTAATTGCTAGTTTACTTAATTATTTTCCTTATATATTTATTTTTAAATATTATTTTAATTATGCACTTACATACTAAATTAGTGTTAATTACAAATAAATATGAGTTAATACATATTTGTGCACCATGACACTATTAAACACAAATGAAACATGTTGTTTTTAAATGAGAAATGAAAAGAAAAGAGGTTCTAGTTTTGTTTTATTTTAATGGAATAAAATAAAGGAAAATGAAAAATGAAGAGATAATGAAGTATGGTGCATTTATGAGGTATGGGTGAGTTTTGACTTGAGCTCACTCACTCACACACACCCTCCCATTCTCGGCCAGCAAGCAGCAGCAACCCCCCTCCATTTCTTCTTCTTCTTTTCATTCTAAAACCCTCATTTCCTCATCAAAATCCACAAAATTAACTCTAAATTTTAGCTAAATCATCACAAAAATTCCTTGTTCAAATCTAAGCATGGTTCTTGGCTATAGTCTCCATTTTGGTTAGCATGTTTGGATCTCTTCCCAAACCATCATGAGGTATAAAACCTAATCTAATTGTTACTTTCTTAATTATTGCTTTAATCTAAATTTTATTAGGTGTTAATATGGTTTTAATTGCAAAATAGAGTTTTAAAGAGAAGGGTTTGGGTTAAAGTTAAGGTTTTTATCACTTAATTAGGGTAGCTAAGTGTAATTAATATCTAATGGCTTTATCAAATCTAATCTAGTTGTTAACTTGCTAATCTTTACTTTTAAATTGTCCTAATTAAGTGTTTATGCAATTTAATTGCATGTTTAGTGTGTAAAAGTGAGATTAAATTTAGTTAATGTTTGTATGGCTTAATTAAGATATTTAAGTGTGATTAGTGCTAATAGACTTACTAAAACACCTAGTTTTGTACTAAATAGCTTAATGTTGCTTACTAGGTTTTAAAAAGGAAATAGGTTTTATTAAGTTTGGGGTTGTGATGATCTAAAACCTATTTTCCAAAATTTTTAGTGTGATATAAATGCGTGATTAGTACAATTAGATTCTAGGATTGGTGTTTGCTATGCATAGCAACCCCTAGTTGTGGTTTGTGGCGATGCGCGCGCGTTTTGTGCACCAAGTGCACACGCGTCTAGCTAGTATGCATTGGTTGCTTTGTATCATTTTGTGTACGCGTCTATTTAAATGTCTAACCTCAGATATACTATTTTTGCGGTTATAGGATCGATCGCGGAGATGTCGGACGCGGCAAGGAAGGGCAAGGCTGTGATTGGATTCGACTAGGCGAGACGTTTCCTGTGAGTAGATCTAACATCTACGGGGGAATCGCCTGTATGACGTTAAGCGTCGAGGGCTTGATTCTTTGAAATAAACACACTCTTATATGCAAACATATTGACATTGCATGATTACCATTTGTATATCTTATTATCTGTTGCATGCTGTCAAATCATTTATAGGACACTGCACTATAACTAACGGTTCATGTTGCACGGGCACTGATTATATGCCACACACACCGTTAGTAATTGCTATGCCACACACACTATAGAATTGCCATGATAAATATGTGTAGTACCGAATTCATTATTGGCAGTTGGACAATGATTCTTATGCTAGTACGCATCATGATTTGCATCATACTTACATTGATAAAATGATTTATCTCATATGACGTTTTCATGAGATTTCTGTTCCCACCAAAATTTTGGCTCACAACCTGCTCCCTTATAAAAAAATAATAATAATAAAAAAATAAAGGCAGTGCCCTTTTTATAAACAAGAACTTTTGTTCTTGAATCTTGAGGCAAAGCCTCCTTTAAAAGAAGAACATAAACTTGTTCTTTGATCATAAATTTGGTCAGACGCGCTTTGCGCTACTGAACAGTGCCTTGCACTCATGAACTGCGCTTTTGCGCTCCTTGGATCGGCGCTTAGCGCCAAAACATGCCACGTGTCAAACACATACACAGCTTGCGCTTTGCGCTTCTGAAATAGCTCACTGCGCCTATGGATTGGCGCTCAGCGCCAAGCGCGCCACGTGTCATTCACTGGTGCACCATTAAATCAGCGCAAAGCGCTCATAAATGGAAAGCGCAATGCGCTAATAAACTAGCGCTTAGCGCTAAGCGCGACACGTGTCCTTTTCGTGTTCGCTACCTGACAGAAGCGCAATGCATTCTTTGATTGGCGCAAAGCGCCTGGCGCGCCACGTAGCACGCTGTCAGAACACACATTGTTCTGATGAATGCTATGCATTCAATACAAGACAAAAAATGTCAGGATCTGATGCTCTGCATTATTAAAAGGGCCAAGCCTAAATAAAGGCTCAATAGCCAGAACAATAAAATGTTAAACATTTATTGGACTTAGCCCAAGATTGGCCGTAAGTCCTTAACTCATATCAACTGAGCCCATATGCTCATAAACCTTTTAACAGATTTATTCCTAAATTGGACTATAAATCTCCCAATCAAAATTGGTTCAAAGGTACATCTCTGAACTCCTCTGATATTTGTCGTTGTAATCCTTCAACGTCTTCAGAGAGGTGACGGGTCCCGACGGCCATACCTTCTACAGACTATGATGTCTTTAAACTGGACTGTGGGGTCCTTAAACCCACGGACTACGATGTCCTTAATCTCGGATTGTGGGGTCCCTTTAAACCCACGGACTATGATGTCCTTAACCTTGGACCACCATGTCCTTAAACTGGTAATGGACCACTATGTCCTTAAACTGGTAATTGACCGCAAAGTCCCTAAGCTAGAACAATAGAGCCAAAATGCTCTTTTGTTGGATCTAAACGATCCTGTTAAGTCGATCTTAGTCTAAAATTAGACTAACGTGTCCTTAACAAACGTTAAGTTGATCTTAGTCTAAAATTAGACTAACGTATCCTTAACAAACGTTTAAGTTGATCTTAGTCTCAAATAAGACTAACGTATCCTTAAACCCAAACCAAAAACCCAAATCTAAGAAGATACGGATTTAGACTAATCCACGCCCTACGGACGACAACATACATTAGTCTTCATATACGATCCACGGGCAACCAAAAACAAAACAAACATCCACGACACGAAGTGACCATCTGGAGAAGGAGAAAGTTGTTACCGCGATGCAGTAGCGTAATTAACTGCAGGGGCTTGCGCCTGCAGGGAAGAGCGTCCCCACAATCAAAAACCCCTTAAACGAGGGGAATCTGACGAAGTTTGCTATATCGGCCGCATCCGTTTAAACCTTCGATACATGGTGCCATAAATCAACTTGGCATCTTCGGAGAGGTGGACGGATAGCACCAATTAGCATCTGCCCCGAATTTCAGGCAAAACGAACCTACGCGGTCGCTTCGGTCGCGTCTCTGTGTTCGGAGGGAAACAGATTCTGGCACGCCCGGTGGGACCTTTTCCTCTTTCCACTCCACACTTCGTGTGTCGTGTTTGCGAACGAATCGCGGTTTGATATGGTTGCATGTGGATTTGAGATACTTAGATTTGGTGCCTTGCTCCGTGCAGAAGACAGAAGATCAATGGCTTCAAATTGCACTAACTGTAACTGCAACTCTCGCTCCATCCCATCCGGGGGAGTGACTTACGGGCCCCAAGCGGCCTCCATCTTCCCTATGCCGGTGGAACAGGTGATTCAGGCCACCACCGGGCTATTCTTTGGGACTATGCTCCCACCGATGAGCTTCAATGCCCCAATGTCGTCGCAGGAAGCTCCAAAGAAGTCGGTCTTTGATCGGCTTACAAATACCGCGGCCCCTCTCAACGGGTCGTCCAAGTCCAATGCCTCAGTTTTCAGTAAACTGGGCCGAAGCTTAAGCGGGCCCATGAAGAAGCCCGCGATACCTGAAGCGGCCATCTCAAAGAGGATAGCCATTCCTACTCCTAAAGTCGTCGAGGCAGCCTCCCCTGCTAAAGGGTCGGTTTTCACAAGACTGCCCGTTTCAGCTCCCACTCCATGCGAAATCACAAAGGTTGCTTCCCATGTTCGAAAGTCGGTCTTCGCAAGACTGACTATCCCCTCTCAACGAACGTCAGTCTTCGACCGGCTAGCGCCAATAACAGCCTCTCCTCAAAACAGGGGGCATGACAAAGCCATCCCTATAGCCGAACCAACACCATCTGCGCGACATGCTCGCCGTCGTCACTAGCGCCGAGCACGGAAGGCTGGAGGCAGCTCTCCGTCTGGATTTACTCCATCAGCCCCAATGGTGGAAGTCAATGCTGCTGTTCTAACTGGGAACAGCTTCGATCTGCTTAATAGGGTGCGCAGGAATTCACCCACTGCAGTGCTGAAGAGATCTCCTCCACCCGCAGAGAATACACCGAAAGCGAGGCCAGAACAACCCACTCAGCGGCTGTCCTCCAAAATTTACAAGGTCTGGTGACAGGTTCAAGACTCAGTAATTGATCAAGATTACTCTCGCCGACAGGAAAAGGTGAAGGTCCAGCGAGAAGAGAACCATCCTGTTAAGCCACAAAAGGCGACAGCTACCTGGGTGCCCACTGCAATGGCTCCCTCAACGTCAATCACCCAAAAGAGAAGGAGGCCAGAGAAAGCCCTTGTGACTGCGGCAGGCCACAAAGACGCTGAGCCCAAACGCCCTAAGTCTGGGGGCATAATGGTGCATACTGTTTACATGGCTTCCGGAAAAGAGGAAAGCGCTTCGACGGGTCACCGACCTCTCACCCGATCAATAACAAGGGCCCAGGAACAACAATAGTAGAAGCTTCAGGAGATGCTGACTGCAATTGACGCACTTACCGGGCCAAAAGAAAGCCCGGAAGCATCATCAGAACAGCGTCACGAACAAGAAACCGATGCTGACTTCCTACGCAGAGTCCTCGAAAAGAAGGACAGAGAAGCAGCAGAACAAGCTGCCAACATAAAACAAACGGCGCTTCTCTTCCAAGACATGGTAGGAATGATGTTACAGCCGGATCCTCTAGCTGAAGAACCTCCGATCATTATTGAAGACGATAGAGGGGAGACATCTAATCCTCCTCCGGCTCTTTCAGCAGCCAAGGAGGAAACCATTTCCAAGGCCGCACTGGATGACTATATAGCTCAACAAATACGAGCCCACCAGGTGAATGAAGCGGCCGGCTAAGTCGTTAAAACTGGGCGACCGTATCCAGGCTGGTATGACCAAATAAAATACCCGCCAGGATACACGATCCCTAAATTCCATGTGTACAAGGGGACAGGCAATCCCTATCAACATGTCGCTCAGTTCAGGGCTCTTTGCGGCAATACTGGAGGTGATGATAAACTTCTACTTCGCCAGTTCGTCGGTAGTTTAGCAGACACAGCTTTTGAATGGTACTCGGAGCTTCCTGACAACTCCTTCAAAACGTCTACAGAAATGGAGTTGCTATTCACTCAACGGTTCGCAAGCGCCAGTGAACGCACCCCGATCACGGCATTGATCAACGCCAGAGTAAAGCCGGGAGAGACGTGGGTGCAGTATGCAATCCGGTGGCGAAACCTATGGTCGAGATACGAACAACGCATAGAAGAAGCTCCTGCCGTGGGCATGTTCATGTGGACCCTTGACCCTCAGTCGACTATCTCCCAATTCATGATGTTCTTCAAGCCGACCACGTTCCAGGCCTTGATTGACAAGTTGGCCCAAATGGACCAGATGGGTCATAGACCGTCTCCTCCAAAGACGGACTCTCAAAATGAAAAGGGAAAGAAAAAGAAACTTTCGTCGCCAATACTCAACAACAGCCGAGCAACTCAAAGCCGGTTGTTCGCCAAAACAATATGCGTCCATGCCCATCCCTCGAGGAAAGACTAGGACGTCCTTACACGTTTCCCCAAGATAAAACGAGGAGACTGTTCGGGCTGGCAGTGCGCAACAGACTCATCAATCTACCAGATCCAAAACGTCCGTTGCAGCCAAACGACGTCAACGATCCCAATTACTGCCCCTACCACCGAGTATTGGGCCATCTGATCGAGGACTGCTATGTCTTCAAAAACTGGGTTGAAGACCAATACCAACAAGGCAAGTTTGCGTTATCGGAAAATTGGAAGGTGAGCCCACCACAACCTCACGCCCCTAAAAAAGTGGACGTGCCGGGGGCATCGTGCTCATTCATAAGGGAAGCCCCATGGGAGGTCGCTCTTTCAGCCAAGACAAAAAGAATGTAGGATCTCCAAACATGCCCGGGGATCAGGTGGAAAAATCCACTGGAACCTGATATCATCGAGGGGATGCTGAAGCCGCACCCAACTCCAAAAATTGGTAGTGATAGCCAAAGCGCTCACATCCGGCCGTAAAAGTCTTCGAAAAAGAAGAAGAAGACCAAAAAGCCCATGGATCTTGATAGCAAGCGCACGGACCTGCAAAAACAGATTGACGCACTGGAAGAATATAACCAGAAGACGCGGACCCCGGTCACACTCCAAGAATTTCTTAACAATATCCTTGAGAACGGAGATGACGACAATAACGACAGGGATGACTCGTCAAAATAATCTGAGGACTATGTGGCAAGTTGCCACATAATCTTTCATTCGGCATTAACTAATGAAGAAACGCACTCGGCGATAGAAGACAGCATAAAAGAGCAGGGGGCAGGATCGAAGCCAAAACCCTTGGAACCGTCTGACGAGATGATTGACTTGCTACTGAACGAAGCCCGTCAGAAAAGCAAAGCCAATCGAGAGCGCGAACTGGCTATATTCGAAAAACCCAAACATCGACGACTGGAGGAAAAGGTCGAGACGCCCCAACTGGATCAAAGCATCACTACCGCCAGCAAAAACAAGCTTAAAGTAAGGAAACGATTCGCTAGGGCCTTGGCAATAGGAATGAAATTGCCCTCTTTTAAAGGAAATTCCCCTGGCAATATACGTCTTGATGAAGCGGACATACATCCTAACTTCTGCTTATACCATCAGAGGATTGCACACCCTACCGGGGAGTGCATAGCCTTTAAAAACTAGTAGCAGGGATATGTTGCCCATCGACGACACGTTCAACGAGTGAAGCGCAAGGCTCGTCGGGAACAGAAAAGCATGACAGATAAGCCTGAAAGAGCTGCTGGCAACTGTCACATAGCCGACACCAAGGGATCGCAAGTTATCACCTTTGGAAGCGACTCTGACGAAGAAATCACCCGCAACCCTCTCTTCAAGGAATTCACCTCCGACACAAAACACGCGAAGATTTGCGACAAAATCTAGCTGCGTAATCGTACGTTGACTATGACCGAAACGTCGTTAAACTACTACCAACTCGCGGCATTCTCACGCTGACGTGGCAAAAAAAACGGTATGTCCATAAGCAAAAGGGCACGGATGAAAACCCGAAAGGGCTTTGTGAGTAAAAACAGCAGGGCTACCGGCGAGTTTTGTGAAAACACGAAAGGGCGCAATCTCGTTAAAAGACACTTGCAAGGTTCTCTCGACTTTGTAAGGAGAAACCGCCTGCGTGAGATCCTTACGAATCACAAGGGAGCAGCACACTTAGGGATCCCCACGATCTCTAGGGAGAAATTATACTTGCGAGATCCTCACGACTCGTAAGGAGAACTCTCTTATGAGACCCTCACGGCTCATAAGATTTGAAAGTCTTAAGCTACAGGGATCTAAACCTGTTCTTAAGCAACCACCACAACCTCCAATTTTTCCCTACAAGCGGCTCAACGCTGACCCTTGTATACAATCCACGAGCGCGAATAAACATTTCCCTAACAAAGTCCCATCCGTGACTAGGGATACGTTTGCATGGTGAACAACCCTTGTAAGTCCTCTCAACTTGTAAGGAGAAAACACTCTTGTAAGATCCTTACGACTTATAAGAGAACATGCACTTAGGAATCCTCACGATTCTTAAGGAGAAAACGCACCTACGAGATCCTCACGACTCGCAGGGAGAAATACCTTTATGAGACCCTTACGGCTCATGAAGTCAAAAGCCTTAGTCGACAGGATCTTAACCCTATTTGCTAAGCCACCTTTGTTCGATATCGACAGAGGCAAATGATGATTCGCTCCTGGCAATATCCCAGTTGCAGCGGTGCTGATGCCGAAATCGGTGTCTAATCCCAAGCTTGCAATAAGAAACTAGCAAGCCACACATGCATATGAAATAGCCGAAATGATGGGGCAACTTGCAACCAAGTCAGCAAGTAAAAATGTATGCATGCAAAATAGCCGAAATGATTGGGCAACCCGCAATAAAAAACAATGAGTTAAAATAAAATAAATAGCCGAAATAATTGGGCACCGCGAAAAATAGCCGAAATTGTTGGAGATAGTGCCCTCATAGTCAATTATTGGATCGCAGGTACGTGATTGCAATGATTGCGGAGGACCTATACCGGTAGAACAGTTTTACTCGAGATGATAGTATGCTATCTGGTTTGCCTTTATCAGTCGTGTACATGTTCAGGTGACTGATTGCATGTTACACTTTGATAGAGCCCTTAGGATCTTGCTTTACTACCAACAGTATGATGGCGATCATATACGTGAGAGTTGGGTAGTTTATATGCATATCCTTAATTGTGGTCCCTAGTCGTGGGAGTTTCGAGACAGGGCATCGATACTCCGGAGTAGACTAGTGTATACAGTCGAGACCCCGACGAGGGGCGGTGGCCGGTCTCACAAGCCACTGGTGTCAGTTGGATCACCTAAGATGTATACAGGTGCTCATTGGGTTATGAGTACACCGGACAGGACTCGCCGGGAATCTGCTAGTTAGTACTATACCTATCGTCAGATAGCAGTTCCCTGGTGACATGTGTACAGGTTAGTTCATCGACCTGAGGTCGTCATTTGTCTCGTGTGAGTTCCCACTGTGCTTTGATTTCTACCCTACCACGGCTCAAAGGAGTCGTGCAAACAGGTAGCTTTTGGGTACAGTCCCAAGCCATATGGAGGCACGTGAGCGGATCGGCAGGGGATTCGTCTCTCCCGGTATTGGGGGCGAGGTCGTGCTGTGTCTAGGAGAGACATTACACATAGTCCATGGCCATGGCAGGAGATTTACTGGTAGGTACTCCAGTAGTATCTCAGGGTGTGATTGGGCTACACTCCGACACGACTTATACTGCTATTTGGGGTCTGACGTTACTAGCCCCCTAGGCGGATATGCGATACTCATTGACGAACGGACCGGACTGTATATACATTGTCACTGTTAGGCTCAGTAGGGTTTCCGGATGAGTTCGCTCATCGGCCTCCCTTGAGTTCGCTCATCGGCCTCCCTTGAGGTCAGTCCATGGGCAGCCGTTACGCATAGCTAGTGCCGCTGACGGTTTGTGGTTAAACCCACTGCCAGGGTACTGACGAGTCATTAGAGTCCCCCACAGACAGTTTCCCAAGTTCGGGCGAAACGTTGTAGAGGCCGTATGGTTTTATGGCAGGGTTCGGAAAATGCACGTGCGTTTACGCACGTGTTATTTTTCGGGCAGATGATACTGGTCGGCTTTGGTTTAAGCCGGATCCGAGTATTATATTGAGTAGGTATAATATCTTTGTCTCAGTTGCATTTGTATCCGGTCGTAATACAAATGCGGGTATATTTATACAGTTACGGGGTTATCCTGAAAGTTGTTTCAGGATCACTTTTGGAAGTTGCCAGTTTTCAGTTTTCTATCAGCCGTCTTTTAACATTCGGTTAAAGACGGATTTATCTTTTCTTGGATGAGGGTGAGTCATGCTTCTAGAAGGTTCTAGAAGGTTCTAGAAAATGGTGACAAGGATTGTGACTCATGCTTTGATTTCAACCATTTCTTGTTTTGCTTAAGATCTTTATGCTTGATATTTTCATGTGTTCACACATGATATTTTCTCCTATGGTCACCCCCCTCTCCTACGATCACCTCCCTCTTTGCTATAAGAGGCCGGCCCCCTCTCTCTCCTCACACACTCTCTCACTTGAGGTTTTCACTTGAAAAGATTATGATAGGTTTTATCGGTGTATGGAATTTCACAGCTCATTTCATTCCATCACCCGATTCCCCCGGCAACTTCATTAACCGATCGTCCACGGACTTGGACGAAGTGAGACAAAGTCATCTACTCATTCTCTACATCATTCTTGGTCGTCTCTTTTGGCAAACTTGACGACCGAGTTGCCTCAAGTCAGAGGCGGGAGCCCGTTTAAAGAATCAGTGATGTGGTGCCACCTGGACGAGCAGATCGGAGATCGACGAGATCGGAGCAGCCGCAACGGAGCGTGGGATGATGGTTGAAGAACGAAGGACTCGGATCGTTCGGTACAACCTTTCTACACTCTTTACAGTTTGTTAGTTTAGCAATAATGGCAGATCCGGGTTAAAGTATACGATAGCGCCAGTTAAAAAGTTTTTGTTCCGCATTTGGCGTCTGTAGACGGCCGGGGCGCTTGCGTAGACTTACAGTGGTATCAGAGCCTTACCATTTTGCTATACTAACTTGTGCTAACGCGTTTAAAACATCGATCGAACCGGAAATCAAAAATCGCAATTTTTCAATTCGACAGTTTCTGTTAATTTTCAAACTGGTCCAAATGTCATTTTGACCATACCAGAAAATCAAGCAGGGTTTTTTAGGAATACTGGAGAAATTCGACCAAGTGATTCGACTATTCCACCGCGGATCCGCGGCCCAAAGCATGGTCTTGGCCGCGGATCCGCCGCAGGAAAGTCACATCACTTTGCCAATTTTCTACAGTGAATTCTGTGTTGGAAATTGGGATTTTTGGTATATATCTTTTGGGCCCAGGTTTTGTTACTGTTCTCCAGATTTGCGTGGGGTCCACTTTGTGATATTTAGTCGATCGAAATTTAAACATGTTAGTTTACAGTGCTTACATTATATCTCCGACCGGGAACGTCATTTGATCGGTAAACCGCGTCTGATTGCAATAGTTCTTTTAGACGGGTTTGCGAACGTGACATTCGCGTTGATGTTCTGTGTTGTGCTGTGATGTTGCGGATTTGTCGTGGTGGATAGCAGTGTGCAATGGTAGTACAGTTTGAGTTTATTTGTACATTTGATATTGCGGGGCGAGCGTCCAACTTGTGGACTGCCGTCACTGCCTGTTGTATAATATTCTTTTGGGGCACGACCAGGTTGCGGTCGATGTACTTGTTGTACTATTTTTCATTACTGTACTAGGTTTTACCCCGAGACGGAGTGCACGGATAGCCGGGTTCTGGAGGGGCAACGGGTCCGCATCTCATGGCTTTGAGAGGCAGAGGGGTCCCACTCTAGAATTGGCAGACTATTCACCGCACTCGTAGGGGGTACAGGTTGACCCAAGGAGGGGTGCCCAAGATTACCGGATTCCGTGAAGTGCCGGGTGTTCCATTCACCATGCTGTGGGGACTACCTCGCTTCAGGTTTTGGCGGGTAACTTGCCGCACCCGTAGGGGTCTAGGTTTCATTGCACAGGCTATCCACACGACAGGGGAACGTCGGGTTTCAGCAGCGGCTCTGTGAAACTCGGGGATCCCAGATTATCTGTATTGTTCTGTGATGCTTATTACTTTTCTGTAATGTTGCATATTATCACGCCTGGAGCGATTATTGTATATTGGTTTATATACTATTAGATGTTGTATATGTTTTACACCCGCGCTAGTCCAGTCCCCGCTCTGTCGTTAGTTAAGTAACCTAACGGGTGATGACGGGACCCAGTGACGAATGCGGATGGCATATACGTACATTTTATTTTCGTTCTTTTCTGGTGTGATTGATTGATGGGACTGCGTTGATTCTGATCAATGCAAAAGGTTAAACAAACCTGTTTTAGTTGTTGGAACAAATTTAAAAAGTGTTATTGCAAAGACGTTTCCTTTTGTTTTGCATAGCGGTATTCAGTGGAATATCCTGCACCTCATTCGACGGGGCAAGGGCCGATATCCCTTCACCGGGACTGACCCCTTGGGCAGAAGTTTGCGTCAGGGTAATAAATTCACTATAGTCGATTACAAGTTGCTTTGCATCGCGGTATTCAGTGGAATATCCTGCACCTCATTCCACGAGGAAAGAGCCGAGATCCCTTCATCGGGAATGACCTCTTTAGCAAAAGGTTTTCGCCACTATATTTTAAAAAGCTATCAGGTTCCTTCAGCGATATCAAGTTCACTACGTTAAAGGTTTTTCGCCAAAAACCATCCGTAGCCCTCCGTCACTTCTTTTGAGTATTCAGTAGTATTCAAGCTATGTATTTTAGCCAAAGTTAAGGCATAGTGTTTGGTAGCTGCTGGGTATTCAATTGTTGCATAGATAGATGAGTTAGTTTGGGACAGTCGTTCTGCCGATTGGCCAAAGTCAGGGGCATGTGCGGGTGGGTTCAAATTGATAAGATAGTGACGGGTAGAACTTGGCATGTGACTTATGACATTTTGACCAAAGCCAAGGTTATAAGAGCATGGGGCAAAAATCAGATCGGGAGTTTCTAAAGAAACTGAAACTTGCCAAGTATACGCATACCTTCTGGAGTATGAGTAACGTGGATGCATTCCATCACGTTATCATGCGATGAGAGTTGGATCCCGATTCCCACTGATGAGTTGGTTTACTCTTCGGGTGATCCCGATTGATTCTTCTTTAGGTTTGGAGGAGAATTTTGACAGGACAGTGGGAGGTTTCCGGATTAGATAAAGTGATAACCATTCTGATCTAGGTTAGAGTGCACGCAGAGTGTTTCTTTTCTCTCTCTCTTTGGCAGCGACCTTTGACCGACCCTAGACTATGACTCAGTGACCAGGTTGACCGAACCTTCTTAAATACTGGCTTTTGGATTGTCTGAGTTGCATAAGTCATTGCCACTCCTTCTTTTACCCTTTGAATTTCTCAGAACACCCGTATTACTACGGATATCCACTTCCATTGGATAGATCCATCGTATGGTTATATACGAACTCGAAGGGACTTCTTCGAGGATGGATCCAGGTTCAGGAGAAATAGAATTGGTTTATTCAGTTGTCTTTTATTATCACCTTCTCTCAGGTTGCGAGAGCTCCTTGGTTTAGGAGAGTACACCTATTACGCTTATTGGATAGTCTTATTCCAAACCATAGGCAGGTGCCGAAAGGCAGGGAATGAAGAAAACCAATTAGCCTAAGTAGGGTGTGCAGAAGCTAATATGTAAAGACAAAATAAAGGGATTAGAAAGAGGGCAAAGTAAATTGCGACTGATATCATTCACGACCAAAACCGCGTACTTCATCGCCACTCCTATTTCACCTTTAAAGGAATAAGGTATTATTCAGTTGTCTTTTATCATCATCTTCTCTCAAGATACGAGTACTCCTTGGTTTAGGAGGGTACACCTATTATGCTTACTGGATAGTCTTCTTCCAAACCATAGGCTGGTGCCGAACGGTAGGGAAGGAAGAAAACCATTTAGCCTAACGATGGTGTACAGAAGGTAACGACTAAAGACAAATAAAGGGATTTGGAGAGATGGCAATAAAATATACGGTTGAAGTCATGAATTGGATTATGGAAGAGGCATTGCTATGAATACCAGGATACCCCTACGAAACATTTTCATGTTTCAGTGCATTGTTAAAGAAAAACTGTTTTCCCGATTAAACACTTACTCCAAGGGTATGTATTTACCAGGTTTCATTCTCATATCTGTATGGTTTTACAGATAATGAGTGGGAGTAAGTTATTGGGAATTAGGTGATTATCCTCATTATATCGGAATTCGTTGTAATTGGTGATATTTGAGGAAATCGCCAGGGTACAGTTTTCAACCTACGACGCACAGGTTTTGAGTTGTTTAACTCAGCGGACTTATACAGAGTATTGTATGTTGTCCAGTGTCCTTCAGGACAAAGGGGTAGGTCCTCGTACTATGTTCTGTTTACTTATAACTTCTCTAGTATTTAGACAAGTGTTTCGTAGAAATACAAGGTCTAAGTTTTGAGAAGTCATGGGTATAAGAATAAAGTAGAGAACCAGGTATCACAAGT
This sequence comes from Agapanthus africanus, assembly GCA_030015575.1. Classification (NCBI taxonomy): domain Eukaryota; kingdom Viridiplantae; phylum Streptophyta; class Magnoliopsida; order Asparagales; family Amaryllidaceae; genus Agapanthus; species Agapanthus africanus. Next base: position 153,934,494 of record CM057337.1, on the reverse strand, counting down.
ATCGGGATTCTTCAAAGAGATCGAAGATGTAGATTCTTGTGATTGGTATTCAGATGATAGTGATGGTTTCGAGAAACGTGTTTCTTTTTCAGGTTACTCATAATTGGATGGATTCCTAAGTTGAGTAATGCTGATTAGCCTCTTTCCATTAAGTTGATATGCACTGGAGACAGCTGCATGATTTGAATCAGGTTCCAATTAAATAAGTGCCAAAGTTTCTATATTGGATATAGAATGGTTCGTACCTTAAAAGATATTAAGGTACGGGGAGTTGTCCAGCTTTTGCTTAAAACCAGACTCTGGATAACTCAGGGCACGTTTCTGTAATGGCTGTTTGTGGGTTGACCCTGGCTATGACGAGGGTTGATATTCTACCATTTGGAAGATCAATAGTGATATTGTTCTTGACTCGTCACAGTTTTAGTAAAAATGGATTTTTTCAGAAAACAGTAGTGGGAGTATGGTAGAACTGGAAGTGATTCCAGAACCGCGAACGATTACAGAAAATTTAATAGGACCTATATATTCAATCAGGTTTGACATTCCATTAGCCACTCCGCAGATATGGTGGGTAACCTCAGACACCCGAGAGGTACTTCGGTAGGCTCAAGGACGGTGACAGGGAGGTTCTTATCTACCCAGACTTGACACTACTGTTGTTCCAGGCTATGAGACCCGGTAGGAGGGTTGTCGTAGTCAGTAGGAGCAGCGGAAGCATAGTGGGCAAGTTGCTTATATCTATTTAAAGACTTGAGCAGTTATAGCGGAGATAGATCATCTATTTTTGATGTGAAAGTCATGGTTTTGACTTCAATCAGAATAAGGGATGGATCTGTTAAGAAGGTAGTAGGGTGTGATGTCATGGTATCTGGATGACATACACAGAGTGGGAAGTAAAATTCCTATACTACGATCGGTTGTACTGAGGTCGTCACACAGTTGTTTCTCCAGACAGGATATGGATATAATATTTGACATTCTGGTTTCTAGATCTATGGTTTTAGATCTGGAATTGGGTAGTTTCCTAATGTGGGTACTTTGACAGATATTCTAATGGTTTTTAGAATATGTGACTCCTAGCATGGTGGTATACCTGCAGGTGATGGAGTCACCCTCTCTAAAGGTGTCGTATAGACTAAAGGGGAGAGGGCTGTGCATGATTGGCAGATCACTTGCTTAGGCAATTGAGTCAATCATGAGATGTCATGTACCACACCAGATGTTGTTTTTGCACTAGATGCAATAAGTTTGTATTAATCCAATCCTGGAGAAACATAAGGAAGCAGTTTTAGAACATAAGTACATGTTCTACGGATTTGATGACGGCAGCCTCCTTCGGGAGACGATTATCATTCCAGGCTTCAAAGGTGACATGGTTGACAGAGTGATTGTCAGAGTTATAGTTTTTCCCTCTGACGAAGAAGGACAGTATTATGGACAGGTGGTCCAAGTGGATACTGTGGGAGGCATGGTGCCCGATACTGATTAGGTTCAGTGATCGATACAGTCTAAGAAGTTTGGATTTGGAGTTTATTTATGAACTAGGTCCCATCAGGTATCCAGACATATTCTAAGACAGGTATTACTCGATTCGGGAGATGGCTTTCTCCGCGAACTTGAGATTAAGAGAGATATAGAAAGAAACATCTAGGCGGATCCACTCACTGAGGCTATTTCTCGAACACAATAGTTTTACAAACGGGCTTTGTGAAACTGATTAGTAGAGGAGTTGGATGTTCGGTTTCACACGGGCTGTGAGTAGTCGACATCGCAATAATTAGCCTTGAGTGCAAGTGGGAGATTGTTGGAGATAGTGCCCTCATAGTCAATTATTGGATCGCAGGTACGTGATTGCAATGATTGCGGAGGACCTATACCGGTAGAACAGTCTTACTCGAGATGATAGTATGCTATCTGGTTTGCTTTTATCAGTCGTGTACATGTTCAGGTGACTGATTGCATGTTACACTTTGATAGAGCCCTTAGGATCTTGCTTTACTACCAACAGTATGATGGCGATCATATACGTGAGAGTTGGGTAGTTTATATGCATATCCTTAATTGTGGTCCCTAGTCGTGGGAGTTTCGAGACAGGGCATCGATACTCCGGAGTAGACTAGTGTATACAGTCGAGACCCCGACGAGGGGCGGTGGCCGGTCTCACAAGCCACTGGTGTCAGTTGGATCACCTAAGATGTATACAGGTGCTCATTGGGTTATGAGTACACCGGACAGGACTCGCCGGGAATCTGCTAGTTAGTACTATACCTATCGTCAGATAGCAGTTCCCTGGTGACATGTGTACAGGTTAGTTCATCGACCTGAGGTCGTCATTTGTCTCGTGTGAGTTCCCACTGTGCTTTGATTTCTACCCTACCACGGCTCAAAGGAGTGGTGCAAACATGTAGCTTTTGGGTACAGTCCCGAGCCATATGGAGGCACGTGAGCGGATCGGCAGGGGATTCGTCTCTCCCGGTATTGGGGGCGAGGTCGTGCTGTGTCTAGGAGAGCCATTACACATAGTCCATGGCCATGGCAGGAGATTTACTGGTAGGTACTCCAGTAGTATCTCAAGGTGTGATTGGGCTACACTCCGACACGACTTATACTGCTATTTGGGGTCTGACGTTACTAGCCCCCTAGGCGGATATGCGATACTCATTGACGAACGGACCGGACTGTATATACATTGTCACTGTTAGGCTCAGTAGGGTTTCCGGATGAGTTCGCTCATCGGCCTCCCTTGAGGTCAGTCCATGGGCAGCCGTTACGCATAGCTAGTGCCGCTGACGGTTTATGGTTAAACCCACTGCCAGGGTACTGACGAGTCATTAGAGTCCTCCACAGACAGTTTCCCAAGTTCGGGCGAAATGTTGTTGAGGCCGTATGGTTTTATGGCAGGGTTCGGAAAATGCACGTGCGTTTACGCACGTGTTATTTTTCGGGCAGATGATACTGGTCGGCTTTGGTTTAAGCCGGATCCGAGTATTATATTGAGTAGGTATAATATCTTTGTCTCAGTTGCATTTGTATTCGATCGTAATACAAATGCGGGTATATTTATACAGTTACGGGGTTATCCTGAAAGTTGTTTCAGGATCACTTTTGGAAGTTGCCAGTTTCCAGTTTTCTATCAGCCGTCTTTTAACATTCGGTTAAAGACGGATTTATCTTTTCTTGGATGAGGGTGATTCATGCTTCTAGAAGGTTCTAGAAGGTTCTAGAAAATGGTGACAAGGATTGTGACTCATGCTTTGATTTCAACCATTTCTTGTTTTGCTTAAGATCTTTATGCTTGATATTTTCATGTGTTCACACATGATATTTTCTCCTATGGTCACCCCCCTCTCCTACGATCACCTCCCTCTTTGCTATAAGAGGCCGGCCCCCTCTCTCTCCTCACACACTCTCTCACTTGAGGTTTTCACTTGAAAAGATTATGATAGGTTTTATCGGTGTATGGAATTTCACAGCTCATTTCATTCCATCACCCGATTCCCTCGGCAACTTCATTAACCGATCGTCCACGGACTTGGACGAAGTGAGACAAAGTCATCTACTCATTCTCTACATCATTCTTGGTCGTCTCTTTTGGTAAACTTGACGACCGAGTTGCCTCAAGTCAGAGGCGGGAGCCCGTTTAAAGAATCAGTGATGTGGTGCCACCTGGACGAGCAGATCGGAGATCGACGAGATCGGAGCAGCCGCAACGGAGCGTGGGATGATGGTTGAAGAATGAAGGACTCAGATCATTCGGTACAACCTTTCTACACTCTTTACAGTTTGTTAGTTTAGCAATAATGGCAGATCCGGGTTAAAGTATACGATAGCGCCAGTTAAAAAGTTTTTGTTCCGCATTTGGCGTCTGTAGACGGCCGGGACGCTTGCGTAGACTTACAGAAATGATTGGGCAATCGCGACTTTCGCGATATAAAAGATGAAATGATAGAGCATCGCAGAAAAGAAATAAAGAAAAATGAAATTTATGCCCTACAGGTGATATCACATCAATCCCTGTATACAATCCAGGGGCGCAAACGAAGAGGGAACCATGGCCTCCCACCAAGCTCCATCAGAAAGAGAGCCAAGCCTCAACGGTCACATCTGCATTCCAGAAGACCAACAACGGCGTTCCTTCGCAGTCCAGCAGGATGCAGATGCAACGTCAGTGAAAGACCTCATGGTTGAAACAAAGCGGAGTGACGGCAAAATCCCAGCTCCACCTCAGCATTCGTCTTGTTAGACCAGATGCAATTTCTACAACGGCGTTCCTTTGCAGTCCAGTAGGAGGCGGATGCAATGTCAACGAAAGACCTCACGGAGTGATGGAAAAATCCTAACTCCACCTCAGCATTCGTCTCGTTACACCAGACGCAATGTCAACAACGACGTTCCTTCGCAGTCCAGCAGGATGCAGATGCAGCGCCAACAAAAGACCTCACGGTCGAATCAAAGCGGGGTGATGGCAAAATCCCAACTCCACCTCAGCATTCGTCTCGCTACACCAGACGCGATGTCAACAACGGCGTTCCTCCGCAGTCCAGCAGGATGCAGATGCAGTGCCAGCAAAAGTCCTCACGGTCGAATTAAAGCGAAGTGAAGGCAAAATCCCAGCTCCACCTCGACATTCGTCCCGTTTCAGCAGATACAACATCACCAAACGGATCCACGACAAAATCCCTAGTTCCAAGCCTCGACGGTTCACCAACAACCTAGAGACAACCACGACATTCGTCTCGATACAACAGACGCAATGCCAGCAAACGAAGCAAAGCCCAAATTCCTAGCTTCAGGGTCTTGACGGCAACTCATATAAAACCTGAAGGACTATCGGAGATCATCCCACACCAGCGCGGAGTGGTCACCATCTCGACGTTCGTCTCGATACAGCAGACGGGATGTCATCACAGCGTTCTTCTTCCAACAAGATTCGGACACGCTAAAACAAACTAAGCGAAAACCAAATTCCTAGCTTCAGGGTCTTGACGGAAACTCATATAAAACCTGAAAGACTATCGGAGATCATCCCACATGGAGTGGTCACCACCTCGACATTCGTCTCGATACAGCAGACGAGATGTTACCACAGCGTTCATTCTCCAACAGACGCGACAATCAAACAACGGAGCCACGGCAAAATCCCTAGTTCCAAACCTCGACGGTTCACCAAGAACCTAGAGACAACCGCGACATTCGTCTCGATACAGCAGACGCAATGCCAACAAACGAAGCAAAGGCCAAATTCCTAGCTTCAGGGTCTTGACGGAAACTCATATAAAACCTGAAAGACCATCGAAGATCATCCCACATGGAGTGGTCACCATCTCGACATTCGTCTATACAGCAGACGAGATGTCACTACGGCATTCTTTCTTTAGCAGGATTCAGACGCGACAATCAAACAACGGAGCCACGGCAAAATCCCTAGTTTTAAACCTCGACGGTTCACCAAAAATCTAGAGACAACCGCGACATTCGTCTCGATACATCAGACGCAATGCCAGCAAACGAAGCAAAGGCCAAATTCCTAGCTTCAGGGTCTTGACGGCAACTCATATAAAACCTGAAAGACCATCGGAGATCATCCCACATGGAGTGGTCACCACCTCGACATTCGTTTCGATACAGCAGACGAGATGTCACCACAGCGTTCTTTCTCCAGCAGGATTCAGACGCGACAATCAAACAACGTAGCCACGGCAAAATCCCTAGTTCCAAACTTCGACGGTTCACCAACAACCTAGAGACAACTGCGACATTCGTCTCGATACAGCAGACGCAATGCCAGCAAACGAAGCAAAGGCCAAATTCCTAACTTCAGGGTCTTGACGGCAACTCATATAAAACCTGAAAGACTATCGGAGATCATCCCACACCAGCGCGGAGTGGTTATGACTCATCGGGGCTCTCCAAAATGAGCCTAACCTCAAGTAAAAAGCGGCACGGCAAAATTCCTAACGCTTGCTTTTCCGACGGTCAAACTGCCTAGGAGGATTGCTTGAAGACGTCTTGTCCAGCCCCCGAAAGGGATCAGAGACATGACAGTCGTGAGGCTACTCGAATAGCAAGACTGCCTATCGAGGAATACATCAGCCAACGCGACGGTACGACGGACAAAACCCTAGTACCACAGACCCTAACGGACCTCTGTCGTAAAGAGCAGAGGTTAACTGCGACGTTAGGTAATTCCTGTGAGAACTTCTCGATTCGTCTCGACTTATGAGGAAATTAGTGTCTTTGTGAGAACTTCTCGATTCGTCTCGACTCGTATGGAAAAACCTTAGGCAATGGGGATAAGGACCTATTTCCTAAGCACTGGGGCCCTGCAGGTCAGTCTAAAACGGACTCTTGCATACTATTCATGGGCCACACTCTCCAAAGTTGAATCTCGACAAGGAGGGAAACAACCGCTTACGAGTCCTTTCGAATTGTAGGAGGGAAAATTCTCTTGTGAGATCCTTACGACTCTCAAGAGAAAACGCGCTTAGGAATCCTCACGACTCGTAAGGAGAAAAGTTTTTATGAGACCCTCACGGCTCATAAAGTTGGAAAGTCTTAGGTAGCAGATCTGAACCTGCTTCCTAAGTCGTCACTACCTCTCGGAGAGTTCAAGATGAAATGTTCTTTATTATCTACGGGCCACATTTGCCAAAACCACATTCGCCGCTGAAGTGAAGAAGCTACTTACGGGTCCTCACGATTCATAAGGAAAAATACCCGAGTGAGATCCGTACGACTCACGGAAGTAATAAACACTTAGAAATCCTCACGATTTCTAGGGAGAATTTGCACCTACGAGATCCTCTCGACTCGTAGGGAGAAAAACCTTATTGAGACCCTTACGGCTCATGAAGAACGAAGAAAGTCTTAGGCTACAAGGACCCTAAACTTGTCTCCTAAGCCCTCAATTCTGTGGCCATGCATAACTCTGCACTACTTCACCCACGTACATGCTTACGTGGGCAAAGTAGTGGGGGGCATTTGTTCCCGCCAAAATTTTGGCTCACAACCTGCTCCCTTATAAAAAAAAATAATAAAATAAATAAATATAATAATAAATAATAAAAAAAATAATAAAATAAAAAATGAAGGGAAAAACTCCACATGCAAAAAATGTAACAAATGCCTCAAAACCAAGAGTTAAAACATTGTGAAGTAACGCTTCAGATGCAGCGCCAAGTGCGCTGCGCCCTAAACAGCGCACCACGTGCAAAGCACGTGTGCGCTATCGCTAGGTGCGCTGCGCTCCAAGCAGCGCACCACGTTTCATACACGTGTGCGCTAGCGCAATGTGCGCTGCCTTTTAAGTAGCGCACTACGTGCAAAGCACGGGTGTGCCATCGCTGGAACCTAAAAGCTCCCCAACCGTCAGATCAAAAATCTAATAATAATGATAAATCATTAATTAATCAGAATTAAATTCTGTTAAGGAAAGATTCCTCAAAATCTTTCCAAATGACAAGATTTTACTCTGTAAATCAGAGCACCGTTGGATCAATTATCCAATGGTAAATAAAATTAGCAAAGACAATAAATTCTGTTATGGAAAGATTTTCTCAATCTTGTTAAAAACAAGAAGACTGCCTTCTGTAAAACAGAAGCCCTAGGATCAAAGATCCAACGGTGGGGAAACATCCCCAAATCAATCAGAGCATGATCTCTTTAACTGATTTAACAAATCAATTTGCCCTATATAAAGGCCCCAAGACTTCAAGTCTAAAAAAAGAGAGACCCCCCTACAAACTTTGAGAAAACTCAAAGAAAGAAGAGGAAGCTCTTAGCAAAAAGAAGATTATTTCTTCAAGGTAAAGAATGGTTCTTGAACAAAGAGATGAAATCATCTAATGAAAAGAAAAACTATCTTCTAAAAAGATCATAGATCTACAAAAGACCAAGATCTTTGATAAAAAAGAGATCAGAGATCTTATTATAAAAACCAAAAAGAAGTATTCACTTCATTCACAGATCCTTGATCTATAAAGGCAGTGCCCTTTTTATAAACAAGAACTTTTGTTCTTGAATCTTGAGGCAAAGCCTCCTTTAAAAGAAGAACATAAACTTGTTTTTTGATCATAAATTTGGTCAGATGCGCTTTGCGCTACTGAACAATGCCTTGCACTCATGAACTGCGCTTTTGCGCTCCTTGGATCGGCGCTTAGCACCAAAACATGCCACGTGTCAAACACAGACACAGCTTGCACTTTGCGCTTCTGAAATAGCGCACTGCGCCCATGGACTGGCGCTCAGCGCCAAGCGCGCCACGTGTCATTCACTGGTGCACCATTAAATCAGCGCAAAGCGCTCATAAATGGAAAGCGCAATGCGCTAATAAACTAGCGCTTAGCGCGACACGTGTCCAATTGCGCTAATAAACTAGCGCTTAGCGCTAAGCGCGACACGTGTCCTTTTCGTGTGCGCTACCAGACAGAAGCGCAATGCGCTCTTTGATTGGCGCAAAGCGCCTGGCGCGCTGTCAGAACACACATTGTTCTGATGAATGCTATGCATTCAATACAAGACAAAAAATGTCAGGATCTGATGCTCTGCATTATTAAAAGGGCCAAGCCCAAATAAAGGCTCAATAGCCAGAACAATAAAATGTTAAACATTTATTGGACTTAGCCCAAGATTGGCCGTAAGTCCTCAACTCATATCAACTGAGACCATATGCTCATAAACCTTTTAACAGACTTTAGTCCCAAATTGGACTATAAATCTCCCAACCAAAATTGGTTCAAGGGTACATCTCTGAACTCCTCTGATATTTGTCGTTGTAATCCTTCAACGTCTTCAGAGAGGTGACGGGTCCCGACGGCCATACCTTCTACAGACTATGATGTCTTTAAACTGGACTGTGGGGTCCTTAAACCCACGGACTACGATGTCCTTAATCTCGGACCGTGGGGTCCCTTTAAACCCACGGACTATGATGTCCTTAACCTTGGACCACCATTTCCTTAAACTGGTAATGGACCACTATGTTCTTAAACTGGTAATTGACCGCAAAGTCCCTAAACTAGAACAATAGAGCCAAAATGCTCTTTTGTTGGATCTAAACGATCCTGTTAAGTCGATCTTAGTCTAAAATTAGACTAACATGTCCTTAACAAACGTTAAGTTGATCTTAGTCTAAAATTAGACTAACGTATCCTTAACAAACGTTTAAGTTGATCTTAGTCTCAAATAAGACTAACGTATCCTTAAACCCAAACCAAAAACCCAAATCTAAGAAGATACGGATTTGGACTAATCCACGCCCTACGGACGACAACATACATTAGTCTCCGTATACAATCCACGGGCAACCAAAAACAAAACAAACATCCACGACACGAAGTGACCATCTGGAGAAGGAGAAAGTTGTTACCGCGATGCAGTAACGTAATTAACTGCAGGGGCTTGCGCCTACAGGGAAGAGCGTCCCCACAATCAAAAACCCCTCAAACGAGGGGAATCTGACGAAGTCTGCTACATCGGCCGCATCCGTTTAAACCTTCGATACATGGTGCCATAAATCAACTTGGCATCTTCGGAGAGGTGGACGGATAGCACCAATTAGCATCTGCCCCGAATTTCAGGCAAGACGAACCTACGCGGTCGCGTCGGTCGCGTCTCTGTGTTTGGAGGGAAACAATTTCTATTTTCGTGGATTTAAGAAACCGCAAGGTACGTTTTTTTTGAAAAAAAACTGGAAATATTTGTAAATGTGCGGTTTTCCCTTGGTTCGAAAGAGTGTGTGTTTGTAGTTAACCGCAATCAGAACGGTATCGCGTGTAGCTAGACCGAGATGAGTACGGGTCGTCCTCTGGGAAACGTGGAACCTTTTACTTTTACTTTAGATGTGTTGAGAAAGAGAGGAGGGATAAAGAGTTTTGAGAATGGTTTCTAGATCTACGTTAAACAAGAATGTAAAATATAGATCTAGATTATTTTAAAGATGTAATTAATATAATAAGAGGGCTTGTAGGGTTCGTTAGGATTTAGTAGTTATGGACGATTAATTAAAAGTTACCCTTTTTATCCATTAATAGATTTAGAACTAGAACGACGGTGATGCGTGTAGATTAGGGTTTCTGGAGGGAAAAAGAATCCCACTCTTAACCCTTATCTCGACACGGAACTCCGTTCATATCTAGCCTTTACCAAAACAACCATTAATCTAATCTCTAATCGCGGTCGGAACTAGCAAAGAATTGCTAGCGCGCCCGATTAGGATGTTAATGATTCTTTTGATAAAGTTCCTAAACTTTATAGGACTTAAAAAGGGTTTAGTTATTTTCATCGTCCATTATCCTACCCTAATCCTACGAACCCTAACAAGCGGAGAATTACTTGCGCATGTTGGGAAAAGAAGATGAAAAGAGAGATAGGGAAAACATAATGTAAAATGCAAAGACAATTAAATAAAATAACTACCTTTATTAATCGACTTCTTCAAACTACACTTTTAATCCATAGAAAATGATTACAACTAGTTGCTTCTCGATCTTTCCTAAGGAGGTAGTCGAACAGTCGATGATCAGCCTGGATGCGTGAGCGTCGGGAGCTTCGTGATCTCTTCGGCTTGATGATTTTTCCAAGAGGGTCTCGGTGCCTTTTTATAGTGCAAAGCCAGAATCTTTTGCTTCAAAAGTTGGTAAAATATAGTAGAGAATCATGCCCCAAAATCTTTCCAAATGATCCCTCTAGATTGCCGCGGATCCGCGGCCAAAGGGGGGGTATGGCCGCGGATCCGCGGCCAATGGGTGAGATCTCTTGATCAATTTTCTTGTGCTTGCATCTTGTGACATGTGGCAATCCTAGGCACCTTCAGAATTCAAAAATCTTTTCTCGGTTGCTTCCAGACTTGGTCTCCAAGTTTTGCTTCTTAATTTGGCAAGATTTCTTCAACAACTTGATTTGTTTGATAAATTCTGCATAACAACTTGGAAAATTCTGCACAATAATCTCAAATAATATTTAGTAGCCTTAGTTCTACTAGGATTTAGTCAATAGATTTATTTGCATACATTTTCCTACCAAATGATAATTAAAATATATTAACACATGGAAAATGGTGTTTTAACACATAAACCCTCATATGTATAATATATTAAAATAAAGTCCTTTTTTAATATAAAAATAGTAGGAAAAATGTAATACAAATGTGCAGTTTTATCAACTGAACAATACTCAGTACATGTAGTTGTATCTCGATGTAGTACTTGGTTTGGATATTGCTGTTACATCTCATATTACTATGCATCTGCAACTATGATCACACACACACACACACACACACATACACACACACACACACATATATGATGTTTGTTTCATGCATACTTGCGATTTCCTGTATAATATTATTTACTACTCACGAGTTGGCAACTCACCCCCGCTGTGCCACACTGCCTCATAAGACTGACCCTCAGAGTAGTCGCGACAGGACCCCTTACTTCCTCTACTTCTGCGGATACCGCTACTTTTGGCCATGACTTTTGGTGTAGGTGGGTTTTGTTGAATGTATCCGCATTTCCACTGTGTATCTTATTTGTATCTAGTACTCTCCATCTACCACTTCTACCATTGTATATGGGACCTAGAGACGTGACAGTGAGATTTGTATATTTTTTTCTCTGGTGTCGAGCTCATGTGAGCCGACTTGGTGCTTTCTTATTTCTTGCTTTTAGATATTTATTTCACACTATTATGATGTTTCTTGCATGTGGTTGTGATTCCGCCATTGGCGAAGAGCTAGCTCCTGCTTGGGGATGCCCTTTTATTATTTCTTATGTATATTCATGTATTGTACCCATTTGGGCCAGTTTTTATAAAGGAAACTCTGCTGAAATTTTTGGGAAAACTTGATACTTTTAAAATGTTTAATGTGACTTTAGTTTGTTACAATCATCTTTTTAAAACAAGTCTTTCTTCACTCTACTTAAACGGTTTAGATTTCTTGGCTTTGGCTTACTTAGATTATGCTACGTCTTTAGACATTGCGTGATTTAAGTGCCAGTCACGTTCCACATATTCGGGTCGTGACAAAAACTCATGGTGGACGCTAAATATCATATCAAGAGAAAACCACATATTTTTAAATAAATCTAAGTTTTGAAAATGTATCTGCGGTTTCTCAAGTCAAGAAATTTCATGAAAACAGAAATCTCACAAAATATCATAATAAATGAGTATGGCAATGATGGCAAGTGTACATGATATTGATATGATGCAAGCTAGATGAATAACGCGAGGATCTGTCTATCAATAAGATGCAATGCAATGCCAGATATCATGTGAGTTCTATAGTGTACGTGACATGGCAATTACCATTGGCGTGTGTGTACATATAGGTTAGTGCACATGCGGCATAAACCAATGGTAATGGTGCAAGTGTTCTAGTGTGGAGATATCAATACGTATGATAATGCGTATGCAATATGGAAATGTTCATAGGTATATGTATATGAGGTTTGTAACTTGGTTCTAAATATCGAGCAGTTTACGCCATCCGAATGATTCCCCCATAGATGTTAAGTCTACTCACTGGAACGGCCTTAAGCTATTCGAATCCGACCACCTCCTTCCCTTTTTTTGCTGCGTCCGATGTCTCCGCAACCGATCCTAACATCGAACAAAACTTAGCATATGAGGCTAAAATCCCGATATGACACGCAACAAACACTACACGAACGAACTAACTCTTACAAGTTAACACGGGTAAACTTAGTGTGCTAAACACGTGTAACAACCACTTAAGACTACCCCTAAGAACCGTTAACCAAGTAAAACACTAAAACAACAATCGGAATGTCCATATCGTACGTTAACACATCACCTAAAATAAGGTAAAACGATCCCAGAATTTTGTATATGCAAAATTAGAAAAAGTTGCATATACCAGAGATCTAATTGGAGTCTCAGAGAGCCCATGAAAAAAACCTATACTCAAAATCCCCAGATGGGCCGCAAATTGCGGCCAAAAGCAATATTTTGGTGGCCAGAATATTGAGGTAGGGGCTCAGGTTTTTTGAGTGCACTCAGGGTCCTATAACTAGCTCCCAGTAATTGCAAATTTTCTCTGAAGTCTCTGGTTTGATAGCAGATTCAGATTGGAACCCTAACCTTTAACTAAAACTAGTTTTAACACTAATTTAAAACATCAAGGTGGTTTAGTGAAAACTTGGTGGTTATATAAGGATATAAGGCACTAAACTACTCTTAGCTAATCTAATTTAGGTTATGGTTTCTCTAGAAATTATCATAACCCCAAACTTATCTCAAAACCTCACTTTAAATTCTAAAACACAACAAAACATATCTTTAATTAATATTAGGAGTGTTTAAGGTAAAAGTTTAGTGAAACATGTTTAAACTTGGCTCATTACCTCAATATTGACTTGAGGGTGATCCTAAACTTGCAAGGTAGCCTCTAGATGAAGACTTGCTTCAAAAGACTCTTGAAGGCATAAAAGTTGGATTTGTGATTTTGAGGTTAATTGTTGTAGGGTAATTTGCAAGAGAGGAGGTGGGAAAATGAGGGAGGAAAAGATGAAGAGAAGAGGGTAGAATGAAGAAGAGAAGGATCTAGAGAAGAGTGATGGCTAATATTAGCCATGGCATAAAAATAACTCTTCATTTATTGAACCATACCTCCATGTCTCTCATATTATTATTTTTCTTTTTCCTTTCATTTCTAGAACCATCTTAATATATTAAATATTTATAAACAAATATAAATTGTGGTTTAAATTGTCACGGTTGCCTAAACATGTTTTAACATAAACTAACATGTTGTTAACACTAGATTAGTATATATATATGTGTGTAATAAATAAACTAATAAATCTATATAAATAAATAATTATATATATCTGTGTGTGTGTGTGTGAAAATAATTGTTAACTAAGTTTTATTGAAAACACATGTTATATCACTAATTAAAGTATAATTAACTCTAAACAAATTTTAAGACGTTACAATCTTCCCCCTTAAGAAAATTCGGTACCCGAATTTAAAATCTAACAACGCGTACTTTCGAAGAGATGGGGAAATTTCTTCCGCATCTCGCTTTCGGCTTCCTATGTGACCTGTTCGATGTTCGGTCCATACCATAGAACCTTCATGGATGGTAAGGCTTTCGACCGCAATTTCTTCATCTGCCGGTCCAGAATAATTACCGGCTGCTCGGTGAATGAAAGACTGCACTCCAGCTGGATCGTCTGATGCTGAATTGCATGAGAAGGATCATGAAGGTACTTGTGAAGCATAGATACATGAAATACAGGGTGTACATTCGGAAAACTGGGCGAAAGTGCTAAACGATAGGCGACGGTACCGACTCGCTCAAGAATCTTAAAAAGACCCACATATCTGGGACTAAGCTTCCCCTTCCTTCTGAACCTCATCACACTCTTCATCGGAGAGACCCGTAAGAAAACATGATCACCTATGGCGAGCTCAAGTCTGAGACGATGACGATCGGCATAAGACTTCTTCCAACACTGGGCTGCTCTCATCCTATCCTGAATCAACTGAATCTTCTCTGTAATCTTCTGAACTAGCTGCAGTCCCAAAATCCTGCTCTCAGTGAGCTCGGTCCAATATACTTGTAACGACTCTAAAATTACTGTTCGAAATTTTCCAGTTTAATGTACAGAAATGAGTTTACAAGCCTGAGTATGAGTTATAAGTAAACTTTGTTAAATAACAGCAAGACGCTACTTGTAGCTCATCGGTAAAGACCTTGCACTACTGTGACGTAGCCCCGGTGTTCGATCCCCATTAGACACTTTATTTTTTTTTCTGATTTTTTTAAAAAATTTTTGGAAGCCCAAAAGTTTACATGTGCAATACACATAAAAATGAAAAGTCTGAAAAATCAAACATGTGAAAAATGGAGTTAACACTGACTTGTACACGTGGCACAAATCCAACGACCCAACACCCAAGATCGGCCGGCGGAAATTGAGTTTGGGCCGGGTACCGACGGTCCAACCATGGAAAATCATGCTCGGGCTTTACACACTCGACTCTTCCCCTACCCCTAACCCCCCTGCACTGTTTGATTGCCCTGCAATCAAACATAGACCCTTAATTCCACCATTTATCATCTTGTTAATGTATTTTAATGCGCCATTTTAATTCCAAAACCCTAATTCTAAACTATAAATTTCACCCCACCATTTAGCTCGACATCACTCTGAAAATTCTAGCCAAAACACTCAAAATTTCTTAAGTACAAGTGGAGTAAAAGAGGAGTTAACAAGCGATCAACTTCCAGCGAAAAATCGAAGCTATTCCGACTCTCCCGCGAAAACTCAACGACACCCTTCTCTTCTTCCACCTCTTCTAAACTTAATCAACTAGTAACTCCCTCCCAAACTCCCTTTCTATTT
Source organism: Agapanthus africanus (assembly GCA_030015575.1). Classification (NCBI taxonomy): domain Eukaryota; kingdom Viridiplantae; phylum Streptophyta; class Magnoliopsida; order Asparagales; family Amaryllidaceae; genus Agapanthus; species Agapanthus africanus. The sequence goes on along the minus strand of CM057337.1, from coordinate 153,919,114 downwards.
TTTGAATTTCTTTTTAATCAAAATCGGTAAAAGTGGAGTTAATACCGATATTTTTTCTAAACTCTAGAAATCCCACTTTTTCTTAAATATTGTTCATCCATACTCTTAAACAATGCTTGTAATCATAAAACCAAAGTTTAGAACCAAATTTTAATCAAGAATATCATGCAAAATAACTTTAATTTAACTTTTTTTTATTAAAATACCATGAATTTTAAATATCACCTCTTTTAGTTTGCTACAAACATACCTTAGGAAAACTTCATGAGGTAATAACCTACCTCTCACGTACACACTTGGTTTCCATAGCACGACGCTCTTTTAATGTATTTTTGTATGAAGAAAATATTACATTAAAATACCATTTACTTTAAAAACGTTTTTTTAAAAAGTATTTCGATTCCTTTGTGATTATGCCTCTACAACCCTTTTTAGGGGACCCGCTATTGGATGGTGCAGATTATCATACATCCTTGGGCTAGTAGAGTGAGATGCAGACCTCCTCACGGAGTATTCGGTCTCGAAAGGTTTTAAATACGGTTTTAAAGAAAAAACACATTTTTCTACTTAAATAAAATTTAATTTTTAATAATTATATAAATATTACCAATCTACATATTTTCAAAATATAATAAAATTACATTTTTTTTAAAATAAAAGAATTACAAGTTTCACTAAAATACTATCAAGTTACCGAAAAGACAAGTTTTACAATAAAATACCATGAATTTCCAAAGTTAATTGTTTATCACTAAAAAACCTCAAATCCATAAAACTCATACTCATGAAAACCCTAATAATATAAATAACCCATCGAGGTTTATTTTTAACTATATTATAATATTTTTCATAAAACCCCCTCGAGTTATATAAAACAATATTTAAGGACCTTAGTAAATATAGGTTTAAGCGAGATCCATTCTATTGAGCCCCAGGGAGCCGGATAATGTGAGTGCTTGTCTATTCAGGTTAGAAAACTTAATAGAGTTATCAATGGTAATTGTCTTGGAAAAAGACACAAATCCTGCCGTCCATGTGCAGCAGTTACCGATGACTCCCGAACCTAATTCAGGATCTAAATCAGTCATAAGTGTCTGACTCAGTCTGAGTCTAACTCAAACCTGAATCCAAACTCAAATCAGATTCCAATTCAAACATGAATCCAAAGTCTATCATGGATACTTGAACATGAACCTGAATACCTGAATTCAAACAACAATATCAAACTTGAATATTGACTAGATTTGACCGAACTATGGTTATAACTTGACATGACTGAATACATGATTACATCCTGAACATGACTACTTGAATAACTTGTATCCATGGTTTCGACAAGACTTGTAAATATAATCTATACAATTCATTACGCGGGGATAACGGGGTAGATTGGTACGGAACGTATTAACGTGGTACGAGATGGTCACTTAAAAGATATCTACATGAACTCTCGTGCCGTTGTCCCGTGGGTTTTGACGGGGCCTTGTACTACATGTTATCATAGTCCACGGGATAAGATGGACTCATATCGAATACACAAATACCTTCTGTACCAAGATACAAACAACTGCGTTAGATTAACAAGCTTATACCTGTACAACTTACCAGTTTCATTTTCACATTACTTATCCTATTTCGTTCTTTCTTTTGGGACTTACCGAGCGCTAGTTCGCTGACGACATTCCTGTCTTTTCTTTCTTTGGAATGTTCGTCAGGAGGACCAGACTCTCAGGAGATCGAGCCTAACCAGGAGGACTTGGATCAGTTCACTGCCCAGCCGGACTTCTAGCTCTCCTTGTATTTACTTTCAGTTTGTATGCAACTGTTTAGGCACTGCTGATTTCACTGTATCGTTCCTTTTCAAAACAGTTGTATATAAAGATGAATGTTAATAAAGGTTGTTGTTTGTTTTATATCTCTTGTTATTCTTGTGCATTTTATATATTGCTTAATTATGCTTAACATACTTATTTCTTTATACATACGTCGCGGCCTCGCCACGTTTCCTCTTCTGTCTACTGGGAAGCGGGGCGTGCCAGGTTTTGTTGGTGGCCCATGCAGGTCAGTTCTGCATGAAGTCTTAAGCAATATATCACAAGAATTATAAGAATCAGCAACTATATATTCCTTACATTTCAAATTCTTTGAACCTATCCTAACCTTTCTTTTTCTGTCAAGGTCATGGATTCTACTAACAACACAAGCATGAACGTCAATGGAAACACTCCACCGCCTACTCTACCACTAACACCTACAGTTGTAGCTCCCATCAACGAGCAAACGGTACTGCTTGAGGCGATCAAGAGCCTCTTAGAGGGCCAGCAGCAGCAGACTTCTATCCTTATGCACCGCCCAGAAGCCGAGGCACTCGGTGCTAGGTTCCATAGCACCCTAACTAGGATTTATGGGGCATCAAGTATGCAATTTTAAAAAAACCTAGAGAGCTATGCAACCCATGCTAAGGATCTAACTAGAAAATTAGGAATTAAGCTAGCATGTAATCAAACATTACACTAAGTGAATGAGGAATACAACCTTTATAGACCGGTCCTTCACTTCTAAAGCTCCGTGTAGTAGTCCCTTCGCTCCAAGTAGTAATCTCTTGGACTCTAGTAAGGGTTCACAAGGCGAAAAGAACAAGCTTGCTTGAAGTCTTCGAGGCTGAAGATGATCTACGTCGTGAAATCTCCAACTCAAGTTACCTCTTTATAATTAGGAATTAGTGAAGCAAACAACCTAAACTAAATGGATAATCTAGTGTAGGTTGATGAAGTAGGATTTTTGCTCACTTTAGAATAATTTTTCTCACTATATTTCTTCATTTTCCAAAAAGCTAGAGAGCAAACTTGGAATGAAGAAGAAGATGCAGATGAGAATGGAATGAGAATCAATGAGTGAGAATATCAACCATGGGTGGGATAATATCTTATATTAACTCATGTAGAGACTTAACCATCACTTAAGATAATGGTTGGGTTAATAAATATATAGGTTAAGAAAAAATTAGTGTACTAAGTCAATGGTTCTACAAGCTTCCATTAAGCATCCAACCATGACTAATTTCCACCTAATTTTGTATTTATCTTAAATAATAAAACCCTCATTATATTAATTATGGTATGAGTCTCATACACCCATGTAGCATGTAACAACTAGCATGACACAATAATATATATCACATATATATTGAATGTGCACAAGTGAGAAAATGAAATGCTTAAGTGAGAAAATATTAGTTAATGAAAAATTAATATATCAAATATATAATCATACATTAAATTATTAAATCAACACTTGATTTAATAATCCGGCCATATCACATATAACCGACTAATATTATTTGTATCAACTTATCGAATCAACACTTAATTCGATAACCCGGTTATATCACATATAACCGACCGATATCATATATCGCGAGATTAGAATACGGTATCACATACTCGTATTAATCTCGGTCCTACACATATCATATATGTGCTCCTACTTCGTTTCGCCTGAGTTAGAAAACCTCTGTGTAGGACTCTAAAGACTCATCAATACGCCAACAGTAGGTGATGAACATATCAGTCGCCCACAAGCCGTCAACGGTACTAGCTGGATATAATGGCTACCCGGATATTGAGTGATCAGAAGATCAATAAGCAAGCTTGCTCATACTCCTGCGAATACAATAAGTAACACTACCGTACAGTCCGGTCTCTTCATTTGATATGTCGCATATCCAGCCTGGGGGTGGTGAACGTCAGACTCCAATAGCCTGATAAGTCATACCGATGTGAGGCCCATAACGGTTTGAGAAACTACTGATAACACTTACCAGTAAATCTCAGCAACTCTGGCCAGGGATTTCCTGTTATGGCCAATCGAGCATAGCGAAACATCAACCCCTAATACTGGGAGAGATGAAATTTCCTCCTATCGCTCATTGTCTCCATATGGCTTGGGACTGTACCCCAAAACCACCGTTTTGCACGTTCTTTTGAATGTGGTAAGGTGGAAATCAAAGCACAGTGGGAATCATACAAGACTCTATGACGATCTCGGGTCTACAGACTAACCTGTACCAGTGTCACCAGAGAACTGCTATCTGACGCGAGATATAATACCATATAGGTGTTCTCGGCGAGCCCTGTTCAGTGTACCCAGTCTCCATTGAGCACCCGTATACAATCTTTGATGTCAAACACTAATGGATGTGGGATCATCCATCGCCCATCATATGGGTCAAGAAACGTATACGCCAGTCTACTCTAGAATATCGATGCCCCGTCTCGATACTCCCACGACTAGGAACAATTGAAGGATGTACTTATGGACTACCCTGGCCCCACTAGTATGATCTGCATCATAATCCTGGTAGTCAAGTACACATCCTAAGGGTTTTATCAACATGTAACAGAGAGACAATAAGTGATATGTTAAGATAAAGAGCAACCAGATAGCATACTATCACGTCGAGCAAGAAAGTCCTCCCTATATATGTCCAAGCATTCACTATAATATATATCATATGTACAATAATGGCTTCTAGGGCATACATACAACTAACAATCTCCCACTTGCACTAGGGCCATTTGTTGTAGTATCTCATACTCAACGTCCGATAAAAATATCTCTAGGGAAAGGCCTTTGTGAGTGGATCCGCCGTGTTATCCTTCGCATCAACTCTCCTATCCTCGATCCCTTAGAGATCAACCATCTCCCTGATCAGGTGATTCTGCCTCAGAATATGTCTGGATCGCTGATGGGACCGGGGTTCCTAGGCCAAAACCACAACTCCATTGTTGTCACAATAACAGCTATTGGACGCTCAATGGTAGGAACTATGTTCATCTCATGAACAAGAAATATCCAGACACCCACTTTGGCAGCATCGTTGGCAGCGATGCATTCAGCCTTTATCGTCTAGTTTGCCACGGTATCTAGCTTGGAACTCTTCCATTATACCGTCCCTCTACTGAGGGTAAAGACAAAACTGGAGACCGACTTTTAGTCGACCTTATCACTCTGGAAGCTCGAGTCGGTAAAGGACTCCCACTGGAGTTCACCGTTACCAAACACCAAGAACATTTCTTCAGTGCTTCTCAAGTACTTAAGAATGTTCTTCACAGCTGTCCAGTGATTCTCCCAAGATCTGATTGATTCCTGATCACTACACCTAGTGAGTTATCTACATCTAGTCTGGTACATAACATCGCATATATGATAGAGCCTACCGCCGAAGCATAGGGTATTCCTTATACGCGAGCTCTCTCCAAATCAGTCTTGGAAGACATCCTTTTGGAGAGAGTGATTCTTGAGTAAGTTGGCGAACCACCATGCTTAGAATCTTCTATACTAAACCCCTTTAGTATGGTGTTAATCTACCTGGATTTGGGACACTCCCAACATCCACTTAGATTTGTCTTTATAGATCTAAAACCTCAAGATTTAGTAGGTAACACCCAGATCTTTCATGGAGAATCCTCGTGATAAGAGGAGCTTGACCGAGTGTAGTATAGGAACACTATTTCCTATCAAGAATATGTCATCTATGTACAATACGAGGAAGAGGATCTTACTCTCTACAACCTTCTTGTATATACAAGGTTCATCTGTATTTTTGATGAAGTCAAACTCTTTGACTGCCACATCAAAACAGACGTTCCAACTCCGCGATGCCTGCTTTAATCCTGATGGAGTTAAGCATAGTCACTGGAGAAAAAGGTTTCATCATAATCCACACCTGGTTATTGACGACAACCTTTAGCAACAAGTCTAGTTTTGAAAGTCTCAACTTTTCCATCTACACCAGGAATCTTCTCAAGATCCGCTTGCTCCCGATGGGTTTTATGCCTTTAGGTGCAACTACTAAAGTCACTACTTTGTTGGTGCATATGGATTCCATCTCAGATTGCATAGCATCCAGCCATTTCACAGAGTCCCCACTTGTGATGGCCTGCTTGAAACTAGTTGGGTCATCATCATCCATGATGCAATCCTCACTCCCACTGTCATTAAGAAAACCGTAGTATCTCTCAGGTGGATGAGGAACCCTACCGGATTCATAGAGAGGCCGAGGTTTGTTGGAGACTATTGAATCCTTTGGTTCCACTAAATCATTAGTTCCAGTTTGTGTAGCTGGAAATCTTTCCAGTTCTACCTCATGACCACTAATTTCTTTCATAAGAAATTTCTTTTCTAAAAAGGTGGCATGCTAAGAAACAAAACACCTTTTGCTCCTCAGTGTGGTAGATGATATACCCTTGCGAATGTTCGGAATATCCAACAAACTTATACAGAACTAACTTTGCCTCGAGCTTGTCCGGATTTTTCTTTTCAACATAGGCCGGACAATCCCATATCTTAACTTGTTTAAGAGATGGTCTCTTCCCATTCCATATCTTATATGGAGTGGTAGGCACTAATTTGGATGGAACCCTATTTAATAGATATGCGACTTCTCAAGCGCATAACCCCAAAAGGAAACAGGTAACTCAACAGTACTTATCATAGAGCGCGCCATATCTCATAGGGAGCGATACCTCCGCCCCAATGCACCGTTGTTCTGTGGTGTACACGGAGGAGTAAGCCGAGAGAGAATCCTATTCTCTTTTAAATAATCTATGAACTCCATGCTCAAGTATTCTCCTCCCCGATCACATCGAAGGACTTTAATACTTCTACCCGTTTGGTTCTCTACTTCAAGCTTATATTCCTTGAATTTCTCGAAAGTTTCAGACTTGTGTTTCAACAAGAACATATGTCCGAATCTTGAGAGTTAGTCAGTGAATATAATGAAGTATGAGGAACCAACCCTAGCATTTGTAGACATAGGACGATATACATCATCATGTATCAGTCCAAAGAGTTCAGTAACTCTTTCTCCGTTTCCAGCAAATAGAGTATTGGTCATTTTATTTTTGAGACAAGACTGGCAAGTATCATAAGATGAAAATTCGAACAGATTCAAATATTCATCCTTATGTAACTTAGCTAGTCACGTCACATTGATATGACCTAGTCTACAATGCCACAAGAAGGATTCGTTCATTTCTAAACTTTTCCCTTTGTGTGTGTTCAATATACTTTGAACTATGGTTTGATTTAGAATGTATATGCTATTACATAACGTGCCTGATCCAATCAACTCTTGATTCAGAAAAATGTTCACAACATTAACCTCCAATACAGAATTATATCCTTCTTTAACTTAATAAAGAAACTGATATAATGTTGTATATCAGGTTCGGCATGTAATAACATTTGTTCAGAATCAATGTATTTACCACTTGCAAGGTGATATTCGCCAACTGATTTGGCTGCAACATTTGCACCATTCCCTACTCTAGAGAATGATCACATTTTCTCAGTTGTCTACCTTTCTTTAGCCTATGTAAATCTTATATATGTGGGATCCTGTTCCGGTATCTCATGCCTAGGACGTAGAGTGTACTGAGAAACAGTTCTCGGTAATAAACACACCTGAAGAAAATGCATCAACATGCACATTCCTCGTTTGGGTCACGTAGGAATCCGGGTATTCCCCTATTTCTTGCTCAGACTTATAACAATTATAAGAAAGAGCGAAACCAACGTTCCCCAGCTCAGTATTACAAGTGGGTTCGGTCAATATATCCATATTATTATCTTAATGTCTGCAATGTAGTCCTCAAATGCTGCTCATGCTCCTCTCGGCTCTTAGAGTACACCAGAATGTCTTCTATGAATACGATAATAAACCGGTCGAGGAACGACCAAAAGATTCGGTTCATCAAATTCATGAACGCTGCTGGGCATTGGTGAGCCCAAACGACATCACCAAGAACTCGTAATGCCCGTAGTGCGTCTGAAAAGTAGTTTTCGGAATGTCATCATTCCGGACCCGCAATTGATGATAACCTGACCGTAAGTCAATCTTCGAAAAATATCCTGCACCCTGGAGCTGATCGAACAAATCGTCAATGCAAGGTAGAGGATACCTATTCCGCACCATAACTCGGTTTAGCCGACGATAATCAATGCACAAGCTCATACTGCCGTCCTTCTTCTTAACGAACAGGACATGAGCTCCCCAAGGCGAGACACTCGGTCGAATAAGTCCCTTGTCAAGCAAATCTTGCAATTGATCCTTGAGCTCTTTAAGCTCCGTTGGGGCCATCCGATAAGGCGGTATAGAAATAGGCCTCGTGCCGGGAATTAAGTCAACGCAGAACTCAATATCGCGCTCTGGAGGCAACCCAGGTAACTCATCAGGAAATACATTGGGGAATTCTCTCACAATCAGAACCTGGTCCAACGGAACCTTTGTGGCTCCACATCATAAATATATGCTAAGAATCCCCGACATTATTTTCTCAAGAGACGACTAGTGCAAATGGAAGAAATCATACTGTGAGGGGTGGCACTGCGGTCGTCTTGAATAACAAGAACTGGCTCTCCTGGAAAACTAAATCTGACCGCCTTCTCACGGCAGTCCACGGACGCATAACAAGTGGGTAACCAGTCCATGCTGAGTAGAACATCAAAGTCTAACATGTCGAGAAGGATCAAATCAACAGAAGAATCTCTATCCCCAATACGAATGGAACATGACCGGAACACGTGTTGAGCAATAAAGGACTCTCCTACAGGAATAATTACAACTAGTGCCTGATCTAACAAGGATGAATCTCAGCCCAACCTCGGTACGAAGTGTGTGGATACATAAGAGTGCATGGAACCAGGGTCAAACAATATGCGCGTGTCGAAAGAACACACGGAAAGAGTACCTGTCATGATGGCATTCGATGCCTGAACATCCTGAGGAGTCAAAGCAAAAACTCTGGTCTGTCCTCTACCGGTATCCCACTGTCCTCAACCTATGCCGCCTCGTCCTCTCTGAATAGAACTGCCATGAACATGGCCTCTCTGAGCATCTGTCTGGCATGGAGTAACGACGGGCATAGGAAGCAATGCTCTCGGAGGAGGAGGTGAAGAGGGTAAGGTGACCTGTGGTACTGCTGCCCCACCCTGACGTCTGACAGTACAATGCCCGATGCGGTGATGTGGACTTCCACACCGAAAACATCCCGGCGATGGCTGCTGACTTTGTAAGTAAGAGCTAAATAACTGCCCCCGGATCAAGACTCTGCCGCCTCCACGGCCTAGAAAGAATCCACCGCGGCCTCTGCCTGCCATACCTCTGCCAATCTTCCCGGAAACTGATACACCAGTGTGAACCCGCTTCAGTTCCGGAACAGTCGTAGTCTCGGTAATACGCTCCTCTACTAGCATGGCTGTGTCCATCGCTGCTGCATAGGTATCAAAGTACTGGGTGCTAATAGAGTGGAACAACTGTGTGTCAAGACCTCGCACAAATCTCTTGACGCGCTTCTCTTCGGTGTCCACCAAATAAGGAGCATATCTGAATAGCTGAGTGAATGGGATATCATACTAGGCCATAGTCATACCAGGAGTCTTGCGTAAAGACTTAAAATTGCGAGCTCGAGCATCCCTGACGCTCTGCGGAAGGACGAGTAAGAAAGACCGTTGAAAACTCATCCCATGTTATAGGAGGAAGACCAGCAGCTCGACCTTTCTCAACGAACTCACACCAAGTCTGGGCAAGACCCTCCAAACGGAAACTAGCAAGCTCAACCGATCTCGCATCAGAACACGTTATGGAACGATAAATCCTGGCCATTCTGTCGAGGAATGTCTGTGGATCCTCTTCTGCATCTGTGTCAGTGAAAACCAGAGGCTTCAACCTCATAAACTCCGGTAGTGATACTGCGATAGTCTCAGTAGCGGAAGGTACAACTGTTTGAGCAGTAGGTACTATCACAGTCCCTGTTGTAGGCGAAACATCATCTGATCTCTGTGCTCGGCTGGCCTTGACCAAAGATCCAACCATCTGGCGTAAATCATGGATACTAGCCTCCAGCCTAGCAATCTGGCCTGAAGAAGGATGATCAACCCGCTCCTGAGGGGTAGACGTACCGCCCTGGTCGGTCCTCTTCTAAGACGAGCCCGCCCTAACCTCGTCTCTGGCGACAGCCCTCTAGGCTCTCGTAGTCTTCGGCGGCATGGTGGTTGGAACAAGAAACAGGATTTGGTAAAAACATAGCAACCGGAACAAAAGGATGCATGGAATCAAGGAAAGGAATCACAAGGAACATGTCCTAAGGTCATTTAGGCGAAGTATCATATCGTGAATATGCCGCGGAACATACACACGTTACATCACTCTGCTTAAGTTACCCACTCCATCATACCAAGGGTCATCCTACACTCAAAAAGGTAAAACCTAGCGCTTTGATACCAACTTTGTCATGACCCAAATGTGGAACGTGACCGGCACTTAAATCACACAACGTTTAAAGGTATAACGTAATTCAAGTAAGCCGAAAACCCAAAATCTAAACCGTAATTTAAGATAGAGTGATAAAAATCTTTATTTAAAAAGTTAATTTAAGGTGCAAAGAGTTATATCAAAACCTTTTTGAAGATTGAGTTATTGTAAAATTTTTGGCAGCATCTCGTTTGTAAAAACCGATCCAAACCGATACATAAGCATAATATATAAGAGCATCCCCATTTAGGAGACATCTCAATACCATCCGGCGGAACACAATCACAAGTAAGATATACGACATCAGTGAAGAAATAAGAAAATAAGAAAAGAAAACAATATCGACAACAAAAAAACATAAAGTCGGCTCACACGAGCATGAAACCCAAAGTCAAATATAATACAAATCTTCCAGTCTTGCCTCTAAGTCAAATATACATGTGGTAGATGGAGTATATTAGATACAATGAAAAAGAGTACAAAGTAGAAGACAAAAGAATACTCATAATCCACTTACAAAATATCATGTCCAAAAAGTAGTAGCAAAAGTGGTAATAGTAGTGTGCCCCGCCGCGACTACACTGACGGATCGGCCCTGCAAGACACTGTGGCACAACGGGGGTGAGTTGTCAGCTTGTGAGTAGTAAGTAACATAATAAGTGGCAATCGCATGCATATACGTGCCAACGACAGATCCTAAGTATGAATTTATGATGCGGTGTACTAGTATAGATGCAACATGAATAAGTGAGCGAAGTATGAAATCTGGGGTATAGCAGCTATAAGAAACTGAGTTTGTCTTAATTAATTTCAATATGGTAGAACCAAAAGTATCATCAATAAAAACAACATAAATCCTGTGTCAAGCATCGACACTTAAAAATCTCAATATCTCTGGTGCCGTCTCTCAGATCGGCCTTCAGATCTATCTGATCATACGACTCCGGTCGGTATCCTTCGGATATTCGTCGAGTCCAAACTATTACCGGTAGGTATTGTTCCCCTACCAGGCTCAACGTCTCTCTTTACGATCTTCTTACCCCGGGGTACCGTACCGGGTCCACCATGTACCCGCAGACGGTGCCTCCTCTCTCCTCGAATCGGGTATACAAATAACTCAGAACCGAGAAAACTCATGGTAGACGCCAAACATCAAATCAAGAGAAAATCGTGAATTTTAAAATAAATCTAAGTTTTGAAAATGTATCTGCGGTTTCTCAAATCCAAAAATCTCATGAAAACAGAAATCTCACAAAACATCACAATAAAAGAATATGGCGATGATGGCAAGTGTACATGATATTGATATGGTAAGCTAGATGCATAACGCGAGGATCTATCTATCAATAAGATGCAATGAAATGCAAGATATCATGCGAGTTCTATAGTGTACGTGAAATGACAATTACCAATGGTGTGTGTGTACATATAGGTTAGTGCACGTGCGGCATGAACCATTGGTAATGGTGCAAGTGTCCTAGTGTGGAGATATCAATGCGTATGATAATGCGTATGCAATATGGAATTGTGCATAGCTATATGTATATGAGGTTTGTAACTTTGTTATAAACATCGGGCGCTTTACGCCATCCGAACGATTCCCCCATAGATGTTAAGTCTACTCACGAAACGGTTTCGAGCTACTCGAATCCGACCACCTCCTTCCCTTTTCTTGCCGCGTCCAAAGTCTCCGCAACCGATCCTAGTATCGAACAAAACATAGCATATGAGACTAAAATCCTGATATGACACACAACAGACACTACATGAACGAACTAACTCTTACGAGTTAACACGAGTGAACTTAGTGTGCTAAACACGTGTAACAACCACTTAAGACTACCCCTAAGTACCGTTAACCAAGTAAAACACTAAAACAACAATCGGAATGTCTGTATCGTACATTAATACATCGCCTAAAATAAGGTAAAACGATCCCGGATTTTTTTATACGCAAAATTAGAAAAAGTTGCATACACCAGAGATCTAATTGGAGTCTCAGAGAGCCCACGACAAAAACCTACACTCAAAATCCCCAGACAGGCTGTAAATTGCGGCCAAAAGCAATATTTTGGTGGCCAGAATATTGAGGTAGGTGTTCGGGTTTTGAGGGTGCACTCAGGGTCCTATAACTAGCTCCCAGTAATTGCAACTTTTTTCTGTAGTCTTTGATTTGAGAGCAGATTCAAATTGGAACCCTAACCTTTAATTAAAACTAGTTTTGACACTAATTTAAAACATTAAGGTGGTTTAGTGAAAACTTAGTGGTTAAATAAGGAAATAAGGCACTAAACTACTCTTAACTAATCTAATTTAGGGTATGGTTTCTCTAAAAATTATCATAACCCCAAACTTATCTCAAAACCTCATTTTAAATTCTAAAACACAACAAAACATATCTTTAATTAAGATTAGGAGTGTTTAAGGTTAAAGTTTAGTGAAACATGTTTAAACTTGGCTCATTACCTCAATATTGGCTTGAGGGTGATCCTAAGCTTGCAAGATGGCCTCTAGATGAAGACTTGCTTCAAAAGACTCTTGAAGACATAAAAGTTGGATTTGTGATTTTGAGGTTAATTGTTGTAGGGTAATTTGCAAGAGAGAAGGTGGGAAAATGAGGGAGGAAAAGATGAAGAGAAGATGTAGAATGAAGAAGAGAAGGATCTAGAGAAGAGTGATGGCTAATATTAGCCATGGCACAAAAATAACCCTTCATTTATTGCACCATACCTTCATGTCTCGCATATTATTATTTTTCTTTTTCCTTTCATTTCTAGAACCATCCTAATATGTTAATTATTTATAAACAAATATAAATTGTGGTTTAAATTATCGTGGTTTCCTAAACATGTTTTAACCTAAATTAACATGTTAACACTGGATTAGTATATTTGTGTGTGTATGTGTGTGTGTGTGTGTATTTATAATAATTTAAGAAATAAATAAATAAATAATTATATGTGTGTGTGTGTGTGTGTGAGAGAAAATAATTATTAACTAAGTTTTATTGAAACCACATGTTATAGCACTGATTAAATTATAATTAATTCTAAACAAATTTTAAGACGTTACAGACGGGTACTAGAAAAGAAAGATAAGGAAGCTGCAGAGCAGGCTTCTAACATAAAACAAATGGCTCTTCTATTCCAAGATATGGTTGGGATGATGATCCAATCAGAACCACCGGCTGAAGATCTTCTGGTGATTATCGAAGATGATAAAGGAGAAACATCAAATCCTTCCCAGACCTTATATGCAGCCAAGGAGAAAATGATCTCCATGGCAGCATTGGATGATTATACTGCACAACAAATAAGAACTCATCATGCCAATGAAGCCGCAAACCAGCTAGTCAAAACTGAGCGACTCTATCTGGCCTGTTACGACCAAATAAAATACCTACTGGGATACACGATCCCGAAGTTCCATGTATATAAAAGAATGGGTAATCCACATCAGCATGTTGCACAGTTTATGGCTCTATGTGGCAATACCAGAGGCGACGACAAACTGTTGCTTCGCTAATTCGTCAGAACCTTATCGGAGACAGCTTTCGAATGGTATTCGAAGCTCCCAAATGACTCCATGAAAACTTTCTCCGAAATGGAGCCGCTGTTCACGCAACGGTTCACCAGTGCAAGTGAACGCACTCCAATCATGGCGCTGATCAATGCCAGGGTTAAGCCAGGGGAAACGTGGGTCCAATACGCTACCCGGTGGCGGAACTTATAGTCTAAATGCGAAAACCGAATTGAAGAGTCTCCAGTTGTGGGGATGTTCATTGGGACTCTCGATCCTCAATCGACTGTATCCTAACTCATGGCCTTCTTCAAGCCCACCATGTTCCAAGCGCCGATTGATAAGCTGGCCCAGATGGATCATGGTCCTTCCTCCTCAAGCATAGACCCCCAGAATAATAAGGGTAAAGGAAAAGCGGCCTCCGTTGCCAATACGCAGCAACAACCGAGCAGTTCAAAAGTAGTTGCTTGCCAAAAAAATACATGTACGCGCCCGTCCTTGGAATAAAGGCTGGGACGCGCATATTTGTTCCCTCGTGATAAGACAAGGAGATTGTTTGAGCTGGCAATGCGAAATAATCCGATCACATTGCCAGACCCGTGGCATCCCGCACAGGCCGGGGACGTCAATAACCCCAACTACTGCTCCTATCACATAGAGGACTGCTACGTCTTCATAAACTCAGTCGAGGACCAGTACCAGCAAGGGAAATTTGCACCATTCGATAGCTGGAGGTTAGATCCACCCCAAAAGCACGCTCCCAAAAAAGTGGATGCGCAGGGGGTATCCTGCTCGCTCATGGAAGAAGCTCCATGGAAAGTATTTCTTTCAGCAAAAACTAAAAAAATATTAAAGGATCTATAAGCATGTCCGGAGATCAAGTGGAAAAGCGCGCTTGAGCCCGAAATTATAGAAGGGATGCTAAAACCGCGTCCCGCGCCAAAAGTCACTGATAAAAGGAAAAGTCCCCAGGTCAAGTCTTCTAAGAAAAAGAAGAAAACTAAGAAGCCTGTGCAACCTGCTGAATATATCGACAAGCGCACAGACCTTTAGAAATATAGAGACATGCTGGAAGAGAACAATCAGAAAGTGCGAACACCGGTCACACTCGATGAATTCCTCAAGCATATTGTAACGATCCTAAAAATTCTATACCTTCGCGTATCATTTCTTTAATAAAATACTGCAATTATTTATTTTTGGTATATTTTGTTTTCTAATAAATATATTATTTTATCACATCATTTATTTTATCTATTCTATAATTTTTCAAAGCCCAAAACCCAAGCCAAGAAAATTCCTTTTGATTTCTTTCTTTTCTTTTTCTAAGCCCACTTTCTTTTCAAGGTAATAACATATATTTAATTCTTATTAAATATATACATGAACAACTTTGTTGCTTATTAGTTAATTCCTTGCATTGTTATTTCATAGGTCACATGTTCAAATCCTCATTCTTTTAATTATTTTTATCTATTTTTTTAAACTCTCTCATAACCTATAAATGAGATCTTTCATTTTTTTTAACTTCCAAATGAATGGGCACCGTTTCAATTTCTTTTTACTCTCAAAACGAATTCATAATAAATTAAAATTATTATGAAGAGTTGTTATCACTATTAAACCTATTTTAATCTCTCTTTTAATACAAATAACACTCACTTCTTCATCTTACCTTAGCCATTCTCTCTTTATCAATTCTAATTTTTCTTCTTTGGAGATTTGGAGGAGCATCAATTTCCTTAAGCCTTCGAAGTCTCGATCAAGTCGGGGCTTTCTTCACCAATTGGCAATACAGTTGTTATACCCTATTGCCGACCCGTAAGTCCTTTTCGTTTCTTCTCCTCCTCTTGTTGAATCATCTTCATCTTGTCATGTCTCCATTGATGTCCATACTTGCTAACTTCGTTTGTAAACTCCTTATTTAGAAAACACACATAAAATAAATAGATAATCTAATAGTTAATTGCTTTGTAAACTTATTATCCTCATGAATAGGATACATTTTTAACTAGTAGTGATTATCTTGTTTCATGTTTTAGTAGTTATGAAAATATGTGAATCGTATCATCTTATATTGCATGCCATCACATAACGCGGTCGTTTATTCAAAACAAAAGAAAAGTATTTAATAATTTTTGTGTAGAATCTTTATTAATTTTTTATATCGATTTTAGTATTATATCATGACCGATTCGTATGCTTGTCTGTATGCCTTTCATAATTTATTGCTCGCTATTTTTATTTTATTTTATTTATATTTAGTTTTAAAATAAAACGAGATTTCAAATAAATACCATGACCTCGTCAATCTCAAATACCACCTTGAAGAAATACCATTACCTTCAAAATAATTTTTAGAAAATCAATCTTGGCTACTGGACATTCTAGGAAAACTAGATTATATGCTAGATAGAATTTTAGATTTACAGTAAAAATTTCATATCAAACCGAATAACAGTTTAGAAGTTCCTAGTTTTTATTCACTGTTTCTAAAACCAGGAAAACTGCCAATAAGGGTCTTCTTCGAGAGACCATAACTCTATAATTGTTAATTTAAATTAAGTGTTTTTAGATGTTTTGAATATATAAATTGAAATTTATAGATTTTCTTAGTTTTAAGTTTTTAGTGAAAATTGACGTAAAATATAGAAAACTGCGTTATAATATTAAGCGATGAATCTGGACAGAATCTGTTCTGATTCGCACACTGTTTTTAAATTGGACATAACTCGAACACCCGATATTCATTCGTGACAAAATTTAGATGTGTAGATGCACAATTGATAGATCTATAATTTTCCTATGTATTATATTACTTATAAATGCATGGAACAACTCGGTATAGGCTTTGCAATATAACATATAGTTGCTGTCCAGAAATCTGAATTTCTATTTTAAACGCTGATATTAAAATGATCATAACTAGAGCTTCAGAAATCCAAATCACGTGAATCTTGTTGTTTTGGATAAATAATCCGAAATACCTAAAATTTTCTAATAATTTTTGTAACCTAAAACCCGATAGAAATTAACTCAAATTGCCTTTTAAAAATGTGTGACGGTGCTGAACAGATTCTGACCTGTTTTGCGCGACGATACGAAAACATGTATATCTTCCAAACTGGTATTCGTATTTTGGTGAGACTGGAACTCACACATGAAGAACACTTAGATCTATATTTCTGTTTATATTCTGAAATTTATTGACTTGATTGATTAGTCATACACAACACTTATTTACAACATTGTTTTTGGACGTTTCTTGTATACTTATCTCATATCATGTTCTGTGATTGCTTATTTATTTTTATCTATATGACTTGTGATTAAACCATTACATGATAGAATTGACTTGATATAGACACGACTTAATCATGAATTCTTGAACCCAATATATACACTTGAACCAACTTGACTCGAATCATGAATACAATTGGCATGACTTGCACTTGACTGTTAGTTATATGTATGCCCTAGATGCCATTACTATACATAGGATGTATATTGTAGTGGATGCTGGGACATATATAGGGAGGACTTTCTTGCTCGACATGATAGTATGCTATCTGGTTGCTCTTTATCTTAACGTGTACACTGATTGTCTCTCTGTTGCATGTTGGTAAAGCCCTTAGGATGTGTACTTGACTACTTGGACTATGATGCGGATCATACTAGTGGGGACATGGTAGTCCATAAGTACATCCTTCAAGGTCCCTAGTCGTGGGTGTATCGAGACGGGGCATCGATATACCAGAGTAGACTAGCGTATACCTTCTCGACCCATACAGATGGGCGATGGATGATCCCATATCCATTGGTGTTTGACATCAGAGATGATATACGGATGCTCAGTGGAGACTGGGTACACTGGACGGACTCACCGAGAACTCCCAGATGGTATTATACCTTACGTCAGATGGCAGTTCTCTGGTGACACTGGTACAGGTTAGTCTATAGACCCGAGATTGTCATAGAGTCTTGTGTGATTCCCACTATGCTTTGATTTCCACCTTACCATGTCCAAGAGGGCATGCAAAATGGTGGTTTTTGGGTACAGTCCCGAATCACATGGAGGCAATGAGCGATAGGAGGGGATTCGTCTCTCCCGGTATAGGGAGTTGATGTTGCGCTGTGTTCGATTGGCTATAACCGGAAATCCCTGGCTAGGGTTGCTGAGATTTACTGGTAAGTGTTACTAGTAGTTTCTCGAACTGTTATAGATCTCATATCGACACGACTTATCAAGCTACTGGGGTATGACGTTTACCACCCCTAGGCGAGATATGCGACATATCAGATGACGAGACCGGACTGTACGGTAAGTGTTGCTGGTTGGATTCACAGGAGTGTGAGCGGGCTTGCTCGTTGATCTTCTGATCGCTCAATACCCGGGTGGCCGTTATGTTTAGCAGACCGCTTGAGGCTTGTGGGTGTTTGATATGATCATCACCTGCTGTCGGCGTATTGACGAGTCTTTAGAGTCCTACACAGAGGTTTCCTGGCTTAAGCGAAACAAAATAGGAGCGCATATGAGATATGTGCAGGACCGAGAATAATACCAGTATGTGATACTGTATTCTATTCTCGCGATATGTGACATTGATCGGTTATATGCGATATAGCCGGGTTATCGGATCAAGTGTTGATTCGATAAGTTGTTACTGTTGATATTAGTCGGTTATATGCAATATGACCGGATCATTAAGTCAAGTGTTGATTTAATGATTTAATGTATAATTATATATTTGATATATTACTTTACATTAACTAATATTGGTTCACTTAAGATGTTTTTCTCACTTGTTTGTGCACATTGTATATGTGATATATTTTTGTGCACAAGATTGTATCATGTTTGATGATACATGCAAACTTGGGTATGTGTTTGTTTTAAACCATGTTTAGTTAATGGTTAGGGTTTAGGGTTTTATTTTTCTTTATTTATTCTTTTTGGCTAAAATGAAATGGTAGTGATTTTCTTTGATTTGTGCAAGAAGCTTCATGATATTTCTAGCACCTTTGAAAAAGTCTTACCATTATGTTTTATTCCTTAACCCTAACCATTTACCTTAACCCTAGTTTATTCTCTACATGAGTTTATCTTACCCATGGTTGCATTATGATAACTTCACTTGAATTTTCTTTTCACAATAATTCATTCTTTTCTTCTTCTTCTTCTTCATGAAGAAAAGAAGAAAGCTTTCTTGAAAAATTCTAAGTGATGAAATCAAGTGAGAAATCCAAATCTAAAGTGAACCCACTTCCTATTTATTCATCCTCTACCACTTGCCATGTTGTATAGGGTGTTTTCTTCACAAGTTTCATGACTTGGTGAAGATGGAGCTCGAGTTAGAGTCGCCTCGACGTAGATCATCTTCGGCATCGAAGTCAACGACCTAGCCCGATCATTTCTCCGACGAAACCATCGCCAGGGTCCAGGATCCGATGATCGCAGCGGAGGGACGTCATCACGAAGCTAAAGAGGTGGAGGACCGGATCTACAAAGGTTGTAGTCACTTTCACTATCTAGTTAAGTTGTTAATTTGCATGTTTCGCCTAATCTCTAGTTAACGATCTAGTTTAGGGTTTCTCGGCACCGGAAATTTTTTATTTGGCATGGTTGATGCCTTGTGGAACCACTTGAGTATGCCTAGGAACCCTACAGTTGTACCAGAGCCTAGCTAGAGCCTTAGGCGATGCGTAGACAAAGTTAGAAACCCGATCGAACCCGAAACCCTAATCGATAACCCTTCTCTGTACATTTTTGAAAATTGTGGATTTTTCTGAATTAAAAATACCTGAAAAATTCAGCAGGGAAATATAATAATTGTGGTGAAAAATGACTGCCTAATCCGTACATTCCACCGCGGAACCGCGGCAATAGCCTGCTTGGGCCGCAGTTCCGCGGCCGTACAGAGGATATAGGCCATCATTTTTCCACCATAATTCCTATTTCTGTGATTTATATTTTATGGGTATTTTTATTTTGACTCAAGAGTTGAGTGTTCTGGGGTTGTATTGGGGACTCGATGATTCGATCAGATTATTTAACTTTGTTTACTTTGTTTTCCGGGTATTTTTAGAACATGTTAAAAAGTTCGACCAGATATAAATACCCACTTTTTCCCCTGCGGGAAATTTCCAATTGTTGTATTTTTCCGTAGTTTAATGACGTTCTAAGTAGTGCAAGTAACGCGATGGTCCCTCTAGAAGACAACAAACCTTAACTCGATTATGTGACCGTCTTGAACTGCCCTTTGAACCTTAGGGTTTGGGGCGGTACGGCGTGCCACATGTGAGGCGTTGGCTTGACCCTTCTACGGCTGGACCGTTGGTACTGAGGCATGAAGTGAATGTTTTTAAACTTATTTCATGTGTTGAGTTGTTTCGGGAAAACTTGGGTGTTTGATTGTTCGATCGGAAAGTTTAACATTTTCTATTTATCTGGAATGTGATACAATATTTGGAATCCACAAGTAGTTATGAGATAACTGAATGAATGTTATGAACATAGCAGTTTAGTCTCACTTGATTGGTTGCCACGGGATTATGATGTGATCAAAAGTCCGTCGCAATCACGTTGCGTATGCGGATACTCGCCGGTAAAACTTAATAGATAGCCACGCCCATAGCCCCGACCAAGTGACTGTAGGGGAACCCCGTCGCCGAAAGCATCCGTTCGGGTGCTCGCGGCAGCGGTGTTCCGCCTTAGTGCACTTCGTCGACGGCATTAGGGGGTGCGGCCGTCTACTAAAATTTGCGACGAGCATTCGATCAAAATGTCGGGAATCTTATTGAATTGCCCGACTTGATATTGAAAAGAGTGTTCGATAATGAGACTAAAATGCGGGGTTTATAATTGTTAGGCATGCGATGTCTAAGGAATTCAGATGGTTAGGCATGCGATGTCTAAAGCATTTGCGGATTCCAACTGTTGTAGTTTTACACTTTCTTTTCTGCGACCGTAAGTGTAATATGTGATATCGCCGGTTTCGTTGCTATATGTCAACGACAATTGGGATACGCATGTTTACTTACGTTGATGACATGTGATGTTATATGTTGCTGGATATGCTATATTGGATCGTCGTGTTTGAATAGCCGGGGTTTTTTTTTATGTGAGATGAGTGTTTTTCATTTTCATTCATGTAAAAACTTGTATGTAATATTCTTTTATTGGGGCACTTCCAGGTTGCGGATGATGTCACCCTTTGTATATTATTTACTTTTCTGCACTAGGATAGACCCAAGGAGGGGAGCATAAGTAACTGGGTTCTAGGGTCCAGTGGGAGACCAACTCGAGGAGTCGAGTCCGGGTCTCCTAACCCTAGAATTGGAAGGGTTGCTTGCCGCTCTCGTAGGGGTCTAGGGGTGTGGGTTTGGCTATTCATTGCGACCGTGGAATCCGTGTTTTATAGAGGCTCAATATAAAACACGGACGTCCTAGTATATCCAATGTTTCATATGTTTATTCTGCTGCGATATCTGTGATGTGATCATGTGATGTTCTGTGATAAATACTGTATATAGTATATATGATATATTATATAGACGTTACTTATGTTTTACACCCGCGCTAGCTCTGCCCCGCTCTGCCGTTAGTTACCTAACCTAACGGTGCACGAGGGGACATCGAGGCGAATGCGGATGGCATAAGTGTACGTCGTATTTATCTGTGATGTTTAGGTACTTAAATGATGGGACTTCATTAATATGATTAATGAAAGTAAAAGAAACCTAAAGATGTTGTGGAATCGAATTTCAAAAATAAAACAGGTAGCTACAGTTCTTGCTTTGCACAGCGGTATATATGATATATCCTGCACCTTATTCGATGAGGAAAGGGCCGACGATCCCTTCACCGGGAGTGACCCCTTTAGCAATAACTGGCAGATGCTACACACTCGGTTTGTCTTTTGATAGCTTCTATAGTTTCTGCTTTACACAGTGATATATATGATATATCCCGCACCTCATTTGACGAGGAAATGGCCGACGATCCCTTCACCGGGAGTGACCCCTTTAGCAAAACTAGAAAAGCCTAAAAAACACTCCATTTTAAATTCGTTCGATCCTACAACGATATCAAGTTCATTACGCAATAGGTTTTCAGAAAAACCTGTCGTAGCCTTCCGTCATTTCAGATAAGTTGTATATAGTATTCGTGCTACATTTGTTGGCTTTCGTCAAGGTGTAGTGTGCGGTAGCTATATGCTGCTTATCTGCTGCATACGATGTGATTGGATTAGGGTAGTCGTACGGCTTTGTTGGCTTTCTTCAAGGGTCGTGCGGGTGGGTTTAATTCAGTCAAGAAATGTATGGGTTGAACTTGACTAGCGGGCTATGGTTTGTTGGCTTTCGTCAAGGTCATAGCACGTTAGGGGCAAAATGTTATCGGGAATTTCAAGTGTTGAAATTTGCAATGAGATTGCATACCTTCTATGAGATAGTTGGATCCCGATACCCACTGCGAGTAATTGTTACTCCTGGGAGAGTTTTACACATTACAATTAGTCGATCTGGTAGGTGTCTAGAAAGGTGTTAACGGGGTTACGCCTCTGGGAAAACGAGGTTTACTGTAATTAGGTCCGTGCGAAAGCACGGGGAACCTCTCTCAAAGTACCGACACTGGCCTGGCTGAAAGATTGGCGAACTTGTAGCGTGTAATTAATCCCAGCTAGTCTTTCCTTTTAGGGTTTGAAGGAAGATTTGATAAAAACAGTGGGAGCCATCCTGATTAGATAAAATAATAACCAATCTGATCTTGCAAGAGCGCACGCAGAGTGTTTTCTTCTCTCTCTCTCCTGGTAGTGACCATATCACGCCTTAATCAAGATAATAATACGGATGAATTGACCGAACCCGCTTATTATACCGAGCTGGGGAACGTTGGTCCCGCTCCAACTTATAATTGTTATAAGACAGAGCAGGAAATAGGGGAATACCAGAATTCCTATGCCGCCCAAACGAAGAAAGTGCATATGATGCATCTCCTTCGGGTGCGTTCATTACAAAGAACTGTTTCTCAGTATCCTCTACGTCCTGGGTATTTGATACCAGATCAGGATCCCGCATATGTAATCTGTTACATGGGCTGAGGTAGAGAACTGAGAACGGGTGATAAGTTTCATGAGACAGAAAACGGTGCGAGTGTTGCAGCCAGGTCTGTTGGTCACTGTCACTCTGTATTACAAATACATTGATTCTGAACGAATGTTATTAGATACCGAACCTGATATACAAAATTATATCAGTCTCTTTATTAGTAAAGAAATGATAAAATTTTGTATTGTTGGATAATGTTTTGAACATTTCCTAAATCAAAAGTTGATCGGTTCAGGCACGTTATCTAAAAACATTGATGTTCTAAATCAAACTACAGTTCTTAGTATACGGAACACACACAAGAGGAATAGTTCAGAAATGAACGGATCCTTCTTGAGGTATTGTAGACTATGTCATATCAATGCGACCCGACTAGCTGAAGTTACATTTAGATGCATATTTAAATCTGTTTGAATTTACATCTTGTGAAACTTGCTAGTCATGTCACAAAGTTTAGATGACCATAGCTCCGTTTATTGGAAACAGAGAAAGAGTTAGTAAACTCTAGGGACTGATACATGATGATGTATGTAAGGTCCCCTGTCTACACATGTCAAGACCGGTTCTTTGTACTTCATTACATTCTCTGATGGTCTCTCAAGATTCAGACATATGTTCCTGTTGAAACACAAGTCCGAACCTTTTGAGATATTCACAGAATATAAACTAGAAGTAGAGAACCAAAAACCGGGTATAAGTATTATGTCCTATGATAAGATCAGGGAGGAGAATACTTGAGCACGGAAATCCTGGACTATTCTAAAGGAGAATGAGATTCTCTCTCAGCATTACTCCTCCGTATACACCATAGCACGATGGTATATCGGGGCGAATCAATTGCACCCTATTCGATATGGTGCGCTCTATAATGAGTACTACTGAGTTACCTGTTTCCTTTTGAGGGTTATGCACTTGAGAAGCTGCATACCTATTGAATTAGGTTCGAATCAGATCACAGCCTACCACTCCATATGAGATATGGTATGGGAAGAGCCCATGTCTTAAGCTAGTTAAGATTTGGGGTTGACCGGCCTATGTCTAAAAGCAAAATCCGGACAAGCTCGAGGCGAGATCTGTAATGTAGAACTGGAAAGGTTCCAGCTATACAAACTACAGCAGATGATTTGATAGAACCAAAGAATTCAATAGTTACCAACGAACCTCAGCCTCTCCGCCGATCTAATAGGGTTCCTCACCCACCTGAGAGATACTTCGGTTTCTCTATTACAGTGGGAGCGAGAATTGCATCATGAGATGATGACCCAACTAGTTTCGAGCTGGCCATCAGGAGTGGGACTTTGTAAGAATGGCTGGATGCTTAGCGATCTGAGATGGAATCCTTATACACCAACAAATTATGGACTTTAGTTGCTTTATCTGAAGGGTCAAATCCCCATCAGGAGCAAGTATATCTTGAGAAGATTACTTGGTGTACTTGGAAAAGTTGAGACTTTCAAAGCTAGACTTGTTAAAGGTTTTCGTCATCGACCAGGCGTGGATAATGATGAAACCTTTTCCAGTGGCTATGTTTAAGTCCATCCGGATCCTACTTGCCACGGCTACATACCTTGACTACGATATCTGGTGGTTGGGTGTCATGACTGCTTTTCTAAATGATGATTTGGAAGAGAGCGTCTATAAGTACACAGCCAGAGGGCTTCGTAGACAGTGGGAGCAGCGGAAACGTGTGCAAGATGTTTTATGTGATAAAGCAGGCATCGCGGAGTTCGAACGTCTATTTTGATGTGGTAGTCAAAGTGTTTGACATCATTAAAATGGTAGATGAACCTTGTATAAACAAAAAGGTAGTGGAGAGTATGGTGAGGATCCTCGTAGAGTACGTGGATGACATACTCTTGATAGGGAAGGAGTTTCCTATGCTACGCTCGGTCAATCTCCGCTTATCACAATGATTCTCCATATAGGATTAAAGTGATACCTTCTAAATCCTGGGTTTTGGATCTATGAGATAGATCTAATTGGATGTTAGGATACTCACTAGTTATAGTGAGATGGTATCAGTTGATCCTGGGGAGAATCACTGGAAAGGTTCCAGAGTGATAAGGACGACTGAAAGTCAGTCACAGGCATTGTCTTTACCCTCAGTAAAGGGACGGTATGTTGGAAGAGTTCCAAGCTAGATACCGTGGCAAACTAGACGATTAAAGGCAAGATACATCGCTACTTAAGATGCTACCAAAGAGGCTGTCTGGGTGTATATTAGTTCATGAGATGAACTTAGTTCCTCCCATTGTGTGACAATGGAGTTATGGCTTATGCCAAGGAACCCCAGTCCCATCAGTGACCCAGACGTATTTTGAGGCAGCATCACCTGATCATGGAGATAGTTGATCTCCAGGGTGATCGAGGTTAGGAGAGTAGACTCAGAGGACAACACGGCGGATCCACTCGCAAAGGCCTTTTCCCAGAGAGAGACTTTTATGGGATGGTTGAGTATGAGATACTACAACCACTGCTACAGATGGCCCTAGTGCAAGTGGGAGATTGTTAGTTATATGTATGCCCTAGAGGCCATTACTATACATAGGATGTATATTGTAGTGGATGCTGGGACATATATAGGGAGGACTTTCTTGCTCGACATGATAGTATGCTATCTGGTTGCTCTTTATCTTAACGTGTACACTATTGTCTCTCTGTTGCATGTTGGTAAAGCCCTTAGGATGTGTACTTGACTACTTGGACTATGATGCGGATCATACTAGTAGGGACATGGTATTCCATAAGTACATCCTTCAAGGTCCCTAGTCGTGGGTGTATCGAGACGGGGCATCGATATACCAGAGTAGACTAGCGTATACCTTCTCGACCCATACAGATGGGCGATGGATGATCCCATATCCATTGGTGTTTGACATCAGAGATGATATACGGGTGCTCAGTGGAGACTGGGTACACTGGACAGACTCGCCGAGAACTCCCAGATGGTATTATACCTTACGTCAGATGGCAGTTCTCTGGTGACACTGGTACATGTTAGTCTGTAGACCCGAGATCGTCATAGAGTCTTGTGTGATTCCCACTGTGCTTTGATTTCCACCTTACCACGTCCAAGAGGGCGTGCAAAACGGTGGTTTTTGGGTACAGTCCCGAATCACATGGAGGCAATGAGCGATAGGAGGGGATTCGTCTCTCCCGGTATAGGGAGTTGATGTTGCGCTGTGTTCGATTGGCTATAACCGGAAATCCCTGGCCAGGGTTGCTGAGATTTACTGGTAAGTGTTACCCGTAGTTTCTCGAACTGTTATAGACCTCATATCGATACGACTTATCAAGCTACTGGGGTCTGACGTTTACCACCCCTAGGCGAGATATGCGACATATCAGACGACGAGACCGGACTGTACGGTAAGTGTTGCTGGTTGGATTCATAGGAGTGTGAGCGGGCTTGCTCGTTGATCTTCTGATCACTCGATACCCGGGTGGCCGTTATGTTTAGCAGACCGCTTGAGGCTTGTGGGTGTTTGATATGATCATCACCTGCTGTCGGCGTATTGACGAGTCTTTAGAGTCCTACACAGAGGTTTCCTGGCTTAAGCGAAACGAAATAGGAGCGCATATGAGATATGTGCAGGACCGAGAATAATACCAGTATGTGATACTGTATTCTATTCTCGCGATATGTGACATTGATCGGTTATATGCGATATAGCCGGGTTATCGGATCAAGTGTTGATTCGATAAGTTGTTACTGTTGATATTAGTCGGTTATATGCAATATGACCGGATCATTAAGTCAAGTGTTGATTTAATGATTTAATGTATAATTTTATATTTGATATATTACTTTACATTAACTAATATTGGTTCACTTAAGATGTTTTTCTCACTTGTTTGTGCACATTGTATATGTGATATATTTTTGTGCACAAGATTGTATCATGTTTGATGATACATGCAAACTTGGGTATGTGTCTGTTTTAAACCATGTTTAGTTAATGGTTAGGGTTTAGGGTTTTATTTTTCTTTATTTATTCTTTTTGGCTAAAATGAAATGGTAGTGGTTTTCTTTGATTTGTGCAAGAAGCTTCATGATATTTCTAGCACCTTTGAAAAAGTCTTACCATTTTGTTTTATTCCTTAACATTAACCATTTACCTTAACCCTAGTTTATTCTCTACATGAGTTTATCTTACCCATGGTTGCATTATGATAACTTCACTTGAATTTTCTTTTCACAATAATTCATTCTTTTCTTCTTCTTCTTCTTCTTCATGAAGAAAAGAAGAAAGCTTTCTTGAAAAATTCTAAGTGATGAAATCAAGTGAGAAATCCAAATCTAAAGTGAACCCACTTCCTATTTATTCATCCTCTACCACTTGCCATGTTGTATAGGGTGTTTTCTTCACAAGTTTCATGACTTGGTGAAGATGGAGCTCGAGTTAGAGTCGCCTCGATGTAGATCATCTTCGGCATCGAAGTCAACGACCTAGCCCGATCATTTCTCCGACGAAACCATCGCCAGGGTCCAGGATCCGATGATCGCAGCGGAGGGACGTCATCACGGAGCTAAAGAGGTGGAGGACCGGATCTACAAAGATTGTAGTCACTTTCACTATCTAGTTAAGTTGTTAACTTGCATGTTTCGCCTAATCTCTAGTTAACGATCTAGTTTAGGGTTTCTCGGCACCAGAAATTTTTTATTTGGCATGGTTGATGCCTTGTGGAACCACTTGAGTGTGCCTAGGAACCCTACATTGACATGACTACATGAACTCAATCTTGAAAACTTGATATCATACATTATCTTTTATATTCATGGATTTGATCAAGACTTGTAAAATTAATCATAAACTAATATACACGGGGTGTTGGTGGTAGTTTGAGTATGAATCTAATGGAATCTCATGAGTCCCATTAATACAAAATCATGTTGCTGTGGTACCGGGCTGAGACGGTACAAAATCATGTTGCTTTGGTACCAGGATGAAACGGTACAAATCATGTTGCTGTGGTACCGGATTGAAACGGTACAAATCATAAATTCACGAATGAGGGTTCGGGTTTCTAAACCCCTGGATGATAGCTTGTTGGGTTTGGAATACTTCAACAACAATTGAAGTCCCGCTATTTTGGGCTCGTGATTCCTTGCCCCTGGACGAAAGCCTTGGGTTCGAGAATACTCTTGAGATTGGTTGATATTCACACTTGAACTCACGTTAGTTAGTTTTACCCTTTTAGATACCTTTTAGGACACTTACATTCACTTTATGTTCACTATACCTACACTCCATGGCCATACTATACTTGTTTGCTATGCTCATGTTATATTGCCATGCTTACATAGTTGTCATTAACATTACCATGTTATACTTGATCATATTTTATTTCCATTTATACCATATATCACATTACATCTTGCATTTCATTTATATACATCACACCATCCTTTTGAGGACTTACCGAGCGTTAGTTCGTTGACGGGCATTCCACCCTTCTTTCTTTATTTTTTGGAATGTTCGTCAGGTGGTATTGAGACAGAGGAGATAGAAGCGGTCAAAGAGGAGTACAACTAGTTTGCATCACGAACGGACGTCTAGTTTCATTCAGCTTTTCATTTCATTTCAGCTTATTTATGTATGCCTCCTTGTTAAGGCTTATCATGTTGTTGTATCTTATACTAAGATATTTTGTCAATTATGAATCTTGAATGTAATAAATCAAAATTGGATTTCATTCTTTTGTTTATTCTTGTTATTTTATATTGCTTATAGACGCTTAGCGTATTTATTTAGAGAAATGACCTCCTCGGAATAAATACGTCCTGGGCCTTATCACGTGTCGTTACCACTCTTTTGGGAAGTGGAGCGTGACACATATTCTTGAGGATGAGGACAGGGACGATGATGAGGAAAATAACTCATCGGAGGAAGCGGGTGAATGTGTAGCAAGCCGCCACATGATCTCCCATTCATCACTATATGATGAAGAAGCTCCGCCGACGTCAGAAAGTGACGTGGATGAACTGGGGGCAGAATTGGCACTAAGTTTCCCGAAACTGCCAGAAGAAGACCCGATTGAAAGGCTGCTGAAAGAAGCCTTCCAAAAGAGAAAAGATGACCAAGAACGTGAGACGGCCATATATGAAAAGGCTAAACGTCAGCGTCTGAATAAAGAAGCTGTGGCGAGGATGGGTCATAAAGCTCTCCGACCAAACCAAGACATGCTTGCAACAAATAAGAGCAGGACCAAACTTGAGAAGCGATTTCCAAAGCCTATCACCGGGGATGAGGCTACTCCTCTCATGATGTAAACTCCTGGGGTCCCATATTTCGAAGGTGGAGAGAGACATCTAAAATACTGCCCATAGCACCGAAGGATCGCTCATCCCATCGAGAAATGCAACCCCTTCAAGAAGTGGTGGCAAAGATATGTTGCCCATAGAAAACACTTCAAGAAGGAGAAGCGTGAAACTTGCGCTCGTCGAGATGAGAATGGTGAATCGGAAAAAACAACTGGTAACTGTCATATGGTTAGTACCGGTTCAGAAGGGGAAAAACCTTATGTTTTCATGTTTGGGAGTGATTCTGAAGATGAAATGCCTCTCAACCCTCTCTTTCAAAACTCCCCCTTCGAAAAGGAAGAGAATGAGAAGGATTGCGAGAACATCCAGTTGTGCAACAACACACTGCCTGAAAAGTATCTCGGACCCATAAACAAGGGTTCAAATAAAATGGATAAAGAGAAAGGGAAAATGCTCGACGAGATTGACCTTGATGAAGAGGTGGCCAAAGAGCTCGCCGTGAAAGACCTGTCTAAGAAAACTAAGGCGGATTATAATATCCTTGCACAGCTGAGGAAAATACTCTCACAACTGAGCATACTGGATGCTTGGCTCTTGTCCAAAGAGGCATGAGACTCCTTGATCAAATCCCTGCAAGAGCCTGATCTGTTTCAAGCCTTACTCGCAGAAGAGAGGGTGAAAAATGAACTGCCAGAAGTCCACACAGTTGACATCACATTCAGAGATGAAGATCTACTTCTTGGTACATGCAAATATAATCGACCGTTATATGTCAACGGGTACTATCACGACGTCAAGATAGGAAAAATTCTTGTCGACAACGGATTTTCTGTCAATCTTCTCAATGTGAGGGTGCTGAAGGAAATATGTATGAATGTTCAGTATCTTGCTCGAGATAAAATTACCATCTCGGGGTTCAATTCGCAGTTATCACGGACGCTTGGGTCCGTAATATTGACGCTCCACTTCGGGATGCTCGTCACTGACATAAAATTCCATGTCATTGACGCTAAGACCTGTTATAACGCTCTACTTGGCAAGCCTTGGCTACATGAGTACAACGTCATCCTTTCTACATAATATTAGTATATGATGTATTTCAAAGATGGCTTGGAATACACCATCACGGGAGAGCTCAATCCTTTCTCAGTGAATGAAGTGCGAAAGTATGAAGATGCGAAGTACTTTCAGCTGGATTTTGAGGATACTGAAAGGTGCCACAGACCGGAAAATAAAAAAAAACCGTGGCCACCATCCCGGTCTTTGGAAGAGATACTGAAGAAGACAAACAAATAGTTTACCCAGGACAGCCTCAGAGGGAGAACAATAAGACCGGACAATCGACCCCTATCCTGGTCTTTGGCAGCGACTTTGAAGATGAAACAAACGCGGTGTTCTCCGTTCGCCTATAAACACATTCTCTTGTCGAAGCGGATCAGAGTCTAGATATTATGATGACTCCTCCTTGACACTATAGGGAACTTGACGCGCTTTATACATACAGTGTGCAGGAGCTAGAAACTTTTTATGTGCCTCCAAGACAAAGAGGTGAAAAAGCGATTCTCTTATACAAATCTATGGATCCTAAGGTGGAAAAGGAAGTCTTGCATGGTGCCAATCCCACTCTTCACAGGTTCCTGCCCATCCATATGCCAAGATATTATGTGGAAGGATTAAAG
Organism: Agapanthus africanus; assembly: GCA_030015575.1. Classification (NCBI taxonomy): domain Eukaryota; kingdom Viridiplantae; phylum Streptophyta; class Magnoliopsida; order Asparagales; family Amaryllidaceae; genus Agapanthus; species Agapanthus africanus. Next base: position 153,888,228 of record CM057337.1, on the reverse strand, counting down.
AAGCTGTTAAAGCGCCAAGGCGTACCTCTCGAACAAATGGTTCGGCAGGCCCAATTCTACAAAATGATTTGGGATATTCCTGGGACTCAACAAAAAAAGCCCAATAGGAAGATAGAAACGACTGGGTTAGGATATGTTCGATCTAAAAAACGGGAGCAAATCTACAGCTACTACGTCATAAACAGTTCGAGTGGAGAAGAAGACACTTCCTCAAATCTCCATGTTGCTAAATTGGAGCGAGATCCCGCTCTAAGAACTCCAAGCTTTTCGCTCGAAGAACAAATTGACAAGTTAATAAAAGAAGCTTGTCAAGCGAGCAGAGAGAACCACAGTCGTGAAATGTCCATATATGAAAAGGCCAAAGCATAGCGTCTTAATGGACAATCAGTGGAAAATGTAAGTCATGATACTTTTCATCCAAAGCCTGCTATTTGCTCTCGCGAAGAGAGAAAATCCTAAAGCGAAGATAAAAATAAGGCGAAGAATGCGAACAACGTTCAATGACAACAAAGCAGGTCCAAGATACCGTTTAATCGAGAAAAGCTCGGTTGGAACCCGTCCTTTATAAAGAAGATGGGTCGGAAATATTCGTTCCCTCGAGAGAAGACAGGGAAGATCTTTCACCTTGTCATGAAGAATTAAATGTTAACACTCCCGGAGTATCGGCACCCTGAACAGATAAATAAAGTCTACCATCCAAATTATTGCTCCTATCACCAAGCAGTAAGCCACCCCTTTGAAGACCGTTTCACGATCAAGAACTGGGTGGAGGACCAATATCAACAAAGTAGGTTCATGTTATCCGATAACTAGAGGATAACTCCACCATAAAAGCATGAGCCAAAGAAAACCTATACCATCTGATTAAGACCGGCTCGACCATGAAAATGGAAGCAGACTCGTACCTGTCATATGGTAACACTCTCAAAAGAGAAAGGTCACGAGGATATGATTGACCTTTTCGGATGCTTCACAAACGAAGACGATGATGAGGAGATCTCCGAATTTCCACCGGCACCAAAAGAGCTGGAAGATGGGATACATACCACGGCGGACAACCTAAGGAAAATTGACTTAGGAACGGAGGATGATCCGAGGCCGACATTTGTCAGTGGGCTGCTGTCCAGAAAACAGGTAGCCACATTAAAAGATGCGATCATGCAGTACAAAGACTGTTTTGTTTGGAACTACTCCGAAATGCTGGGTATAGATCCAGAGGTAGCAGTACACAAGCTAGCCATATCACCAAAGATAAAGCTAGTCAAACAAGCGCCAAGAAGGATGCGGCTCGAACTTGAGATGGGTATCAACCTCGAAGTCAAGAAATTAATCGACTCTGGCTTCATCCAAGAAGTTCAATACCCCGACTGGATCACTAACATCGTTCCGGTGATGAAGAAAAATAGGACAGTTCATATTTGCGTGGACTTTCGGGACCTCAACAAAGCGTGCCCGAAAGATGACTTCCCAGTGCTCGTTATCGAGTTGATGATCGATAACACATCCACCCACGAAGTCTTCTCCTTCATGGATGGCTCTTCAGGATACAACCAGATAAAGATAGATCCTGAAGACCAGAAGCATACCGTCTTCAGGACTCCGTTAGGCGTATTTTGCTATAAGGTGATGCCTTTCGGTTTGAAGAATACCGGAGCTATATACCAAAGAGCCATGATAATGATATTCGATGACAGCATACATGAGATCGTTGAATGTTATATCGACGACCTTATGGTCAAAAGAAAATCTCAAGAGGAACAATGGGAGTATCTATAGGTCATATTCGAGCATTTTCGGAAGTATAATTTGAAGATTAACCCTCTAAAGTGCGCGTTTGGAGTCTCTTCAAGCAAATTCCTAGGCTTCATCATCCGTCATCGAGGTATCGAAATTGATCCTTCAAACATCATGGTGATTATGGAAATGCCCTCGCCAAGAACCCTTAAACAACTGTAATCTCTTCAAGGTAAGCTCACGTATATCCAGCGGTTCATAGCCAATGATTGATCTTTTTTAAAGAAGTGTTTGTAGAATAATCGTAATCAACAACGATGTCGCGTGTAGCTAGACCGAGATGAGTATGGGTCGTCCTCAGGGATATATGGAATCTTTCAATTTTACTTTAGACGTGTTGAAAAAGAGGAAGAATAGAGGAATAAAGAATAGTGGAAATAGTTTCGAGATCTACGTCAAAATACGGATGTAGAATACATATATAGTTTGAATACGGATATAGATTTTATAAGAAGAATGCTTGTAGGGTTCGTTCGGATTTAGTAGTCATGGATGACTAATAAAGATTATTCTTTTTATCTATTGATAGATTTAATACTAGATAGATAGTGATGAATGAGGATTAGGGTTCTTGGAAGAAACTAGGGTTTCCCCACTATTGACCCTTGTCCTTTTATTGATCTCTATTCATGTCTAGCCCTTAACAAAACAATTGTTAATCTGATCTCAAATCGCGGTCGAGACTAGCAATAAATTGGTAGCGCGCCCGATAAGGATGTTAACATTTATTTTGCTAAAATTTATAAACTTCATAAGACTTAAAAGAAGTTAAAACATATTTTCATCCATTGATCTACCCTAATCTTACGAACCCTATCAAGCGGAGAAGTACTCGCGCATGATGTGTAAGTCCATGCTACCTCTCCCGGTACTTTCGGGCATGCGGAATTTGATAAAAAATGATTTTCTTAGAGGTGGTAACATGGACTCAAAACCGGATCTTTGTTAAACATCTAACTAACAACCTAACTACGAGTTGCTAACTACTCGGTTAGGGGGTTATACCTTTCTTTTTCTCGAACTCCTTCGTCTTCAAGCTTCGATGGTCGTCCGAATCGGCTTCTCCCCGTCGTCTCCTTGCGCCGAAGATAGATCCACTTAAAAGCTTCAACCTTTGGCTCCTTCTTCGAACTTTGAAGAAACTAGTTCACTCGGTTTGCTAAACCTTGTGAACTAGAGTGAGTAGAGAAGAGTTTGTATGGGATTTTATCTATGGTTCTTGGTTCTCAACTCATGAGACAAGTGAACCATAGAATCAAGAGAGGGAGAGCAAGAGGAGGAAGATGAGAGCTCAAGAACAAGAGAGAGAATGAGCATGAAAGAATGAGAGAAGACTTTTCTCATTTGGCTCTCATAATCCAAAACCATCATCACAAAAATAATAATCAAGTATTGTGTAAAATGGTTCAAGTCAAAATGGATAAATCATTTCATGCACTCATTTCTCACAAAAGAAACAAGCAAGTAAAAAGTCTTTGCCATGAAATGATAGCCATAGTCATCATGATGGTCAACTAGTCCAACCTAGTCAACCGGTCAACAAAGTCAACAAGTCAACAAAGTCAACCCCTCAACAACCATGTCACCACAATACTTAATTAATATAATTGTTAATCACATATCATATTCTCATTAGGGTTGACCAAAAAGTCAATAGTCAACAGTCAACGGTCAACAACCCTAATGAGAATCCTCTGCCTCTGTCTCTCCGTCAACTATGCATACACACCCGCATCCGCGTTCCGAGGAACACGAATACTAAATGGATAAATCCAATCCCAAAACGTACACTAGGATCTGGCTTAAACCAAAGCCCGCTAGTGATAACTGTCCGGACACTGTACGTGCATAAGTGCACGGATGTGACCGAACCCTGTCGCAAAACCATGCGACCTGCCGCAAAACCATGCAACCTCTACCCTTTTGCCTAAAGGCGAATAGCTTTCTGTGTGGGACTCTAAAGACTTGACACTACGCTGGTAGTGGGTTTAACCACAGACCGCAAGCGGCACTAGCTGTGCGTAACGGTCCCCAGGTAGATGCCGACAAGAAGACTGACGAGGCGAAACCCATCTGAACTCCTACTGAGCCTGAATGTGACATTCTCCGTACAGTCCGGTCTGTTCGTCTGATACATCGCATGGCGGGCCTAGGGGGCGGTAAACGTCAGTCCCCCAATAGCGGTACAAGTCGTGTCGGAGTGAAGCCCAAAACACCCTGAGATAACACTGGAAGCCTACCAGTATATCTCGTTTGCCCTGGCCAGGGACTACTCGTGTAATGGCTCTCCTAGACACAGCGCGATGTCAACCCCCAATACCGGGAGAGACGAATCCTGTCTAACCGTCACTGCCTCCAAGTGCTTCGGGATTGCACCCAACTACCACCTGTTTGCACGACTCCTTTGAGCCGTGGTAGGGTAGTAATCAAAGTACAGTGGGAACACACTCGAGGCGAAGTGACAGTGTCAAGTCAGCGGACTAAGCTGTACTCATGTCACCTGGGAACTGATAACTGACGATAGGCATAATACCAACTAGTCAGTTCCCGACGAGTCCTGTCCAGTGTACTCGTAACCCAACGAGCACCCGTATACTCTCTCAAGTACGACGTACCGACGGCTGTGGGACAGACCGTCTCCCACACTGGGATGAGAAGCGCATGCGCTAGTCTACTCCGGAGTATCGATGCCCTGTCTCGATAGTCCTGCGACCAGGGATCTGCATAAAGATGTGCTTATAGATTACCCAGCCCCACTAGTGTGACTGCCATCACAACGCTGGTAATCAAGCAAAGATCCTAAGGGCTCCACTAATGTGTATAGGCGATATACTAAAATAAACACATGTACACATTGAAGTAGAAACAAACCAAGTAGCATACTACTATTTTGAGCAAGATTGTATATACAAGGTGAATATCCCAAGCTTCCATTAAGTAATATACAAACTAGTATGATACAGTAATGGCCTCTAGGGCATATACACTAACATGATGGAGATAGAAGAAGAACGGATAAAGAAAGAATTCATAATGTAAATGCAGAAAATAAATGCTAAATAATGATCTACCTTTATTAATCAACTTCACAATTACAAAGGCTTCAATTTTATATTACAAGAGGAAGAAGAAGTTGCTCTCGATCTCTGTCTTGTAGGAAGTAGATACTCCGTCGAATCTCACGTCGCTCTATCACGTCAAATCGTGGACCTGTCATGGATCTCGTGTTCTTTGACGGTGATTTGCTTCGTGTAAAAGGTGATGAATTCTAACTTTAGCCCTCGGTCCTTTATATAGCCCTCAAAGAAGAAAACCTAGTTACCATATATGGTGACTTTCTAAATATGGTGATTTTCTAATATGGTGAATTTCCATATATGGTGATTTCTTAATATGGTGACTTTCCATATATGGTGACTTGTCTCTAGGATCTTACCCAAAAAATCCAGAACCCCAATTCCCTATAATGGCCGCGGATCCGCCGCATATGGCTTGTTTTGGCCGTAGAACTGCGGCCGTTTGGTGTGATCATTGCTTCAAAATTCTTAGGCTGCTTCATAGTGACACATGGAGATTTATTTGATCTCTGGAATCTTCGTATCTTTTTCTGAGACTCTGCCAGTATTGATTCTTCGATTTATTTAACTTCACCGGCAGATTTTTGATTCCCGACACTCGATATCTCGATCTCCTGATCTGAGCTAAACCTTGCACAATATCTCAATGAATAATATTAGTTCTATTTGTTTTTATTAAGATATTATCCTAGCCATTTTATATGATATTATATTTTAAGAATATTGATTAGGGATATTTGATATGATATGCATATTTTAATTATCAAAATATTGTATAAATATAATATGCATATATTTTCCTTCATAATATTAATTATAATATATAGAACATATGACAATAGATATTTTGCAGATACTCTCATATGTTCTATATTTACAATAAACACTTTTAAGCACTTAACAAAAGTAAGAAAAATGTTATATTAAATGTGCAATATTTTCGACTGAACAAATATCCCCAAACTTAACTTTGATCGTCCCGAGCAAACTTATTTATTCAAGAGAAGGAGAAAAAGAAAAAGAAAAACCTAAGTAGCACACTTTCGTAGGCAACACGATTGCACTGAGCACGTGCAACAAGCCGTTCAACCTCTAGATGTCCCTAATAGGAGGAGTGTTGTCTCCTGAGGGTTTTCAGCGGATTACACCCATAAAATCCCATAATAAAAGAAAGATGGTGAAATTTACATGCAAGGATATGAACTATAAAAGAAAGAACTTGAAAATAAGAGTTTCCAACTATACCAACTTTTCAGTTGCCATGAGCCCTATCTTAATGGTCGTGAAAAGATATTAGAAATCACATCATCCCTCAATAAGAAATTGTCTTTAGTTTTCCTCCCTATCTTTCCTCCAAACATTGATCATATACCCCTACGTGTGTAAAAGACATCCCTACACTTAGATAATTCAATTCAAGCTATCATATTCTTGTCCATCTTCCAAAGTACTTTTTAGTCGGTGAATTTTTTGACGAAATTGCTCACACATGCTTCATGCGACCGTTAATACTTTTTGAGGTACTAACCGACCGATTACAAAATGTGCTTGCATTATTAAGGAGTAATTTCTCGTCTTGCAACACCTAAGGCTTAGCAGTGGCTCCCAAACCCGTTGGTCTAAGGCACTAGGTGATAAAGCACCCTGGCTATATTTTTTTATGCTGCCTTGGTAATTACAAAACCAGTGTTCATTTTTCTTCACCATTTTATACTTTATGCCTTTATTTATATTTATTTTTCTTCATACCAAGGCTTTTAGACAAGAGCATTTCAAGATATCCTCTACTATCCTAAGTTTCAAGATGTGTGTAAATGCGTATAGTAGGGTATCAACGTTCAGATGTTTGGCCTAAAAAATAGAGACTATTTTTCAGACTTATTTTTATCCTCAAATTAGTAATTTCCTTAATCTTACTAACCCTTGGGACAACAGCTCATAACTATTTATTACTGGTTTCGTTTAAGAAAACATCCAACTTTCTTGTTTTTCTTAAATTATTCCTATCTTTCATATGTAATTTTTCACTTTCTAACTTTCATTATCAAAGAAATTTTTTTGTGCTTTTGCAAAGTGTAATGCAAAGTAATGCGTAAATAAGCACAAACCTCCCCCAAATCTGTTTACAGCAGTGTCATCACTGATGTCATCAGTTAAGCCTAAAAAAACCTGTAGATTTGGGAGGAAAAGTTATTAAAAGGGACAAGAAATAATGAAAGTGAAATTCTCCCCCAAACTTATTTTTGGCTCGTAATTTTGTAAAAACATTTTTTCAAGAGACAAAATATTTCCCCCCAAACTTGAGTTAAACAATATTAAGTATTTTAAAAATTATAAGAGGGGGGGGTTACAGTTATTGGTCAATATAAAGCTTTACAAAGACCAAAAGTCAACACCAACCATTCAAAAATTTTAACGATGTATCGCACTGGTTGGTGGAAGATTATAAATGTAAATAAGTGGGGGGATAAGAGGCGAGGATTATAAATGTAAATAAGTGGGGGGATAGTGTTAGTTATATGTATGCCCTAGAGGCCATTACTATATATAGGATGTATATTGTAGTAGATGCTTGGACATATATAGGGAGGACTTTCTTGCTCGACATGATAGTATGCTATCTGGTTGCTCTTTACCTTAACGTGTATACTGATTGTCTCTCTGTTACATGTTGGTAAAGCCTTTAGGATGTGTACTTGACTACGTGGACTATGATGCGGATCATACTAGTGGGGACATGGTAGTACATAAGTACATCCTTCAAGGTCCCTAGTCGTGGGTGTATCGAGACGGGGCATCGATATACCAGAGTAGACTAGCGTATACCTTCTCGACCCATACAGATGGGCGATGGATGATCCCATATCCATTGGTGTTTGACATCAGAGATGATATACGGGTGCTCAGTGGAGACTGGGTACACTGGACGGACTCGCCGAGAACTCCCAGATGGTATTATACCTTACGTCAGATGGCAGTTCTCTGGTGACACTGGTACAGGTTAGTCTGTAGACCCGAGATCGTCATAGAGTCTTGTGTGATTCCCACTGTGCTTTGATTTCCACCTTACCACGTCCAAGAGGGCGTGCAAAACGGTGATTTTTGGGTACAGTCCCGAGTCACATAGAGGCAATGAGCGATAGGAGGGGATTCGTCTCTCCCGGTATAGGGAGTTGATGTTGCGCTGTATTCGATTGGCTATAACCGGAAATCCCTGGCCAGGGTTACTAAGATTTACTGGTAAGTGTTACCAGTAGTTTCTCGAACTGTTATAGACCTCATATCGACACGACTTATCGAGTTATTGGGGTCTGACGTTTACCACCCCTAGACGAGATATGCGACATATCAGACGATCAGACCGGACTGTACGGTAAGTGTTACTGGTTGGATTCACAGGAGTGTGAGCGGGCTTCCTCGTCGATCTTCTGATCGCTCAATACCCGGGTGGCCGTTACGTTTAGCAGACCGCTTGCTGTTAGTGTATATGCCCTAGAGGCCATTACTGTATCATACTAGTTTGTATATTACTTGATGGAAGCTTGGGATATTCACAGTTGTATATACAATCTTGCTCGAAATGGTAGTATGCTACTTGGTTTGTCTCTGCTTTAATATGTGCATGTGTTTCTTTTAGCATATTGCTGATATACATATTAGTAGAGCCCTTAGGACTTTGCTTGATTACCAGCGTTGTGATGGCGCTCGCACTCGTGGGAGCTGGGTGATCTATAAGCACATCCTTATACAGGTCCCTAGTCGTTGGACTATCGAGACAGGGCATCGATACTCCGGAGTAGACTAGCGTATGCGCTTCTCATCCCAGTGTGGGAGACGGTCTGTCCCACAGCCGTCAGTACGTCGTACTTGAGATAGTATACGGGTGCTCGTTGGGTTACGAGTACACTGGACAGGACTCGTCGGGGACTGTTGGTTGGTATTATACCTATCGTCAGTTATCAGTTCCCAGGTGACATAAGTACAGCTTAGTCCGTTGACTTGACACTGTCACTTCGCCTCGAGTGTGTTCCCACTGCACTTTGATTACTACCCTACCACGGCTCAAAGGAGTCGTGCAAACAGGTAGTTTTTGGGTGCAGTCCCGAAGCACTTGGAGGCAGTGACGGTTAGACAGGATTCGTCTCTCCCGGTATTGTGGGTTGACATCGCGCTGTGTCCAGGAGAGCCATTACACGAGTAGTCCCTGGCCAGGGCAAGCGAGATATACTGGTAGGTTTCCAGTGTTATCTCAGGGTGTTCTGGGCTACACTCCGACACGACTTGTACCGCTATTAGGGGACTGACGTTCACCGCCCCCCTAGGCCCGCCATGCGATGTATCAGACGAACAGACCGGATTGTACGGAGATTGTCACATACAGGATCAGTAGGAGTTCGGATGGGGTTCACCTCGTCAGTCTTCTTATCGACATCTACCTGGGGACCGTTACGTACAGCTAGTGCCGCTTGCGGTCTGTGGTTAAACCCACTGCCAGCGTAGTGTCGAGTCTTTAGAGTCCCACACAGAGAGCTATTCGCCTTTAGGCAAAATGAGTAGAGGTCGCATGGTTTTGCGACAGGGTTCGTTCACATTCGCGCACTTGTGCACGTTTGCTGTCCGGACAGTTTATACTAGCGGGCTTTGGTTTAAGCCGGATCCTAGTATATGATTTGAGATTGGTTTTTCTCAGTGTATTCGTGTTCCTCGGATCACGAATGCGGGTGCGTATGCACAGTTGCTTGAGATTGAGGGAGAGGACCTTGATTAGGGTTAATGGCTATTGTCATTTTATTAACCCTAATGTTTATGTGTGTATTATTGTTAATTAATAATTAGTTTAATAATTGTCCATGGTTATGGTTGTTGACCATTTGACTTCTTTGACTTGTTGACCTAGGTTGACACTTTGACCATCATCATTTCTTTTGGAAGATGCTTTTTGATCTTTGCAAATTGAAATGATAATGGTCATGTCATGATTAACCATGACAATTATCTAGCTAATTATTCAATTAAAATAATTCACACATATTAGTGAGAATGGCTCAATTATTTCTCATTCTATCATATCCTTTCTCTCTCTTGTTCTTCCTCTCCCTCAAGCTCTCTCCCTCTCATGTGTTGAGAAACACTTGAGCTTGAGAAAAACCCTCTCTTGATCTTCTCTACTCTCATCTAGGGTTGAAGGACTAGCACTTCTTGAACCCTAGTTACTTCTAGCTTGGAGTTGAAGCCAAAGGTCGAGGCTTTCGGGTGGATCTTTCTTCGGCGTGAGAAGACGAGCAAGGTGACCTCCTTCCACTACTCCAAGGAGCAAGGAGAGAAGGACTAAGAGACCAAAGGTATAACTTTTCTACCACTTAGCTACTTTCAAGTTAGCTTTAGCAAGTTTTTGTTTAGTAAAGATCCTTAAAGCATAGTCCATGTTGCCTATAGTTGAAAAAAATCTGATTTTTATTATGTTTTCCGCCTCCCCGTAAGCACCGGGGTGGGCAACGTGGACTTACAGTGGTATCAGAGCCTAACTAAACATAAACTAGCTAGGTAGTGAAGTGTAACGAAGTTCGAAACCGAAAAATCCAAAAACCGAGTTTTCAAAAACCCTAGTTTCTGTTAAAATTTTTTCTGGTCAAAACAAAATTTGTCATACACCAAAAATCATCTCAGGGTTTTTTAAAGATAACCACAAAACCCGGTCCAGTGAGTCGACTAAACCGCCGCGTTTCCGCGGCAATAGCAAGCTATTGCCGCGGAACCGCTGCCGTTTGGACTCCTCACTGGGTCGAGTTTGGTGCAGTGTATCTCTGGCTTGGTTTTAGGATTTTTAAGATATGTTATATGTGCCCAGATTTTCCAGAATAGAAATTTATTTTTGGGGGCCTATAAATCCGTATTTTTTCCGAACTTCACTACACTTTGACTATGATGGTTATATCTGTGATGTTTGTATGTATTGAACGTCGGCTAATCGCTATATGTCGATTAGTCGGGGTTATACATATCTGTGATCTGTGTTTGATATTGGTTTGTGTATATGAATGGGTTGGATCGTCGCGGGTGAATAGCCGGGGTGGATGTGAGATGAGTGTTGTTTTTCCTTTCATTCATTGTAACATGTAAATTGATGTAATATTATTATTTGTTTGGCCGCACAACCGGGTCGGGGTTGTAGCCGTCATTGTATAATTCTTTTTACTGTTTTTTCTCCTAGGATAGACCCATGGAGGGGGTGCACAAACTACCGGGTATCTCGAAGTGCCGAGTGGCCTACTCACGGTGGTGAGGGAGGTTGCTTCGCTTCGGGTACTTGGCGGGTAGTTTGCCGCACCCGTAGGGGTCTTGGGTGGGGTATTTGGCTATTCACCGCGACCGTGTAATCCGCTTTTCGTTGCAGGCTCGAACGGATTGCGGATTCCAAGTATATCCAATGTATTCATCTGTGATCTGTAATGTCCATCATTGCTATATATTAATATATGATAACTATTTAGGCGTTGCTTATGTTTTACAGCCGCGCTAGCCCAGCCCCTGCTCTGTCGTTAGTTAAGTAACCTAACGGGTGATGACGGGGCCCCGTGGCGAATGCGAATGGCATAAGCGGACGTCATATTTTGGTTGTTTTCTGCAATGGTAGGATTAAATGATGGGATGCATTAAAAGAACTAATGCAAGAAAATAAACCAAGTAAAAGTCGATTGGAACACTTTGAAAACCACTCGGTTCTTTTCAAAACTAAACTTTTAAACGCGGAGCTTGAACCACTCCTTTTAAAAAGCTATCTCGTTCCATCGATTATATCAAGTTCACTACGTTCACGGTTTCTCCAAAACCATCCGTAGCCCTCCGTCATTCCACATGAATGGTCAAAAAGTATTCAAGCTATGTATTTTGGCCAAAGTCAAGGCATAGTGATTGGTAGCTATTGGGTATTCATGTGCAGCATAGATAGATGCGTTGGTTTGGGACAGTCGTGCTGCCATTTTGGCCAAAGTCAAGGGTAGGTACGGGTGGGTCCAAATTAACCAGGAGAATGACGGGTAGAACTTGACATGTGACTTATGATATTTTGGCCAAAGTCAAGGTCATAAGAGCATGGGGCAAAAATCCACATCGGGAGTTTCATAAGTACTGAAACTTGCTAGCGCTGCATACCATTTGGAGTGTGATAATTCTGGTAGGATTCCTTCGGTTTTATCACGCGATGATATTTGAATCCCGATCCTACTGTGAGTATATGCTACTCCTCAGGAAAACTCTCACTTAACGATCAATGCTATAAACTTAGTAGGTGTCTAGAAAGGTGTTAGAGGGGCTACGCCCACAGGGAAAAGAGGTTACTTAATTAAGGAACTTCGCGAAAGCGTTGGAAAACCTCCCTCGAAGTACCGACACTGGCCTGGCTGAACGGTTAAGCAAGTATTGTACGGTGAGAGTAATCTTGACTAATCCTTTCTTTACGGTTTGAGAAGGGATTCGAGAGACAGTGGGAGCCATCCAGTTTAGACAAATTAAAAACCACTCTAAACTTGCAAGAGCATCATGCTAAAGTGTTTCTTTTCTCTCTCCTAATTGCAGCGACCATTCAAGATGACCGGACTTAAGTTATTACTAGATAAAAACATATTGACAGGGCCAAACTACAAAGATTGGCTCAGGAATGTCAAGATGGCAATCACTTACGACAAGTTAGGGTATGTCCTTACCACCAAAGCTCCCCCTGTCCCAGGTCCCAAAACCAGTGTCGTAGATAGGGATATCTACAAGACCTGGGAAATAGATTGCGTGAAGGCCAGATGCCTCGTACTTGCCTCGATGGACAACGAACATCAGAGGAGGCACGAGAATATGGACCTAGAGTCCATATTTCTCCATACAAAAGAACTGTATGGAGAGCAGTCTCGTATCGCAAGATACGAAGTGTCAAAGAAGCTTTTTTCGGCAAGGTTGGCCGTCGGATCATCGGTAGCGGAACACGTGCTTAAGATGATTGGCTACATTGAGGAGCTCGCGGACCTTGGGACCACGTTGGAGAATGAACTCTATACTGATTTGATTCTCCAGTCCCTTCCTTCCACTTACGCCCAGTTCATTCTTAACTTCAACATGCAAGGAAAGGAGGTTGAACTTTCCGAACTTCTGAACATGTTGAGGACTGCTGAGGGCACCCTACAAAAAGCGTAGGGAGACATCCACTTTGTTTGTAGGAGGATCTTCCTCTTCTAGGTCCAGGGCGAAAGCCAAGGGCAAGAAGAAGAAAGCCCCCGCCAAACCAAGAGGCGGTGTCGGTAAAGTGGATACGAAGGGAAAAGGAAAAGCAACAAAGATAGCGGGGAAGCTAGTGGGGAAGGAAGAATGCTTCTATTGTCACAAAAGTGGTCACTGGAAACAGGATTGCAAGGCTTGGAAAGCCAGAACACAGGATTTGAAGCGAGTTGCAGCTTCAGCTTTAGGTGTGTATGTTATTGAAAACTGTCTATCAATAAACTCTACATCCTGGGTATTGGATACCGGATCAGGATCTCATATCTGTAATTCTTTGCAGGCGTTGAGAAAGCATAGAGTTTTGAAGACAGGTGACATGACCCTCAGAGTTGCGAACGGTGCTAGCATGGATGCTGAGGCCGTGGGGGACTATCACCTGGGACTGTCAGATGGACATTTTTTGGTTTTGCGTAGTTGTTATTATGTACCAAATGCAACCTGTAATATCATTTCTGTATCTTTATTGTCTAAAGAAGGTTATGAATTTGCATTTGTAAGTAATATAGTGAACATTCACCTTAATCAAGTTTTGATTGGGTCAGGTACATTGAACAACGGTATATACGTATTAAACCAACCACAGATTTTCAATATCCAGAATACACACAAAAGAAAGTCTCCAGAAATAAATAAAACTTTCTTATGGCATTGTAGACTGGGTCACATCAATGAGAGAAGGTTGACTAAGTTACATGCAGAAGGATATTTGGATCCGTTCGAATATCAATCGTATGCAACTTGTCAATCCTGTCTCAAAGGAAAGATGACAAAGACTCCGTTTACTGGACACGGAGAAAGAGCGAGCGAGCTCTTGGGACTCGTACATAGCGACGTGTGCGGTCCAATGTCTACACATGCACGAAGCGGTTATTCTTACTTCATTACTTTTATGGATGACTTTTCAAGGTACGGTTATGTCTTCTTAATGAAACATAAATCCGAGGCTTTTGAAAAATTCCAGGAATATAAGAATGAAGTAGAAAAATAAACAGGAAAATGTATAAAGACACTGAGATCTGATCGAGGTGGTGAATACTTAAGTGCTGAGTTCCTGGGTTACTTAAAAGAGAATGGAATTCTCTCTCAGCTTACTCCTCCATACACTCCGCAACATAACGGTGTATCGGAGAGACGGAACCGAACCCTATTGGATATGGTGCGGTCCATGATGAGTAACGCTGAGTTACCGCGATCGTTTTGGGGATATGCGCTAGAATCAGCTGCATACTTTTTGAACCGAGTTCCAACTAAGACTGTGCCTACTACACCATATCAGATGTGGTGTGGGAAGAGACCCCATCTTAATCATATTAAGACATGGGGATGTCCAGCTTTTGTAAAAAAGCAGCATGCGGACAAGCTCGAGGCACGCTCAGTACAGTGCAAGTTTGTGGGATATCCAAAGAACTCCAAGGGATATTACTTCTATTGCGAAGAGGAACAAAAAGTCCTTGTTTCTCGCCATGCCCACTTTCTAGAACACCAGTTCATACAAAAAGAATTAAGTGGGAGCGCAATAGAACTGGAAGAAATTCCAGAACCACGAGCTATTACTGAAAGCTTGGTTGAACCAGAGGGTTCGAAAGATCAGGACATTCCCACGCCACTTCGCAGGAGTAGTAGGCAGTCTCATCCGCCCGAGAGATACTACGGTTTTCTCATTGACGGGGATAGAGAGGATTGCATCATAGATTGTGATGAGCCTACTAGCTTCCAGCAAGCCATTCAGAGCGTCGACTCGGTAAAATGGCTGGATGCAATGCGGACCGAGATGGAGTCCATGTACACCAACAAAGTATGGACGTTGGACATTGCTCCAGACGGGGTAAAACCCGTAGGATGCAAGTGGATCTTCAAAAGGAAGATTGGTGTAGATGGACAGGTTGAGACCTATAAAGCTAGACTGGTTGCAAAGGGTTTTCGTCAACGACCTGGTTTGGACTACGACGAAACCTTTTCTCCAGTAGCTATGCTGAAATCCATTCGGATCCTTCTTGCCATTGCTGCCTTCCACGATTATGAGATTTGGCAGATGGACGTAAAGACAGCTTTTCTAAATGGACATTTAGAGGAGTGTGTCTATATGGATCAGCCAGAGGGTTTCATTCAGAGTGGGAGCAGCGGAAAGGTGTGCAAGTTGCTTAAGTCCATTTATGGACTAAAGCAGGCATCACGGAGTTGGAACATCTGTTTTGATGAGACGGTCAAGGAATTTGGCTTTATCAAAAATCCAGATGAACCATGCATCTATTGTAGGTTTGTAGTGAGAAATGTAGTATTCCTCGTTTTATACGTGGATGCTATTCTCTTAATAGGAAATGACATTCCTATGCTACAATCTGTCAATGGGTTCTTGTCACACAGGTTCTCCATGAAAGACCTGGATGATGCCTCATACATTCTGGGTATCCGGATCTACCGTGACAGATCCAAGAGGATATTAGAACTTTTGCAGTCCAGGTACATCGACGCCATACTGAAAAGATTCAGTATGGAAGATTCCAAGCGCGGTAATCTACCGGCTTGTCACGGGATCACCCTCTCCAAAGAGACGTCTCCCAAGAATGATTTGGAGAGGGATCGCATGTCTATTATACCCTACGCTTCTGCGGTAGGCTCTATAATGTATGCAATGTTGTGTACCAGACCAGATGTGGCTTATGCACTGAGTGTGGTAAGCAGGTATCAGTCAAACCCAGGGGAGAATCATTGGATAGCAGTAAAGAACATTCTCAAGTACCTGAGAAGGACTAAGGAGATGTTCTTGGTGTATGGCGGAAAAGACCTGCAGATTGAGGCCTTTGCTGACTCCAGCTTCCAGAGTGACAAGGATGATTCCAAGTCCATGTCGGGTTTTGTCTTCACCCTCAATGGAGGGGCGGTGTGTTGGAAGAGCTCCAAACAGGAAACCGTTGCTGACTCGACGATGGAAGCGGAATACATCGCTGCATCTGATGCCGCAAAAGAAGCTGTCTGGATGAGGAAGTTCTTGAGAGAACTTCAGGTGGTTCCGTCCATTATTGACCCAATACCTCTGTATTGCGACAACAACGGGGCTATAGATTTAGTGAAGGAACCCAGATCCCATCAGAAATCCAGACACATCTTAAGGCGGTATCACCTGATCAGGGAGATCGTGGATCGCCAGGAGATCGAGGTCCGGAGAGTTGCATCAGAGGATAACACTGCAGATCCATTCACCAAGGCCTTGCCCCAGACTCAGTTCGAGCGGCTGATCGAGATGATAGGTCTTCGATACGCCAGTACATGGCCTTAGTGCAAGTGGGAGATTGTTAGTGTATATGCCCTAGAGGCCATTACTGTATCATACTAGTTTGTATATTACTTGATGGAAGCTTGGGATATTCACAGTTGTATATACAATCTTGCTCGAAATGGTAGTATGCTACTTGGTTTGTCTCTGCTTTAATATGTGCATGTGTTTCTTTTAGCATATTGCTGATATACATATTAGTAGAGCCCTTAGGATCTTTGCTTGATTACCAGCGTTGTGATGGCGCTCGCACTCGTGGGAGCTGGGTGATCTATAAGCACATCCTTATACAGGTCCCTAGTCGTTGGACTATCGAGACAGGGCATCAATACTCCGGAGTAGACTAGCGTATGCGCTTCTCATCCCAGTGTGGGAGACGGTCTGTCCCACAGCCGTCAGTACGTCGTACTTGAGATAGTATACGGGTGCTCGTTGGGTTACGAGTACACTGGACAGGACTCGTCGGGGACTGTTGGTTGGTATTATACCTATCGTCAGTTATCAGTTCCCAGGTGACATGAGTACAGCTTAGTCCGTTGACTTGACACTGTCACTTCGCCTCGAGTGTGTTCCCACTGCACTTTGATTACTACCCTACCACGGCTCAAAGGAGTCGTGCAAACAGGTAGTTTTTGGGTGCAGTCCCGAAGCACTTGGAGGCAGTGGCGGTTAGACAGGATTCGTCTCTCCCGGTATTGGGGGTTGACATCGCGCTGTGTCCAAGAGAGCCATTACACGAGTAGTCCCTGGCCAGGGCAAGCGAGATATACTGGTAGGTTTCCAGTGTTATCTCAGGGTGTTCTGGGCTACACTCCGACACGACTTGTACCGCTATTAGGGGACTGACGTTCACCGCCCCCTAGGCCCGCCATGCGATGTATCAGACGAACAGACCGGACTGTACGGAGATTGTCACATACAGGCTCAGTAGGAGTTCGGATGGGGTTCACCTCGTCAGTCTTCTTATCGACATCTACCTGGGGACCGTTACGTACAGCTAGTGCCGCTTGCGGTCTGTGGTTAAACCCACTGCCAGCGTAGTGTCGAGTCTTTAGAGTCCCACACAGAGAGCTATTCGCCTTTAGGCAAAATGAGTAGAGGTCGCATGGTTTTGCGACAGGGTTCGTTCACATTCGCGCACTTGTGCACGTTTGCTGTCCGGACAGTTTATACTAGCGGGCTTTGGTTTAAGCCGGATCCTAGTATATGATTTGAGATTGGTTTTTCTCAGTGTATTCGTGTTCCTCGGATCACGAATGCGGGTGCGTATGCACAGTTGCTTGAGATTGAGGGAGAGGACCTTGATTAGGGTTAATGGCTATTGTCATTTTATTAACCCTAATGTTTATGTGTGTATTATTGTTAATTAATAATTAGTTTAATAATTGTCCATGGTTATGGTTGTTGACCATTTGACTTCTTTGACTTGTTGACCTAGGTTGACACTTTGACCATCATCATTTCTTTTGGAAGATGCTTTTTGATCTTTGCAAATTGAAATGATAATGGTCATGTCATGATTAACCATGACAATTATCTAGCTAATTATTCAATTAAAATAATTCACACATATTAGTGAGAATGGCTCAATTATTTCTCATTCTATCATATCCTTTCTCTCTCTTGTTCTTCCTCTCCCTCAAGCTCTCTCCCTCTCATGTGTTGAGAAACACTTGAGCTTGAGAAAAACCCTCTCTTGATCTTCTCTACTCTCATCTAGGGTTGAAGGACTAGCACTTCTTGAACCCTAGTTACTTCTAGCTTGGAGTTGAAGCCAAAGGTCGAGGCTTTCGGGTGGATCTTTCTTCGGCGTGAGAAGACGAGCAAGGTGACCTCCTTCCACTACTCCAAGGAGCAAGGAGAGAAGGACTAAGAGACCAAAGGTATAACTTTTCTACCACTTAGCTACTTTCAAGTTAGCTTTAGCAAGTTTTTGTTTAGTAAAGATCCTTAAAGCATAGTCCATGTTGCCTATAGTTGATAAAAATCTGATTTTTATTATGTTTTCCGCCTCCCCGTAAGCACCGGGGTGGGCAACGTGGACTTACACTTGCGGCTTGTGGGTGTTTGATATGATCATCACTTGCTGCCGGCGTATTGACGAGTCTTTAGAGTCCTACACAGAGGTTTCCTGGCTCAAGCGAAACGAAATAGGAGCGCATATGAGATATGTGCGGGACCGAGAATTATACCAGTATGTGATACTGTATTCTATTCTCGCGATTTGTATCATTGGTTGGTTATATATGATATAGCCGGGTTACCGAATCAAGTGTTGATTCGATACATTGATACACTTGATATTAGTCGGTTATATGCGATATGACCGGATCGTTAAATCAAGTGTTGATTTAATGATTTAATGTATAATTATATATTTGATATATTACTTTACATTAACTAGTATTAGTTCACTTAAGATGGATTTTCTCACTTGATGTGCACATTGTATATATGATATAGTTTTGTGCACTAGTTTTTATCATGTTTGATGATACATGCAAACTTGGGTGTATGTTTGATTTAAACCATGGTTAAGTAAATGGTTGAGGTTTTAATTTATTTATTCATTTATTTATTTATTTCTTTTGGCAAAAAGAGAAATGGTGGCTTGCTTTTTTTACATTGAAGCTTCATGAAGCTTTGAAAAAGTCTACCATTTTTGTTTCATGCCTAACCTAACCATTCACCTAACCTTAGTTTACTCTCTACACATAACCATGGTTGCTAATATGATAAGAATCACTTATTTTCTATTATTGATTAATTATTCTTATCATATTATCTTCTTCTTCTTCTTCTTCTTCTTCAAGAAGAAGAAAACATTCTAGCATCAATGGTACCTTGAGAAAAAGAGTGAGAAATCTAATTCTAAAGTGAACCCACTTCCTATTTCTTCATCCTCTACCACTTGCCAAGTAGTATAGGGTGTTTTCTTCACAAGTTTCATGGCTTGGTGAAGTTGGAGCTTGATCTTGTGTTGCCTCGACGTAGATCATCTTCGGCATCGAAGTCGACGACCTAGCCCGATCGTTTCTCCGATGAAATCAACACTAGAGTCCGAGATCCGATGATCGCAGCGAGGGGACATCGTCATGGAACTTAGGAAGCGGAGGACCGGATCTACAAAGATTGTATTTTCGTTCACTTTTAGAGTAAAGTCGTTTGCTCGCATATGTTATCGCCTAAACTCTAGTCAACGATCGCATTAGGGTTTCTCGGCACCGTAAATTTTTGAATTTGGCATGGTTGATGCCTTGTGAGACCTCTTGACTGTGCCTAGGAACCCTACAGTGGTATCAGAGCCTAGCTAGAGCCTTAGGCGATGAGTAGACGAAGTTAGAAACCCGAAACCCTAATCTATAATCCTTCTCTGTACATTTTCTGGAAATGTGGATTTTTCCTAATTAAAAATACCCAAAAAATTCAGCAGGCAATTTTAGGAGTTACTGTGAAATTCGTGCTCGTAATTCGATGAAACTGCTGCGGAACCGCGGCATTAGCATGCCTAATGCGGCGGTTCCGTGGAAGTAAGGTAGATTCTTGCAATAAAATTTGCACAGTAATTCATACATCTTAGTGCTGTATTTTCTGGGATATTTTAACTTTTACTCAAGAGTTGAGTTTTCTGGGTTGTATTGGGGACTCGGTGTTTCGATCAGGAAGTTTAACTTCGTCTGTGTTTTTCCGGATAATTTTAGAAAATCTTGAAAAGTTCGACCGGATATAAATACCCAATTTTTCCCCTGTCGGGAAATTTCCAAGTGTTGGATTTTTCCGTGGTTTGAAGACGTTCTAAGTAGTGCAAGTAACGCGATGGACCCTCTAGAAGACAACAAACCTTAACTCGATTATGTGACCGTCTTGAACTGCCCTTTGAACCTTAGGGTTTGGGGCAGTACGGCGTGCCACATGTGAGGCGTTGGCTTGACCCTTCTATGGCTGGACCGTTGGTACTGAGGCATGAACTGGATGTTTTTAAACCTATTTCATGTGTTGAGCTGTATCGGGAAAACTTGGGTGTTTGGTTGTTCGATCGGAAAGTTTTAACATTTTCTATTTATCTAGAATGTGATACAATAATTGGAATCCACAAGTAGTTATGAGATAACTGATTTGAATGTTATAAACATAACAGTTTAGTCTCACTTGATCGGTTGCCACGGAATTTTGATGCGATCAAAAGTCCGTCGCAATCACGTAGCGTACGCGGATACTCGCCGGATAAACTTAATAGACAGCCACGCCCCATAGCCCTGACCAAGTGACTGTAGGAGAACCCCGTCGTCGAAATCATCCGTTCGGGTGCTCGCGGTAACGGTGTTCCGCCTTGGTGCACTTAGTCGACGGTATCGGGGGTGCGGCCGTCTACTAAAGTTTGCGACGAGCATCCGATCAAAATGTCGAGAATCTTGTTGAATTGTCCGACATGATATTGAAAAGTGTTTTCGATAATGAGACTGAAATGCGGGGTTTATAATTGTTAGGCATGCGATGTCTAAGGAATTCATTTGATTAGGCATGCGATGTCTATGCAGGTTGCGGATTCCAACTGTTGTAGTTTTACACCTTCTTTTCTGTGACCGTAAGTGTAATATGTGATATCGCCGGTTTCGTTGATATATGTCAACGACAATTGGGATACGCATGTTTACTTACGTTGATGACATGTGATGTTATGTGTTGTTGGATATGTTATATTGGATCGTCGTGTTTGAATAGCCGGGGTTTTTTTATGTGAGATGAGTGTTTTTCATTTTCATTCATGTAAAAACTTGTATGTAATATTGTTTTATTGGGGCACTTCCAGGTTGGGGAAGATGTCACCTTTTGTATATTATTTACTTTTCCGCACTAGGATAGACCCAAGGAGGAGGGCACAAGTAACCGGGTTCAGGAGTCCAGTGGGAGACCAACTCGAGGAGTTGAGTCCTGGTCTCCTAACCCTAGAATTGGTAGGGTTGCTTGCCGCTCTCATAGGGGTCTAGTGGTGTGGGTTTGGCTATTCATCGCGACCGTGGAATCCGTGTTTTATACTGGCTCGTATTGAAAACACGGACGTCCTAGTATATCCAATGTTTCATATGATTCTTCTGCTGCGATATCTGTGATGTGATCATGTGATATTCTGTGATGGATATTGTATATAGTATATATGATATATTATATAGACGTTACTTATGTTTTACACCCGCGCTAGCCCTGCCCCGCTCTGCCGTTAGTTACCTAACCTAACGGTGCACGAGGGGACATCGAGGCGAATGCGGATGGCATAAGTGTACGTCGTATTTATCTGTGATGTTTAGGTACTTAAATGATGGGACTTCATTAATGAGATTAATGAAATAAAAGAAACCTAAAGATATTGTAGAATCGAATTTCAAAAAAAATAAAACAGGTAGCTACAGTTCTTGCTTTGCACAGTGGTATATATGATATATCCTGCATCTTATTCGATAAGGAAAGGACCGAGATCCCTTCACCGGGAGTGACTCCTTTAGCAATAACTGGCAGATGCTACACACTCGGTTTGTCTTTTGATTTCTTTTAAGAGTTTTTGCTTTGCAGAGCGATATATATGATATATCCCGCATCTTATTCGATGAGGAAAGGGCCGACGATCCCTTCGCCGGGAGTGACCCCTTTAGCAAAACTAGAAAAGCCTCGAAAACACTCCATTTCAAAATCATTTGATTCTACAACGATATCAAGTTCATTACGCAATAGGTTTTCAGAAAAACCTGTCGTAGCCCTCCGTCATTTCAGATAAGTACTAGTTAGTATTCGTGCTACGTTTGTTGACTATGTTAAGGCGTAGTGTGCGGTAGCTAATTAGTGCTTATCTGCATAAGCATATGATGCGATTGGATTAGGGTAGTCGTGCGACTTTGTTGACTATGTTAAGGGTCGTGCGGGTGGGTTTAATTCAATCGAGAAATGACGGGTTGAACTTGACTAGCACTTATGATTTGTTGACTATGTTAAGGTCATATAGCTGCTAGGGGCAAAATATTATCGGGAATTTCAAGTGTTGAAATTTGCAATGAGATTGCATACCTTCTATGAGATAGTTGGATCCCGATACCTGCTGTGAGTAATTGTTACTCCTGGGAGGGTTTTACACATTACAATTAGCCGATCAAGTAGGTGTCTAGAAAGGTGTTAACGAGGTTATGCCTCTGGGAAAACGAGGTTTACATTAATTAGGTTCGTGCGAAAGCACAGGGGACCTCCCTCAAAGTACCGACACTGGCCTGGCTGAAAGATTGGTGAACTTGTAGTGTGTAATTAATCCCGGCTAGTCTTTCCTTTTAGGGTTTGAAGGAAGATTTGATAAAAACAGTGGGAGCCATCCTGATTAGATAAAATAATAACCAATCTATTCTTGCAAGAGCGCACACTGAGTGTTTTCTTCTCTCTCTCTCTCCAGGTAGCGACCATATCACGCCTTAATCAAGATAATAATACGGAATATCGACCGAACCCGCTTGTTATACTGAGCTGGGGATTACCAAAATTCCCGTGCCACCCAAATGAAGAAAGTGCATATGATGCATCTCCTTCGGGTGTGTTCATTACAAAGAACTGTTTCTCAGTATTCTTTACGTCCTGCATATGAGATACCGGATCAGGATCCCGCATATGTAATTTGTTACATGGGCTACAGATAGGTAAAGAACTGAGAACGGGTGATAAGTTTCATGAGACAGAAAACGGGGCAAGTGTTGCAGCCAAGTCTGTTGGTCACTGTCACCCTGTATTACCAATACATTGATTCTGAACGAATGTTATTAGATACCGAACCTGATATACAAAATCATATCAGTCTCTTTATTAGTAAAGAAATGATAAAATTTTGTATTGTTGGATAATGTTTTGAATATTTCCTATATCAAAAGTTAATCGGTTCAGGCACGTTATCTAAAAACATTAATGTTCTAAATCAAACTACAGTTCTTAGTATACAGAACACACACAAGAGAAAGAGTTCAGAAATGAACGAATTCTTCTTGAGGTATTGTAGACTAGGTCATATCAATGCGACCCGACTAGCTGAAGTTACATAAAGATGCATATTTAAATCAGTTTGAATTTACATCTTGTGAAACTTGCCAGTCATGTCACAAAGATAAAATGACCATAGCTCTGTTTGCTGGAAACAGAGAAAGAGTTAGTAAACTCTTGGGACTGATACACGATGATGTATGTAGGTCCCCTGTCTACACATGCCAAGACCGGTTCTTTGTACTTCATTACATTCTCTGATGATCTCTCAAGATTCAGACATATGTTCCTGTTGAAACACAAGTCCGAACCTTTTGAGATATTCACGGAATATAAGTTAGAAGTAGAGAACCAAAATGAGGGTATAAGTATTATGTCCTTTGATGCGATCAGGGAGGAGAATACTTGAGCACGGAATTCCTGGACTATTCTAAAGGAGAATGAGATTCTTTCTCAGCATTACTCCTCCGTATACACCATAGCACGATGGTATATCGGGGCGGAGAAGTTGCACCCTATTCGATATGGTGCGCTCTATGATGAGTACTACTGAGTTACCTGTTTCCTTTTAGGAGTTATGCGCTTGAGAAGCTGCATACCTATTAAATAGGGTTCGAATCAGATCACAGCCTACTACTCCATATGAGATATGGTATGGGAAGAGCCCATGTCTTAAGCTAGTTAAGATTTGGGGTTGTCCGGCCTATGTCTAAAAGCAAAATCCGGACAAGCTCGAGCCAAGGTCTGTAACGTAGAACTGGAAAGGTTCCAGCTATACAAACTACAGCAGATGATTTGATAGAACCAAAGGATTCAATAGTAACCAACGAACCTCAGCCTCTCCGCCGATCTAGTAGGGTTCCTCACCCACCTGAGAGATACTACGGTTTCTCTATGACAGTGGGAGCGAGGATTGCATCATGAGATGATGACCCAACTAGTTTCGAGCTGGCCATCAGGAGTGGGACTCTATAAGAATGGCTGGATGCTTAGCGATCTGAGATAATATCCTTATACACCAACAAAGTATGGACTTTGGTTGCTTTATCTGAAGGGTTAAATCCCCATCAGGAGCAAGTATATCTTGAGAAGATTACTTGGTGTAGATGGAAAAGTTGAGACTTTCAAAGCTAGACTTGTTAAAGGTTTTCATCATTAACCAGGCGTGGGAAACCTTTTCTAGGGACTATGCTTAAGTCCATCCAGATCCTACTTGCCACGGCTACATACCATGACTTCGATAACTGGCGGTTGGATGCCATGACTGCGTCTATAAGTACACAGCCAGAGGGCCTCGTAGACAGTGGGAGCAGCGGAAACGTGTGCAAGATATTTTATGTGATAAAGCAGGCATCGCGGAGTTGGAACATCTGTTTTGATGGATTAGTCAAACAGTTTGACATCATCAAAATGGTAGATGAACCTTGTATATACAAAAAGGTAGTAGGGAGTATGATGGTGATCCTCGTAGAGTACGTGGATGACATATCTTGATAGGGAAGTAGTTTCCTATGCTACGCTCGATCAATCTCCGCTTATCACAATGGTTCTCCACATAGGATCAAAGTGATACCTACTAAATCCTGGGTTTTGGACCTATGAGATAGATCTAAATGGATGTTAGGATTCTCACTTGTTGAAGTGAGATGGTATCAATCGATCCTGGGGAGAATCACTAGAAGTGTTCCAGAGTGATGAGAACGACTGAATGTCAGTCCCAGGCATTGTCTTTACCCTCAGTAAAGGGACGGTATGTTGGAAGAGTTCCAAGCTAGATACCGTGGCATACTAGACGATAAAGGCTGGATACATCGCTACTTAAGATACTACCAAAGAGGCAGTCTGGATGTATATTAGTTCATGAGATGAACTTCGTTCCTACCATTGTGAGACAATGGAGTTGTGGCTTATGGCCAAGGAACGTCTGTCCCATCAGTGATCCAAACATATTCTGAGGCAGTGTCACCTGATCATGGAGATGGTTGATCTCCAAGGGATCGAGGTTAGGAGAGTAGATTCAGAGGACAACATGGCGGATCCACTCATAAAGGCCTTTTCCCAGAAAGAGACTTTTATGGGATGGTTGAGTATGAGATACTACAACCACTGCTATCAGATGGCCCTAGTGCAAGTGGGAGATTGTTAGTTATATGTATGCCCTAGAGGCCATTACTATACATAGGATGTATATTGTAGTGGATGCTTGGACATATATAGGGAGGACTTTCTTGCTCGACATGATAGTATGCTATCTGGTTGCTCTTTACCTTAACGTGTATACTGATTGTCTCTCTGTTACATGTTGGTAAAGCCCTTAGGATGTGTACTTGACTACCTGGACTATGATGCGGATCATACTAGTGGGGACATGGTAGTCCATAAGTACATCCTTCAAGGTCCCTAGTCGTGGGTGTATCGAGACGGGGCATCGATATACCTGAGTAGACTAGCGTATACCTTCTCGACCCATACAGATGGGCGATGGATGATCCCTGTCACGACCCGCAATTCGGCCCGTAACCGGCACTTAAACTACGTAACGTCTACAGGCGTACGTAACTTAAGCAAGCCGAAAACCCAGAAATCTAAACCACCCAAAACTCGATCAACGGAGAAAACATAATTTAAAAGTATTAGAAGTCGCCATTTAAAAATCTCTAACTCTAGTTTTCTTTCCTGAAAATTTCGGCAGCACTTCCTTTGTAAAACTGGCCCCGAAAACGGGTACAACACAGATAATATATGAAACATCCCAAGTGGGAGAAAAATCACGCCCACTGGCGGAGACAATCACCACAGCAAGTATACGACGCCAAAGCGAAGAAATATCAAAGAAACGACTAAAAAGAAAGTAAACATCTCCAAATAACCTGCTTCTACGAGCACGGTTCCCAAAACCAATATACAACACTGATATCTCACCAGTCGTCTCTGAGTCATATACAACAGGGGTAGATGGAGAATACTAGATCCAACAAAAGATATACAATACACAACGGATAACCGCAAACCCACCTATAATGCAACGGCCTCACTGCCAAAGGTAGCGGTATCCACAAAAGTAGTGATGATAAGCTGCCCTGCCGCGACTACTCAGAGGGTAAGTCCTGCAAAACTGTGGCACAACGGGGGTGAGTTGCCAACTCGTGAATAGTAATTAACATCATACAGTAATCGCAAATATGCACTAACAGCAATGATCAATAACATGTGAACTGATAGCATGAGTATGACAATAGGAATATGCAACTATCATGATCAGGGTATACCACCAGGATACTATGTCTACATGAATCCTATGTATATCAACTGAATACTGAGTGCGGAATAGTAAATGATCTCATGCACAAATCATAAGCATGAAAAACACGGTGTAACTCAACAACACCCAAATTCCAAAATACTCAGATCGGCCCTCAGATCGGCCCTCCAATCCTGTACATCTCATGAAACCTGAGTGTCAAACATCGACACTCAAAAACATCATGAAAACCAGTGCCTATCATCGACACATAAATACTGATATCCATACGTTCCTCGAAACACAAGTATCCCTCTTCGACACTTATATTCCACGCATCGGTCTTTCTGATATCCATACGTTCCTCGAAACCCAAGTATCCCACCTCGACACTTGTATTTCCACGTATCGGTCTGTCAAACCCCATATATCTCTCGGAAAGTAAGTGCCCAAGATCGACACTTTAATTTCCCATATCGCATCTCAAATGCATAAATCCATAAAAAAGTAGCATATGCAACATAAAACATCAATATGAGCATATCACGGAACGATTCGCCAAATAATGCATCAAGTCATTAAATGTATCTCGCGGTTCCCAAAAATCCAAATCCAGAATACATATATATACAGCGTCCCATACCACCGATATATATGCAATAAAAACTGATCATATAACAATAGCAAGGTACATGTGCGAACGAGTAATATAGCATGGCATACATATGAGCATGTAGGTATACAGGTATGTTCTATGTAATATGTACTATGGCACAAGTATAACTGTTTAATGTCGCTAACCAATAGCAAGGTATATAAATGCGCATTTGTGTTGTGCGTAGCATGGCAATTATCAACAGTGTGTGTGTAGCATATCATTGGTGCTCGTGCAACATGAACTGTCGATAATAGTGCAGTGTACAGCAGGTATAGTATCATGCACAACAAATAACTATATGCAACATGAATCATGCAATATCTCTATATAAGCAAATAAGCATACGGCTAATATTATATCATGTCTAGCCCCGACGCGTAGCGCCATACGGGCGATTTCCCGTAGATGTTAAATCTACTCACTCTGTGGTCTTCAGCTATGAAAATCCGACCACCTGCTTCCCTTTGTTCGCAGCGTCTGAAGTCCCCGCTTGCGACGCTATAATATCACAAACACAAGAAATAAAGCGAACATCTCAGAAGCAATCACAATAACGAAAAACCACGTATTATAAAACGCATCAACGCACTAAACCAACTCACGAGTACACGTCTAGTGCAAACACACAATTATAGGTAATCGATCCCAGATTTTGCATACTGCATTTACCAAGTAAATCAACAGTACCAACAACCCAAAACCATAGCAGACAACACCCACAGAAAACCCACCCCAAACCCTTACTATTAGGCCGGCGTCGCCGGTCCCCTCTTCAAGTCTCGCCGGCCCCGGCCGGTGGGATGGCCCCCGTCTCCTAGGTGGTGTCTCAGGTCAACCTGCACACTCATCTGAAGTTGTTGATTCAGTCACTAAAATTCCCCGGTCACAGCAGATACTAAAAACTCTAAAAAGACACTAAAAACCCGATATCGCCTCAACCGATAAAAACTAAGTTCTACGCAACAATTAACGATCAAAACCACACAAAAACTCTAAATTAACAGTAAAGAGAGTATACCTAACAACTTTGCTCTCAAGTTCCAAGCTTTTCCCTATCTTCAAGCGATCAAGATCAAGAAATCCTAAGCTTTAGCTATTTTGTGATATGTTTATGGATTTTTGAGGGTTTTGTGATAGAAATCAATTAAAATGAGAAGGGAATTGATCAAGTGCAGTAGAGGAAGAGATATTTTCGGCCAAGGGAGTGAGGAGGTGGAGTTGTGAAGAATTTCCAGGCAATTTCCTTCATTTAATGCCATTTGCACACATACACACACATGCATGCATCTAATCCTTCTCTTTTCTTTTCTTTTTCTTTTAATTTCCTAACTTAATTCCTAGTCCACACATTATGCTAAGTGAAGTGAGAAGGAAATTCTTAACTCAATTATTTAAAGAAAAGATCGCATGTAGAAATTTTCCCAAAATTTGAATACCGCATTAAAATAATATTAAAAATTGGGAAAAACCAAATTGAACCAAAACGTCCCATATACTCCCAAAGCACGCGCACTAGCTTTATTTTAGCTAAACAAGGTGCCGGCAAGTCTATATGGTCGTTTGTTCACAGTCGGGTAAAAACGGAAAATACCGACAAACTTACCCTAAAACGGACAAAATCGCCTAACGATTTCCAAAACGTTACAATCTCCGCCCCTTATAGAAATTCGGTCCCCGAATTAAAATTCATACTAAACGTACCTTCAAAAAGATGGGGGAATTTCTTCCGCATCTCGCTCTCGATCTCCCAAGTGATCTCCTCACCAGTCGGACTACGCCACAAAACCTTTACAGAAGGCAAGTCCCTAGACCGAAGTTTCTTCACCTGTCGATCCAGAATAACTATCGGCTGCTCGGTGAACGAAAGATCACGCTCAAGCTGAACGGTCTCGTGCTGAATCATATGAGAAGGATCATGAAGGTATCTTCGAAGCATCGACACATGAAAAACGGGGTGAACATCTGGAAAACTAGGCGGGAGCGCTAGACGATAAGCAACCGAACCCACTCGCTCGAGGATCTCGAAAGGACCTACGAATCTGGGACTAAGCTTCCCTCTCTTCCCAAATCGCATAACGCCCTTCATCGGAGAAATCTTCAGGAATACATGATCTCCCACTGCGAACTCAAGCCTGCGACGACGACGGTCGGCATAAGACTTCTGTCTGCACTGGGCTGCTCTCATCCTGTCCTGAATCAGCTGGATCTTCTCCGTAGTCTCCTGAACAAGCTGGGGTCCCAAAACCAAACTCTCACTAAGCTCGGTCCAACAGACTGGCGATCGACACTTCCTACCATATAAAGCCTCAAAAGGTGCCATCTGAATAGTCTCCTGAAAACTGTTGTTGTAGGAGAACTCAATCAACGGCAAGTGACGATCCCAACTGCCCCCAAAATCAAGCACACATGCACGGAGCATATCCTCCAGTGTCTGAATAGTCCGCTCCGTCTGACCATCGGTCTGCGGATGAAAAGCGGTGCTAAAACTCAATCTGGTACCCAAAGCTTCCTGAAGCTTCTGCCATAGACGGCTAGTAAACTGGGTACCTCTGTCGGATACTATGCATGTGGGAACACCGTGCAAACGCACAATCTCATCTATATAAAGCTGAGCGTACTGAGCATAGCCGAAAGTGGTCTTCACTGGAAGGAAGTGAGCCGCTTTCGTCAACCGGTCTACAATAACCCAAATGGAGTCATACCCTCTACTGGTCCTGGGTAGACCCACAATGAAGTCCATGGAAATCTGCTCCCATTTCCACTCCGGAATGGGTAAAGGCTGCAACTCTCCAGCCGGTCTCTGATGCTCAGCCTTGACTTGCTGACAAGTCAGGCACCTCGAAACGAAGTCCGAAATATCGCGTTTCATCCCTTCCCACCAGTAGAAGTCTCTCAAGTCTCGGTACATCTTGGTGGAACCTGGATGAACGCTAAAGGCCGACTGATGTGCATGCTCTAGGATCTCGCGTCTCAACCCATCAACATCTGGTACACACAAGCGAGTCCCGCATCGTAGCACACCCTGGTCATCAATCATGAACTCCGAAACTGTACCCTGTCAAACAAGCTCAAGAATCTCAGACACACGAGCATCACTGGGTTGCGCCTCACGAATACGATCAACAAGTAGTGGACGGGCGCGGACATGAGCAAACTGTCCCCCAGTGGAGGTGAACTCGAACTGCACTCTACTATCACACAAGAGCTGCCAATCTGCAGAAGACTGACACCGAACGGCGCTCAGCTGGGACAAGCTACCCACGGGCCTACGACTCAAAGCATCGGCTACCACATTCGCCCTGCCCGGGTGATAAAGGATCTCACAATCATAATCCTTCACTAGCTCCATCCATCGGCGCTGTCTCAGGTTCAGATCTCGCTGCTGGAAGATGTACTTCAGACTCTTGTGATCCGTGAAGATCTGACACGACTCTCCATACAAGTAGTGTCTCCAGATCTTCAACGCAAAGACTACCGCTGCCATCTCAAGATCGTGAGTGGGGTAATTCTGCTCGTGCTTCTTCAGCTGTCTAGAAGCATATGCAATCACCCTATCATGCTGCATCAAAACACAGCCGAGCCCCACTCGAGAAGCATCACAATACACAACGTAGCCTCCCGATCCAAAAGGTAAAGAAAGAACTGGTGCTGTCGTCAACCGAGTCTTCAACTGCTGAAAACTCTGCTCGCACGCATCAGTCCAGAGAAAAGGAACCCCCTTCCGGGTCAGTCCAGTCAGCGGTGCAGCGATACTCGAAAAATCCTGCACAAAACGGCGATAATAACCAGCTAAGCCCAAAAAGCTGCGGACCTCCGTCACCGATACAGGTCTGGGCCAAAGCTGTACAGCCTCGATCTTCCTCGGGTCCACAAGAATACCATCACTAGTCACTACATGACCCAGGAAGTCAACTCGATCAAGCCAAAATGCGCACTTTGAGAATTTTGCATACAGCTGGTGCTCTCTCAGTATCTGCAAAGTAATCCCCAAGTGCTGCTCATGCTCCTCTCGACTCCTAGAGTAAACCAGTATGTCATCAATAAACACGATAATGAACTGGTCGAGGAACGGCCTGAAAATCCGGTTCATCAGATCCATGAACGCTACTGGCGCATTAGTGAGTCCGAACGACATCACCAAAAACTCATAGTGCCCATAGCGCGTACGAAAAGCAGTCTTCGGAATGTCATCATTCCGAACCCGCAATTGATGATAACCCGAACGCAAATCAATCTTCGAAAAATGTTTCGCACCCTGGAGCTGATCGAATAAATCGTCAATGCGGGGCAAAGGATACCTGTTCCGCACCGTAACACGGTTCAACTGACGATAATCCACACATAGCCTCAAACTGCCGTCCTTCTTCTTGACGAACAGAACAGGAGCTCCCCACGGCGAAACACTCGGACGCACAAGTCCCAAATCAAGCAACTCTTGCAATTGATCTTTAAGCTCTCTAAGCTCTGCCGGAGCCATCCGATAAGGCGGTATAGAAATAGGCTCCGTGCCAGGAATCAGATCAATGCAAAACTCAATATCGCGCTCTGGCGGCATCCCAGGTAACTCATCGGGAAAAACATCGGGAAACTCTCGCACGGTAGAAACCTGGTCCAGCAACTCCACTGTGGCTCCAGTATCATGAATGAACGCCAAGAATCCCCGACATCCCCTCCTTAAAAGCCGACTAGCGCACAAAACAGAAATCAAGCTGTGAGGGGCGGCACTACGGTCCCCCTGCACAACAAACACTGACTCGCCGGGAAAACAAAATCTAACTGTCTTCTCGCGGCAGTCCACGGACGCATAGCAAGTAGCTAGCCAATCCATGCCCAACAGAACGTCGAAGTCCAACATCTCCAGAAGGATCAAGTCGACGGGCAGATCTCTGTCACCAATATGGACGACACAAGATCGAAACACAAAACGCGCAACAAACGACTCTCCCACAGGAGTAGTCACGATCAGCGGCTGATCCAGCAAACACGACTCCCGGCCTAACCTCGGCACGAAGTGCGTAGAAACATACGAATGCGTGGATCCCGGATCAAAAAGAACATGCGCATCAAAAGAACATACAGAAAGAGTACCTGAAACGACGGCATTGGACGCCTGAGCGTCCTGGTGAGTCAAGGCAAAAACCCTAGCCTGACCTCTACCGGCTACTGGCTGTCCTCTGCCTCTGCCACCTCGACCTCTCGATACAAAACCTCCGCGACCACGACCTCGCTGAACAGGAGTCTGACGCGGCGCAACAACAGGAATAAGAGGCAACGCTCTCTGAGGTGGAGAAGGTGGTAAGGTAACCTGCGGTACTGCTGGCTCGTTCACACGCGGCTCTGTACAATCTCGAACCCGATGACCCAAACTACCGCACCGGTAACATCCAGAAACAAACTGCCGATCATCCTGATGGTAAGAACCATAGAGCCGACCTCGTCCCGAACTGCCACTATCAGAACGGAAACTGTCTCGACGTCTAAACGCCTGCCTCGCTGCCGGATCACCTATACGAACTCTCTTTGGTCCCGGAGCAACTGATGACTCAGCAAAACGCTCCTCTACCACAAGAGCTGCATCCACCGCTGCCGCATACGTGTCACAATGCTGAATGCTGATGGCTAAGAATATCTGGGTAAGCAGGCCTCGAACAAACCTCTTCACCCTCATCTCCTCAGTCGCCACCAGGTATGGAGCATATATCGACAGCTCAGTAAACAATACATCATACTCCGACACCGTCATCCCTGGCGTCTGACATAAAGGCTCAAATCTGCGCGCTCGCGCATCCCTGACGCTCGGTGGAAGAAAACGAACAAGAAACGACGTCACAAACTCAGCCCAGGTCATAGGAGCAAGACCAACGGCTCTGCCCCTCTCCAACGACTCACACCACTTCTGGGCCATACCCTCCAGACGAAAACTGGCAAACTCTACCCATCTCTCGTCGGAACATCGGAGTGAGCGACAAATCCTGGCCATCCGGTCGATGAACGACTGCGGATCCTCAGTAGCATCTGTGCCCGTAAACACCGGAGGTCTCAACCTCATGAAATCCGTCAACGACACAGCAATAACCTCCGGAGCTGCAACTGCGACTACCGGAACCGTAGGTACCATCGTGGCCTCCGCAGCGGGTGGAACAACTGCCTGCCCCTGCGCTCGGATGGCCTCTACCAAAGTCCCCACAATCTGGCGCAGATCCTGCATACCAGCTCCAATCATAGCAATATACTCCGGTACAACAGGCGTACCACCCTGGTCAGTTCTCGCCTCAGGCGAGTCAACCCTGACCTCGGCCCTCGCGGCCGCTCTCTGAGCCCTCGTAGTCTTCGGCGGCATATGGGCTGGAAATTGAAACAAGATTCGATAAGGAAACGGAAATCGAATCACAAGATATATATCAATCACGGAAGGAACATCAATCAATAAGTCCTAAGGTCACTTAGGCGGAGTACCGTGTCGTAAGTATGCCGCGGAACATACACACGCTACGTCACTCTGCTTAAGCTACCTACTCCATCATACCAAGGTCATCCTAAACTCCGAAAGGTAAAACCTAAGGCTCTGATACCAACTTTGTCACGACCCGCAATTCGGCCCGTAACCGGCACTTAAACTACGTAACGTCTACAGGCGTACGTAACTTAAGCAAGCCGAAAACCCAGAAATCTATACCACCCAAAACTGGATCAACGGAGAAAACATAATTTAAAAGTATTAGAAGTCGCCATTTAAAAATCTCTAACTCTAGTTTTCTTTCCTGAAAATTTCGGCAGCACTTCCTTTGTAAAACTGGCCCCGAAAACGGGTACAACACAGATAATATATGAAACATCCCAAGTGGGAGAAAAATCACGCCCACTGGCGGAGACAATCACCACAGCAAGTATACGACGCCAAAGCGAAGAAATATCAAAGAAACGACTAAAAAGAAAGTAAACATCTCCAAATAACCTGCTTCTACGAGCACGGTTCCCAAAACCAATATACAACACTGATATCTCACCAGTCGTCTCTGAGTCATATACAACAGGGGTAGATGGAGAATACTAGATCCAACAAAAGATATACAATACACAACGGATAACCGCAAACCCACCTATAATGCAACGGCCTCACTGCCAAAGGTAGCGGTATCCACAAAAGTAGTGATGATAAGCTGCCCTGCCGCGACTACTCAGAGGGTAAGTCCTGCAAAACTGTGGCACAACGGGGGTGAGTTGCCAACTCGTGAATAGTAATTAACATCATACAGTAATCGCAAATATGCACTAACAGCAATGATCAATAACATGTGAACTGATAGCATGAGTATGACAATAGGAATATGCAACTATCATGATCAGGGTATACCACCAGGATACTATGTCTACATGAATCCTATGTATATCAACTGAATACTGAGTGCGGAATAGTAAATGATCTCATGCACAAATCATAAGCATGAAAAACACGGTGTAACTCAACAACACCCAAATTCCAAAATACTCAGATCGGCCCTCAGATCGGCCCTCCAATCCTGTACATCTCATGAAACCTGAGTGTCAAACATCGACACTCAAAAACATCATGAAAACCAGTGCCTATCATCGACACATAAATACTGATATCCATACGTTCCTCGAAACACAAGTATCCCTCTTCGACACTTATATTCCACGCATCGGTCTTTCTGATATCCATACGTTCCTCGAAACCCAAGTATCCCACCTCGACACTTGTATTTCCACGTATCGGTCTGTCAAACCCCATATATCTCTCGGAAAGTAAGTGCCCAAGATCGACACTTTAATTTCCCATATCGCATCTCAAATGCATAAATCCATAAAAAAGTAGCATATGCAACATAAAACATCAATATGAGCATATCACGGAACGATTCGCCAAATAATGCATCAAGTCATTAAATGTATCTCGCGGTTCCCAAAAATCCAAATCCAGAATACATATATATACAGCGTCCCATACCACCGATATATATGCAATAAAAACTGATCATATAACAATAGCAAGGTACATGTGCGAACGAGTAATATAGCATGGCATACATATGAGCATGTAGGTATACAGGTATGTTCTATGTAATATGTACTATGGCACAAGTATAACTGTTTAATGTCGCTAACCAATAGCAAGGTATATAAATGCGCATTTGTGTTGTGCGTAGCATGGCAATTATCAACAGTGTGTGTGTAGCATATCATTGGTGCTCGTGCAACATGAACTGTCGATAATAGTGCAGTGTACAGCAGGTATAGTATCATGCACAACAAATAACTATATGCAACATGAATCATGCAATATCTCTATATAAGCAAATAAGCATACGGCTAATATTATATCATGTCTAGCCCCGACGCGTAGCGCCATACGGGCGATTTCCCGTAGATGTTAAATCTACTCACTCTGTGGTCTTCAGCTATGAAAATCCGACCACCTGCTTCCCTTTGTTCGCAGCGTCTGAAGTCCCCGCTTGCGACGCTATAATATCACAAACACAAGAAATAAAGCGAACATCTCAGAAGCAATCACAATAACGAAAAACCACGTATTATAAAACGCATCAACGCACTAAACCAACTCACGAGTACATGTCTAGTGCAAACACACGATTATAGGTAATCGATCCCAGATTTTGCATACTGCATTTACCAAGTAAATCAACAGTACCAACAACCCAAAACCATAGCAGACAACACCCACAGAAAACCCACCCCAAACCCTTACTATTAGGCCGGCGTCGCCGGTCCCCTCTTCAAGTCTCGCCGGCCCCGGCCGGTGGGATGGCCCCCGTCTCCTAGGTGGTGTCTCAGGTCAACCTGCACACTCCTCTGAAGTTGTTGATTCAGTCACTAAAATTCCCCGGTCACAGCAGATACTAAAAACTCTAAAAAGACACTAAAAACCCGATATCGCCTCAACCGATAAAAACTAAGTTCTACGCAACAATTAACTATCAAAACCACACAAAAACTCTAAATTAACAGTAAAGAGAGTATACCTAACAACTTTGTTCTCAAGTTCCAAGCTTTTCCCTATCTCCAAGTGATCAAGATCAAGAAATCCTAAGCTTTAGCTATTTTGTGATATGTTTATGGATTTTTGAGGGTTTTGTGATAGAAATCAATTAAAATGAGAAGGGAATTGATCAAGTGCAGTAGAGGAAGAGATATTTTCGGCCAAGGGAGTGAGGAGGTGGAGTTGTGAAGAATTTCCAAGCAATTTCCTTCATTTAATGCCATTTGCACACATACACACACATGCATGCATCTAATCCTTCTCTTTTCTTTTCTTTTTCTTTTAATTTCCTAACTTAATTCCTAGTCCACACATTATGCTAAGTGAAGTGAGAAGGAAATTCTTAACTCAATTATTTAAAGAAAAGATCGCATGTAGAAATTTTCCCAAAATTTGAATACCGCATTAAAATAATATTAAAAATTGGGAAAAACCAAATTGAACCAAAACGTCCCATATACTCCCAAAGCACGCGCACTAGCTTTATTTTAGCTAAACAAGGTGCCGGCAAGTCTATATGGTCGTTTGTTCACAGTCGGGTAAAAACGGAAAATACCGACAAACTTACCCTAAAACGGACAAAATCGCCTAACGATTTCCAAAACGTTACAATCCCATATCCATTGGTGTTTGAGATCAGAGATGATATACGGGTGCTCAGTGGAAACTGGGTACACTGGACGGACTCGCCGAGAACTCCTAGATGGTATTATACCTTACGTCAGATGGCTGTTCTCTGGTGACACTGGTACAGGTTAGTCTGTAGACCCGAGATCGTCATAGATTCTTGTGTGATTTCCACTGTGCTTTGATTTCCACCTTACCACGTCTAAGAGGGCGTGCAAAACGGTGGTTTTTGGGTACAGTCCTGAGTCATATGGAGGCAATGAGCGATAGGAGGGGATTCGTCTCTCCCGGTATAGGGAGTTGATGTTGCGCTGTGTTCGATTGGCTATAACCGGAAATCCCTGGCCAGGGTTGCTGAGATTTACTGGTAAGTGTTACCAGTAGTTTCTCGAACTGTTATAGACCTCATATCGACACGACTTATCGAGTTATTAGGGTCTGATGTTTACCACCCCTAGACGAGATATGCGACATATCCGACGATCAGACCGGAATGTACGGTAAGTGTTACTGGTTGGATTCACAGGAGTGTGAGCGGGCTTCTTCGTCGATCTTCTGATCGCTCAATACCCGGGTGGCCATTACGTTTAGCAGACCGCTTGCGGCTTGTGGGTGTTTGATATGATCATCACCTGCTGCCGGCGTATTGACGAGTCTTTAGAGTCCTACACAGAGGTTTCCTGGCTCAAGCGAAACGAAATAGGAGCGCATATGAGATATGTGCGGGACCGAGAATTATACCAGTATGTGATACTGTATTCTATTCTCGCGATTTGTATCATTGGTCGGTTATATGTGATATAGCCGGGTTACCGAATCAATTGTTGATTCGATACATTGATACACTTGATATTAGTCGGTTATATGCGATATGACCGGATCGTTAAATCAAGTGTTGATTTAATGATTTAATGTATAATTATATATTTGATATATTACTTTACATTAACTAGTATTAGTTCACTTAAGATGGATTTTCTCACTTGATGTGCACATTGTATATATGATATAGTTTTGTGCACTAGTTTGTATCATGTTTGATGATACATGCAAACTTGGGTGTATGTTTGATTTAAACCTTGGTTAAGTAAATGGTTAGGGTTTTAATTTATTCATTCATTTATTTATTTATTTCTTTTGGCAAAAAGAGAAATGGTGGCTTTCTTTGTTTTACATTGAAGCTTCATGAAGCTTTGAAAAAGTCTACCATTTTTGTTTCATGCCTAACCTAACCATTCACCTTACCTTAGTTTACTCTCTACACATAACCATGGTTGCTAATATGATAAGAATCACTTATTTTCTATTATTGATTAATTATTCTTATCATATTATCTTCTTCTTCTTCTTCTTCTTCAAGAAGAAGAAGACATTCTAGCATCAATGGTACCTTGAGAAAAAGAGTGAGAAATCCAATTCTAAAGTGAACCCACTTCCTATTTCTTCATCCTCTACCACTTGCCAAGTAGTATAGGGTGTTTTCTTCACAAGTTTCATGGCTTGGTGAAGTTGGAGCTTGATCTTGTGTTGCCTCGACGTAGATCATCTTCGGCATCGAAGTCGACGACCTAGCTCGATCGTTTCTCCGATGAAATCAACACTAGACTCCGAGATCCGATGATCGCAGCGAGGGGACATCGTCATGGGGCTTAGGAAGCGGAGGACCGGATCTACAAAGGTTGTATTTCCGTTCACTTTTAGAGTAAAGTCGTTTGCTCGCATATGTTATCGCCTAAACTCCAGTCAACGATCGCATTAGGATTTCTCGGCACCGTAAATTTTTGAATTTGGCATGGTTGATACTTTGTGAGACCTCTTGAGTATGCCTAGGAACCCTACAGATAGGAGGCAGAATCGATCTGGTTTACGTCTCGGCCGGTAGAAACGAAACCGTGATGGTGGATAAAAACGTGAATGTGAATGATTAGGAATGAGTGGAATATTTGCATTCTCATATTTTATAAGAAGAAAGGGTGGAGGTTCAACTTCTTTAGGTGGAGGTCGATTAATCACAAAATTCGTGTCGTTTAAGAATGCGAGTTCGTCGGCGAAAATATCTTCGAAACTTTCATCGATGGTCCGATTGAATGTTTCAATATTAATAAGGGTCGCGCCAGAATTCAACACACTTGATTTTTCAAAAAATTATGGAGGTAGGAGTCTTGAAAAACCAATCTACCTCATTCTCAAAAGGGTCTAAATCACGTGATCCTTTTAGAATTATCGAACTCGAAATATCGGATTGTGATTCATCAACACTCGCTATCATTAAAAGAAGATTAGAAGAAGAATCAAAGAAAGTGGGAGATGAAATGGGTAAACATATTGGTGTGTCGAGTATTGCTGAACCAGATATGGGAAATGAAGGCTGAATTTCATTCTGCTTTTCAGCTATACATTTATCATCAACTTTAAGACGCATATGGGGTTCGGGAAGAATAGTTAGAGGCTTGAGATGATGACCACACGGGAGTGAAATGACTTGATGAGTTAGTGGGAAAAACTCATCCAAAATTTCGGGTTCATCATTCAATATATCCCCAACGTCAATCTCCTCAATCAAGTGAAGGTTAAAATTCTCAGACACCTCATCAAAAGGAGGGTTCTCAATCAATTGTGGTTCTAGAGTGGAGGTGTAGAAATCATAAGGATTGTGTGTGGCTTCATTTGAAATGGACCCTTCACAATTGTGTAAATTAAACACTACAAAGTCACACAACTCATCAGACATTCTATTTTCAATTGGTGAATTATTTGGTCTACTTGATAGATTAGTGAAACTAGAGTTGTGGATTTCAATTTGGGATGGGGATACTTTATTAGGAGGGGTGTACCGCTTTCTCTCACTACCCAAATTCTCAATTTGTCCTATGGCCGTATCATACATTGAAAATTTTTGAGCTGGTTCGAAACTAGTTGCTCGTTTGTTTTGTTTATTGAGGATGGCCATGCACTTTTTCAATTCCTCTTTGGTGCGGCGTGACGCTATCACATATTCTTCTAGTGTCCGCTCAAGACTAGACATGGGTCGGTAAGGGGGTTTAGCATAAGATTGAAATTCTTGTGGTTAAGTAAAACTCCCAAATGACCGATTAGCAGGACTGTCTAGAGAAGGTGTAAAAGTCGGGTAGGATTGATAGGAATTGAATGGTTGTGAAAATTGGGCAGGAGTAGGATCAACATTGTGATAAGAAGAATATTGATATTGGTTGGTTAGTTAGCGATTTTCAACAGACATCATATACGCCACAAACCGAGTATGAAAATCTTCTTTAGAAAGTGGTGGTGTTTGTTGTCTTAATGGTTTGACTGAATTGAAACTTTGGCCGTTAGCCCTCGCTATATGCTCAGCGATGGACTTACGTTTAGGAGTTCCTTCACTCGGAGTGTCAACATAAGAAGATGTAGAATTTGGATACGGTTGACAGGACGTGGAGTGAGGTGGCCAACCGTTTCTTTCCATTTGCTCTATCCGATCTCTTAAAGACATGGTAGAGTCAGATGGTATACCGAAACGATTACGATAACAAGAAATATCTGGTTCTGGATAGCAAACCTCGGCAAGAGTTCTTTTATTTGGGTTACTGATTGGTTGTTTTATGTGTTGTGTTTGTAGAATAACCGCAATCAATAACGGTATCCCGTGTAGCTAGACCGAGATGAGTACGGGTCGTCCTTAGGGAAACGTTGAGTCTTTTAATCTTACTTTAGGCGTGTTGATTAGGAAAAGTGGAAGAATAATGAATAGTGGAAATAGTTTCTAGATCTACGTTAAACACGGATGTAGAATATAGATCTAGATTAACTACGGATATAGGTTTTATATTAGAAGGGGGCTTGTAGGGTCCGTTAAGATTTAGTAGTCATGGATGATTAATTAAAGATTACTCCTCTTATCCTTTAATAGATTTAAAACTAGATCGACAGTGATGCATGTAGATTAGGGTTTCTGGAGGGAAAAGAGTTCCTACTCTTAACCCCTGCCTTGGCATAGATCTCCGTTCATATCTAGCCTTTATCAAAACAATTGTTAATTTAATCTCTAATTGTGGTCATCAATATCAATGAATTGATAGCGCGCCCGATTAGGATGTTAACTATTCTTTTGATAAAGTTTATAAACTTTATAGGACATAAAAATAGTTTAAAAGATCTTCATCATCCATTAATCTACCATAATCTTACGAACCCTAACAAGCGGAGAATTACTCGCGCATGTTGGGAAAAGAAAAGATAGAAATCATGAAGAAAATAAAATGCAATAGAAAAAACTACTTTTATTAATCAACAGGATCAAGTACACTTTGTTCTTTTAGAAAATGATTATAAAACCCTAGTTTGCTTCTCGATCTCTTCTTAAGGAGGTAGATGAACTGTCGATGATCAACCAGGATTTTTGAGCCGTCGTGGACTTCGTGATCGCGTCGGTTTGATGATTTTTCCAAGAGTCTCTCGGTCCTTATTTATACTCACAGAGCCAGAATCTCCAGTTTCCTAATAAGACAACTAGTTGTTAAGATCCTACCCAAAAAATCCAAAATCCCAACTCCTCAGAAGTGCGGCGGAACCGCGACCATTAGGTAAGTTTGGCCGCAGATCCACGGTTGGTTAGGGGATTTAAGGCTTCATTTTTCCGTGGCTTCATCTCTGTAGTACTTGGTGATCTTTTGAGTATCTAGACTTTGAAAATCTTCTCTACGTTTCTGCCAGAATTGGTTTCTTCAATTTACTTGAATATGTTCGGCAGATTTGATCTCGCCAACTTGAATTTCCTTGAAATTTCAGTCATGATATAATTCCTGCACAATTATCTCAATAAATGATATTAGTAGAATTTGTTTTTATTGAGATATTATATTAACCATTTGTCATGATATTTTAGTTTTAAGAGAATTGGTCAAAGATATTTAATAAGACAAGCATATTTAAATAGACCAAATATTACATGAATATTATATGCTTACATTTTCCTTCATAATGTTAATTATAATATATAAACACATGAAAATAGTATTTTTACTGATAAACCCTTATATGTGTCATATTTATAATAAACATCTTTTATTATATAGAAATAGTGAGGAAAATGTCACATCAATAGTGCAGTTTTATCAACTAAACAGTTACCCATTATAAGAAGGTGAAAAGAAAAGAGGGTGAAAAGATTTAATCTCTATTTGTATTGTTTTGCTTTGAAAGTGGACTTGGGGTTTT
This sequence comes from Agapanthus africanus, assembly GCA_030015575.1. NCBI lineage: Eukaryota > Viridiplantae > Streptophyta > Magnoliopsida > Asparagales > Amaryllidaceae > Agapanthus > Agapanthus africanus. The sequence continues at coordinate 153,846,057 of CM057337.1, read as the reverse complement.
ACTCACAAAAATCACAAAAATGCAAAAACAACCCTAGAACTAAGGTTACCTAGGTCAAGCACCGCTCCTAGATTTCCAAAGGAAAAGCCGCAGGATCAATCCTCTACCACCTCTTTATCATTCTTGTGGCCAGGTAAGTGCCGGGTAAGTGGGAGGTATCCGCTGTACGAGTCACCGAAAATAGCAGGCCTAATTAAGTAACCACTTGCCTTAGACACACTTGCCTAGTCACCACAAAAGTAATGCGGATAAGCTATAGATTACCCACGACCTTCCTTTATCCTTATTGAGCACGATGGTCCTTAGAGTCTTGGTCAAGATATTTTTTAATTAATGTACGGTGATGCGGATGCTCGTTTTGTGATTTGTGGGGGTTTAGGAAGGGTGATGAAATCCCCACCTAATCTGAATTTGGTCTTTGCCCCTTAATGTCCGTATTAAAACATGCAAAATCAAACCGCAAAACAAAACTCACAAAAAGATTTTTGAGTGACGATATTTTGCAAAGAATCCTGCAGAAAATATATTATTAGATTTTTCAGAGGAGAGAGAAAGAGATAGAAAAGATACCAGAAAAGTTTGAGGGCACAACTCCCCAAGACCGCTGTGGTTCCGCCGCCGTTTGCACACAATAACCGCGGTTCCGCCGTGCTTTAGGGGGTTCTTTGTTTAATTTTTTTTGGCTTCCTTTGCTCCTCTTGGTCTTGATGAATGTCTCTGAATCTTTATCTCTTCGCTAAAGTGACTCCAGATTCCCTCGCAAAAAAAATCGCACACTAATTGTTAAATATGCAAGATGCGGTTTTGTTTTATTTTTATGATATAGATCGAATAAGAATTCAACACAAATAGTAAGAATAAAAAAAATTACGCACGTATCCCCGGCAACGTCGATATTTGATTGATCTGTATTTAGAGAAGAGTGTAGTAACCGCAATCAATAACGGTGTCGCATGTAGCTAGACCGAGATGAGTCGGGTCGTCCTCAGGGATATGTGGAATCTTTCAATCTTACTTTAAACGTGTTGAAAAAGAGGAAGAATAGAGGAATAAAGAATAGTGGAAATAGTTTTTAGATCGACGTCAAAATACGGATGTAGTATACAGATCTAGTTTAAATACGGATATAGATTTTATAAGAAGAATACTTGTAGGGTTCGTTCGGATTTAGTAGTCATGGATGACTAATAAAGATTACTCCTTTTATCTATTGATAGATTTAATACTAGATAAATAGTGATGAATGAGGATTAGGGTTTTTGGAAGAAACTAGGCTTTCCCCACTATTGACCCTTGTCCTTTCATTGATCTCTATTCATGTCTAGCCCTTAACAAAACAATTGTTAATCTGATCTCAAATCGCGGTCGAGACTCGCAATAAATTATTAGTGCGCCCGATAAGGATGTTAACATTTATTTTACTAAAGTTTATAAACTTCATAAGACTTAAAAGAAGTTAAAACATTTTTTCATCTATTGATCTACCCTAATCTTACGAACCCTATCAAGCGGAGAATTACTCGCGCATGATGGAGATAGAAGAAGAACGGATAGAGAAAGAATTCATAATGTAAATGCAGAAAATAAATGCTAAATAGTGATCTACCTTTATTAATCAACTTCACAATTACAAAGCCTTCAAGTTTAGATTACAAGAGGAAGAAGAAGTTGCTCTCGATCTCTGCCTTGTAGGAAGTAGATACTCCGTCGAATCTCACGTCACTCTATCACGTCGAATCGTGGACCTGTCGTGGATCTCGTGTTCTTTGACGATGATTTGCTTCGTGTAAAAGATGATGAATTCTAACTTTAGCCCTCGGTCCTTTATATAGCCCTCAAAGAAGAAAACCTATTTACCATATATGGTGACTTTCCATATATTATGATTTCCTAATATGGTGACTTTCCATATATGGTGATTTTATATTATGGTGACTTGTCTTTAGGATCCTACCCAAAAAAGCCAAAACCCCAATTCCCTATAACGGCCGCGGATCCGCCGCATATGCTTGTTTTGGCCATGGAACTGCGGCCGTTTGGTGTGATCATTGCTTCAAAATTCTTAGGCTACTTCATAGTGACACATGGAATCTTCATATCTTTTTCTGAGACTCAGCCAGTATTGATTCTTTGATTTATTTAACTTCATCGGCAGCTTTTTGATTCCCGACACTCGATATCTCGATCTCCTGACTTGTGCTAAACCTTGCGCAATATCTCAATGAATAATGTTAGTAATATTTGTTTTTATTGAGATATTATCCTAACCATTTTATATGATATTATATTTTAAGAATATTGATTAGGAATATTTGATATGATATGCATATTTTAATTATTAAAATATTATATAAATATAATATGCATATATTTTCCTTCATAATGTTAATTATAATATATAGAACATAATAGATATTTTGCAGATAAACCTTCATATGTTCTATATTTACAATAAACACCTTTAAGCACTTAACAAAAGTAATGAAAATGTTATATCAAATGTGCAATATTTTCGACTGAACAACCAATCTCTTCGAAAAATATCGTCCTTACAACCGTCTAATGAAGAAAGGGACCCCATCCATTTAGGATCATAAATGCCAAAACGCATTGGAAGAAATCAAACAATATCTGCAGAATCCGCCGATATTGGCCGTTCCGGTTAAGGGAAAGCCCCTTATCTTGTATACAACAGCCCTTGAGGGTTCTTTAGGTGCGTTGTGGAAACAAAAGAACGATCAAGGAAAAGTGAGAGCCCTTTATTATCTAAGTCGAGTTCTTTTGGGGGCAAAAAGCAATACTCCCTATTGAAAAGCACTGTTTAGCGCTGATCTTCACAGTAGCGAAGCTCAGACACTACGTCTTGGCGCATGAGATCCATCTCATATCAAAAGTGGATCCTCTTAAGTATCTGATATCGAAATCCATACTGATCGGAAGGCTTGCCAAATGGACCTTACTGTTGATGGAATTTCGATAACGTATCGACCCCTCAAAACGGTGAAAGGATAAGCCATCGCCGACTTTCTCGCGGAATATCTAATACTAGCCAACTCTTCCCTAAATTGCAAGTTGCGGAATGAATACATATTCAACGCAGTCAAGGAAGAGAAAGAGGAAAATAATTCTCAATGGGAACTCTATTTCGATGGAGCGTTTTCTATGAAGTGGCGAAAAAATAACACTCTCATAATCAAAGTCGGGGTAGGTATTATCTTCATAACCTCGCAAAGAGGAATATTGCATTACGCCCTCTCCTTGACGGAACCCAGGACTAATAATGAATCGTAATATAAAGCATTGATACCTGGTCTTGAGATCGCTATCGACATGGGAATCAAGTACCTCCTCATATACGGAGACTCCTAGCTAATCGTCAGTCAAGTAAATGATGACTATCAGACATGCAAACTGTAAGTCTACGGTAGCGCCCCGGCCGTCGATCCGAGGCTAAAATGCGGAAACGAAAACTTTTTCTAAACTTGAAACCGGCGCTATCGCAGACTTTAATCCCGGATCGAACCATTAACCTATAACTAGCAAACTAGAGAAGGGTTAGAAAGGCTATACCGATCGATCCGTGTCCTTCGGTCTTTGGTCACCTTCCCAAGCTCTTCGCGGCTTCTCCGATCTCCAGTCTCCTCGTCGGAAAGGGCACCACATCTTCGAATCCTTTTACGGGCTCCCGCTTCGTCCGAAGCAACTCGGACACGAAGTTTGCTAGCCGACGCGTCCAAGGCGGTGTAGAGAATGTGTGTGATCACTTTGTCTCAAGCATCCATTGATTCTCAACACATGAGAGTGTATGGATGGAGGTTGAAGATGAAGCCATGGTGGATGTTGTGAGCTAGATGAAGAAGAAGAAGAAGAGGCTCATTTCTTTTGTGTTGTGTTGTATGATAAAAAGGAGAGTGAGATGAAATAATACAAGAGCTAACCTCTTTCTTTGCTTCCCCCTCTCTCTTCTTATCATTTCAACACCCTAATCAATCACATAATGTGACGTTTGCACAAGAAATGAGACCATGAGTCACCTATGAAGTACATGTCTCATTTAATGCACAAAATGATGAAATCCACTCACAATTTCCACCATCCAAACATTAATCCAAATGTTTGGTCCAACAAAAAGATATGACAACATCTAAAGTAAACTCGTGACGGATCACAAGGATACCCCTCACCTGTATATACATACCTGCATCCGCATTCCGACTGAATGCGAATGCAATAAGACTAAAGTAATCCAACAAATCTAATACTAGGATCCGGCTTAAACCAAAGCCCACTAGCATGATCCGTCCGATCATGATCCGTGCACTACTGCACGTATATGATCGAACCCTGCCATAATACCATATGACCTCTACAACGTTTCGCCCGAAACATGAGAAACTATCTGTGGGGGACTCTAAAGACTCGTCAATACTTTGGCTGTGGATTTAACCACTAGCACGTCAGTGGTACTGGCCGTACGTAACGGGCTACCAGGTATTGACCAAAAGGGAGGTCGATGAGCGAACTCATCCTGACACCCTACTGAGCCTGTCAGTGACAATATCCGTACAGTCTGGTCCGTTCGTCTATGAGAATCGCATGTCGGGCCTAGGGGGTTGGTAAAAGTCAGATCCCCAAAAGCGGTACAAGTCGTGTCAGAGTGTAGCCCAGAACACTCTGAGATACTACTAGAATACCTACCAGTAAATCTCCTGCCTTGGCCAAGGACTTCGTGTAATGGCTCTCCTAGACACAGCGCGATCTCACCCCCAATACCGGGAGAGACGAAACCCCTGCCGATCCGCTCACTGCCTCCATGTGGCTCGGGACTGTACCCAACTAAAACCTGTTTGCACGACTCCTTTGAGCCGTGGTAGGGTATTAATCAAAGCACAGTGGGAACTCACATGAGACAAATGACGATCTCAGGTCGATGCACTAACCTGTACACATGTCACCAGGGAACTGCTATCTGACGTCAGGTATAATACCAACTAGCATGTTCCCGGCGAGTCATGTCCGGTGTACTCATAACCCAATGAGCACCTGTATACATTTTAGGTGAACCAACTGACACCAATGGCTTGTGAGACCGGCCACCGCCCCTCGTCGGGGTCTCGACTTTATACAGTAGTCTACTAATGGAATATCGATGCCCAGTCTCGAAACTCCCACGACTAGGGACCATTTTAAGGATGTGCTTATAGACCCCAGCTCCCACATATATGATCGCCATCATACTGCTGGCCGTCAAGCAAGAATCCTATGGGCTCTATCAACGTGCAATAGTGACCTGTAATGTCACCTAAAGCGTGTACACGATGATAAAGATAAACCAGATAGCATACTATCATCTTGAGTAAGACTGTCCTATCGGTATAGGTCCTCCCTCAATCATTGCAATCACGTGCCTGTGATCCAATAATTGACTCTGAGGGCACTATATCCAAAAATCTCCCACTTGCACTCAAGGCTAATTATTGCGATGTCGCATACTCACAGCCCGTGTGATACCGAACACCCAACTCCTTTTCTAATCAGTTTTACAAAGCCTGTTTGCGAAACTATTGCATTCGAGGAATAGCCTCAGTGAGTGGATCCGCCCTAATGTTTCTTTCTATGTCTCTCTTTATCTCAAGTTCGCGGAGAAAGCCATCTCCCGAAATGAGCAATACCCGTCTTAGAATATGTTTGGATATCTGATGGGACCTAGTTCATAAATGAACTCCAAATCCAAACTTCTTAAACTGTATCGTCAAATGAATTTAATCAGTATCCTGCGTCATGCCTCCCTCAGTATCCGCTTGGACCTCCTGTCCAAACAACTGCCCCTCGTCAGAGGAAAAACTACAACTCTGACAGCCACTCTGTCATCCAGGTCACCTTGGAAGCCTGGAATGATAACCGTCTCCTGAAAGAGGTTGTTTGTTATCATATCCCTCGAACATCCACTTATGTTCTAAAACTGCTTCCGAACGTTTCTCCAGGATACGATTAATATCAACTTATTGCATCTAGTGCAAAAACAACATCTGGTGTGGTACTTGACATCTCATGATTGACTCAATTGCCTAAGCAAGCGATCTGCCAATCATGCACATCCCTCTCCCCTTTAGTCTGTAAGACACCTTTAGAGAGGGTGACTCCATCACCTGCAGGTACACTACCGTGCCAAGAGTCGTCCATTCTAAAACACCTTTAGAATGCTGTCTTAGTATCCAGATTGGGAAACTACCCAAATCTAGATCTAAAACCATAGATCTAGTAACCAGAATGTCTGATATTATATCTATATCCTTTGTGGAGAAACTACTGTGTGACAACCAAAGTATAACCGATCGTAGTATAGAAATTTCACTTCCTACTCTGTGTATGTCATCCATATACCAGGACATCACACCCTACTACCTTCTTAACAAATCCATCCCCTATTCTGATGAAGTCAAAGTCCATGACTGTCACATCAAAAATAGATGATCTATTTCCGCTATATCTGCTTTAGTCCATAAATAGACATAAGCTACTTGTCCACTATGCTTCCGCTGCTCCCACTGACTACGAAAACCCTCTGGCAGTGTCATATACACGTGCACTTCTAGAGCTAGTTTAGAATGACGCTATACTCATCCTTCTGCCGGGTCTCATAGCTTGGAACAACAGTAGTGTCAAGTATGGGTAAACAAGAACCTCCCTGTCACTGTCCTTGAGCATACCGAAGTACCTCTCGAGTGCCTGAGGTTACCTACCATATCTACGGAGTGGCTAATGGAGTGTCAAACCAGATTGAATCTTTAGGTTCTTATCAAATTTTCAGTAATCATTTGCGGTTCTGGAATCACTTCCAGTTCTACCATACTCCCACTACTGTTTTCTGAAAAAGAATCCATTTTACTAAAACTGTGGCGAGTCAAGAACAATATCACTATTGATCTTCCAGATGATAGAAAGTCAACCCTCGTCATAGCTTGGGTCAACCCATAAACATCCATTACAGAAACGTGCCTTGAGTTATCCAGAGTCTAGTTTTAAGCATAAGCCGGACAACTCCCCGTACCTTAATATTGTTAAGATATGAACTATTCTATATCCAATATAGAAACAGAGGCACTGATTTAATTGGAACCAGATTCAAATCATGCAGCTGTCTCCAGTGCATGTCAACTAAATGGAGAGAGGCCAATCATCTTTACTCAACTTAGGAGTGCTTCCAATTATGAGTAACCTGAAAGAGAAGCAAGTTCTCTTAATCATTACTATCAATTGAATACCATACACAAGTATCTACATCTTCGATCACCTTGAAGAATCCTGATACTTGCAACACCTGGTTCTCTACTTTATTCATACACCTGTAACTTCTCAAAACTTGGATCTTGTATTTCTACGAAACACATGTCTAAGAACTAGAAAAGTCACAAGTAAACAGAATATACTACGAGTACCAACCCCTCTGTCATCATGGACACTGGGCAAAATACAATACTCTGTATAAGTCCTTGAGTCTAATAACTCATTCCCTGTGTGTCGTAGGTTGAAAACTGTACTTATGGTTAAGAAGAATTACACCGCTGTTTAATGCTCCTTACCTAACCATCAACTGATATAGGTAAATGTCATTGACATAATTTCAAAAAGTTATATCTCACTTTATAAAAATAAACGTACAGATATATCAATTTGAAATTGGTGCATAACAACGGATATTCAAAACCAAATATTTGCCGTCCGGCAAACAACCCAGGCGATTTCCTCAAATATCACCAATAACAACGAATCCCGATATAATGAGGATGATCACCCAATTCCCAATAACTTACTCCCACTCATCATCTGTAAAATCATACAGATGTGAGAATCTAACCTGGTAAATACATACCCTGGAGCAAGTACTAATTGGGAAATCGGTTTTCCTTTTAACAATACACAGTGAAACCGAAACATGTAAATGTTTCGAAGGGGTATCCGGGTATTCTTAGTAATGCCTCTTCCATTATCAGATTCACAACTGTAACCGTATATTTCTTTGTCATCTCTCCAAATCTCTTTATATGTCTTTAGTCATTACCTTCTGTACACCCCTTAAGGCTAATTGGTTTTCTTCCCTCCCTACCATTCGGCACCAGCCTATGGTTTGGAAGAAGACTATCCAATAAGCATAATGGGTGTACTCTCCTAATCCTAGGAGTACTTGTAACCCGAGAGAAGGTAAAGATAAAAGACAACTGAATAAAACCTTATTCCTATTTCTCCTGAACCAGAATCCATCCCCGAACTGGAACAAGTTCCTTCGAGTTCGTATATAACCATACGATGGAGTATCCAAGTAACTGTGGATCTTCGTAGTGATACGGGGTGTTCCGGAGAAATACAAAGGTGAAGCTGCAGTGGCGATGAAATACTTGGTTTGGTCGTGAATAGCAGTCGCAGTTTACTTTGCCCTCTTTCTAATCCCTTTATTTGTCTTAACTTATTACCTTCTGTACACCATTGTTAGGCTAATTGGTTTTCTTCATTCCCTACCGTTCGGCACCTTCCTATGGTTTGGAAGAATACTATCCAATTAGCGTAATAGGTGTACTGTCCTTATCCAAGGAGTACTCGCAACCTGAGAGAAGGTAAAAGGAAAAGACAACTGAATAGTCCTATTCATTTTCTCCAGAACCGGAAACCATCCTCGAACCTGGAACAAGTTCCTTCGAGTTCGTATATAACCATACGATGGTTTTATCCAATGGAAGTGGATGTTCGTAGTAATACGGGGTGTTCTGGAGAAAAGGGTAAAAGTAGGAGTGGCAATAAGGTATGCAACTCAGACAATCCAAAAGCCAGTGTTTTAAGAATGTTCGGTTAACTTGGTCACTGAGTTATAGTCTAGGGTCGGGTCATGGTCGCTGCCAAAGAGAGAGAGAAAAGAAACACTCTGTGTGCACTCTAACCTAGATCAGAATGGTTATCAATTTATCTAATCAGGAAACCTCCCACTGTATCGTCAAATTCTCCTCCAAACCTGAAAGAAGAATTAGTCGGGATCACCCGAGGAGTAAACCAACTCATCAGTGGGAATCGGGATCTAACTATCATCGCATGATAACGTGATGGAATCCACTTACGTTATCACACTCCAGAAGGTATGCGCATATCTGGCAAGTTTCAGTTTCTTTAGAAACTCCCGATGTGATTTTTACCCCATGCTCTTATGACCTTGATTTTGGCCAACAAATCATAAGTCACATGTCAAGTTCTACCCGTCATTATCCAGGTTAATTTGAACCCACCCGTACCTACCCTTGACTTTGGCCAACAAAGCAGTACGACTGTCCCAAACCAACGCATCTATCTATGCAACAGAAAAGTAACAAATAGCTACCATACACTATACCTTGACTTTGGCCAACAAACATAGCATGAATACTAAGTGCTACTCGTCTGAAATGACGGAGGGCTACGAATGGTTTTTGGTGAAAAACCTTTAACGTAATGAACTTGATATCGTTGAAGGAACCGGATAGCTTTTTATAAAAATATAGTGGCGAAAACCTTTGCTAAAGAGGTCACTCCCGGTGAAGAGATCTCGGCTCTTTCCCCGTAGAATGAGGTGCAGGATATTCCAACTGAATACCACGATGCAAAGCAAAAAGGCAATCGGCTATAGTGAAATTATTACCCTGACGCAAACTTTTGTCCAAGGGGTCACTCCCGGTGAAGGGATCTCGGCCCTTGCCTCGTCGACTGGGGTACTGGATATTCATAACCGAATACCACTGTGCAAAACAAAAGAAAACGTCCTTGCAATAACGGCTTTTTGAAAAATGTTCCAACAACATCAGAATAGGTTTGTTTAGCTTGCATTGATCCGAATCAATGCAGTCCCATCAATTAATCACACCACAAAAGAACGAAAATATAATGTACGTATATACTATCCGCATTCGCCACTGGGTCCCGTCATCACCCGTTAGGTTACTTAACTAACGACAGAGTGGGGACTGGACTAGCGCGGGTGTAAAACATATACAACATCTACTAGTATATATATAGCAATATATAATAATCGCTCCAGGCATGATAAATGCAACATCACAGAAATATAATAAGCATCACAGAACAATACAGATAATCTGGGAGCCCTGGGTTTCATAGAGTCGCTACTGAAATCCGACGTTCCCCTGGTCGTGTGGATAGCCTGTGCAATGAAATCCTAGACCCCTACGGGCGCGGCAAGTTACCCGCCAAAACCTGAAACGAGGCAGCCCCTTCAACAAAGTGAATGGACCACCGAGCACTTCACGGAATCCGGTAAGTTGAACACCCCTCCTTGGGTCGATCTGTACCCCCAACGAGTGCGGTGAATAGCCCGCCAATTCTAGAGTGAAGCCCCCTCCGTCTCAAAGACATGAGATGCGGGCCCGTTGCCCTCTAGAACCCGGCTATCCGTGCACCCCACCGCGGGGTAATCCTAGTACAGAAAAGAAATATATATACAACGGGTACATCGACATCAACCCGGTCGTGCCCCAAAAGAATAATATACAAACAGGCAGTGACGGCAGTCCACATGTCGGACGCTCGCCCCGCAATATCAAATGTACAAATACAACCAAACTGTACTACCATTGCACCAAGCTATCCACCACGACAAATCCACAACATCACAGCACAACACAGAACATCAACGTAAATATCACGTTCGCAAATCCATCTAAAAGATCTATAGCAATTAGACAAGATTTATCACTCGAATGACATTCACGGTCACAGATATAATGTAAGTACTGTAAACTAACATATTTAAATTTTCGATCGACAAAATTTCCCGAAGTAGGCCCCAAGTACAACTGCATCACTCAAAATAATCTGGGCCAAAAATAAACATTCCAGAAACCCCAATTCCAAGAAAAAAAACACTGTAGAAAATTTGGTGCAGAGATGCCATAAAATGGCGGCGGAACCGCGGCCAAAACATGGGTATGGCCGCGGTTCCGAGGTGCTACTGTAGCATCATGCTACCAAATTTTCTCAGATGTCTTATAAAAGCCTGCCTGATTTTCTGAAATACCCAAAATAATTTTTAGACTACAAAAAAAATTCGACAGAAACTTCATGAAATGGAATCAAGGTTTCGGAAATTTCGTTCGACCGATATTTTAAATACGTTAGAACAAGCTAGTAAAGGTTAATGGCGTGGCTCTGATACCATGTAAGTCTACGGTAGCGCTCCGGCCGTCGATCCGAGGCCAAAATGCGGAAACGAAAACTTTTTCTAAACTTGAAACCGGCGCTATCGCAGACTTTAATCCCGGATCGAACCATTAACCTATAAATAGCAAACTAGAGAAGGGTAAGAAAGGCTATACCGATCGATCCGTGTCCTTCGGTCTTTGGCCACCTTCCCAAGCTCTTCGCGGCATCTCCGATCTCCGGTCTCCTCGTCGGAAAGGGCACCACATCTTCGAATCCTTTTACGGGCTCCCGCTTCGTCCGAAGCAAATCGGACACGAAGTTTGCTAGCCGACGTGTCTAAGGCGGTGTAGAGAATGTGTGTGATCACTTTGTCTCAAGCATCCATTGATTCTCAACACATGAGAGTGTATGGATGGAGGTTGAAGATGAAGCCATGGTGGATGTTTTGAGCTAGATGAAGAAGAAGAAGAGGCTCATTTCTTTTGTGTTGTGTTGTATGATAAAAAGGAGAGTGAGATGAAATAATACAAGAGCTAACCTCTTTCTTTGCTTCCCCCTCTCTCTTCTTATCATTTCAACACCCTAATCAATCACATAATATGACGTTTGCACAAGAAATGAGACCATGAGTCACCTATGAAGTACATGTCTCATTTAATGCACAAAATGATGAAATCCACTGACAATTTCCACCATCCAAACATTAATCCAAATGTTTGGTCCAATAAAAAGATACGGCAACATCTAAAGTAAACTCGTGACGGATCACAAGGATACCCCTCACCTGTATATACATACCTGCATCCGCATTCCGACTGAATGCGAATGCAGTGAGACTAAAGTAATCCAACAAATCCAATACTAGGATCCGGCTTAAACCAAAGCCCACTAGCATGATCAGTCCGATCATGATCCGTGCACTACTGCACGTATATGATCGAACCCTGCCATAATACCATACGACCTCTACAACGTTTCGCCAGAAACTTGAGAAACTGTTTGTGGGGGACTCTAAAGACTCGTCAATACTTTGGCTGTGGATTTAACCACTAGCACGTCAGTGGTACTAGCCGTACGTAACGGGCTACCAGGTATTGACCAAAAGGGAGGTCGATGAGCGAACTCATCCTGACACCCTACTGAGCCTGTCAGTGACAATATCCGTACAGTCCGGTCCGTTCGTCTATGAGCATCGCATGTCGGGCCTAGGGGGTTGGTAAAAGTCAGACCCCCAAAAGCGGTACAAGTCGTGTCAGAGTGTAGCCCAGAACACCTTGAGATACTACTGGAATACCTACTAGTAAATCTCCTGCCTTGGCCAAGGACTTCGTGTAATGGCTCTCCTAGACACAACGCGATCTCATCCCCAATACCGGGAGAGACGAAACCCCTGCCGATCCGCTCACTGCCTCCATGTGTCTCGGGACTGTACCCAACTAAAACCTGTTTGCACGACTCCTTTGAGCCGTGGTAGGGTAGTAATCAAAGCACAGTGGGAACTCACATGAGACAAATGAGGATCTCAGGTCGATGAACTAACCTGTACACATGTCACCAGGGAACTGCTATCTGACGTCAGGTATAATTCCAACTAGCATGTTCCCGGTGAGTCCTGTCCGGTGTACTCATAACCCAATGAGCACCTGTATACATCTTAGGTGAACCAACTGACACCAATGGCTTGTGAGACCGGCCACCGCCCCTCGTCGGGGTCTCGACTGTATACACTAGTCTACTAATGGAGTATCGATGCCCAGTCTCGAAACTCCCACGACTAGGGACCGCTTTAAGGATGTGCTTATAGACCCCAGCTCCCACGTATATGATCGCCATCATACTGCTGGCCGTCAAGCAAGAATCCTATGGGCTCTATCAACGTGCAATAGTGACCTGTAATGTCACCTAAAGCGTGTACACGATGATAAAGATAAACCAGATAACATACTATCATCTTGAGTAAGACTGTCCTATCGGTATAGGTCCTCCCTCAATCATTGCAATCACGTGCCTGTGATCCAATAATTGACTCTGAGGGCACTATATCCAACACAAACCAGAACTAATTAGATATAGTGAAAGAGTACAGTAGTTGCTGACACAAATCCCTTTCTATACCTTCGAAAGTGTACCGCGACCGAAAAACAGTAAGGCGGATGCATTAGCCAAGTTGGCTAAAGAATTGGCCGACGAAGACCTCGATGGCATGAGTATCATTGTTCAAAGCCGCAGGATCCTAGCGCCATCAGATATACCTTCGGAAGATCTGATAATGACCGAACAGGAAGTTCTCCAAATAGAGAACGAAGAGGAGGTCAAGGACCGGAGAGAAGTATTCATAGACTACTTTAAGTCTCAACGAACATCCGCAGATGCGTCGTCTAGACATCAGCTCATGAAACGAGCTCTGTCATTCGCCTTCTTCAATGATACTCTATACAAGAGATCCTTTGACTTCGTATGGTTAAGATGCCTAGGGCCGAATGAAGCAAAGAAAGTCGTCCAAGAAGTACACGTCGTACTTTGCGGCTTTTATCATGTAGGACCAAAAATGAAGCTAAATATAAAAGGATGGGTTATTATTGGCCCATGATGATTCAGGACTGCCTTGAATACGCGGAGCAATGTCACTAGTGCCAAATACACGGGGACTTCATACATCATCATCTAAATCCGCTATATCCGACAATGGCTAGTTGGCCGTTCGAGATGTGGGGAACCAATATAATCGGCTATATCGAACCAGCGTTATACATCGGTTTATACTAGCAACAACCGATAACTTCTCTAAGTGGACAGAAGCAGTACCACTAAGGGAGGTGAAGATGGAGAATATTCTCCACTTCTTCAAAACACATGTAATTTACCGGTTTGGAACTCCACGACGAATAATCTCGGATAATGGACCAGCCTATAAGAGCCACAAATAAGTCTTTTCGCATAGCAACACAAGATAGACTGAGATACTTCTTGGTCTATAATTCTCGGGCCAATGGTCTAGCTGAAGCATTCAACAAGACCTTGACCAAGATTATAAAAAAGACGGTGTCTAGAAACAAAAAAGACTAATATGAGAGGCTGCATGAAGCTCTTTGGGCATACCGAACTACGTTCAAGATGACCACAAATACAACACCATATGTATTGGTGTTTGGCACTGAAGCAGTACTTTCACTGGAAATAGAACTCTCCTCATTACGAGTAGCAGTTCAATACAAGCTAACAGATGAAGAAAATGCTCATCTTAGGCTCGAGGAGCTCAATGCTCTCGATGAGACTCGCCTTATAGCTCAGCAAAATCTAAAAGCGTATAAGGTAAGGATGACGTAGTCATACAAAAGACTAACCAGGCCGAGAACATTCCGTCAAGGCGAACTCGTGCTGGTTATCAAAAGACCAATGATTCCCAATCATGTAAAACGACAAAAGTTCGAGCCAAAATATGAAGGTCCATACATCATAGATAAGGTCTACCAAGGTGGAGCTAACCTACTCATGGATATGTATGGCGAAAGGCCATTCCGGCCAATAAACAACCGATTCCTCAAAAAATACTATGCTTAAAAAGTCATGACTTAGGTCAATGATAGATGATGATGCTTGTGTATGCTCGTTATCTTCCTGAGTCAAAACTTTGAAAGTGGTACCGAATGGTATGCGCCCGTTAGGGATGATGGACCAAAACATCCTTAAACAAATACTTCATCCCGAACCTTGGAAATGATGGACTGAAACATCCTTAAACTAATATTTCGTCCCGAACTCGGGAATGATGGACCTAAACGTTCTTAAACTAATATTTCATCCCGAACACGGAAATGATGGACCAAAATGTTCTTAAACTAATACTTCGTTCCGAACCATGAGAATGATGGACAGAAATGTCCTTAAACTAATACTTCATCCTAAACACGGGAATGATGAACCGTAATGTCCCTACACTAATATTGGACCGCGATGTCCTTAAACTAACGTGTTTCCCTATGGTATGGGTCATATAACCAGTCGTACACAATCCACGGGCGTAAAAAATTCAAATCCTTCCCGGGTCCCATATGGTATGGTCTTTCGAAGAATGTCGCGATCTATAGCTGTTAATGTGTTACCTTATGGTCCGCCTAAAAAAACGGTATGTCCATAAGCGAAATATGGCACGGATGAAAACCAGAAAGGGCACCGTGAGTAAAAATAGCAGGGCTACCGGCGAGCTTATGAAAATTCGAAAGGGCGCGAACTCGTTAAAAGAAAGGAAAAGATGCACTTGAAAAGTCCTCATAACTTATTAAGGAGAAAACACCTGCGTGAGATTCTTACGTCTCACAAAGGAGCAACACACTTGGGAATCCATACGATCCCTCAGGAGAAAATACATTTACGAGATTCTAACGACAAGTAAGGAGTATATACCCTCTATAAGACCCTCACGGTTTATAAAATTCAAAAGCCTTAAATTACAGGGATCTGAACCTGTTCTTAAGCCATCATAACCACACAAATTTATGCCCTACAAGTAGTCTAATATCGACTCTTGTATACAATCCACGGGCGTAAATAAATATATTCCCAACCAAGTCCCACAAAGAAAAATGAGAAATGTTGCTCGATAAGGTGAACGACACATTCAAGTCCCCTCGACTGGTAAGGAGAAAGCACTCTTGTAAGATCCTTACGACTTACAAGAGAAAATACCACTTAGGAGTCTTCACGACTGCTAAGGAGAAAAAACACCTATGAGATCCTCTCTACTCGTAGAGAGAAATACCTTTATGAGACCTTTACGGTTCATATAGCTAAAAGCCTTAGCTGACAGAATCCTAACCCTGTTTGCCAAGCTACCTTTGTTTAAATCAATAAAGGTAAATGATGATTCGCTCATAACAATATACCAGTTGTAGCGATGCTAATGCCAAGATTGGTATCAAATTCTAAATCCCTAACTCGCAATAAATCAGTGAGTAAGGAAAAATATGCATATGAAATAGCCGAAATGATAGGGCAACTTGCAATAAAAATTAACGAGCAAAAAAATAAATGCATATGAAACGGACAAAATGTTTTGGTAACTCGTACTAAAAAATAGCGAGTAAAAATAAAAAATTACATAGCTGAAATGATTGGGCACTGTGAATAAAATAGCTGAAATGATTGGGCAATCGCGACTTTCGCGATATGAAAAGCTGAAAAGGATAGAGCATCGCGGAAATATAAAAAAATAATAAAATAAAATTTTTCTTCCATGCAAGTAATCCATACTGACTCTTGTATACAATCCATGGGCATAAATGAAAGAAAAGGAACCATATCTTCTCACCATACTTTGTCAAAAGAAGAACCAAGTCTCAATGGCAACATCTATAGCCTAGAGATCATCTCGATGTTCCTCCTCATTCCACAGGGTGTGGGTACAACTGCCAAATAAAATCAGAGCAATGGCATATTCCTAATGTAGGGTTACCTAGCGCGGCAGCAAGGTTTCGGGAGGCATCGTCTATGCCGTTTTCAAATTTTTGCCGTTCTATAGAACCCTAACCTAGAATCTTAACTAGAGTTTTAAACGAACAAACAATGTTAACATCTTAACAACTAAGTGAATATGGAATACAACCTTTGTAGACCAGTCCTTCACTTCAAATGCTCTGTGTAGAAGTCCCTTCACTGCGAGTAATGATGTCCCGAACTCTTGAGAGGCTCCACAAAATGAAAGATGCAAACTTGCTCGAAGTCTTCGAGGCCGAAGATGATCTACGTTGAGGAGACTCAAGCTCATGCTACCTCTTCACTAATATGTGAATTAGTGAAGCAAACATCCTAAACTAAATGGCTAATAGTAGAGGATGATGAAGTTGGAATTGGGCTCTTTTTAGATTTCTTTTTCTCACAATATTTCATCACTTCGAAAAAAGCTAGCAAGCCTTTTCTCATGAGGAAGAAGATAAAGTGAAGTAGATAGAATGAACTCATGAGGTGAGAATATGAACCATGGGTGAGTTAGTGTCATTCACTAACTCATGTAGAGACTTAACCATGGGTGAGGTTTAATGGTTAGGTTAATAAATATTTACAAGTGAAACAAAAATGGTGGACTTTGTCAATGTTTCTACAAGCTTCTACAAGCTTGTAGCCATGATAAAATCCATCCAATTTTGAATTACTTTGATAAATAAAAACCATACATTAAATCAAGCATTGTGTAAGTCTCATACACCCATGAAGGATGTGGCATCAAGCATGACACAATAAAATGTACATTAATATATATATGCACACAAGTGAGAAAAAGAATACTTAGTGAGCAAATATTAGTTAATGTAAATTAATATATCATATATATAATTATACATTAAATTATCAAATCAATACTTGATTTAATAATCCGGCTATATCACATACAAATATCAGAAGATCAATAAGCAAGCCTGCTCATACTCCTGCGAATCCAATCAGTAACACTACCGTACAGTTCGGTCTCTTCATCAGATATGTCTCATATCAAAGCCTGGGGGTGGTAAAATATCAGACCCTAATAGCCTGACAAGTCATGCCGATGCAAGGTCTATAACGGTTCGAGAAACTACTGTAACACTTACCAGTAGATCTCAGCAACCCTGGCCAGGGATTTCAAGTTATGGCCAATCGAGCATAGCGCAACATCAACTCCCAATACCGGGAGAGACGAATCCCCTCCTATCGCTCATTGCCTCCATGTGACTCGGGACTGTACCCAAAAACCACCTTTTTGCACGATCTCTTGACCGTGGTATGGTGGAAATCAAAGCACAGCGGGAATCACACAAGACTCTATGACGATCTCGGGTCGACAGACTAACCTGTATCAGTGTCACCAGAGAACTGCTATCTGACGATAGGTATAATACCATCTAGGAGTTCTCGGCGAGTCCGTTTAGTATACCCAGTATCCACTGAGCACGCGTATACCTTCTCTGATGTCAAACACCAATGGGTGTGGGATCATCCATCGCCCATCATATGGGTCAAGAAGCGCATACACTAGTCTATTTTGGAGTATCGATGCCCTGTCTCAATACTTCCACAACTAGGAACAATTATAGGGTGTACTTGTGGACTAACCTTGGCCCCATTAGTATGATCTCCATCATAGTCCTGGTAGTCAAGTACACATCCTAAGGGCTTTATCAACACGTGAGAGTAAGACAACATCACTTATACAAGTCAACATGTTAAGACAAAGTGCAACCAGATAGCATACTATCATGTCGAGCAAGAAAGTCCTCTCTATATATGTCCAAGCATCCACTACAATATACATCACATGTATAGTAATGGCCTCTAGAGCATACATATAACTAACAATCTCCTTAGTGCATGCTTGGCTAGACATGTTGGAGATCCATGTCTAGAGATTAGATTAACAATTGCTTTGGTAAAGGCTAGACATGAACGGAGATCCATGTCAAGATAGGGGTTAAGAGTGGGAACCCTATTACTTCCAGAAAACCTAATCTACATGCATCACTATTGATCTAGTTTTAAATCTATTAAAGGATAAAAAGAGTAATCTTTATGTAATCATCCATGACTACTAAATCTTAAAGAACCCTACAAGCCCCCTTTTACTATAAAACCTACATCCATAGTTAGTTTAGATCTATATTCTGCATCTGTGTTTGACGTAGATCTAGAACCTACAACCATTCTTCACCATTCTTTATTCTTCCTACTTTCTTTCTCAATACGCCTAAAGTAAGATTAAAAGATTCAACGTTTCCTTGAGGACGACCCGTACTCATCTCGGTCTAGCTACATACACTACTACAAATAAGGGTTGCCCCTACGGATTTATCCGTAGGGGAAACTCACCGCCCCTACGGATATCTGCGTAGGGGCGAAAAAATACCCCGTAGGTGCAAAGGCCGCAGGTGCAAGTTGAGACCCTGAACTTGCCCCTACGGGTAAATTCGTGCCACTACAGATATATCTGTAGGTGTTATTGCCCCTACGGATTACTCCGTAGGGGTAATCAAATCATATATGTATTTTTTTTGAATATATTGTATGTACCTACGGATACAACCGTAGGTCCTTGTTCTACCCCTACGGATAACTCCGTAGGGGATAGGCAGTAGCCTCTACGGCTATATCCGTAGGGGTACTCCCAACACCCTGCACTGAGATCAGGGGGGAAAATATCAGGAAACCTGATATTTTGCCCCTACGGATAAATCCGTAGGGGATAGACTGTGGCCCCTACGGACATATCGGTAGGGGCACTCCCAACACCCTTCACTGAGATCAGGTGGGAAAATATCAGGTTTCCTGATAGTTTGCCCCTACGGATAACTCCGTAGGGGCAACGTATATACCTACGGCTTAATCCGTAGGTACATATTGTCTGTATTTTTTTTTTAAAAAATGGGCTGCTAGATTTTTTCCCGCCCTGTGCACAATACTATATACATCAATCAAATCATATATTGCAGTATTCATAATCACATCTCACGCATATATATAATATACAAAAGAAACCCAAAAACTGAATATGATATAAATACAAACCAATATCAATATCGTTTCAAAATGTAGTACAATGTGATATAAATAAATACATGTTTCAAAAAATAAGAACCAAAAAGCTAACCTAGTTCGGTCCAGCTCCACCTCTGAATAACGTTAGAATAACGCGCGCCTGCTCCTCGGTCAATACACTCTGCAATGCTACAAATAAGGGAGTCTGAGCGGCATGTGGAGCTGGCGATGTGGTCTGCGCAGCTGCCGTCGAGGTAGTCACTTGCGGAGCCGCGGCTGCGGGAGTCTGAGTGGGCGGTGGAGCTACAGGAGCTGTCTGCGGAACCGCAGCCGATGTAGTGGCTTGCGGAGCCGCAGCCGAAGGAGATGCATGTGGAGGCTCGGCCGATCTACCCTGTCGCGTCTGGACATAACGTGTGTAAGAAGCGTGTAAGAACTGTGTATTATTCGAATTCGTTTCATTATTAAGTTATTTCGAAACCCTGTTTGGATATCTAGTTTGGAAAAGCGTTGTTTATTTTAATTACATATGTATGTATGATTAATCAAACTTAAGTCTAAAACCAAATAAGCTCAAGCTACGTACTAATTATGGATATGTTGATATGTATATAATATGAAATGATATTTTACTATAAAGTAGTATACATACCAGCATCTCCTTCAACTCCTGAACGGTGGCCCTCAAGCTATCCAGTTCCTGATGGACATGCCGGTCACTGGAGACGGAGGAAGTAACCGCCGGGGTGGAGTCCAACCTCATATGGGCCCTGCTAGGGCCCAATCCCCGGCCTCTCTCCCAAACTCCGTGGTGCCCTCCGTGTGCGGCGTCCAGAACTGGGGTCAGCAGCCTCGGATCGTTCTGTCCGGTAAAATCGATCCCTGAGGCCTGGGCCTGCTCAACCACCCGCTCCTACACCCACATTAAGCAGTAAAGTATAAGTATAAAATTTAAACTTGAACCTTCCAAAACTAAAATTTCAAATTTGGGTAGAAAAAATATTAACACTTACGCAGTACTCCTGGGTAGCGACGTCGGGATATCAAAGCTCGCCCGTGGCGGGATCTGTCGAGGTGTCGTGGACGGCAAGATATGCGGACAGCACGCTCGGTGTACCACCTGACGCCACGGTCCGAGATGTCTGCAATATTAGAAAGTAACTCTTAATATTAGAAATATTAGAGAATAACTCTTAATATTGCAGAATATTAGAGAATAACTCTTAATTTACCGATAACTCCATGGCTCGAGTAATGTTCCTCGAGCCACCTGTGTAAGTGGGGCGACCCCTCTTCGCCGACTTCCTGTTCTCCGTATTCTGAGCGGCCTGTTTCTGCACAACGCATTAACATTTAGTTTTCTAATTAAGAAACACAAAGAAATAAATTATATCATAAATAATGAATTAAATTTAAAATACATACTTGTTTGCGTTCGGAGTCGAAATAAGCGCACAATAGAGGCCATGTCTCTACGTCGACTCTCGCAAACGCCGGAGTAGATAGGAGGGCCGCTCTCTCTGCCTCGGGGGTCGCTATCCACAGGGAGTAGCAGTCGGCCTTCAGCTCATTCCTGTTGTATCGGACCTTGGCCTGCATGTTCTTCATCAGGCCATTGTACAGAGCATGAAGGTCGAGCACCCTCCCCGGATGATCAGGGTCGGCTACAGGCTGAAAATCGTAATCCAACTGAAAATACAAAAAAAAACATTGTTATTAGATTGCAAGTGTTAATAATAAATATATTGGATAGATCAAATGAAAATATATATTAATACATACCCGAGCCTGATCAAAGAAGAGGGCGAATGAGCGCTGGTGCTGCTCGCCCCACTCAACGTGAAGTGGATAGTTCTTCACGATCCGGCTCTCGTCCCCCAAATACCGGCCGAACCTCTCGGCATGAGGACCGGTATAGCGATAGTCAAGGGTAAAAAATAGGGGGAATGCTGCCTCCCCCCTAGCTCTATCAGGCCTCAGCCTATGGGACTGATTCGGGCCTCGAGTCCCCCTCTGGGGATGGAGAGGCCCTGCGTCTGCACGAAATATCAAGACAATCAATAATAAGACAAAGTTGTATTAATAAATCAAGGTTAAACAAAAATTCAAGTGTGATATATACCTCCGGTGACTAGCGCACGAGCCTGGGCCCGAGCAGCAACACGAGCGGGACGATAGTTCCTCCGGTGAGGAACAACCGGGGTCCCGGACCCGGACGCATCCCCTCCAACTATAAAATAAACATCGACGCTAAATTTCCATAAAGTTCATATTTATTCTATAGAGCATATGTAAAATGAATAAATATTTTAAATTTATTCATACTAACCTGCAGACGATGCAGAGGGTATGGAAGCGGCAGGAGTGGCCCCTGTGGAAGGTGTGGACGCACCACCTATAATTAGACAATTAAAAATAGATTATATAAGTAATTGCAAAAAGAATGTGTAGATCAATAATATAACGTTCTAAATCAATATGCATGCACTATAGGATATATAAACATACCCGCAGGTGCGGTGGTGTCACCACCTACAGCTAGACAATAATAAAAATTGCTAAGTAAGAGCAAAAGGAATGGGTGTATTTATGATATAGCATTCTAAATCAATATACATACACTATATGATATATAAACATACCTGGAGGAGCGGGGGTGGCCTCTGTCCCAGATGTGGACGCATCACCAACAACTAGACAATCAAACATTGACAATATAAGTAATTTTGACATAAACATGCATGAATATCTGTAATATTACATTCAAAATGGATATGCGTGCAGTATACCTGGAGGTGTGGCCAAATCAACACGGAAGGAGGCATCCGAAGGGGTCTCCGATCTGGGTGCAAGACCGGCCCTCTGAAGCTCCCTACGGAGCTCTCCAGGCGGCCTCTCCCTCTGCCTCTGCCTCTGCCGCGGCTGGAGCTCCTGCCGCCCCTCGCTGCTCCTGACATCGTCATCAAATCTAGATAAATGGTTCGTGGACGCATTAGACAATCATTAAAAGTATTGACTATATATGATCTAGAGCGTAAAATGTGAAGTAATAATATAACATTACTGATAACCTTTTTCGTTTCGTGGGCGCATCATACATATCTACTTGGATTTCATCGTCGATGTCATTTCTAACCCACGTAACTTCATGATCGGTCGAAGACAACCCGTCCTTCGAAACAGACGGTCGGAGCACTTTAAGCCTTCTCTCTTCTTCGTCCTCATCGCTGTCCTCGTATTCTGGGACATCGTAGACATCTCTAGGTTTCCATCGGCATACAACACTCCACCCCGGATGCTTCAAACACTGTGAGTAGTATACTTGGAACGCTTGGTTCGGAAAGATAAACGGATTGTCCTGACCGTAAAATCGAAGTGTGTTCACACTGGTCAATCCATATTCATCTTTCCAAGTCCTAAGACTGCTTCTCCACCTGTCTGTATCGGTTCGCGGATCGTACCAAGTACAGTGGAATATATAAAAGGGTTCTGATCGCCCGGGATAGTGGATGCCGAGTATACAATTTAAGTACCCATAGTAAATCACACCGTCCGATCCTACCGTCGCAATCCCACTATTCTGAGTGGTTCTAGATGTTTCTATGTCCTTAACTTCGAATTTGTATCTAAGGACACCAAATCCTTTGTAATATGCAACCTCCATACTAGGAAATTGAGCTAAACATCTTGAATCACTCTCAAATGATGCAGACAAGTTCGGATCGTGGATCTAACAAAACAAATTTTACGATAAATACATAACGATACAAGTTTAGATTAAAACTAATAGCAATAAAATGTAATTCGAATAACTTACATGCTCTGTGACCCAATCACAAAAATTATCCTGATGGTATTTTTCCAAACGCTCTTCGTTCCAATCAGGATGCCCCTCACGTACCTCGTTAAAATGAGTTCTGTTTTCGACAAATAATTGTGACATTAATATTATGTCATTTCATACACACACAAACACAGATATAACAATTAATCCAAAAGAACTTACTCTCTAATTTGTTCAAGACATGCGCAATTAAGCAAGATAAACCGGTATATCTTGTTGATAAACATAGTGTCTACCCTCTTATACTCGGCTTTACCATATGGCCCGTCTTGAATTCTTCGTGGTCGGTTAAGCCTTGTCTCAATGTTCTCGTCCAGATAGCGGGAACAAAATGTGGTTGCTTCATCAAGAAGATAACCTTGCATGATAGAACCCTCTGGTCGATTTTTATTGCGTATATACTTCTTAAGAGTGTAAAGGTACCTAATGAGAATATGTTGAATAAATAAACACGGGCATACAGGACAACAATAAATTTATAAATTGCGCGAAACGAAAAATTACACATACCTCTCGACGGGATACATCCATCGATATTGTACCGGTCCGGCTAACTTCGCCTCAGTTGCAAGATGAACCGTCAAGTGTATTATGATATCGAAGAATGACGGTGGGAAAATACGCTCAAACTTGCAAAGTATCAACGCAATAGAATTTTCTAGTTTATCCAGCGTCGCAACCTCCAGTGTTTTAGCACACAACTCCCTGAAAAAACAACATAGGTCGTTGATTACTAGACCAACCGAGTCGGGGAGAGAAGTCCTGAGGGCTAATGGAAGAAGGTGCTCCACGATAACATGGTGATCATGACTTTTCAGCCCATCGATTTTGCCCTTTACAATTTTTATTTTCTTGCTGAATGATCCTGAGAAACCTGTGGGGACTTTCAAATCATGCAACACCTGCAGGAATCTTTTCTTCTCCGGTTGTGACATATGATAAGCGGCATTGGGAAGTACAAACTTGCCCGGTTTAGCCGCTACCGGTTTAGGGTGCAGTTCACTTCTTATTCCCCACTCTTGTAGATCCATCCGGTCATTCATGTTGTCTTTCGATTTTCCGTCTTTACACAGAAGCAAGTTAAGTATGTGCTCTGATACTCCCTTCTCTATATGCATGACGTCCAGACAATGACGCACTGAATTTATAGACCAGTACGGAAGCTCGAAGAAAATGCTTAACTTGTTCCAATATTGTGGTTTGACCTGTCTCGTCGGATCCATCCCGAAGGTCACGTTATTGTAACCATCCCATTTAGCAGTCACGTCCTCTCCGGACAATGGGGATGGAGGCCCAAGAAGCTCCTGATGACCATCAAAGTGAACCGTGTCTAACCTATAGGGGTGGTCTGGAGGTAGAAAATGTCGATGGCCGCAATAACAAACCTTCCTGCTAAAATTCAAAAATTTTGATGTTGTGTGTTCATGGCAATGAAGACATGCTTTGTGACCATGTACGGACCAACCTGATAGCATTCCATACGCAGGAAAGTCATTAATTGTCCACATTAAAGCCGCACGCAGTATGAAGGTTGTATTTGTGTTTGAATCATATGTCTCTACACCATCAATGAACAAAGTTTTCAGCTCCTCGATCAGAGGTCGGAGATAGACGTCGATATTGTTCCCCGGTGAGTTTGGTCCGTCGATAAGAAGATGCATCATAAAGTATGATTGGTCCATAGCCAACCAAGGCGACAGATTATAAATTATCATTACAACGGGCCATGTACTGTGACTTCCAGCCATATAGTTGAATGGGCAGAAGCCATCGGCAGCCAGTCCGAGCCGGACATTGCGAGGATCGCTACTGAATATTGCGTGCCTCCTATCGAAATCCTTCCATGCCGGTGAATCTCTTGGATGGCTCATTTTTCCATTTTCGCTTGGAGGAGCACGGTGATGCCAAATCATTGCCTCGGCTGTTTTCTTCCACCTGAATAGCCTCTGTAGCCTCTGTATTATGGGAAAATATCGTGCTATCTTTACAGGTATATCAGGCTTCTTATCAGAATCTTTCGGCTTATACCTGGCCTCTCCGCATGTTGGACCTCTTTCAAATCTGAATTCTCTTTCCGGTACAACACGCAATTTTTAGGACATGCTTGAATCTTCTCGCACTTTAGACCCAAATCAGACATCATTTTCTGGGCTTCGTACCAGCTTTCGGGCACATTATTTTCCGGAGGCATAGAATCTTTCAAGAACGAAAGAAGCATTGTGAATGACTTGTTGCTCCATCCATTTAGGCACTTAATTTGGAAAAGTTGGACGAACCATGAGAGGGTGGAATACTTCGCATTCTTATAAATTGGTTTCCTAGCATCATTCATGAAATTTTCATATTTATCCGCACGCGGTCCTTGACCGGAAGGAATGTCATCTTCGGTACGAATAGATTCACCTAGGGCAGCCTCTACCATATCCTCCATTTCTTCTAATGGAAATAAATTTCCGTATCCTGCCGTATTACCGAATTCTTCTTCTTCTCCTGCCGCATTATCGTGTTCTCCTTCTTCTTCTACCGCAGTACTGCATTCTTCTCCTTCCCCGTGATATTTCCAAGTTGAATAAAGTCTAGTAAACCCATGTTTTACAATATGAAGCTCTGCCAATTCTACCTTCTGCCAGTACTTATTGCCACATCTATCGCACGGACAGAGAATCTTCTCTATTATGATCTTATTATGTGCTCGTGCAAATTCAAGGAAAGCAGCAACTCCTGCGACAAACTTAGGTTGCATACGTTGTTTCCAATCCACATACATCCAGTCCTTAACTCTGACGTACTCATGGGCCATGTTAGACTGAATAACATATAAATTGTAGGTTATGCTGACTATATTGAGAAATATAAGAACGGGATAGTTACTGACAAAGGAGAAAATCCGTGTATATGCTTTGTGTGTGCGTTTGTCGTTGAAAAGAATAAATTATCGCACGTTATGTTAACCGATAGACGGGGACTAAGTGGCGCTTTTAGTTTCATATATGGGTATCGATGGGAATATGAAGGTTTCATATTATCATATATTGGTTTTAACCCGAACATCTCGAATCGCTCTCTAATTATGCGTTTGTATGTATGTGTTCCGGCTGTCGGGGGTAGGCTTCTATCCCATTAAGAATGTATAGAGCGAACGCCCATCACTTGTGCTTTCAACCGTTTCGAGTAAATTTCGGCAGCACCCCCCCGCTGTTCTCCGAGTACACTGTAATAGAATAGATAATCATTTCAAAGCTGTGAAACAACGTTGAAATGAACATCTAATCTATCTTTGTACACGGAGAACCAGCGGAAAGATACCGACGAAATATCTCGAAACGGATGAAAACACAAGTGAATGAAGGCGTTTGCTTTATACATTCTTAACTTGTCCACACAGGACAAATCTATGGGTTACCATACGATTGAATTTTCTCGTCGTGTAGACTATATGACGGTTGTTAGTATCGAGCTATACTGTCCGATATTTAACAACCTTCGTATAGTTCTAGGTCACGACGAGCATCGCACGTATGTTAACCGATAGACGGGGACTAAGTGGCGCTTTTAGTTTCATATATGGGTATCGATGGGAATATGAAGGTTTCATATTATCATATATTGGTTTTAACCCGAACATCTCGAATCGCTCTCTAATTATGCGTTTGTATGTATGTGTTCCGGCTGTCGGGGGGTAGGCTTCTATCCCATTAAGAATGTATAGAGCGAACGCCCATCACTTGTGCTTTCAACCGTTTCGAGTAAATTTCGGCAGCACCTCCCCGCTGTTCTCCGAGTATACTGTAATAGAATAGATAATCATTTCAAAGCTGTGAAACAACGTTGAAATGAACATCTAATCTATCTTTGTACACGGAGAACCAGCGGAAAGATACCGACGAAATATCTCGAAACGGATGAAAACACAAGTGAATGAAGGCGTTTGCTTTATACATTCTTAACTTGTCCACACGGGACAAATCTATGGGTTACCATACGATTGAATTTTCTCGTCGCGTAGACTATACGACGGTTGTTAGTATCGAGCTATACTGTCCGATATTTAACAACCTTCGTATAGTTCTAGGTCACGACGAGCATCGCACGTATGTTAACCGATAGACGGGGACTAAGTGGCGCTTTTAGTTTCATATATGGGTATCGATGGGAATATGAAGGTTTCATATTATCATCGAGTATCATATATTGGTTTTAACCTGAATATCTCGAGTCGCTCTCTAATTATGTGTTTGTTGTGCATTCGTGTTGTATGTGTAACATGATTTTAAACCATTGAGATCAAGATTGATAGAACTGATCATCCTACATTGCAATAGCATTCATCAACCAAAAACTATTATTGCAATGGTATACATCTATAACAATCAACAATTAAAACTACAAATATAGGATACTGATATCATAAAGCGTTATGAGACACGTCATCTGCCACGTGTCGTGATCATGGAAATCGCTAATATTGAGCATCATCAAGATTAGATTATGGTTTTGAAGCAAGTTATTGAGCATCTTGGATTGATTGTCAAGTGTTGATTTTTATTTCAACACTTGACAGAATGAAAATCATAAATACAGTTGCAAAATGTGTTCCTCACCCCCATAAAGTGGATCTTAACAATCCAGACAAGACCATCATTGTTCAAATTGCCAAGGTAGACATAATCTCAGTAGTTATTTATGGTTGCTAGCTTGTATTGCTTGTTGCTATTCTTTTTTTTCCTTGCCCTTTCTTTCTTTCTTTTTTTTTGGGGGTAGGGGGTTGTGTTTGAAAAGTTTTAACCAACTCACTGCTATTTCTAGGCAATGCAGGAATATAACTTGTTTTATCCCCCAAAAGAAAGAGCTTCAGGCTTCATGCGTCAAGCGATGTGTATAATTATAGGATTTTCTTGCTAGCGGTTCATTTACAACTATTCTTTAGTCTATATACCTAGCATCTGCTACTAGATATTACATCTTGCATCAACACCCCGCATGTTAAAATCAAAATCGATTATTTTTTTCTTGATCTTTTTCTGATTTTCTACCATCTGTGTCGAGTAAATTATGATTAACATTGTATTTGTCAACTAATCAGAAGAGCCATTCAACCAGCCCCACCGTAACCCTAACCCCAGCCCCACCGTAACCCTAACCCCAGCCCCACCCCAGCAGCAGCCGAACCCCAACCCCAACCCTACCCCGACCCCGACCCCGACCCCGACCGCCACCGCCACCGCGACCCCTGCCCAACCCCAACTCTCGCGCGCGCAACCCAGACCCAGCCATGAACCCTAAGCCCAAAATAATCCAAAAATGCTTTAATTTACCTCGAGATTTATACCTGAACGGCTGCTGGTGGGCTGGAACGACGACGGTGGCGATTTGGCGACGAAACCGGCGGTGGCGATGACGGTGGCGACGAAACCGGCGGTGGCGAAGACGGTGGCGACGAAACCGGCGGTGGCGACGACGGTGGCGACGGTGGCAACGACGGCGTGGCGATTTGGGGTTTTTTCTCGCGCGCGATTGATAGAGAGAGAGAAAGTGAGCGTAGGCGATCGATCTGGCTTTATTTTAAAACGATATTTACTTGCCCCTACGGACATAACCGTAGGTCTTTTGTTTGCGGCTCCGTAGGGGCAAACACCAAATTAAGAATTAATATTTTTATTCTTGGACGTCTGTGCCCGTAGGGGCAACCTTTTAGCCCTACGGATTAATCCGTAGGGCCAAGCTAAATCTGCCCCGACGGATATTTCCATCCGTAGGGGCAACCCCCTATTTTACTAGTGATACGACACCGTTACTGATTGCGGTTATTCTACAAACGCACATATAAAACAATAAATCAAATTGTTAGTTGTTTGTATGCCCTAGAGGCCAGTATTGTATAGATGGTGTATATTATATTGGATGCTTGGACATATATAGATAGGACTTTCTTGCTCGATATGATAGTATGCTATCTGGTTGCTCTTTATCTTAACATGTATACTTGTCTCTTGATACTGTCTTATAGTTATATGTTGGTAAAGCCCTTAGGATGTGTACTTGACTACCTGAACTATAATACAGATCATACTAGTGGGGACAGTGTAGTCCATAAGTACATCCTTTAATGTTCCTAGTCGTGGGTGTATCGAGACAGGGCATCGATATACCAGAGTAGACTAGCGTATACGCTTCTCGACCCATGATATGGGCGATGGATGATCCCATATCCAATGGTGTTTGACATCAGAGATGGTATACGGGTGCTCAGTGTAGACTGGGTACACTGGACGGACTCGCCGAGAACTCCCAGATGGTATTATACCTCACGTCAGATGGCAGTTCTCTGGTGACACTTATGCAGGTTAGTCTGTAGACCCGAGATCGTCATAGAGTCTTGTGTGATTCCCACTGTGCTTTGATTTCCACCTTACCACGTCCATGAGGGCGTGCAAAATGGTGGTTTTTGGGTACAGTCCCGAGTCACATGGAGGCAATGAGCGATAGGAGGGGTTTCGTCTCTCCCGGTATTGGGGGTTGATGTTGCGCTGTGCTCGATTGGCCATAACAGGGAAGTCCCTGGCCAGGGCTGAGTTAGAGATTTACTAGTAAGTGTTACCAGTAGTTTCTCGATCCGTTATGAGCCTCACATCGGCACGACTTATCGGTTGTTGGGGTCTGACGTTTACCACCCCTAGACTTGATATGCGACATATCAGACGAGGAGACCGGACTGTACGGGAAGTGTTACCGGCAGGCATTTACAGGAGTTGGAGCGGGCTTGCTTGCTGATCTTCTGATCACTCAATACCCGGGTAGCCGTTATGTCCAGCTAGTACCGCTGACGGCTTGTGGGTGCTTGATGTGATCATCACCTACTGCCGGCGTATTGACGAGTCTTTAGAGTCCTACATAGAGGTTTTACTGGCTCAGGCAAAACGAAATAGGAGCGCATATATGATATGTGCGGGACCGAGAATAATGCGTGTATGTGATACCGTATTCTATTCTCATGACTTTTTGTATCGGTCGGTTATATATGATATAGCCGGGTTATCGAATCAAGTGTTGATTCGATAAGTCGATACAATGTTTATTAGTCGGTTATATGAGATATGACCGGATTATTAAGTCAAGTGTTGATTTAATAATTTAGTGTATAGTTGTATATTAGATATGCTAATTTACATTAACTAACACTTGTTCACTTAGGGTTTTTTCTCACATGTACACAACTTTAATATATATGTGATATATATTAAAATGTGTTTTCTTTTTTGTATCATGGTTGATGATACATCATACTTGGGTGTGTAAGACATACACCATGCTATTTATTATGTTGGGTTTTAATATCTAAAGTAATTACAAAATTAGTGGAGGATTAGATAAATGCATGAAGCTTGTGGAAGCTTGTGGATGCATTGACTAATTCCACTAACTTTGTTTTTACTATGGATAATTTGTTAACCTAACCATAACACTTAGCCATGGTAATATCTCTACAAGAGTTAGTATATGATACTCACTCACCATGGTTAGCTCACTCACTTGATCATTATCCTCATCTCTTTTCTTTTGTTCATCTTCTTCTTTCTTTAGTTCAAAAGAAAAAGCTTGCTACGGTTTGTCCAAAGTGAGAAAGATTGTGAGAAATAAAATTCTAATGAGAACCCACTTCCTATTTCTCCATTCTCTACTAGACTAGCACTTTAGTTTAGGGTGTTTGCTTCACTAATTCTCAAGTTAGTGAAGTAGAAGCTTGAGTTGGCATCCCCTCGACGTAGATCATCTTCGGCCTCGAAGACTTCAAGCAAGGACGTTCTTTCGCCTCGTGAAGCCATGCAAGAGCCCGGGAGAACCATGATCACAGCGAAGGGACTTCAACAAGGAGCTAATGAAGTGAAGGACCGATCTACAAAGGTTGTATTTCGTATTCACTTAGTCGTAAACATAGTTTACTAGCATATGAAGCCCTAATTCTCTAGCAACGATCTTGTTTAGGGTTATTCGGCATGGCTAAAATTTTAAACGGGCATGGTTGATGCGTTGTAGAACCTTATTAGAGTGCCTAGTAATCTTACAGTGGTATCAGAGCCTAGCTAGAGCATTAGGCGTTGTGTTAACGAAATTAAAACTCCGAACGAACCCGAATACGTCAAGATAACCCCCTATCTGTACATTTTTTAAAAACTGGGTTTGTTCAGAATTAAAAATGCTTAAAAAAATCAGCAGGTAAATATAAGAATTGCAGTGAAAAACGAGATGATGAACAGTACAGACCGCCACGGAACCGCGGCCGTACCTCTCTTTGGCCGCGGATTCGCGGCAGTTAAGAGGTATTATGCACTCTGTTTTGCACAGTAATTTTTATTTCTGTGATTTATTTTTTCTGGGTATTTTTAATATGACTCAAGTATTGAGTATTTTGGGGTTTATTTTGTAATCGTCGATTCGATCGGAGAATTTAATTTTGTTATGTTATTCCGGATAATTTAGAAAGTACTAAAATGTTCGAACGGATATCATTAACTAAATTTTTCCCGGCACGAAAAACATTCAAGTGTTGAATTTTTCTCGGGTTTAAATCTTTCGGAAAAACGTGCTGTTAGTTATATGTATGCCCTAGAGGCCATTACTGTATACAGGATGTATATTGTAGTGGATGCTAGGACATATATAGGGAGGACTTTCTTGCTCGACATGATAGTATGCTATCTGGTTGATCTTTACCTTAACGTGTATACTGATTGTCTCTCTGTTACATGTTGGTAAAGCCCTTAGGATGTGTACTTGACTACCTGGAGTATGATGCGGATCATACTAGTGGGGACATGGTAGTCCATAAGTACATCCTTCAAAGTCCCTAGTCGTGGGTGTATCGAGACGGGGCATCGATATACCAGAGTAGACTAGCGTATACCTTCTCGACCCATACAGATGGGGGATGGATGATCCCATATCCATTGGTGTTTGACATCAGAGATGATATACGGGTGCTCAGTAGAGACTGGGTACACTGGACGGACTCGCCGAGAACTCCCAGATGGTATTATACCTCACGTCAGATGGCAGTTCTCTGGTGACACTGGTACAGAGTAGTCTGTTGACCCGAGATCGTCATAGAGTCTTGTGTGGTTCCCACTTTGCTTTGATTTCCATCTTACCACGTCCAAGAGGGCGTGCAAAACGGTGGTTTTTGGGTACAGTCCCGAGTCACATGGAGGCAATGAGCGATAGGAGGGGATTCGTCTCTCCCGGTATAGGGAGTTGATGTTGCGCTGTGTTCGATTGGCTATAACAGGAAATCCCTGGCCAGGGTTGCTGAGATTTACTGGTAAGTGTTACCAGTAGTTTCTCGAAGTGTTATAGACCTCATATCGACACGACTTATCGAGCTATTGGGGTCTGACGTATACCACCCCTAGGCAAGATATGCGACATATCAGACGATCAGACCGGACTGTACGGTAGTGTTACTGGTTGGATTCACTGGAGTGTGAGCGGGCTTGCTCTTCGATCTTCTGATCGCTCAATACCCGGGTGGCCGTTACATTTAGCAGACTGCTTGCGGCTTGTGGGTGTTTGATATGATCATCACCTGCTGCCGGCGTATTGACGAGTCTTTAGTGTCCTACACAGAGGTTTCCTGGCTCAAGTGAAACGAAATAGGAGCGCATATGAGATATGTGCGGGACCGAGAATAATGCGTGTATGTGATACCGTATTTCATTCTCGCGATGAATGTGTCAAATGGTTATATGCGATATAACCTAGTTATCGAATCGAGGGTTGATTCGATAAGCCGATACATTGGATACTAGTCGGTTATATGCGATATGACCGGATCGTTAAATCAAGTGTTGATTTAATGATTTAATGCATAATTATATATTTGATATATTACTTTGCGTTAACTAGTATCGGTTCACTTAAGATGGATTTTCTCACTCGGATGTGCGCATTGTATATGCGATATACTTTTGTGCACTTGTTTGTATCATGTTTGATGATACATGTTTACTTGGTTAAGTGTAAAGAATTAAACCATGGTTAAACATATAATTAGGGTTTTATTTTTCCATTACTTATTTATTCATTTATTTATTTGTTTATACATCTTGGAAAATAAATGGAAAAGTGAAAAGAATGGTGGCTTTATTTGTTGTTTAGTTGAAGCTTCATGAAGCTTTGACTTTGTCCACCATTCTTATCTCATCCTTAACCCTAACCATTCCTTTAACCTTGGTCAATTCTCTACACATAACCATAGTTAGAATTATGATAAGTATTGTTTTTCTATTATTTTTAATTAACTTATCATATTTCTTTCTTCATCTTCTTCATCTTCTTTAATGAAGAAAAAGCTTTCTTCATCAATGGTGATTGATGTATTTGAGTGAGAAATCCAATTCTAAAGTGAACCCAACTCCTATTTCTTCATCCTCTACCTCTTGCCAAGTAGTAGAGTGTGTTTCCTTTACAAGTTTTCTTGACTTGGTGAAGTTGGAGCTTGATCTAGCGATGCCTCGACGTAGATCATCTTCGGCATGGACATCGAAGACCTAGCTCGCCATTTCTCCGACGAAGCCGACGCTAGAGCCCGGGAATTCACTTGGACAGCAAGGGGACTTCGTTGCGGAGCTATGGAGGTGGAGCACCGGATCTACAAAGGTTGTATTTCCGTATAAACCTTACTTAAGTTGTTAACTAGTTTTGTTTCGCCTAGAATTCTAGCCAACGATCCGTACACTAGGGTTTCTCGGCACCGTAATTTTTGAAATTGGCATGGTTGATGCCTTGTGAGACCTCATTAGGGTGCCTAGGAACCCTACAGTGGTATCAGAGCCTAGCTAGAGCCTTAGGCGAAGTCTAGACGGAATTTGAAACCCGAACGAACCCGAAACCCAACTCCAAAATAGCTCTCTGTCCTTTTTTAAAAAACTGGGATTTTTCCAAATTAAAAATTGCTAAAAAATTCAGCAGGGAAATATAAGAATTACGGCGCAAAAAGTTTCCAATGAACAGTATAATGTGCGGCGGAACCGCGGCATAAGCATGGCTTATGCGGCGGTTCCGCGGCCTATTGATGACGTAATCCTCCACTGTTTGCACAGTAACTCTTATTAAATTATGCTGGATTTTCTGGGAATTTTTAATATTAATTCAAGAGTTGAATTTTCTGGGTTGTTTTGGGGATTAGAATGTTCGATCGGATTATCAGATTTTGTCTATGTGGCTTTCCGGATAAATTTAGAAATATGTTAAAAAGTTCGATCGGATATAAATACCCAATTTTTCCCCTGTCAGGAAATTTCCAAGTGTTGAATTTTTCCGTAGTTTAACGACGTTCTAAGTAGTGCAAGTAACGCGATGGACCCTCTAGAAGACAACAAACCTTAACTCGATTATGTGACCGTCTTGAACTGCCCTTTGAACCTTCGGGTTTGGGGCAGTACGACGTGCCACATGTGAGGCGTTGGCTTGACCCTTCTACGGCTGGACCGTTGGTACTGAGGCACGAACTGAATGTTGTTAGACTTATTTCAAGTGTTGAGCTGTATCGGGAAAACTTGGGTGTTTGACTGTTGGATCGAAAAGTTTAACATTTTCTGTTTATCTGGAATGGGATACAATAATTGGAATTCACAAGAAGTTATGAGATAACTGAATGAATGTTATAAACATAGCAGTTTAGTCTCACTTGATCGGTTGCCACGGAATTTTGATGTGATCAAAAGTCCGTCGCAATCACGTAGCGTACGCGGATACTCGCCGGGTAAACTTAATAGACAGCCTCACTTCATTGCCCCGACCAAGTGACTGTAGGAGAACCCCGTCGCCGAAAGCATCCGTTCGGGTGCTCGCGGCAGCGGTGTTCCGCCTTGGTGCACTTCGTCGACGGCGTCGGGGGTGCAGCCGCCTACTAAAGTTTGCGACGAGCATTCGATCAGGATGTCGGGAATCTTGTTGAATTACCCGACTTGGTATTGAAAAGTGTTTTCGATTTTGAGACTAAAATGCGGGGTTTATAATTGTTAGGCATGCGATGTCTAAAGAATTCATTTGGTCAGGCATGCGATGTCTGAAGTGATTGCGGATTCCAACTGTTGTAGTTTTACACTTTCTTTTCTGTGACCGTAAGTGCAATATGTGATATCGCCGGTTTCGTTGCTATATGTCAACGACAATTGGGATGGACATATTTACTTACGTTGATGACATGTGATGTTATGTGTTGCTGGATATGTTATATTGGATCGTCGTGTTTGAATAGCCGGGGTTTTTTATGTGAGATGAGTGTTTTTCATTTTCATTCATGTAAAAACTTGTATGTAATATTCTTTTATTGGGGCACTTCCAGGTTGCGGAAGATGTCACCGTTTGTATATTATTTACTTTTCCGCACTAGGATAGACCCAAGGAGGGGAGCACAAGTAACCGGGTTCTGGAGTCCAGTAGGAGACCAACTCGAGGAGTCGGGTCCGGGTCTCCTAACTCCAGAATTGGTCGGGTTGCTTGCCGCTCTCATAGGGGTCTAGGGGTGTGGGTTTGGCTATTCATCAAGACCGTGTAATCCGTGTTTTATACTGGCTCGTATTGAAAACACGGATGTCCTAGTATATCCAATATTTCATATGTTTCTTCTGCTGCGATATCTGTGATGTGATCATGTGATGTTCTTTGATAGATACTGTATATAGTATATATGATATATTATATAGGCGTTACTTATGTTTTACACCCGCGCTAGCCCTTCCCCGCTCTGCCGTTAGTTACCTAACCTAACGGTGCACGAGGGGACATCGAGGCGAATGCGGATGGCATAAGTGTACGTCGTATTTATCTGTGATGTTTAGGTACTTAAATGATGGGACTTCATTAATGTGATTAATGAAATAAAAAGAAACCTAAGATGTTGTAGAATCGAATTTCAAAAATAAAACAGGTAGCTACAGTTCTTGCTTTGCACAGCGGTATATATGATATATCCTGCACCTTATTCGACGAGGAAAGGACCGAGATCCCTTCACCGGGAGTGACTCCTTTAGCAATAACTGGCAGATGCTACACACTCGGTTTGTCTTTTGATTGCTTTTAAGAGTTCTGCTTTGCACAGTGATATATATGATATATCCCGCACCTCATTCGACGAGGAAAGGACCGACGATCCCTTCACCCGGAGTGACTCCTTTAGCAAAACTAGAAAAGCTTCAAAAACACTCCATTTTTAAAATCATTTGATTCTACAACGATATCAAGTTCATTACGCAATAGGTTTTCAGAAAAACCTGTCGTAGCCCTCCGTCATTTCAGATAAGTACTAGTTAGTATTCGTGCTACGTTTGTTGACTATGTTAAGGCGTAGTGTGCGGTAGCTAATTAGTGCTTATCTGCATAAGCATATGATGCGATTGGATTAGGGTAGTCGTGCGACTTTGTTGACTATGTTAAGGGTCGTGCGGGTGGGTTTAATTCAATCGGGAAATGACGGGTTGAACTTGACTAGCACTTATGATTTGTTGACTATGTTAAGGTCATATAGCTGCTAGGGGCAAAATAATATCGGGAATTTCAAATGTTGAAATTTGCAATGAGATTGCATACCTTCTATGAGATAGTTGGATCCCGATACCCGCTGCGAGTAAGTGTTACTCCTGGGAGAGTTTTATACATTACAATTAGCCGATCAAGTAGGTGTCTTGAAAGGTGTCAACGGGGTTACGTCTCTGGGAAAACGAGGTTTACATTAATTAGGTTCGTGCGAAAGCACGGGGGACCTCTCTCAAAGTACCGACACTGGCCTGGCTGAAAGATTGACGAACTTGTAGTGTGTAATTAATCCCGGCTAGTCTTTCCTTTTAGGGTTTGAAGGAAGATTTGATAAAAAGCAGTGGGAGCCATCCTGATTAGATAAAATAATAACCAATATGATCTTGCAAGAGCGCACGCTGAGTGTTTTCTTCTCTCTCTCTTCAGGTAGCGACCATATCACGCCTTAATCAAGATAATAATACGGAATATTGACCGAACCCGCTTGTTATACTGAGCTGGGGAACGTTGGTCCCGCTCCAACTTATAATTGTTATAAGACAGAGCAGGAAATAGGGGAATACCAGAATTCCCGTGCGGCCCAAACGAAGAGAGTGCATGCTGATGCATCATCTTCGGGTGTGTTCTTTATACAGAACTGTTTCTCTATCCTTTACGTCCTGGGTATGTGATACCGGATCAGGATCCCGCATATGTAAAATGTTACATGGGCTACAGATAGGTAAAGAACTGAGAACGGGTGATAAGTTTCATGAGGCAGAAAACGAGGCAAGAGTTGCAGCCAAGTCTGTTGGTCACTGTCACCCTGTATTACAAATACATTGATTCTGAACGAATGCTATTAGATACCGAACCTGATATACAAAATCATATCAGTCTCTTTATTAGTGAAGAAACGGTAAAATTTTGTATTGATGGATAATGTTTTGAACATTTCCTATATCAAAAGTTGATCGGTTCAGGCATGTTATCTAAAAGCATTGATGTTCTAAATCAAACTACAGTTCTTAGTATACGGATCACACACAAGAGGAAGAGTTCAGAAATGAACGAATCCTTCTTGAGGTATTGTAGACTAGGTCATATCAATGCGACCCGACTAGCTGAAGTTACATATAGATGCATATTTAAATCAGTTTGAATTTACATCTTATGAAACTTGCCAGTCATGTCACAAAGATAAAATGACCATAGCCCTGTTTATTGGAAACAGAGAAAGAGTTAGTGAACTCTTGGGATATGATACATGTTGATGTATGTAAGCTCCCCTGTCTACACATGCCAAGATCGGTTCTTTGTACTTCATTACATTCTCTGATGATCTCTTTCGAGTTTCAGGCCTATGTTCCTGTTGAAACACAAGTCCGAACATTTTGAGATATTCACAGAATATAAGTTAGAAGTAGAGAACCAAAATACGGGTATAAGTATTATGTCCTATGATGAGATCAAGGAGGAGAATACTTGAGCACGGAATTCCTGGACTATTCTAAAGGAGAATGAGATTCTCTCTCGGCATTACTCCTCCGGATACACCATAGCACGATGGTATATCGGGGCGGAGCAATCACACCCTATATGATATGGTGTGCTCTATGATGAGTACTACTGAGTTACCTTTTTCCTATTGGGTGTTATGCACTTGAGAAGCTGCATACCTATTGAATAGGGTTCCAATCAAATCAGTTGCCTACCACTTCATATGTGATATGGAAAGGGAAGAGCCCATGTCTTAAGTTAGTTAAGATTTGGGGTTGTCCGGCCTACGTCTAAAAGCAAAATCCGGACAAGCTCGAGGCAAAGTCTGTAATGTAGAACTGGAAAAGTTCCAGCAATACAAACTACAGTAGATGATTTGGTACAACCAAAGGATTCAGTAGATACCAACGAACCTCAGCCTCTCCGCCGATCTAGTAGGGTTCCTCACCCACGTGAGAGATACTTCGGTTGCTCTATGACAGTGAGAGCGAGGATTGCATCATGAGATGATGACCCAACTAGCTTCGAGCTGGCCATCAGGAGTAAGACTCTGTTAGAATGGCTGGATGCTCAGCGATCTGAGATGGAATCCATGTACACCAACAAAGTATGGACTTTGGTTGCTATATCTGAAGGGTTAAATCCCCATCAGGAGCAAGTATATCTTGAGAAGATTACTTGGTGTAGATGGAAAAGTTGAGACTTTCAAAACTAGACTTGTTAAAGGTTTGCATCATTGACCAGGTGTGGATCATGAGGAAACCTTTTTCTAAGGAGCTAGGCTTAAGTCCATCCAGATCCTACTTGCCATGGCTACATACCATGACTACGATATCTGGCGGTTGGGTGTCATGACTGCTTTTCTAAATGATATTTTAGAAGAGTGCGTCTATAAGTACACAGCCAGAGGGCCTCGTAGACAGTGGGAGCAGCGGAAACGTGTGCAAGATGCTTTATAGGATAAAGCAGGCATCGCGGAGTTGGAACATCTGTTTTGATGGATTAGTCAAAGAAGTTGACATCATCAAAATGGTAGATGAACCTTGTATAAACAAGAAGGTAGTAGGGAGTATGGTGACGATCCTCGTAGAGTACGTGGATGACATACTCTTGATAGGAAAAGAGTTTCCTATGCTACGCTCGATCAATCTCCGCTTATCACAATGATTCTCCATATAGGATCAAAGTGATACCTCCTAAATCCTGGGTTTTTGGATCTATGAGATAGATCTAATTGGATGTTAGGACTCTCACTAGTTGTAGTGAGACGGTATCAACCGATCCTGGGGAGAATCACTGGAAGGGTTCCAGGGTGATAAAGACGATTGAATGTCAGTCACAGGCATTGTCTTTACCCTCAGTGGAGGGACGGTATGTTGGAAGAGTTCCAAGCTAGATACCGTGGCATACTAGAAGATAAAGGCAGGATACATCGCTACTTAACATGCTACCAAGGAGGATGTTTGGGTGTATATTGGTTCATGAGATGAACTATGTTCCTCCCATTGTGTGACAATGGAGTTATGGCTTATGCCGAGGAACGCCGGTCCCATCAGTGATCCAGACATATTCTAAGGCAGTGTCACCTGATCATGGAGATGGTTGATCTCCAGGGTGATCGAGGTTTGGAGAGTAGACTCAGAGGACAACACAGCGGATCCACTCACAAAGGCCTGTTCCCAGAGAGAGATTTTTATGGGATGGTTGAGTATGAGATACTTCAACCACTGCTACAGATGGCCCTAGTGCAAGTGGGAGATTGTTAGTTATATGTATGCCCTAGAGGCCATTACTGTACACAGGATGTATATTGTAGTGGATGCTAGGACATATATAGGGAGGACTTTCTTGCTCGACATGATAGTATGCTATCTGGTTGATCTTTACCTTAACGTGTATACTGATTGTCTCTCTGTTACATGTTGGTAAAGCCCTTAGGATGTGTACTTGACTACCTGGAGTATGATGCGGATCATACTAGTGGGGACATGGTAGTCCATAAGTACATCCTTCAAAGTCCCTAGTCGTGGGTGTATCGAGACGGGGCATCGATATACCAGAGTAGACTAGCGTATACCTTCTCGACCCATAAAGATGGGCGATGGATGATCCCATATCCATTGGTGTTTGACATCAGAGATGATATACGGGTGCTCAGTAGAGACTGGGTACACTGGACGGACTCGCCGAGAACTCCCAGATGGTATTATACCTCACGTCAGATGGCAGTTCTCTGGTGACACTGGTACAGAGTAGTCTGTTGACCCGAGATCGTCATAGAGTCTTGTGTGGTTCCCACTGTGCTTTGATTTCCATCTTACCACGTCCAAGAGGGCGTGCAAAATGGTGGTTTTTGGGTACAGTCCCGAGTCACATGGAGGCAATGAGCGATAGGAGGGGATTCGTCTCTCCCGGTATAGGGAGTTGATGTTGCGCTGTGTTCGATTGGCTATAACAGGAAATACATGGCCAGGGTTGCTGAGATTTACTGGTAAGTGTTACCAGTAGTTTCTCGAAGTGTTATAGACCTCATATCGACACGACTTATCGAGCTATTGGGGTCTGACGTATACCACCCCTAGGCAAGATATGCGACATATCAGACGATCAGACCGGACTGTACGGTAGTGTTACTGGTTGGATTCACTGGAGTGTGAGCGGGCTTGCTCGTCGATCTTCTGATCGCTCAATACCCGGGTGGCCGTTACGTTTAGCAGACCGCTTGCGGCTTGTGGGTGTTTGATATGATCATCACCTGCTGCCGGCGTATTGACGAGTCTTTAGAGTCCTACACAGAGGTTTCCTGGCTCAAGCGAAACGAAATAGGAGCGCATATGAGATATGTGCGGGACCGAGAATAATGCGTGTATGTGATACCGTATTTCATTCTCGCGATGAATGTGTCGAATGGTTATATGCGATATAACCTAGTTATCGAATCGAGGGTTGATTCGATAAGCCGATACATTGGATACTAGTCGGTTATATGCGATATGACCGGATCGTTAAATCAAGTGTTGATTTAATGATTTAATGCATAATTATATATTTGATATATTACTTTGCGTTAACTAGTATCGGTTCACTTAAGATGGATTTTCTCACTCGGATGTGCGTATTGTATATGCGATATACTTTTGTGCACTTGTTTGTATCATGTTTGATGATACATGTTTACTTGGTTAAGTGTAAAGAATTAAACCATGGTTAAACATATAATTAGGGTTTTATTTTTCCATTACTTATTTATTCATTCATTTATTTGTTTATACATTTTGGAAAATAAATGGAAAAGAGAAAAGAATGGTGGCTTTATTTGTTGTTTAGTTGAAGCTTCATGAAGCTTTGACTTTGTCCACCATTCTTATCTCATCCTTAACCCTAACCATTCCTTTAACCTTGGTCAATTCTCTACACATAACCATAGTTAGAATTATGATAAGTATTGTTTTTCTATTATTTTTAATTAACTTATCATATTTCTTTCTTCATCTTCTTCATCTTCTTCAATGAAGAAAAAGCTTTCTTCATCAATGGTGATTGATGTATTTGAGTGAGAAATCCAATTCTAAAGTGAACCCAACTCCTATTTCTTCATCCTCTACCTCTTGCCAAGTAGTAGAGTGTGTTTCCTTCACAAGTTTTCTTGACTTGGTGAAGTTGGAGCTTGATCTAGCGATGCCTCGACGTAGATCATCTTCGGCATGGACATCGACGACCTAGCTCGCCATTTCTCCGACGAAGCCGACGCTAGAGCCCGGGAATTCACTTGGACAGCAAGGGGACTTCGTTGCGGAGCTATGGAGGTGGAGCACCGGATCTACAAAGGTTGTATTTCCGTATAAACCTTACTTAAGTTGTTAACTAGTTTTGTTTCGCCTAGAATTCTAGCCAACGATCCGTACACTAGGGTTTCTCGGCACCGTAATTTTTGAAATTGGCATGGTTGATGCCTTGTGAGACCTCATTAGGGTGCCTAGGAACCCTACACGTGCATGTGACGCGATGGACACTCTAGAAGACAACAAACCTTAACTCGATTATGTGACCGTCTTGAACTGCCTTTTGAACCTTAGGGTTTGAGGCAGTACGGCGTGCCACATGTGAGGCGTTGGCTTGACCCTTCTACGGCTGGACCGTTGGTACTGTGACGTATTCTGGAATTTTTGAACTCCTCTCAAGTGTTGAGCTATTAAGGAAATCTTGGGTATTTGATTATTCGATCGGAAAGTTTAATACTGTCTGTTTATCTGGAATGTGATACAATATGTGGAATTTATACAGTTAGGCATGAAATGCGAAGTATGTGATATTTCGGATTTACGATGTCTAAAGAGATTGTGGATTCCAAATGTTGTAGTTTTACACTTTCTTTTCTGCGACCGTAAGTGTAATATGTGATATCGCCGGTTTCGTTGCTATATGTCAACGACAATTGGGATGCGCATATTTACTTACGTTGATGACATGCGATGTTATGTGTTGCTGGATATGTTATATTGGATCGTCGCGTTATGAATAGCCGGGGAGTTTTATGTGAGAAGGGTTTTTTTATTTTCATTCATGTAAATTTAATTGTATGTAATATTCTTTTATTGGGGCACTTCCGGGATGGGGTTGATGTCACCATTTGTATATTATTTACTTTTCCGCACTAGGGTAGACCGAAGGAGGAGAGCACAAGTATCCGGGTTCTAGAGTCCAGTGGGAGACCAACTCGAGGAGTCGAGTCCGGGTCTCCTAACTCTAGAATTGGTAGGGTTGCTTGCCGCTCTCGTAGGGGTCTAGGGGTGTGGGTTTGGCTATTTGTCGCGACCGTGGAATCCGTGTTTTATAGAGGCTCAAAATAAAACATGAACGTCCTAGTATATTCAATGTTTCATATGTTTCTTCTGCTGCGATATCTGTGATGTGATCATTTGATGTGTTGTGATAAATACTGTATATAGTATATATGATATATTATATAGACGTTACTTATGTTTTACACCCGCACTAGCCCTGCCTTGCTCTGCCGTTAGTTACCTAACCTAATGGTGCACGAGGGGACATCGAGGTGAATGCGGATGGCATAAGTGTACGTCGTATTTATCTGTGATGTTTAGGTGACTTAAATGATGGGACTTCATTAATGTGATTAATGAAAGAAAAGAAACCTAAAAGATGTTGTAGAATCAAATTTTCAAAAAGGGTAGCTACAGTTTTGCTTTGCATAGCGATATATATGATATATCCTGCACCTTATTCGATGAGGAAAGAGCCGAGATCCCTTCACCGGGAGTGACCTCTTTAGCAAAACTGGCAGATGCTACAACACTCGGTTTGTTTTTGATTGCTTTTGGAGTTTTGCTTTGCATAGTGATATATATGATATGTCCTGCACCTTATTCGATGAGGAAAGAGCCGAGATCCCTTCACCGGGAGTGACCTCTTTAGCAAAACTAATGAAAGCCTCAAAATCACTCCATTTCAAAATTTCACATGATTCTACAACGATATCAAGTTCATTACGCAATAGGTTTTCAGAAAAACCTGTCGCAGCCCTTCGTCATTTCAGATAAGTCCTGCTTAGTATTCGTGCTGCGTTTGTTGACTTTGTCAAGGCGTAGTGTGCGGTAGCTGACCAGTATTTATCTGTTTATGCATATGATGCAGATTGGATTAGGGTAGTCGTACAGCCTTATTGACCTTGTCAAGGGTTGTGTAGGTGGGTTTAATTCAATCAAGAAACGACGGGTTGAACTTGACTTACGGTCTATGCTTTGTTGACCTTGTCAAGGTCATAGATCGTTTGGGGCAAAATATTATCGGGAATTTCAAGTGTTGAAACTTGCAATGAGATTGCATACCTTCTATGCGATAGTTGGATCCCGATACCCACTGCGAGTAATTGTTACTCCTGGGAGAGTTTTACACAGGACAATTAGTCGATCAAGTAGGTGTCTAGAAAGGTGTCAACGGGGTTACGCCTCTGGGAAAATGAGGTTTACTTTAATTAGGTCCGTGCGAAAGCAAGGGGAACCTCCCTCAAAGTACCGACATTGGCCTGGCTGAAAGATTGGCGAAATTGTAGGGTGTAATTAATCCCGGCTAGTCTTTCCTTTTAGGGTTTGAAGGAAGATTTGATAAAAACAGTGGGAGCCATCCTGATTAGATAAAATAATAACCAATCTGATCTTGCAAGAGCATACGCTAAAGTGTTTTCTTCTCTCTCTCTCCAGGTAGCGACCATATCATGCCTTAATAAAGATAATAATATGGATGTATTGACCGAACCCGCATGTTATACTGTGCTGGGGAACGTTAGTTCCGTTCTTTCTTATAAAAGTTATAAGACTGAACAGGA
The DNA here is from genome assembly GCA_030015575.1 of Agapanthus africanus. NCBI lineage: Eukaryota > Viridiplantae > Streptophyta > Magnoliopsida > Asparagales > Amaryllidaceae > Agapanthus > Agapanthus africanus. Next base: position 153,801,175 of record CM057337.1, on the reverse strand, counting down.
TATAGGGGAATACCAGGATTCCCATGCCACCCGTGTGAAGAAAGTACATGTTGATGCATTTTCTTCGGGTGTGTTCGTTACGGAGAACTGTTTCTCCATTTGCTCTATGTCCTGGGTATTAGATACCGGGTCAGGATCCTATATATGTAATCAGTTACATGGGCTTAGGAAAGGTAGAGAACTTGGAGAAGTTGATAAAGACATAAGGGTTGGAAATGGTGCAATTGTTGCAGCTAAAACCGTCGGGGAATATCACCTTGTATTGCCAACTAGTAATACATTGATTCTGAACGAATGCTATTTCATGCCGAACCTGATATGCAACATTATATCGGTTTCTTTGTTGAGTAAAGAGGGATATAATTTTATATTACAGGATAATGTTATGAACATTTTCCTTAACCAAAAGTTGGTTGGATCAGGCACGATGTGCAATGGTATTTATGTTATAAATCAATCAACGGTTCTGAGCATAACAAACACACACAAGAGAAAGAGTTCAGAACTGAACGAATCCTTCTTGTGGCATTGTAGACTGGGTCACATCAATGCGACACGACTAGCTAAGTTGCATAAGGATGGATATTTAAATCCGTTTGAATTTTCATCTTATGACACTTTCCAGTCATGTCTCAAAAGCAAGATGACCAAAACTCCATTTACGGGACACGGAGAGAGAGTTACGGAACTCTTGGGACTGGTACATAGTGATGTATGCGGCCCCATGTCTACACATGCCAGGAATGGTTCTGCGTACTTCATTTCATTCACTGACGATCTCTCTAGGTTCGGATATGTGTTCCTGATGAAACACAAATCAGAAGCTTTTGAGAAATTTAGAGAATATAAACAAGAAGTCGAGAACCAAAACGGAAAAAGTATTAAAATCCTTCGATCTGATCGAGGAGGTGAATACTTAAGCAATGAATTCCTGGACTTCCTAAAAGAGAATGGGATTCTCTCTCAGCTGACTCCTCAATATACACCACAGCACAACGGTGTATCGGAACGGAGGAACCGCACCCTATTAGATATGGTGCGCTCTATGACGAGCACAGCTGAGTTACCTATTTCCTTCTGGGGGTATGCGCTGGAGACAGCAGCATACCTATTGAATCAAGTTCCATCTAAATCTGTACCTACCACACCATATGAGATATGGAGTGGGAAGAGACCATATCTTAAACGAGTTAAGATATGGGGTTGTCCGGCCTATGTCAAAAAATAAAATCCGGACAAACTCGAGGCACGGTCAGTTCTTTGCAAGTTTGTGGGATATCCAAAGAACTCATATCGGTATTTTTTCTACCACAGTGAGGAACAAAAGGTGTTTGTTGCTCAACATGCCACCTTTTTAGAAAAGGAATTTCTTGTAAAAGAAATTAGTGGCAAAGTGGTAGAGCTGGAAGAGTTTCCAGATACACAAACTGCGACTGAAGATTTAGTGGAACCGGAGGATTCGGTAGTTCCCGATGAACCCCAGCGACTCCGCCGATCTAGTAGGGTTCCTCACCCACCTGAGAGATACTACGGTTTTCTCATGGATGGTGGGAGCGAGGATTGCATCATGGTTGATGATGACCCAGCTAGCTTCGAGCAGGCCATCACGAGTGGAGACTTAGTGAAATGGCTGGATGCAATGCGGTCCGAGATGGAATCCATGTACACCAACAAAGTATGGACTTTGGAAGATGCTCCTGAAAGGGTAAAACCCATTGGGAGCAAGTGGATCTTCAAGAAAAAACTTGGTGTAGATGGGAAAGTGGAGACTTTCAAAGCTAGACTTGTTGCAAGGGGTTTTCGTCAAAGACCAGGTGTGGACTATGATGAAACCTTTTCTCCAGTGGCTATGCTTAAATCCATCCGGATCATGCTTACCATCGCTGCATATCATGATTACGAAATCTGGCAAATGGATGTTAAGACCGCCTTTCTAAACGATGATTTAGAAGAGTGCGTGTACATGACCCAGCCAGAGGGCTTCGTAGATAGTGGGAGCAGCGGGAAGGTGTGCAAGCTGCTTAAATCCATTTATGGATTAAAGCAAGCATCGCGGAGTTGGAACATCTGCTTTGACGTCGTTATCAAAGAGTTTGATTTCGTCAAAAACGTAGATGAACCTTGTATCTACAAGAAGGTGGCAGAGAGTAAGGTTGTCTTCCTCGTATTGTACGTGGACGACATACTCTTGATAGGAAATGACATTCCTATGCTGCAATCGGTCAAGATCTTCTTATCACAAAGATTCTCAATGAAAGATCTTGGTGATGCCTCCTGCATATTGGGAATTATGATCTATAGAGATAGATCTAAAAGGATATTGGGATTGTCCCAATCCAGGTACATTGACACCATACTAAAGAGGTTTAGTATGGAAGAGTCCAAACGTGGGTTTTTACCCACGATCTCAGGGCTCACTCTCTCCAAAGAGATGTCTCCCAAGACTGATTTGGAGAGAGCTCGCATGCAAAGGCTACCCTATGCTTCGGCTGTAGGCTCTATCATGTACGCGATGTTATGTACCAGACCCGATGTAGTATACTCACAAAGTGTAGTGAGTAGGAATCAAGTTGATCCTGGAGAGAGTCACTGGACAGCTGTGAAGAGCATTCTCAAGTACTTACGAAGGACTAAGGAGATGCTCTTGGTGTATGGTAACGGAGAACTCCAAGTGGAGTCCTTTACCAATTCGAGCTTCCAGAGTGATAAGGACGACTCTAAGTCGCAATCGGGATTTGTCTTTACCCTCTACGGAGGGGCGGTTAGCTGGAAGAGTTCCAAGCAGGAAACCGTGGCAGACTCGACGATGGAGGCTGAATACATCGCTGCCAACGATGCTGCCAAAGAGGCTGTCTGGATCAAGAAGTTCATTACTGAACTTGGAGTGGTTCCATCCATTGAGCATCCAATACCTTTGTATTGCGATAACAATGGAGCGGTGGCTTTGGCCAAGGAACCCAGGTCCCATCAGCGATCCAGGTATATTCTGAGGCGGTATCACCTGATCCGGGAGATAGTTGATCGCCGGGAGATCGAGGTCAGGAGGGTTGACACGAAGAACAACACAGCGGATCCACTCACGAAGGCCATTCCCCAGATACAGTTTGAGAGACTCTTCGGGATGCTCGGTATGCGATACTAAAGCAGCTGGCCCTAGTGCAAGTGGGAGATTGTTAGTTGTATGTATGCCCTAGAGGCCAGTATTATACAGATGGTGTATATTATATTGGATGCTTGGAGATATATAGAGAGGACTTTCATGCTCGATATGATAGTATGCTATCTGGTTGCTCTTTATCTTAACATGTATACTTGTCTCTTGATACTGTCTTATAGTTACATGTCGGTAAAGCCCTTAGAATGTGTACTTGACTACCTGGACTATGATACAGATCATACTAGTGGGGACAGTGTAGTCCATAAGTATATCCTTTAATGTTCCTAGTCGTGGGTGTATCGAGACAGGGCATCGATATACCAGAGTAGACTAGCGTATACGCTTCTCGACCCATGAGATGGGCGATGGATGATCCCATATCCATTGGTGTTTGACATTAGAGATGGTATACGGGTGCTCAGTGTAGACTGGGTACACTGGACGGACTCGCCGAGAACTCCCACATGGTATTATACTTCATGTCAGATGGCAGTTCTCTGGTGACACTTGTGCAGGTTAGTCTGTAGACCCGAGATCGTCATAGAGTCTTGTGTGATTCCCACTGTGCTTTGATTTCCACCTTACCACGTCCATGAGGGCGTGCAAAACGGTGGTTTTTGGGTACAGTCCCGAGTCACATGGAGGCAATGAGCGATAGGAGGGGTTTCGTCTCTCCCGGTATTGGGGGTTGATGTTGCAATGTGCTCGATTGGCCATAACAGGGAAGTCCCTGGCCAGGGCTGAGTTAGAGATTTACTAGTAAGTGTTACCAGTAGTTTCTCGACCCTTTATGAGCTTCACATCGGCACGACTTATCGGTTGTTGGGGTCTGACGTTTACCACCTCTAGACTTGATATGCGACATATCAGACGAGGAGACCGGACTGTACGGGAATTGTTACCTGCAGGCTTTTACAGGAGTTGGAGCAGGCTTGCTTGCTGATCTTCTGATCGCTCAATACCCGGGTAGCCGTTACGTCCAGCTAGTACCACTGACGGCTTGTGGGTGCTTGATGTGATCATCACCTACTGCCGGCGTATTGACGAGTCTTTAGAGTCCTACATAGAGGTTTTACTGGCTCAGGAAAAACGAAATAGGAGAGCATATGTGATATGTGCGGGACCGAGAATAATGCGTGTATGTGATACTGTATTCTATTCTCGCGACTTTTTGTATCGGTCGGTTATATATGATATAGCCGGGTTATCAAATCAAGTGTTGATTCGATAAGTCGATACAATGTTTGTTAGTCGGTTATATGAGATATGACCAGATTATTAAGTCAAGTGTTGATTTAATAATTTAGTGTATAATTGTATATTAGATATGCTAATTTACATTAACTAACACTTGTTCACTTAGGGTTTTTTCTCACAGGTACACAACTTTAATATATATGTGATATATATTAAAATGTGTTTTCTTTTTTGTATCATGGTTGATGATACATCATACTTGGGTGTGTAATACATACACCATGCTATTTATTATGTTGGGTTTTAATATCTAAATTAATTGCAAAATTAGTGGAGGATTAGATAAATGCATGAAGCTTGTGGAAGCTTGTGGATGCATTGACTAATTCCACTAACTTTGTTTTTACTATGGATAATTTGTTAACCTAACCATAACACTTAGCCATGGTAATGTCTCTACAAGAGTTAGTATATGATACTCACTCACCATGGTTCTCACTTGATCATTATCCTCATCTCTTTTCTTTTGTTCATCTTCTTCTTTCTTTAGTTCAAAAGAAAAAGCTTGCTAGGGTTTGATCCAAAGTGAGAAAGATTGTGAGAAATAAAATTCTAATGAGAACCCACTTCCTATTTCTCCATCCTCTACTAGACTAGCACTTTAGTTTAGGGTGTTTGCTTCACTAATTCTCAAGTTAGTGAAGTAGAAGCTTGAGTTGGCATCCTCTCGACGTAGATCATCTTCGACCTCGAAGATTTCAAGCAAGGACGTTCTTTCGCCTCGTGAAGCCATGCAAGAGCCTGGGAGAACCACGATCGCAGCGAAGGGACTTCAACAAGGAGCTAATGAAGTGAATGACCGATCTACAAAGGTTGTATTTCGTATCCACTTAGTCGTAAACATAGTTTATTAGCATATGAAACCCTAATTCTCTAACAACGATCTTGTTTAGGGTTATTCGGCACGGCTAAAATTTTAAACGGGCATGGTTGATGCGTTGTAGATCCTTATTAGAGTGCCTAGTAACCCTACAGAAATGGCGCCGTTTATAGGGATACGTGCGTAATTTATTTTTCTTACTATTCGTGTTGAATTCTTATTCGATCTATATCATAAAAATAAACAAAACTGCAAATTGTATATTTAACGATTATTGTGTGAATTTTGCGAGGGGATCTGGAGTCACAGAATTGAGGAAACAGAGGTCCAGAGACATTAATCAAGATCCAGAGGAGCAAGGGAGGCCACATAGCAAAAATCTCCACCTGATCTCCCATGTCGGCGGCGGAAACGCGGCTGAATTGGAGAATTAGGGTTCCAAACTTCTCTGGTAAATTTCTCAACTCTTTTACTCTTCTCTAAAATCCAATAAAATATCTTTCCTGCAGGATTCTTTGCAAAATATCGCCGCTCAAAAATCTTTTTGCAAAGTTTTGTAATTGGTTTGTTTATTCATATTTTAATACGGACTTTAAGGGGCAAGACCAAAATTCAGATTAGGTGGGGATTTTATCACCCTTCCTAAGCCCCGCAAATCAAAAAACGAGCATCCGCATCAACCCTACATTAATTTAAAAAATATCTAGACAAGACTCTAAGGACTGTCGCGCTCAATAAGGACAGAGGAAGGTCGTGGGTAATTTATCGCTTATCCGCATTACTTTTGTGATGCCTAGGCAAGTGTGTCTAAGGCAAGTGGTTACTTAATTAGGCCCGCTTTTTTTGGTGATTCGTATAGCGGATACCTCCCACTTACCTGACACTTACCTGGCCGCAAGGGTAGTAAAGAGTTGATAGAGGATTGATCCTGCGGCTTGTCCTTTGAAAGTCTAGGAGCGGTCTAAAGGCTTGACCTAGCTAACCTTAGTTCTAGGGTTGATTGTACATTTTTATGTGATTTGTCTCACGTCCGACACTTTTTAAAACAAACCATTTTTAAATCACGCACATGTTGCTACTTGCGCTAAACCCTCTTAGTGCATGCTCGGCTGGACACGGGATTTTAGTGCCCGTCTTGTCTGCGTTCCTGCTATCGACTACGAAGTCGGTGCTTCTTCATCTTCTTTTCCCCCACCACCCACCACATCGACCGAGATGGACGGTACTCCATCAAATTATAATACCACCCTTCCACCGCCCGTAGGTGAGCAGAATCCACTGTGCATCTCTCTCCAAGAAAGATGCTATCCTATATGCGGTCCACTTCCTACCTGTCTATCCATTCCACCAGCCAACGGGGATAATTTTGAAATTAAACTCCACTACATCAACCTGTTGGCCAAATTTCACGGGCTCGAGTCTGAACACACATACGTTTTTATCACCAAATTCGAAAACGTATGCGCAATGATGGGTACTTCACAACTGTCCGTGGATGCTATGCGCTTGCGTCTTCTCTCATTCACTTTGTGCGACTTGGCAGAAAAATGGCTTTATAATACTGCCACACACTCTATTACCAATTGGGATGAGTTCGTGATAGCATTCCTTAAGAAATTTTACCCAAATCATAAGACCGCCCGTGTTCGAAGCGAAATCAACCAGTTTACCCAGCTTCCCAATGAACCATTTTGGAAGTGCTTTGAACGTTTCAAGGATCTGCTTGTCCAATGTCCTCATCATGGAATACATAGATAGGATCTGTGCCGAATTATTTCATATATAATTCAGCGTGTGCCAGATATTTATCCAGCGTGTGCCGAACTATTAATCCAGCGACAAAGCAGATGCTTGAAACCATGTGCCAATGCAATTTCATGTCCAAAGACGATGGTGAAGCTTGGAAATATCTGGAAGATCTCGCTGAAATCACTTTGCAGTGGGAAAGCGTTAGACCACCTTCATCTAGGGGAGGTATTTATCAGCTCGATATTTCTATCGCAGTAAAAGCCGAAATGGCAGCGATGCAAAAGAAACTCGACGCTATTGAGAACAAATTCTCATCAGTCTCAGTCCTTCGTAATCAGGCACACATAACCGGGTCCTAAATCATAGTACTCCCTGATCATAAATCATGAGCTGTGAATCTCGGCCCTGTCGAACTTACTCCATGTTCTTTGACTAGCGAACGTCATCGGACTATGCCTCATAGATACGGTCAAATCACTGTGGATGTGCACGGACACGGAAAAGTTGTCCCCCGGTCGAAGTAAACTCGAACTGTACTCGACTGTCACATAGAATCTGCTATTCTTCCGTTGTCTGTCTCTAAATTGTGCTCAAACAAGAAAAGTTACCTCCGGCCTCTAACTCAAAGCATTTTCCAGAACATTCGCCTTACCCGGACGACAAAGAATCTCGCAGTCATAGTCTTCATTAGCTCCACCCATCGGCGCTGTCTTAAAATTAGATCTCGCTGCTGAAAGATATACCTTAAGCTTCTTGTGATCTGTAAATATCTGGCACGACTCGTCTCCAAATCTTAAGTGTAAAAATCACTACGGCCATCTCTAAATCATGCATGAAATAGTTCTGCTCACACTTCTTCAACTGCCGAAAAGCATTATAATAACCAACAAAACCTCCTGATTCTGAAGGCAAAATAATATTGGCGCCGAAATCAAATGAGTCTTCAACTATTAAAAACACCGCTTGCATATCTCAGTCCAACGAAAAGAAACTCCCTTATGGGCCAACCCGGTCAACGTTGCAGCTATTTGTGAAAAATCCTGTACGAAATGTCAATATCATCCGTCCAAACTCAAAATGCTGCGAACCTCCGTCACTGATACAGGTCGAGCCAGTGCAGAACGACCTCGATCTCATTCGGTTCCATACATATACTATCTTTCTTAACTACATGACCCAAGGAGTCAACACCATCCAACCAGAAAACACACTTAGATAATTTAGTGAATAGCTGGCGCTCCCTCAAAGTCTGCAACGAAATCCTCAATTACTGTCCAGACTCCACACGGCTCCAAAAGTACACTAAGTCGTTCTCAATGGACACGATGATAGACTGATCAAGAAACGACCTGGATATTCGGTTCATCCAATTCATAAACGCTGCTGGGGTATTGGTGAGCTCGAACGACATCACCAAAACTCATAACGCCCGTAACTAGTGTGAAAAATCTTCGGAATATCATCTTCTCGAACCTACAACTGGTAGTAGCTTGACCACAAGTCAATCTTCAAGAAATGTCCCGCACAGTAACCCGATTCAACTGACGATAATCAATATATAGACGCAAACGGCCGTCCTTCTGACGAACAGAACAGGAGCTCCCCAAGGTGATGCACTCGGACGAACAAGCCCTTTATCTAACAATTTTGCAACTATTCCTTCAGTTTTTTCAGCTCTGCCGGGTCCATCCGATATGGCGGTAAAGAAAAAGGCTCCGTGCCGGAAATCAAGTCAAAGAAGAACCCATCATCGCACTCTAGCGACAAACAAAACAACTTGTCAGAAAAGACATATTGAAATTCCCTCACAAATGGGACCTGGTCCAACGGGACCTCTGCGGCTTTAACATCACAAACATACGCTACGAATCCCAGACATCCTTTCCTCAAGAACAGAGTAGCGTGAAGAGAAGAAATCAAATAGGAAAGGGTGGCGCTACAGTCTCCCTGCATAACAAGAATTGGCTCACTCAGACAACTAAATCTGACTGCCTCCTCATGGCAGTCCACGGAATTACAACACATGGCTAACCACTCCATGCTCAGAAGAACTTCGAAGTCAAACATATCGAGAAGAATCAAATCGAAAAAAGAATCTGTCACGCCCCGCATCCCAGAGTACGCAAGATTGGGCACGTGACATAGCCAACCATGCTACCTGTGGGTAGGAAGTATCCATCCACAGTCACATTACGGTTGTAAGGATATCAAGAACAAGATAATAAGCTAATCTAATACATGTCCAAATCCATAATAACAAGAATCAATAAACAATAAGTGCGGAAGCTAATGATCCAATACAATGAATAAACAGTACGTCCCATAATGCGGGCTCACATCTGGAAATGAAATGAAATAAATAAACTAAACTCTAAGGAACTCACAGTTCAGCCTGCTGGCTGAAGTACTCCTGCTCGGTCGTCGATAGTGGTAAGGAATCTGGGCCATGCAAAACCCAGACGTCAGCGCGTCATGTCAACCAAATAATATAATATAAACATGGTAATAAGCAATGCAGGTATGAACATGAATAAAGCAGTACTAAGAAATAACAGAGCAGGGTAATGTGCAGTGGTGACTAAACTGTCCTATCAGGTTTCTACCCTATAGTCTTTGAAACCAATTGATGAATCGTCGATGTAACTCAATAGTATCCCGTGCGTGCCCGGGACCACGGTCAAAACCCTCGGGGCTGAATCCGAGACGTGCCGCTAAGCAGTAAAAGGTAGTAGGATGGACGAGTGATGTCAGCATCAACACTCCGGAGCTGGCCAAGCCCGTAAGACTGATCAGATCAATGTATCGAACTGTTGAGTTACAAGTCGGTTTCACCTTTGATTTCCCCATACCCCCAAGCTATGTATGTCAGGTCAGGTATTCAGTAGTCAAGGACTAATGCCAACACAAAATCCGGTAAGAGTAGGTCTGTCTGGATAGACAGCAGGGATGGTCGGGTTTGTCGGCATTAGGCAGGAGATCATGAAACAAGTAATGTCATGGTACAACAGGATGAGTCGGTATGTATGTATATGTCATGTGTAGCAGGGTCAGGCCAATATGTAGTGCAATCGGTTATGTGCTCACAACAGGTGTACAATCAAATAATGAACAGCAGCAGGAAACAGTAAATAACCATATTATTCCATGCAAACACAATGATGTTTTGTATTCTCTTATTAACAGGTTCAAGCACCTTTAGGGTGCAACAATCACAGGGTAAAACAATATTAATAACACGAAGCAATGAAGCCATTAAAACTACAGCATACTAATAGTTACAAGGATGATCTAGCAATTTAAGCAATGACGTGCTAATTGGTTTAATTAGTTAAAGTGTGGATTGATAGCATACCGATTAATTACAAGTAACTACTATAATGATTTAACGTTACGGATAATTGTAACTATCAATTCTAATCGATGTTACTAAGCCGTGTGGTTATAACAAATAATATGATGATTAAGTTTGTAGCATGTTAAAGCAAGTATTCGGATGCTTGCCTCGACGGTTTCGCAAACCGGAAAGCACGGATGCGACGTCGGCAGAAAACACGAGACGGGTGCACGGACTTCGGATCGAGTCCCAACAGCGAACAACGGGATCACACGGACCAGGGTACCTCGCTGGAGCATCGGGTTCAAAAGACGGCACGGTCGGATTCCGGCAAAAGTCATCGGCAACGAGTTAGCAACAAGATATACGTAATAAGATCAGCGGGGGGCTTTTGCACAAAAGGAAAGATGAGGAAAACTTACAGGGAGATACCAAGGGGGCGACCACGGCTGGCTCGACGGCGCTGGAACGCCGGCGAGGCAGCGACGGTGGCTGCGAAGGCTGGAACAGCCGCTGGGTGTGCTGGAGAGGGGGTGCGACGAGTGGAGGAGGGTGGTGGTCGGCTCAGGTGATCGAGGGGGAAAGGAGGTGGCGCGGGAGACGTCGACGAGGGTCGTCGGCGCGATTTCCGGCGACCTGGAGGTTGGTGCAGGGTCGGGCTCGGGTCTGATGGTGGTCCGGCGAGGAGAGGAGGAAGGCGAGGATTAGGTCGTGACGAGGAGGAAGAGAGGGAGTCGCGGGAGTCGTCGGCGACGGGAGGCGGCGTCGTCGGCGAGAGTTGCGGCCGGGTGAAGTCGTCGGGGTTGGGTGCAGGCGCGGAAGAGAGTGGGAGAACGAGAGGAGGAAGGTGCGGCTAGGTCGAGGAGGTGTTGATGGCGGCGACGAGGTCACGGGGAGGTCGGCGGTGAGGTCGCGAGGAGCTAGGGTTAGGGTTTCGTGGGTTCTCGTAGGGTTTCTCTCGCGATGAGGAAGAGGATGAGGGAACTGTGCGCAATATATATATATAGGAGGAGAGAGAGAGATTATTATGAGAGATAGAGAGAGAAGGAGATTGGAGAGAGAGAGATTGATGAGGAGAGAGGTAGAGAGAGGCGGTTGAAGGGGCCCCACTCGTTAGATTAGGAGCTCGATGATTGGCTGGAGCGAAGGAAAATTTACACAGAAAAACTTAAAAAAGATTTTTAACGTAACGAAAAAATATTATTATGGTTTAAAATATATTTAATCAAACGGGCACTTTTGGCGCTAAATGAAACATTTCCAAATCGCGCCCGGGTTGCGCCCAAATGTTCCAAATTCAAATTATAGGATTTTAAGCGGGTTCCAAATTTTGAAAAGTGGTTTTTAATGATTAAAATGCATGCCCCCAAGTCGTACACTTGTACGCGTGCGTAGTCGTCCAAACTTGCCCGTTTAGCCAAACGGGACGGAATCTCAACACGCGGACGCTACCACGCGACTAGTGGCGACGAGTAGGCCAACATGGATATTTTTAATTTCATTTTAGGAGTTAAAATTTGTTATGTGCCAAAATGACTTAACCGGTTAAAATTTTGCAAAAAGCACCAAACAATCAGGATAATTGGAATGAGCAAGATATAACCCCCAACTAGTAATATAAATAGTATTATTGGGCTCGGGTGTTACATCATACCCAACTACAAAAAGAATTTCGTCCTCGAAATTCCAAGAATACAAGATAGCTAACTACTGGAAAAGGTGAGGGAATTTCTGCCGGATCTCGTCTTCTCGCTCCCAAGTGGATTCTCCATGCGATCGATTACCCCAGGAAACTAGCACAAGAGGGATAACCTTGTTCTTAAGAACCTTTTCTATTCGATCCTTGATTTCAACTGGTCGCTCTTCAAAAGTCAGGTCCTCCCGTACAGTCAACTCCGAATGATCCAAGACATGAGTCTCATCATGAACATACCTCCATAGTTGGGACACATGAAACACATCGTGCACTCCTGCCAATGACTGTGGTAACGCCAACCGGTACGATACCTCTCCAACACGCTCCAAAATCTCGAAGGGTCCAACGAATCGAGGACTAAGCTTTCCCCGACTTCCAAAGCGAATCACCCTTCTAGTCGGTGATATCTTCAGGAATACCAAATCACCCACGGCGAACTCTAGAGGTCTTCTTGACGTGTCGGCCCAACTTTTCCGTCTGTCTTGAGCTGCCCTCATATGCTTCCTGATTGTATTCACCTTCTCGACTGTCTGTACCACCAAATCTGGTCCTAGTAACCTTCGTTCACCAACATCATCCCAACAAACAGGTGAACGGCACTTACGACCATACAGCGCTTCAAACGGAGCCATCTGAATAGTCGCTTGGAAGCTATTGTTGTACGCAAACTCCACCAGGTGTAGATGATCCTCCCAAGAACCTTTGAAGTCCAACATGCAAGCTCTCAACATATCTTCAAGGGTCTGGATCGTTCTCTCCGATTGTCCATCAGTCTGAGGATGATAAGCTGTGCTAAACTTCAATCGAGTCCCCAAACTTTCTTGTAAACTCCTCCAAAAGTGCGACAAGAATCGAGTGTCCCGATCGGACACGATGCTTACCGGTACTCCATGCAATCTGACAATCTCCTGCATGTATCGCTCTGCCAAAGTCTCTGTCGATTGACCAACCCGAAAAGGAATAAAGTGAGCTGCCTTGGTCAACCGATCGACAATCACCCATACTGCATTGTTGCCCTTTGGACTCCGCGGTAAAGCCGTCACGAAATCCATGGTTATATGTTCCCACTTCCACTGAGGAATCGGAAGTGGTTGCAACAAACCAGCAACCCTTTGGTGTTCAGCCTTGACTTGCTGACACACCAAGCACTTAGCCACGAAGCGAGCAATCTCCCGTTTCATACCTTCCCACCAGAAGTGCTGTCGTATCTCGGTACATCTTTGTCCCTCCTGGATGTACAGAGTAAGCTGAACTGTGTGCCTCCTTCATAAGCTCTTCACGCACATCTCCTTTTGGCACACACACACGGCTACCATATCTCAACGAACCGTCTTCATGGATCAGTAAATCGGTTCGTAGTCCGGCTCCAACCTGCTCTCGAAACTTTTGCAGTCTAGGATCCTGCGATTGTGCCGCTTTAATCTTCTCAACTAAGGACGACTGTACTTGCAACTGCATCAACTATCCTGTAGCATGTGGTAGCACAACCTCCAAGTCAAATCTCTGAAAATCCGCAATGATCTCCCTTTGTGCGGTCAAAACCTGAATGGCTGGTAACCGACTTAGCGCATCCGGCACGACGTTAACTTTTCCCGGATGGTACTTAAGATCAAGGTCGTAGTCGGCCATCAGCTCCAACCATCTGCGTTGCCTCATGTTCAACTCCTTCTGAGTGAATACATACTTCAAACTCTTGTGATCTGTAAAGACTTCGACTCTCTCGCCCAAAAGGTAGTGTCTCCAAATCTTCAGGGCGAAGATCACGGCTGCAAGCTCCAAGTCATGAGTCGGATAATTCTTCTCATGAGTCTTCAGTTGTCTCGATGCGTACGCGACGACTTTCCCATTCTGCATCAGAACACATCCCAATCCCTTTCCGGATGCGTCGCTGTGAATCACCAGTCCTCCTGAATCATCCGGTACGGTTAGGATAGGGGCGGTTACCAACTTCTGCTTCAACGTCTCGAAGGCCAATGCACATCCATCCGTCCAAACAAACGGTACCTCCTTACGCGTAAGCTTGGTTAACGGCTCAGCTACCCGAGCGAAGTTCTCCACAAATCTTCTGTAGTAACCGGCGAGTCCAAGAAAACTTCTTATCTCCGCAACATTCTTTGGAATAGGCCAATCTCGAACTGCTGCAATCTTCTCGGGATCAACGGCGATTCCATCGCCCGACACAACATGCCCCAGAAACTTCACTTCTTCCAGCCAGAATTCACACTTACTCATCTTCGCAAATAACTTCTCTTGTCTCAGCGTCTGCAGTGCGATTCTTAAATGCTCAGCATGCTCCTCCGGACTCTTCGAGTACACCAGAATATCGTCAATGAATACCACAATAAACTGGTCCAAGAACGGTGAAAAGATCCTGTTCATCAAATCCATAAATATTGCTGGCGCATTAGTCACTCCGAAGGGCATCACTAGATACTCGAAATGTCCATATCGAGTTCGAAACGCCGTCTTGCAAATGTCTTCTGCTTTCACTCGGACTTGATGATATCCTGATCGCAAGTCCAGTTTCGAGAATACCCTCCGCCACTAAGCTGCTCAAAAAGCTCTCCAATGCGAGGGATCGGGTACTTGTTCTTAATAGTCACCCGGTTCAATTCTCGATAATCAATGCACATCCTTCTCGTACCATCCTTCTTCTTCACTAAAAGAACTGGAGCTCCCCAAGATGAGTTGCTGCTTCGAATCCATCCCTTCTCGAGTAATTCACCAACTTGTTTCTTGACTTCTTCCAATTCCACCGGTGCCATCGGATAATAAGATTTTGATACTGGCGCTGCACCAGGAATCAGGTCAATCGCAAACTCCACATCTCGCTTTGTCGGTAAGCCTGATATATCTTCAAACACATCCATAAAGTCGCGAACAACTGCCGGCTCTTCATTACTTTCCGCTTCTATTGTCGCAAGAACATTGTTCGTCGGCCTAGCCCTAAACTCGACTGGCCCGACAGAACTGCTTCCTCCAATGAAAGTAAACTCAGGGTGTCCGGGAATCTGGAAAATTACCTTCCTTGCCCTACAATCAATGTGTGCGTGGAAAGTGCCAAGAAAATCCATTCCCAAGACTACTTCATAACTGCCCGTATCTATCACCAAGAAATCTGCAAAAAGCTCTCGTCCGCAAACAACAACTGTACATTCTCTACATTCCTTACTAGCTATGATTTTCCCATTCCCAGTGTGTATGTCCCAAAAACTAGACAGGGTCGTGCAGGTAATCGAGTGTGTAGTTATAAATTTGGATGACATAAAACAATGGGATGCTCCGGAATCAAATAATGCCAATGCGGGAAAATCATGAACGAGTAAATTACCTGAAACCACTTCTCCCGATACCTTAGCTTCCTCAGCTGTCAACGTGAACGCTCGAGCCTGATTAGATCCTTGACCCAACTGTCTGTGCCCTTGGAACGGTCTCTGCGGAGGCTTCTGAACATCATCTTTCTTGCGAGGCTTCGACGGACAAGCATCAATGGTGTGATCTGCCGCTCCACATCTAAAACAGAGTCCCAGCCTCATACGACACTTCTTTCGCACATGTCCGGGTTTATGGCAGTAGCTACAGATCACGCTCCCCTTCCGATCACCCACACTTGTTTTCTTCATTGGTGCTACGCTGCGCCTGTTCACCGGAATACTTCTACGTACAGACGTTTGGTCCAGTGCAAATGTTGGTTCCAGCTCGATTTGTTCCTTTAGTTTCTCCAGCAATCCCCTTATCACTCTACGCCTGGCGGCTAAGACCGCACGCCCTGGGTCCATCTTCAAATTCTGACCGGCCATATTCCTGGAAATCAAAGTACCCAATATTAGCATGATGATAGATTTCGAGTATAGATCAAGGCTAGAACTCCAAGATACTTAAATAGAGTGCTGCATTGTAGCTATGCCGCGGTATCATAGCCGCAATTACTTAACTCCACCCAAGTCGCCTAAGTCCTAGAGATAACAAGAGATTAGGTTTTCGAGTTGACAATGCAAAGTAAGTTTGCATGTCGACATGATCCGGAAGAATGATTCAAGGATGGTAAAACGGTCAAAGTGGCAGGACATGTTTCCTAATCACGGGTATCCTGATTCGTGTATCGGGTGCAATACCCAACTACAAAGAATCAACCCAATTAACCTATGTCTCTGATACCAAAAGAACCATGTCACGCCCCGCATCCCAGAGTACGCAAGATTGGGCACGTGACATAGCCAACCATGCTACCTGTGGGTAGGAAGTATCCATCCACAGTCACATTACGGTTGTAAGGATATCAAGAACAAGATAATAAGCTAATCTAATACATGTCCAAATCCATAATAACAAGAATCAATAAACAATAAGTGCGGAAGCTAATGATCCAATACAATGAATAAACAGTACGTCCCATAATGCGGGCTCACATCTGGAAATGAAATGAAATAAATAAACTAAACTCTAAGGAACTCACAGTTCAGCCTGCTGGCTGAAGTACTCCTGCTCGGTCGTCGATAGTGGTAAGGAATCTGGGCTATGCAAAACCCAGACGTCAGCGCGTCATGTCAACCAAATAATATAATATAAACATGGTAATAAGCAATGCAGGTATGAACATGAATAAAGCAGTACTAAGAAATAACAGAGCAGGGTAATGTGCAGTGGTGACTAAACTGTCCTATCAGGTTTCTACTCTATAGTCTTTGAAACCAATTGATGAATCGTCGATGTAACTCAATAGTATCCCGTGCGTGCCCGGGACCACGGTCAAAACCCTCGGGGCTGAATCCGAGACGTGCCGCTAAGCAGTAAAAGGTAGTAGGATGGACGAGTGATGTCAGCATCAACACTCCGGAGCTGGCCAAGCCCGTAAGACTGATCAGATCAATGTATCGAACTGTTGAGTTACAAGTCGGTTTCACCTTTGATTTCCCCATACCCCCAAGCTATGTATGTCAGGTCAGGTATTCAGTAGTCAAGGACTAATGCCAACACAAAATCCGGTAAGAGTAGGTCTGTCTGGATAGACAGCAGGGATGGTCGGGTTTGTCGGCATTAGGCAGGAGATCATGAAACAAGTAATGTCATGGTACAACAGGATGAGTCGGTATGTATGTATATGTCATGTGTAGCAGGGTCAGGCCAATATGTAGTGCAATCGGTTATGTGCTCACAACAGGTGTACAATCAAATAATGAACAGCAGCAGGAAACAGTAAATAACCATATTATTCCATGCAAACACAATGATGTTTTGTATTCTCTTATTAACAGGTTCAAGCACCTTTAGGGTGCAACAATCACAGGGTAAAACAATATTAATAACACGAAGCAATGAAGCCATTAAAACTACAACATACTAATAGTTACAAGGATGATCTAGCAATTTAAGCAATGACGTGCTAATTGGTTTAATTAGTTAAAGTGTGGATTGATAGCATACCGATTAATTACAAGTAACTACTATAATGATTTAACGTTACGGATAATTGTAACTATCAATTCTAATCGATGTTACTAAGCCGTGTGGTTATAACAAATAATATGATGATTAAGTTTGTAGCATGTTAAAGCAAGTATTCGGATGCTTGCCTCGACGGTTTCGCAAACCGGAAAGCACGGATGCGACGTCGGCAGAAAACACGAGACGGGTGCGCGGACTTCGGATCGAGTCCCAACAGCGAACAACGGGATCACACGGACCAGGGTACCTCGCTGGAGCATCGGGTTCAAAAGACGGCACGGTCGGATTCCGGCAAAAGTCATCGGCAACGAGTTAGCAACAAGATATACGTAATAAGATCAGCGGGGGGCTTTTGCACAAAAGGAAAGATGAGGAAAACTTACAGGGAGATACCAAGGGGGAGACCACGGCTGGCTCGACGGCGCTGGAACGCCGGCGAGGCAGCGACGGTGGCTGCGAAGGCTGGAACAGCCGCTGGGTATGCTGGAGAGGGGGTGCGACGAGTGGAGGAGGGTGGTGGTCGGCTCAGGTGATCGAGGGGGAAAGGAGGTGGCGCGGGAGACGTCGACGAGGGTCGTCGGTGCGATTTCCGGCGACCTGGAGGTTGGTGCAGGGTCGGGCTCGGGTCTGATGGTGGTCCGGCGAGGAGAGGAGGAAGGCGAGGATTAGGTCGTGACGAGGAGGAAGAGAGGGAGTCGCGGGAGTCGTCGGCGACGGGAGGCGGCGTCGTCGGCGAGAGTTGCGGCCGGGTGAAGTCGTCGGGGTTGGGTGCAGGCGCGGAAGAGAGCGGGAGAACGAGAGGAGGAAGGTGCGGCTAGGTCGAGGAGGTGTTGATGGCGGCGACGAGGTCACGGGGAGGTCGGCGGTGAGGTCGCGAGGAGCTAGGGTTAGGGTTTCGTGGGTTCTCGTAGGGTTTCTCTCGCGGTGAGGAAGAGGATGAGGGAACTGTGCGCAATATATATATATAGGAGGAGAGAGAGAGATTATTATGAGAGATAGAGACAGAAGGAGATTGGAGAGAGAGAGATTGATGAGGAGAGAGGTAGAGAGAGGCGGTTGAAGGGGCCCCACTCGTTAGATGGGGCCCCACTCGTTAGATTAGGAGCTCGATGATTGGCTGGAGCGAAGGAAAATTTACACAGAAAAACTTAAAAAAGATTTTTAACGTAACGAAAAAATATTATTATGGTTTAAAATATATTTAATCAAACGGGCACTTTTGGCGCTAAATGAAACATTTCCAAATCGCGCCCGGGTTGCGCCCAAATGTTCCAAATTCAAATTATAGGATTTTAAGCGGGTTCCAAATTTTGAAAAGAGGTGTTTAATGATTAAAATGCATGCCCCCAAGTCGTACACTTGTACGCGTGCGTAGTCGTCCAAACTTGCCCGTTTAGCCAAACGGGACGGAATCTCGACACGCGGACGCTACCACGCGACTAGTGGCGACGAGTAGGCCAACATGGATATTTTTAATTTCATTTTAGGATTTAAAATTTGTTATGTGCCAAAATGACTTAACCGGTTAAAATTTTGCAAAAAGCACCAAACAATCAGGATAATTGGAATGAGCAAGATATAACCCCCAACTAGTAATATAAATAGTATTATTGGGCTCGGGTGTTACAGAATCCTTATCACCGATGCGAACGAATCACGAATGAACAACATATCGAGCGACCAAAAGATTAGCCTGTCACAGTGGCGTCTATCTAACCGCCTCTGAGCTGGCATATTAGTACAATTCCGCTTTGGTCTAGAAATGAATGAAGTCTCAGAAATGTGCTCCTTCAACAGTAAGGCCACGTCCATAGTAGCGACGTAAGTGTTAAAAGGCTGGGCGCCGATAGCAAGAAATAACTACATGTCCAATCCCCATACAAACCTCTTTATCCGTTTCTCTTTAGTGTCCACCAGGTAAGGAGCATATCGGACCGTTGAGTTACTAAATGTCGTACTTGGAAACTGTCATCCCTGAAGTCTCATGCAAAGGCTCGAAACTACGAGCTCGGGCATTTCGAACGCTTTCCATAAGGAACGAGCAAGAATTACAGTTGTGAACTTCATCCCAAGTCATAGGAAGTAGATCTGCAGCTCGGCCTCTCTCAATTGACTCTCACCACGTCTGAGCAAGACCTTCTAGACGAAAACTCGCAAGCTCAATCCATATCTCGTCAGAACATCTCAGTGAACAACACTTCCCAACCATCCTGTCGAGGAATGTCTGCGGATCCTCCGCCACATCTGTGCTGGTAAAAACTAGAGGCTTCAGCCTCAAAACTTCTGTATGGATACGGGAAATATCTCGGTAACAACAAAAACAGCTGCATGAGCAGCAGGTGCAAACACAGTCCCTGAAATAGGAGGGACATCATCGGCTCTCGGAGCTCGGC
Source organism: Agapanthus africanus (assembly GCA_030015575.1). Classification (NCBI taxonomy): domain Eukaryota; kingdom Viridiplantae; phylum Streptophyta; class Magnoliopsida; order Asparagales; family Amaryllidaceae; genus Agapanthus; species Agapanthus africanus. Next base: position 153,781,324 of record CM057337.1, on the reverse strand, counting down.
TAGCCTCAACTAACGATCCAATCATCTTTCGTACGTCCTGAATACTCGACTCCAGCCTAGCTATCCGACCTGGAGAAGGCGGATCACTCTATCCTTGATGGGTAGGCGTACCGCCCTGATCGGTCCTCGTCTTAAACAAGCTTACTCTAATATCATCCCCGGCGGCAGCCTTCTAGCCGTCGTAGTCTCCGGCGGCATAGTGGCTGGAGAAAGAAAAGGATCGATAGGAACATTGCGATCAAATCAAAGGATTTCTGGAATCAAGGAAGGAAATACAATATATATATATATCCTAAGATCACTTAGGCGGAGTACCGTATCGTAAGTATGCCGTGGAACATACACACGCTACGTCACTCTGCTTAAGTTACCTACTCCATCTACCAAGGGTCATCCTACGCTTAGAAAAGAAAAACCTATCGCTCTGATACAAACTTTGTCACGACTCGAAGGTACGGAACGTGACTGGTACTTAAATTACGAAACGTCTCAAGGCGTAACGTAATCTAAGTAAGCTAAAGCCCAGTGATCTAAACTAACTAATAAATAGAGTGAAGGAAAACTTATTAAAAGAAAGCTATTTAAAACAAATAATTCACATTAAGCATTTTAAAAACATCAAAATTTCCCGAAATTTCGGCAGAGTCTCCTTTGTAAAAACTGGCCCTAAACGGGTACAACACATGAAAATACATATAAATGAAATAAGGCATCCCTAAGCGGGAGCTAGCTCTTAGCCAAAGGCGGAAACACAACCACAAGCAATGAATATATCATAATAATGCGAGATAAGCATAAAAGCATAAAAGCATCACGTCGGCTCAAGTGAGCATCGACACAAAACCACAAATACAAGTCTCACCGTCTAGTCCAATATACAAGGGTATATGGAGTATGCTAGATACAAATAAAGTACACGGTGGGAGAAAAAGAAAATCCTCCAAAACCCACCTATGAGCAAGCTGCAAGCCGAAGCAAACGAAGCGGAATAGAAGGTACACCCGCTGCTACTGTACTGACAAGTCAGACCTGCAAGATACTGTGGCACAATGGGGGTGAGTTGCCAACTCGTGAGTAGTAAGTAACATCTAATAAGGCTATCATATGTATGCACGCAAATGCGTCACAATCTACAAATATCAATATAACAAGATGTGCTAGCATGAGTGCAATATGAATGCACCATTAAACACGAAACCTGAAAATGCCTGGTATGATAAAATCTTGATTCTTATCTTAGAAAACCTCTATGCAATAAAATGAAGTATCAATAATGAAATCACCAGAAATCCGTGTCAAGCATCGACACGATATATATAAATCCTAATATCTCAATGTCTCAATGTCTCAATATTTCAATATCTCAGTGTTTAGGGCTCCGTCATTCCAGATTGACCCATATCATCAAAGCTCATGACCACGTCGGTATCCTCTGGATATCCGCCACGCCAACAATCACCGGTAGGTACTCTGCCCCTGCCTGGCTCATCGTCTACAACTCGAGCTTCTTGTCCCGGGGTACCGTACCGGGCCCACCATGTACCCGAAACGGTTCATCCTACTCCTCGAATTGGGTCTCGAAAACCATCAGCAATCAGGAAAACTCATGGTGGACGACACATACATCATGAGAAAACCGCAACTTGCATTTTTAAAGGATAATAAGCTTATAAAATTCTTGTGATTTTCCCCAAAATCCAGAAATCTCATAAATACTGAAATTCTCGAGAAGAATCACAAGATATAAACATGCCGGTGATGATGGAAATCTAGAATACGGTAGTATATATCATACGAAGTACGGCCAGAAGCTATGCATGAATCATGATGCAATGAGGTATGTATATGGTTAACAATCCTACGTATCCATTTTAATGAAATGAATATACAGGTATAAGTTTACGGATCATATATTATGCAAATGCACCAATACCAATTCTAAGCAAATTCTATAGTGTTCGTGACATAGCAATTACCAATGGTATGTGCGTTCGCATAAATAGTGCACGTGCGACAGGAACCAATGGTAATGGTGCAAGTGTCCTATAAGATGATATCACACACACACACACACACACACACACACATAACGATACGATGCAATGAGATGGGTAACTAGAAAACTACGCATATAATGAAAATACTATAAGTAATACTAAACCATCGGGTGCCTCGCGCCATCCAGACGATCCCTACATAGATGTATACATCTACTCACCGGGACGCCTTGGTTAATCTGATCCGATCTCAGCTTTATCTTTCCGCGCCACGTCCGACACCTCTGCACCCGATCCTAGAATAGCACGCAAGAAATTAAAAGGATAAATATAAGAATAGTAACGGAACAAACGACACAAGTTAACCACGTGCCCTAATTAGACGCGCACGCACATGGTGCACAAAACGCGCTCGCGACAACGCTACAAACCGCAACTAGGGTTGCTATACGTGAAAACCACTAAGCCTAAAATCCAATCGTACCAATCGCGCGTTCATAACACACTAAATATTATATGAAATCGGTTGTTTATCATCAAAACCACAACTTAATTAAAATCGATTTAATTCTAAGAACCTAGTAAGCATCCATTTGCCATTTCTATTCAAATCTACATGTTTTAACAAATCTAGTGGCCACAATATTCATTAAATATCTTAACTAAGTCACACCAACCATTACAAAAATTTTATCACACCAATTTGTATTAATCCTAAAAACCTAGTTCGCAAAATTATCTAATTTTAACAATTTTAAAGTAACAATTTACAAATCAACAACTAGACTAGATTTTGCATGACTTAAGGTGTTAGACTACATATTATAATCTTAATGATATGATAAAAACCCTAACTCTAAATCCAAACCCTTCTCTTGAATTTTCATACCTTGCAATTAAAACCTAATTTAAACACCTAATAAGCTAGATTAAAGTAATTAACTAACAATTAAAACTTAGGGTTAGGATTTATACCTTACCATTTGAGATCAAACTTGCAAAATGTTAACCTCCAAAATACTAACTTTGCTCCAAGATCCATGCTAGATTGAACAAAGAATAATGGGTAAGGGTTAAATGGAGAATTAGTGGGATTTTGTGTTGATTTTTGAATGGATTTTTGTGGATTTTGAAGTGGAAAATGAGATGAACAATTAGAGAATGGGGGGCTGCTCATTTTCGGCCAGCTCGGGGAAAGGGAGAGAGAGTGAGGTGTGTGTGGGTGTGTGTGGAAACTTCTCCAATTATTACTACTTTCAACTCATTTCTTTAATTAATAAATTTTCTTTTCTTATTTACTTTATTTTCCAATTAACCCTAGACATTTCTAGAACCTTGGAGTCAACAAGAGAAAAGAAAACATGTTACAAACTATGTTTTAAGTTGTCATGGTTCATTAGTGTATGATTAACCCATTCCAATTTGTAATTTATCACTAATTTAATATATAAATAAAAGCTTATAATAATATTTGAAATAATTAATTAAGAAAAAATATTTAAGTAAACTAACAATTTATAAGTGACTAAATAAATACCAAATACTAGAAATTACATAGTTAAAATAGGCGTATTGAAGTCTATGATGAAAAATAATTATAGTTAAGTTTTACGGAAAATACGATTTATTTTACCGATTATCAGAAAATTCACCAAAAAGATTTTATTTATTTATTTTCAAAACATTACAGATTACCTTCGATTATTCGTCCATTCTGGACAGGAGGGATAGCAGCTTAAATAATCTCCTCTACACCCTTCGGTGCGTCATTGGAAATATTTACGGAGTCTATGGCCGGTCTGGTGACCTCCGCTAAAAGAATAATGGCCGTCACTAGAGGATCTAAGGTACGATCTGGACTCGAAGCTGTGCCCGCCATAGAAGGCCCTTGTTCCTACCAAAAATTTCTGCGCAAAAGAACCCAAGGTATCAAATGGCAGCGATACGCTTAAGAAAATGCAAACCAGTATTTTTCGGGCTTTATTTTGACAAACTCCCGAATGAGAATCAGCTAAATTCTGATGGTATTGAAAGTGTCTCGAAAATTCCTTCGATTTGATATATTATGAGCCTCATAATACATCCGGAATCAAAAGTTATGAGCAAATGTGCTATGCACGTGTAATCTATGTAATGCTCTGCTACGTAGGGGATATTTTTTAGTCCCACATCGGGAAAAAGAAAAATCCCTTCTCTATCAATCCCATATAAATAAGAGGGGATACTTCTTAGAAAAATTAGGATTCAATCCTCAATGGAGCTTAGTTCTCCAAGTTAGGGCCTTAGCTGCCCTCCCCATAGTGCGCATATGCGCAAGCGCACGTGCGCTAAGTGCAACGCACGTGCGCCCTCCATGTGTGCACCATGTGCAACATACGTATACGCACTACGTGCGAGGATTCAATCCTCAAAGGAGCTTAGTTCTCCATAGGAGCTTAGTTCTCTAAGTTAGGGCCTTAGCTGCCCCCCATAATGCGCATATGCGCAAGCGCCATGTTCTTTATGTGCAACGCACGTGCGCCCGTCACGTGTACACCACATGCAATGTACACCACGTGTAGGGATTCAATTCTCAAAGGAGCTTAGTTCTCTAAGTTAGGGCCTTAGCTGCCCCCCATAATGCGCGTTTATGCAAGCACCATTTGCGATATGTGCAACGCACGTGCATCCGCCACGTGTGTACCACGTGCAACACACGTGCGCGCGCCACGTGCGAGGATTCAATCGTCATAGGAGCTTAGTTCTCCAAGTTAGGGCCTTAGTTGCCCCCCAAAATGCGCATATGCCCAAGTGCCATGTGCGCTACGTACAACGCATGTGCGCCCGCCACATGTGCGCACCACGTGCAAGGATTCAATTCTCAAAGGACCTTAGTTCTCCATAGGAGGTTAGTTCTCTAAGTTAGGGCTTTAGCTACCCCCATGATGTGCAAGTGTCACGTGCGACGCACGTGCACCCGCCACGTGCGCTTACCAAGTGCGTTACACATGTGACGCAAGTGCGCTCACCAAGTGCGTCTGTCATGTGCAACGCACGTGCGCCCAACACGTGCGACGCATGTGTGCGAACGCAAAAAAGCCTTTTCAGCAGTTAGGAGTTTAAGCTCCAACCCGTTTTTCCGTCTGATGAGTGGGACATGGTTTAAAGGGTACATCCCTCCACACCTTCGATATATGGCGTTGTAATCCCTCAGCGTCGTCGGAGAGGTGGTGGGTCCCAACGACCAATGATCCCTCTTTCCAAATGAGAAAAAAAATGAGAGAGAAACCCCCCATAAGCTTCAGCAAGAACAGAGGATTAAACTCTTGAAGAAGAAGAACTCTTTTCTTGGAAATTTAGGTAAATAAAATTTAAGGAGTGCTTAGCACTCAGTGATTGGCGCCCAGCGCCTGGCACCCCATGTGCCTCTCACGTAGGCGCTCCAAAATAAAGAAGTGTTTAGCACTCGGTGATTGGCGCCCAGCGCCTAGCATCCCACGTGCCTCTCACGTGGGCGCTCTAAAATAAAGGAGTGCTTAGCACTCAGTGATTGGCGCTCGGCGCCTAGCGCCCCACGTGCCTTTCACATGGACGCTCCAAAATAAAGGAGTGCTCAGCACTCAGTGAGCGATGCCTAGCGCCTAGCGCCTCACGTGTCCCTCATGTGGGCACCATAGAATAATAGTGCCTGACATTCATTAAGCAACGTCTGGAGCCTAGCGCTTCACGTGCTTTGCACGTGGGCGCCATAAAGAGTGCTCAGCACTCCACAAAGAGACAAAAAAAAAGAAGGGTTAAAAGTATTAAACACTTATTGGGCAGATCCCCATGATTGAGAACCCCACATGGTTATGTGTGAGCGTCAGAAACCACATAAGTGCACATCACATTTTGCACAAAAAGAGGACTGAACCCAAACAAGTGCTTAGCACTTCTTTTCAAAAGAAAACTGAATGGACCTAGCCGAAGTTGGCTATGTCCCTAACCCAAATCAGCCGAGCCCATGTGCTCGCTACTTCCCAAACTTATCTTAGTCCCAAATACGACTATCGATCTTCCAACCGATGATACACCAAAACGATATTCGTCCCACATTCCCCTGAGAAAATCTTAGTCTTAAAATATGACTAATGATTTCTGGGTTTACCATCAATCCCTTTTCGCTCAAACACGGGAATTGGTTCAAGGGTACATCTCTCTACACCTCTGATACATGTCGTAATTCCTCAAACGTCTTCAGAGAGGTGGTAGGTCCCGACAACCAACTGCTTTTTGATGCATTTCCTAAATTGACGTGCACGTCCCAAACCAAACCGCATCCCAGATTGGATGCATCCCATACCAGCGTTTCTTATCCCGCTACGTAACAAATACACGTGCACACAAGATGGACAATGGACCGAGATGTCCCTAAACTAACAACAGACCGAAACGTCCTTAAACTAACCGTCGCCTCTAAAATGGAAACAACGGACTGTAACGTCCTTAAACAAAAATCTCACCTCTAAAATGGTGATCTACAGACCGAAATGTCCTCAAACTACAACTGTGCCTCCAAAATGGCAACAACGGGCCGTAACGTCTTTAAACTAAAATCTTACCTCCAAAATGGTGATCTACAGACCGAAATGTTCTCAAACTACAACTTCGCCTCCAAAATGGTGACAACAGACCGTAACGTTCTTAAACTAAAATCTCACCTCCAAAATGGTGATCTACAGACCGAAATTTTCTCAAACTACAACTTCGCCTACAAAACGGAGAATAGGGACCGAAACGTCCTTATACTAAAACAACAGAGCCCAAATGCTCTTTTGTTGGATCTGAATAAAATATGATCCTGATACCCTGTTAAGTAGATCTTAGTTTTATAATGGACTAACGTATCCTTGACAGAAAACCCATTAAGCCCCCAATCGCTATATATTTAAGTCGATCTTGATCTCGAAACTGATCAACGATCCTTAAATCAAATCCAACCCAAATCTAAGATATACAGATTTGGACTAATCCACGCCCTATGGGAGACAACACAAATTAGTCTCCGTATACAATCTATGGGCAACCAAAAATAAAACAAACACACACGACATGAAGTGAACTTTTAGAGCAGGAGAAAGTGGTTATCGCGATGCGGTAACGTAATTAACTGTAGCGGCTTGCGCCTGCAGGGAAGAGCGTCCCCATAATCGAAAACCCCTTGCAAACGAGACGAAATCTGACGAAATCTGCTACAATGGCCGCATCCATCAAAGCCTCCGTGTAACGTTTTAGAAATCGTTATGAGAATTTTTCCGTTCTAGGGTTAAATTGTCGGTATTTTCCGTTTTAACCCGACTGTTTTCAAACGACCATATAGACTTGCCAGCAACTAGTTTCATCTCAAAATATTCTTTTATGCAATTCTTATTGTATTTTTACGGTAAAATACACCACACTTCATATTACGACATAAAACAACACAAAACTTGTATTACCTTTAGATAACTCATGAGGTAATGACCTACCTCATCACTGTTGGGTTTCCCTTACACCTAGTCTATGGTTTGGTAGCATCTCTCATGCCACATTAAAATTTAGAGAGGTGCAAAGCAAACAAACCATGAATCTTAACTAGAATATTTAGGGTAACAAGTTTTGTATCACATACAAAGAACAATCTATCACTAAGAATAGAGATTACAACCTTTGTAGTCTCTCTTTGGTGACTCCTTAGACCATTGAGAGTTTGGAACAGATCGCTAGCAACTTTCCAAGTCCACGATGATCCACCCGAAGTCCCTTTTCCCAAAGCTCCTTGCTTTACTTGATCCATGGAAGAAGTGTAGAAAACACCCTAAATAAATGGGCTAGATGTGTGTAGAATGATGAGTTGGTTTGTATTCTCTAATCAAAACCCTTTCTTTTTAACTAACTCACTCAAATGAAAACTCATGAAAGGGAGGAAGAAGAAGATGATGGCAAAGCTCAAGCTCAAAAGCTTTTGTGATGAATAATAAAACTAAATTGAGATGAGAATGAAATAATCATATTAAATCCTTCTCTCCTCAAACCATGGTTAGTTAATATCTAGATATTTTATATTGAGTTAAATAGACAAAAGAGAATTAACTCATGGTTAAATGTTAGGTCAAGAATGGTCAAAAAGTCAAAGCAAGATAAACATTAACCATGAGTGAATTATCTTTAAATTTAACTCAAATATATATATATATATATATATATATATATATATATATATATATATATATATATAAACAACTATGTGAGTCTTGCATTGCCACCATATAGTGTATCATCAACCATGACACTATGGATGTATGTGTCCATGCACATCGACATGTGCATACATGCATGCATACATCTTCAACAAAGAAAAGGGTTTAAATAAAGAATTAAACTAAAAGTCAAATGTTAAATCAACACTTGATTTAACAAACCGGTCATATCACATACGACCCGACCACATCGTTTCGCCTGAGCTAGGAAACTCCTGTGTGGGACTCTAAGACTCGTCAATACTCCGGCAGTAGGTGATAATCATATCAAACACCCACAAGCCGCAAGCGGTCAGCTAAACGTAACGGCCACCCGGGTATTGAGCGATCAGAAGAAAACCAGCGAAGCTATCAAAACTCCCGTCGAGCCAATTAGTAACACTACCGTACAATCCGGTCTCCTCGTCTGATATGTCGCATATCCATTCTAGGGGTGGTAAACATCAGAGCCCAATAACCGATAAGTCATGCCGATATGAGGCTCATAACGGGTCGAGAAATTTCTGATAACACTTACCAGTAAATTTCTAAATCAGCCATGGCCAGGGACTTCCCTGTTATGGCCAATCGAGTACAGCGCAACATCAACCCGCAATACCGGAAGAGACGAAACCCCTCCTATCGCTCATTGCCTCCATGTGACTCAGGACTATACCCAAAAACCACCATTTTTCACGTCCTCTTGAATGTGGTAAGGTGGAAATCAAAGCACAGTGGGAATCACATAAAACTCTATGACGATCTCGGGTCTACAGACTAACCTGTACCAGTGTCACCAGAGAACTGATATCTGACATCAGGTATAATACCATCTAGGAGTTTTCAGCGAGTCCGTCCAATGTACCCAGTCTCCACTAAGCACCCGTATACCATCTCTGATGTCAAACACCAATGGATATAGGATCATCCATCGCCCATCTCATGGGTCGAGAATCGTATACGCTAGTCTACACTGGTATATCGATGCCCTGTCTCGATACACCCACGACTAAGAACAAGAAAGGATGAACTTATGGACTACCACGACCCCACTAGTATGATCTGCATCATAATCCTGATAGTCAAGTACACATCCTAAGGGCTTTACCAACATGTAACCATAAGACAGTATCAAGAGACAAGTGTTCATGTTAAGATAAAGAGCAACCAGATAGCATACTATCATGTCGAGCAATAAAGTACTCTCTATATATGTCCAAGCATCCACTATAATATACATCATATGTACAATAATGGCCCCTAGGGCATACATACAACTAACAATCTCCCACTTGCACTAGGGCCAGCTGCTGTAGTATCGCATACCCAGCATCCTGAAGATTCTCTCGAACTGTATCTGGAGAATGGCCTTCGTGAGTGGATCCACAGTGTTGTTCTTCATGTCAACTCTCCTGACCTCGATCTCCCAGCGACCAACTATCTCCCGGATCAGGTGATACCGCCTCAGAATATGCTTGGATTGCTGATAGGACCTGGGTTCCTTGGCCAAAGCCACCGCTCCATTGTTATCACAATACAAAGGTATTGGATACTCAATGGATGGAACCACTCCAAGTTCAGTTATGAACTTCTTTATCCAGACAGCCTCTCTGGCAGCATCGTTGGCAGCGATGTATTCAGCCTCCATCGTCGAGTCTGCCACGGTTTCCTGTTTGGAACTCTTCCAACAAACCGCCCCTCCATTGAGGGTAAGACAAATCCCGAGTGCGACTTAGAGTCGTCCTTATCACTTTGGAAGCTCGAATCGGTAAAGGGCTCCACCTGGAGTTCTCCGTTACCATACACCAAGAACATCTCTTTAGACCTTCTCAAGTACTTGAGAATGTTCTTCAAAGCTGTCCAGTGACTCTCTCCTGGATCTTCTTGATACCTACTCACTACACTTAGTGAGTATGCTACATCAGGTCTGGTACATAGCATCACGTACATGATAGAGCCTACTGCCGAAGCATAGGGTATCCCTTGCATGCGAGCTCTCTCCAAATCAGTCTTAGGAGACATCTCTTTGGAAAGAGTGAGTCCAGAGATCATGGGTTGGTTCCCACGTTTGGATTCTTCCATACTAAACCTCTTTAGTATGGTGTCAATGTACCTGGATTGAGACAATCCCAATATCCTTTATATTTATCTCTATAGATCCTAATCCCTAAGATGTAGGAGGCATCCCCTAGATCTTTTATTGAGAATCTTTGTGATAAGAAGAGCTTGACCGATTGCAGTACAGGAATGTCATTTCCTATCAAGAGTACGTCATCCACGTACAATACGAGGAAGACAACCTTACTCTCTGCCACCTTCTTGTATATACAAGGTTCATCTACGTTTTTGACGAAATCAAACTCTTTGATAACGACATCAAAACAGATGTTCCAGCTTCGCGATGCTTGCTTTAACCCGTAGATGGATTTAAGCAGCTTGCACACATTTCCGCTGCTTCCACTGTCTACGAAGCCCTCTGGCTGAGTCATGTACACGCACTCTTCCAAATCACCATTTAGAAAGGCGGTCTTAACATCCATTTGCCAGATTTCGTAGTCATGGTATGCAGTGATGGCAAGCATGATCCGGATGGACTTAAGCATAGCCACTGGAGAAAATGTTTCATCATAATCCACACCTGGTCGTTGACGAAAACCCTTTGCAACAAGTCTAGCATTGAAAGTCTCCACTTCCCATCTACACCAAGTTTCTTTTTAAAGATCCATTTGCTCCCAATGGGTTTTACCCTTTCAGGAGCAACTTCCAGAGTCCATACTTTGTTGGTGTACATGGATTCCATCTCGGATCGCATTGCATCCAGCCACTTCACAGAGTCCCCACTTGTGATGGCCTGCTCGAAGCTAGTTGGGTCATCATCCTCCATGATGCAATCCTTGCTTCCACCATTAATGAGAAAACCGTAGTATCTCTCAGGTGGATGAGGAACACTAGTAGATCGGCGGAGAGGCTGAGGTTCGTTGGGAACTAGCGAATCCTCTTGTTCCACTAAATCTTCAGTTTCAGTTTGTGTAGCCGGAATTTCTTCCAGTTCTACCTCGTTGCCACTAATTTATTTTGCAAGAAATTCCTTTTCTAAAAAGGTGGCATGTCGAGAAACAAACACCTTTTGTTCCTCGCTTTGGTAGAAAAGATATCCATGTGAATGTTTGGGATATCCCACAAACTTGCATAGAACTGACCGTGCCTCGAGTTTGTCCAGATTTCACCTTTTGACATAGGCCGGATGACCCCATATCTTAACTCGTTTAAGACATGGTCTCTTCCCACTCCATATCTCATATGGTGTGGTAGGTACATATTTAGATGGAACTTGATTCAATAGGTATGCTGCTGTCTTAAGCGCATAACCCCAAAAGGAAATAGGCAACTCAGCGGTTCTCATCATAGAGCGCACCATATCTAATAGGGTGTGATTCCTCCGTTCCGATACACCGTTGTGCTGTGGTGTATACGGAGGAGTAAGCTGAGAGAGAATCCCATTCTCTTTTAGAAAGTCTAGGAACTCCGTGCTCAAGTATTCACCTCCTCGATCAGATCGTAGGACTTTAATACTTTTACCCGTTTGGTTCTCGACTTCGGACTTATATTCTTTAAATTTCTCGAAAGATTCAGACTTGTGTTTCATCAGGAACACATGTCCGAATCTAGAGAGATCGTCAGTGAATGTAATGAAGTACGAGAAACCATTCCAGGCATGAGTAGACATAGGACCACATACATCACTATGTATCAGTCCCAAGAGCTCACTAGCTCTTTCTCCGTATCCTGTAAATGGAGTTTTGGTCACCTTGCCTTTGAGACATGACTGGCATGTGTCATAAGATAAAAATTCGAACGGATTCAAATATCCATCCTTATGCAACTTAGCTAGTCGTGTCGCATTGATGTGACCTAGTCTACAATGCCACAAGAAGGATTCGTTCATCTCTGAACTCTTCCTCTAATGTGTGTTTGTTATGCTCAGATCTGTTGATTGATTTAGAACATAAATGCCATTGCACAATGTGCCTGATCCAACCAACTTTTGGTTCAGGAAAATGTTCATAACATTATCCTGTAATACAAAATTATATCCATCTTTACTTAATAAAGAAACTGATATAAGATTGCATATCAGGGTCGGAATGTAATAGCATTCGTTCAAAATCAATGTGTTGCCACTTGGTAACACAAGGTGATATTCGCCAACTGCTTTAGCTGCAACATTTGCCCTATTCCCTACTCTTACGGAATGATCACCCATTCCCAGTTCTCTACCTTTCCTCAGCCCATGTAACATATACATATGTGGGATTCTGATCCGGTATCTAATATCCAGGACGTAGAGTAAACTGAGAAACAGTTCTCAATAACTAACACACCCGAAGAAGATGCATCATCATGCTTATTCTTCGTTTGGGCGGCGTGAGAATCCGGATATGTCCCTATTCCCTATTCAGTCTTATAACAATTATAAGAAAGAACGGAACCAACGTTCCCCTGCACAGTATAACATGCGGGTTCGGTCAATACATCCATATTATTATCTTGATTAAGACGTGACATGGTCGCTACCTGGAGAGAGAGAGAAGAAAACACTTTAGCGTATGCTCTTGCAAGATCAGATTGGTTATTATTTTATCTAATCAGGATGGCTCCCACTTTTTTTTATCAAATCTTCCTTCAGACCCTAAAAGGAATGACTAGCCGGGATTAATTACACCCTACAATTTCGCCAATCTTTCAGCCAGGCCAGTGCCGGTACTTTTAGGGAGATTCCTCGTGCTTTCGCACGGACCTAATTAAAATAAACCTCATTTTCACAGGGGCGTAACCCCGTTGACACCTTTCTAGACACCTACTTGATCGGCTAATTGTACTGTGTAAAACTCTCCCAGGAGTAACTCTTACTCGCAGTGGGTATCGGGATCCAGCTATCTCATAGAAGGTATGCAATCTCATTGCAAATTTCAACACTTGAAATTCCCGATAATGTTTTTCCCCTAACCCCTATGACATTGACAAAGGCCAACAAATCATAGGATGCTTGTCAAGTTCAACCCGTCATTTCCTGATTGAATTAAACCCACCCGCACGACCCTTGACAAAGGCCAACAAGGTCGTACGACTACCCTAATCCAATCTGCATCATATGCATAAGCAGATAAGCACCATTCAGCTACCGCACACTACGCCTTGACAAAGGCCAACAAACGCAGCACAAATACTAAATAGGACTTATCTGAAATGACGGAGGGTTACGATAGGTTTTTCAGAAAACCTATTGCGTAATGAACTTGATATCATTGTAGAATCGAGTGAATTTTGAAAGGAGTGTTTTTAAGGCTTTCACTAGTTTTGCTAAAGAGGTCACTCCCGGTGAAGTGATCTCGGCTCTTTCCTCATCGAATAAGGTGTGGGATATATCACATATATCACTATGCAAAGAAAAAAACTCTAAAAGCAATCAAAAGACAAACCGAGTATTGTAGCATCTGCCAGTTATTGCTAAAGAGGTCACTCCCGGTGAATGGATCTCGGCTCTTTCCTTATTGAATAAGGTGCAGGATATATCACATATATCACTATGCAAAGCAAGAAACTGTAGCTACCCTTTTTGAAAATTTGATTCTACAACATCTTTTAGGTTTCTTTTTCTTTCATTAATCATATTAATGAAGTCCCATCATTTAAGCTTCCTAAGCATCACAAAAAATGAAACGAAAATACAACGTACGCTTATGCCATCCGCATTCGCCACAGTGTCCCGTTATGCACCGTTTGTAGGGTCCCGGCAGCGCCCCAGCCATCTAAACACGGCCAAAATGCGGAACAAAAATTTCTAAAACCGGCGCTATCGCTACCCGATTTCCGGATCGACCTTAAACCCTAAACTAGCAAATTAAACTAAGAGTTAGAATTGTTATACCGAGATGATCCAAGTCCTTCGGTCTTCATTCCAAGCTCCTAGCAGTTCTTTGACGAAGTTTGGTTGCCGGTCTTCCTCCATCTCCGATGTGTAAGTCGACGTTGCTCATCCCGGTTCTTACGGGGAGGCGGAAACGACGAAAAACAATGATTTGGCGCAATGCAACATGGACTTAAAGCACGGATCTTTGCTAAACTAGTAACTAGTAAACAACTAGAGGCTTTAACTGCTATGCTGTAGAAAGTATACCTCACGAAACCGGTCCTTCGAGTCTTCATTTCGCTGTCCCGCTTGCCCATCCAAGCTCCAAGTGTCGATCCGGACCTTGGGCACCTCCACGGCCTTCTTGAGTCGAAGGCGATCCACCCGAGAGATGTACACCGAGCTCCACCTCGAGCCGAGGCAACTAAGGCAAAGAGATTGCTAGTCAAGAAGCCCTAGGATGTGTAGAGGAGATGTATGGATGTGTTTGTCAAGTGGAATCCTTTTTCTCTCAATACATGAGATCAAAGGAAGAATCAAGAGGAGGAAGAAGGAGGAGCAACCATGGAAATGTTTCTTATTTCTTTTCTATGAGAGAGAATGAGAATCAACAAATGAAAAGCTTAACCAAGAGAAAACACAACCATGGTTGTAATAATACTCATTTTCATCATTACTAATCTTATCATGATAAAGTTGATGGCACTAATGACATGACCATTTTCATAACAAAATGAAAAGAAAACCAAAGAATACTTTAGACCCTTCGAGAAGATCCAAGTCAACTTTGGTCAAACGGTCAACAAAGTCAAGATGGTCAAATGGTCAATGTAATTAGCCATAACAAAATTATCAATAAATGGATTAGTAAATAATGTCCCCGGCTCATAATGGTTTTGACCGAACCAACTGTCAAAACCCTAATGAGGCACCTCCTCCTTCTCCACTCCGCAAATCTGTGCATACACACCCGCATCCGCATTCCGTAGAATGCGAATGCACAGAAGACAAAACAAATCCATCTGTGCAATACTAGAATCCGGCTTAAACCAAAGCCCACTAGTATTGCCTGCCCGAACAACATACGCACACAAGTGTACGCAAGTGATCGCAGCCCTGCCGTAAAACCATACGGCCTCTACACGTTTCGCTCAATGCAGGGAAACTCTCTGTGTGGGACTCTAAAGACTCGACACTACGCTGGCAGTGGGTTTAACCACAGACCGCAAGCGGCACTAGCTGTACGTAATGGTCCCCAGGTAGATGTCGATAAGAAGGTCGATGAGGTAAACCCATTCGAACTCCTACTGAGCCTGTATGTGACAATCTTCGTACAGTCCGGTCTGTTCGTCTGATACATCGCATGGCGGGCCTAGGGGGCGGTGAACGTCAGTCCCCTAATAGTGGTACAAGTCGTATCGGAGTGTAGCCCAAAACACCCTGAGATAACACTGGAAACCTACCAGTATATCTCGCTTGCCCTGGCCAGGGACTACTCGTATAATGGCTCTCCTAGACACAGTGCGATGTCAACCCCCAATACCGGGAGAGACGAATCCTGTCTAACCGTCATTGCCTCCAAGTGCTTCGGGACTGCACCCAACTACTACCTGTTTGCACGACTCCTTTGAGCCGTGGTAGGGTAGTAATCTAAGTACAGTGGGAACACACTCGAGGCGAAGTGACAGTGTCAAGTCGGCGGGCTAAGCTGTACTCATGTCACCTGGGAACTGATAACTGACGATAGGTATAATACCAACCAACAGTTCCCGACGAGTCTTGTCCAGTGTACTCGTAACCTAACGAGCACCCCCATACTATCTCAAGTACGACGTACTGACGGCTGTGGGACAGACCGTCTCCCCCGCTGGGATGAGAAGCGCATACGCTAGTCTACTTCGGAGTATCGATGCCCTGTCTCGATAGTCCAACGACTAGGGACCTGTATAAGGATGTACTTATGGATTACCCAGCCCCCACGAGTGTGAGCGCCATCACAACGCTGGTAATCAAGAAAAAATCCTAAGGGCTCTACTAATATGTATACAAGCGATATGCTAAAAGAAACACATGCACATATTGAAGTAGAGACAAACCAAGTAGCATACTACCATTTTGAGCAAGATTGTCTATACAACTGTGAATATCCCAAGCTTCCATTAAGTAATATACAAGCTAGTATGATACAGTAATGGCCTCTAGGGCATATACACTAACAATCTCCCACTTGCACTAAGGCCATGAACTGGCGTATCGAAGACCTATCATCTCGATCAGCCGCTCGAACTGAGTCTGGGGTAGGGCCTTCGTGAGTGGATCTGCAGTGTTGTTCTCCGTATTTACTCTCTTCGCCTCGATCTCCCGGCGATCAACGATCTCCCTGATCAGGTGGTACCGCCTCAAAATGTGCCTGGACTTCTGATGGGACCTGGGTTCCTTTGCTAAAGCTATAGCTCCGTTGTTGTCGCAATACAGCGGTATTGGATCAACAATGGTAGGAACCACCTGAAGCTCCGTGAGGAACTTCTTCATCCAGACAGCTTCCTTTGCGGCATCGCAAGCAGCTATGTACTCCGCTTCCATAATTGAGTCAGCAACGGTCTCCTGCTTGGAACTCTTCCAGCAAACCGTCCCTCCATTGAGGGTAAAGACATAACCCGACATGGACTTGGAGTCATCCTTGTCACTCTGGAAGCTGGAGTCAGCAAAGGCCTCGATCTGGAGGTCTTTTCCGCCATAAACCAAGAACATCTCCTTAGTCCTTCTCAGGTACTTGAGAATGTTCTTTACCGCTATCCAGTGTTTCTCCCCTGGGTCCGACTGATACCGGCTTACAACGCTCAATGCGTATGCTACATCTGGTCTGGTACATAACATCGCATACATTATAGAGCCTACCGCAGAAGCGTCGGGTATAATAGACATGCGATCCCTTTCCAAATCAGTCTTAGGAGACATCTCTTTGGAGAGGGTGATTCCGTGACAAGCCGGTAGATTACCGCGCTTTGAATCTTCCATACTGAACCTTTTCAGTATGGTGTCGATGTACCTTGACTGTGAAAGTCCCAACATCCTCTTAGATCTATCACGATAGATCTGGATCCCCAGAATGTAGTTGGCATCGCGCAGGTCCTTCATGGAGAACCTCTGCGACAAGAATCCTTTGACTGACTGTAGCATAGGAATATCATTTCCTATTAGGAGAATGTCATCCACGTACAAGACGAGGAATACCACAGTTCTCCCTACAATCTTACTGTAAATACATGGTTCATCTGGGTTTTTGAAAAAGTCGAATTCTTTGACAGTATCATCGAAGCAGATGTTCCAACTCTGCGATGCCTGCTTAAGTCCATAGATGGACTTTAGCAACTTGCATACTTTACCGCTGCTCCCACTCTGAATGAATCCCTCCGGCTGATCCATATAGACGCACTCTTCCAAATTTCCATTTAGGAAAGCCGTCTTTACGTCCATCTGCCAGATTTCATAATCGTGGAAGGCAGCAATGGCAAGAAGGATCCGAATGGATTTCAGCATAGCCACTGGAGAAAAGGTCTCGTCATAGTCCAAACCAGGTCTTTGACGAAAACCCTTTGCAACAAGTCTAGCTTTATAGGTCTCAACCTGCCCATCTACACCAATCTTCTTTCTGAAAATCCATTTGCATCCTACGGGTTTTACCCCTTCTGGAGCAAAGGCCAAAGTCCAAACTTTGTTGGTGTACATAGACTCCATCTCGGCCCGCATTGCATCCAGCCATTTTACCGAGTCTCCGCTCTGAATGGCTTGCTGGAAGCTAGTAGGCTCACCATAATCCATAGTGCAATCCTCTCTATCCCCATCTATGAGAAAACCGTAGTATCTCTCGGGCGGATGAGATTGCCTACTACTCCTGCGGAGTGGCGTAGGAAGGTCCGGTTCTCCTGAACCTTCTGGTTCTACCAAGATTTTAGTAACAGCTTGTGGTTCTGGAATTTCTTCCAGTTCTATTGCGCTCCCACTTATCTGATTTTCTAAAAATTCAGTTTCCAAGAAGTGGGCATGCTGAGAAACAAAAACCTTTTGTTCCTCTGCGGAATAGAAAAGATACCCTCTGGAGTTCTTTGGGTATCCCACAAATTTACACAGTACTGAGCGTGCCTCGAGCTTGTCCGCATGCTGCTTTTTTACAAAAGCTGGACATCCCCATGTCTTAAGGTACTTAAGACAGGGTTTCTTCCCACTCCACATTTGATATGGGGTGGTAGGCACAGTCTTGGTTGGAGCCTTGTTCAAGAGATATGCTGTTGTTTCTAGCGCATAACCCCAGAAGGATCGCGGTAACTCAGCCTTACTCATCATGGAACGAACCATATCCAATAGGGTTCGATTCCGCCTTTCCGATACATCGTTGTGTTGTGGTGTGTATGGAGGAGTAAGCTGAGAGAGAATTCCATTCTCTTTTAAGTAGCTCAGAAACTCGGCACTCAAGTATTCACCACCTCGATCAGATCTCAGTGTCTTGATACTTTTGCCTGTTTATTTTTCAACTTCATTCTTGTATTCCCGAAATTTCTCAAAGGCCTCGGATTTGTGCTTTATCAAGAAGACATGCCCATACCTAGAGAAATCATCTGTGAAAGTAATGAAGTATAAATAACCACTTCGCGCATTTGTAGATATTGGACCACACACATCACTGTGTATGAGTCCCAAGAGCTCGCTCGCTCTTTCTCCGTGTCCAGTGAACAGAGTCTTTGTCATCTTTCCCATGAGACAAGATTCACAAGTGGCATAAGACTGATACTCGAACGGATTCAAGTATCCCTCTCTATGTAACTTTGTTAACCGTGTCTCATTAATGTGACCCAGTCTACAATACCATAAGAAAGCCTGATTTGTTTCCGGAGACTTTCTTTTAAGTGTGTTCTGGACACTGAAGATCTGAGCTTGATTCAATACGTATATTCCGTTTTGTAATGTACCTGACCCAATCAGTACTTGATTTAGGTGGATGTTTACTACATCGCTTACAAAAGTAAAATCATATCCTTCCTTAGAAAGTAAGGATACAGATATGATGTTACAAGTCGCACCTGGTACATAAAAACAGTCACGCAGAATCAATATCTGCCCAGTTGTCAGTCCTAGATGATATTCCCCTACGGATTCAGCATACATGCTCATTCCGTTAGCAACCCTGAGAGTCATATCACCTTTCCTGATAACCCTACGGTTTCTCAGAGCCTATAACGAATTACAGATATGAGATCCTGATCCGGTATCCAATACCCAGGAAGTAGGGTTAACTGACATACAGTTCTCTATTACAAACACACCCGAAGCCGAAGCCACAACATGCTTCAAATTCTGGCTACTGGCTTTACAAGCCCTGCAATCCTTCTGTCCATGTTCATTCCCGTAACAATAGGAACATCCCTCTTTTACTGCATCCATTCCCGAAACTTCTGCCCTTCTCTTTCTTTCTACTTCCCTGGTTTCCTTCAGGGTAGTAGGTAGAGACTGTTGAACTAAGTCAGCATCTGACCCGTTCTTCAACGTGGTCTTCAGGTCTGTGACCTCGAAAGAGCTGGTCTCTGTAAGGACGTTGCCCCCTACAGATGACCCGATAGCCAACCTCGCTGGAAGCAATTCGTTCGAGGTCTCATATCTTGCGATACGAGATTGCTCTCCATATAAATCTTTGTTATGGAGGAAGATAGAAACTAAGTCCATCTTCTCGTGTTGCCTCTGGTATGCACCATCAACTGAGGCTAACACGAGGCACTTGGCTTTCGCACAGTCTTTTTCCGATGTCCTGTGGATATGAATATCCGTGACAGGGGAAGCTGGACCTGAGATGGCAGGGGTTGGATTAGTTAAGGGCTGTCCCAGCTTGTCATGGGCAATGGACATCTAGACAGACCTTTGCCAGTCATAACAGTCAGATTCAGTCAATTTGTTATCTAGATGTAACCTAGGTGCGGTCATTTGGTCGCTGCAATTAAGAGAGAGAGAAGAAAAACACTCAGCATGATGCTCTTGCAAGTTTAGATTGGTTTTTAATTTATCTAAACAGGATGGCTCCCACTGTCTCTCGAATCCCTCCTCAAACCATAAAGGAAGAATTAGTCAGGATCAATCTCACCGTACAATACTTGCTTAACCGTTCAGCCAGGCCAGTGTCGGTACTTCGAGGGAGGTTTTCCAACGCTTTCACGAAGTTCCTTAATTAAGTAACCTCTTTTCCATGTGGGCGTAGCCCCGCTAACACCTTTCTAGACACCTACTTGGTTTATAGCATTAATTGTTAAGTGAGAAAGTTCCCGAGGAGGAGCATATACTCACAGTAGGATCGGGATCCAAATATCATCGCGTGACAAAACTGAAGGAATCCTACCAGAATCATCACACTCCAAATGGTATGTAGCGCTAGCAAGTTTCAGTACTTTTGAAACTCCCGATGTGGATTTTTGCCCCATGCTCTTATGACCTTGACGAAGGTCAACAAATCATAAGTCACATGTCAAGTTCTACCCGTCATTATCCACGTTAATTTGAACCCACCCGTACATACCCTTGACGAAGGTCAACAAGGTAATACGACTGTCCCAAACCAACGCATCTATCTATGCTACATATGAACATCCAACATCTACCAATCACTATGCCTTGACGAAGGTCAACAAACATAGCTTGAATACTATTGAATATCCATACGAAACGACGGAGGGCTACGAATGGTTTTGGCGAAACCGTGAACGTAGTGAACTTGATATAATCGATAGAACGAGATAGCTTTTAAAAGGAGTGGTTCAAGCTCCGCGTTTAAAAAGCTGGTTTTTGAAAAGAACCGAGTGGTTTCGAAAGTGTTCCAACAACTTTTACTTGGTTTATTTTCTTGCATTAGTTCTTGTAATGCGTCCCATCATTTAATCCTACCATTGCAGAAAACAACCAAAATATGACGTACGCTTATGCCATTCGCATTCGCCACGGGGCCCCGTCATTACCCGTTAGGTTACTTAACTAACGACAGAGCGAGGGCTGGGCTAGCGCGGCTGTAAAACATAAGCAACGCCTAAATAGATATCATATATAGATATATAGCAATGATAGACATTACAGATCACAGATGAACACTTTGGATATACTAGGAATCCGCATTCCGTACGAGCCTGTAACTAAAAGTGGATTACACGGTCGCGATGAATAGCCAAACCCCACCCAAGACCCCTACGGGTGCGGCAAACTACCCGCCAAGTACCCGAAGCGAAGCAACCTCCCTCAACACCGTGAGTAGGCCACTCGGCACTTCGGGATACCCGGTAGTTTGTGCACCCCCTCCATGAGTCTATCCTAGGAGCAAAAATAGTAAAAAGAAATTATACAATGACGGCTACAACCCCGACCCGGTTGTGCGGCCATACAAATAATATTACATCAATTTACAACTTTTACAATGAATGAAAGAAAAAGAAACTCTCATCTCACACCCATTCCCGGCTATTCATCCGCGACAATCCACCGAGTTCATATCCACAAACCATCAACATTACCGATCACAGATATGTATAATCCCCACTAATTGACTTATAGCGATTAGTAGACGTTCAATACATATATCACATCACAGATAATATCCATTAGCCAAAGTCTACGGAATATCGATCAAAATACGGATTTTTAACCACCCCAAAAGTCAATTTGCTCTCTGGAAAATCTGGGTGGAAAAAACATGCATTAAAAATCCCAAAACATCCAAACTAAAACACTGCACAAAACCCGACCCAGCGTCGAGTCAAAATGGCGGCGGAACCGCGGCAATGAGCATGTCATTGCCGCGGAACCGCGGTCGTTTGATCGAATCACTGGTTCATTTTTCTGCAGTGTTTTTACAAAACCCTGAGACGATTTTTCATATATTTTAAATTACATTTTGAGCAGTATGAAAATCGACAGAAACTAGAGGTTTTTGCGGATGTGTTTTGCGACTTTTTTCCGATCGATGTTCTAAATACTTTGCTAACTTACTAGTTTATATTTAGCTAGGCTCTAATACTACTGTAAGTCCACGTTGCTCATCCCGGTTCTTACGGGGAGGCGGAAACGACGAAAAACAATGATTTGGCGCAAGGCAACATGGACTTAAAGCACGGATCTTTGCTAAACTAGTAACTAGTAAACAACTATAGGCTTTAACTGCTATGTTGTAGAAAGTATACCTCACGAAACCGGTCCTTCGAGTCTTCATTCCGCTGTCCCGCTTGCCCATCCAAGCTCTAAGTGTCGATCCGGACCTTAGGCACCTCCGCGGCCTTCTTGAGTCGAAGACGATCCACCCGAGAGATGTACACCGAGCTCCACCTCGAGCCGAGGCAACTAAGGCAAAGAGATTGCTAGTCAAGAAGCCCTAGGATGTGTGGAGGAGATGTATGGATGTGTTTGTCAAGTGGAATCCTTTTTCTCTCAACACATGAGATCAAAGGAAGAATCAAGAGGAGGAAGAAGGAGGAGCAACCATGGAAATGTTTCTCATTTCTTTTCTATGAGAGAGAATGAGAATCAACAAATGAAAAGCTTAACCAAGAAAAAACACAACCATGGTTGCAATAATACTCATTTTCATCATTACTAATCTTATCATGATAAAGTTGATGGCACTAATGACATGACCATTTTCATAACAAAATGAAAAAGAAAACCAAAGAATACTTTAGACCCTTCAAGAAGATCCAAGTCAACTTTGGTCAAACGGTCAAAAAAGTCAAGATGGTCAAATGGTCAATGTAATTAGCCATAACAAAATTATCAATAAATGGATTAGTAAATAATGTCCCCGGCTCATAATGGTTTTGACCGAACCAACTGTCAAAACCCTAATGAGGCACTTCCTCCTTCTCCACTCCGCAAATCTGTGCATACACACCCGCATCCGCATTCCGTAGAATGCGAATGCACAGAAGACAAAACAAATCCATCTGTGCAATACTAGAATCCGGCTTAAACTAAAGCCCACTAGTATTGCCTGCCCGAACAACATACGCACACAAGTGTACGCAAGTGATCGCAGCCCTGCCGTAAAACCATACGGCCTCTACACGTTTCGCTCAATGCAGGGAAACTCTCTGTGTGGGACTCTAAAGACTCGACACTACGCTGGCAGTGGGTTTAACCACAGACCGCAAGCGGCACTAGCTGTATGTAATGGTCCCCAGGTAGATGTTGATAAGAAGGCCGATGAGGTAAACCCATCCGAACTCCTACTGAGCCTGTATGTGACAATCTCCGTACAGTCCGGTCTGTTCGTCTGATACATCGCATGGCGGGCCTAGGGGGCGATGAACGTCAGTCCCCTAATAGCGGTACAAGTCGTGTCGGAGTGTAGCCCAAATCACCCTGAGATAACACTGGAAACCTACCAGTATATCTCGCTTGCCCTGGCCAGGGACTACTCGTGTAATGGCTCTCCTAGACACAGCGCGATGCCAACCCCCAATACCGGGAGAGACAAATCCTGTCTAACCGTCATTGCCTCCAAGTGCTTCGGGACTGCACCCAACTACTACCTGTTTGCACGACTCCTTTGAGCCGTGGTAGGGAAGTAATCTAAGTACAGTGGGAACACACTCGAGGCGAAGTGACAGTGTCAAGTCGGCGGACTAAGCTGTACTCATGTCACCTGGGAACTGATAACTGACGATAGGTATAATACCAACCAACAGTTCCCGACGAGTCCTGTCCAGTGTACTCGTAACCTAACAAGCACCCGCATACTATCTCAAGTACGACGTACTGATGGCTGTGGGACAGACCGTCTCCCCCGCTGGGATGAGAAGCGCATACGCTAGTCTACTCCGGGGTATCGATGCCCTGTCTCGATAGTCCAACGACTATGTCACGTCCCGAAAGTACGGAACGCGACTGGCACTTAGATTACGAGACGTCTAAAGGCGTACCGTAACCTAAGTCAGCCAAAGCCCAGAACAATCTAAACCGAAAACAAAAGAGAGTGAAGGAAAACCTTTAATGAAAATGGTTTTTAAAATCATTTAAGTTTCATAGAATCCCTTTTTAAAAACATCATAAATTTCTGAAAATTTCGGCAGAGTCTCCCCTGTATTTTCTATCCCCCAAAATGGGTACAACAAGATAATAAACCTGTAATCGTAAAATGGCATCCCCAAGCGGGAGCTAGCTCTTCGCCCAAGGCGGATCACAACCACATGCAATATAATAATCATATCAAGAAAAGAGCATAAAAGAAACGCAAAATATCAGAAAACACATCGCCGGCTCAAGTGAGCTCGACCCAAAAGAAACCACAAATATACAACCTCTCAGTCTCACCACTAGGTCACATATACAATATAAAGTGGTAGATGGAGAATACTAGATACAATGATAAAGCAAAAGAAATAAAGTGTGCTCGCAACCCACCTACGGGCGATGTCGCGAGTCTGAGCAAAAGGAACTGATGATAAGATAGCCCGCCGCTACAAGACTGACGGGTCCGACCTGCAAGACACTGTGGCACAACGGGGGTGAGTTGCCAGCTCGTGAGTAAATATAACATCTAATAAGGCAATCGTAAGAATGCACGCAATGCACCACAACATGCATGTCCATATGTGATATAATAGCTCTAGTATGCATGCACATGTATACAATACCATTTCTAACTCTTTAAGTGTTTTAAATGCTAAGGGTACTGCGTTCTTAACTTTAGAAAATGAATATCTGTATAATAGCTAAGTACCATCAAGAAATCATCTGAAAACCCGTGTCAAGCATCGACACCAAATAGGAATCATATCTGTCTCAATATCGGGCTCCGTCAGTCCGGATCGGCCCATATCATAAATCTCACGACAACGGTCGGTATCCTCCGGATATCCGCCGCGCCAGACATCACCGGTAGGTAGTCTTCCCCTGCCAGGCTCATCGTCTACATCTCGATCTTCTTGCCCCGGGGTACCATACCGGGCCCACCATGTACCCGAGACGGTTCATCCACTCCTCGAATCGGGTCTCGAAATCCAACAGAAAACATGAAAACTCATGGTGGACGACACATACATCACGAGAAAACCGCAACTTTGTTTTGAAAATGATAAATATAAGGTTTTGTTAAATTCTTACGGTTTTCCCTAAAAATCCAGAAATCGCAGAAAACTGAAATCATCAAGAAAATCATAGTGTCCACATGTTATATATGATAAATGTCTATGATATCAATGTATATGATGTGAGTTTTGGTAGAAATCTATATAAATATGATGATGATGCGAGGTATACGTATGCTATGCAATTTCATATATCATGTATGAATGCAAATGGCGATATTAAGTTAAACAGGTTTTCTAGTGCACGTGGCATGGCAATTACCAAAGGCGTGTGTGTCACATGAATAGTGCGCAACAGATGCCAATGGTAATGGTGTTCGTGTCCTACGAAATGATATCGCATAAGTATAGATGAATGTCCATACAATTTAATATACTGTTCGCTATAAGGGTATGCAGTGTACATGAATGGATAAGCTAGCTAACAAAATAAATCTTGAAAAAAAGTAGGGTAATCCTAACTAGGGGGCGCCTCGCGCCATCCAGACGATTCCCCTATAGATGAATACATCTACTCACCTGAAATCCCCGCTAATCCGATCCGGCCACCGCCTTGCCTTTTCGTGCCGTGTCTGATGTTTCCCCGACCGATCCTATATTTGCACAACGCCAAGCATAAGATTACAAAACCTAAAACGATGCAAGTCACAATATACAATTATCAACGCTCTCGAATTAATCATAGCATGCACTCGGTGCGCGGAAAACGCACGAAAATCGCTAACCTTTAACTAGAATCGTCATTTCGGGGAAATCGTCAAAAGTACAACCCGACTAGACGAAACCCCGCGTTCGCGCACTCTAATAATCCTATACGAAGCTAATTATATCTCTAACATAACGCAATTTGATCGCATTCTAATTTTTAAAAAAATCTAGTAAGCAATTTGCTTACCGATTCGATACAAATATCGCAATTTTGTCGATTTAGCGAGCATAACACTACACAATTAACCACTCCAATCAATTAGATAACCATCCCTAACTTAATCCAACCACCATGCTACAAACCCTAAATTTTAAAATCAAATCCTTCTCTTGATTTTCCTAAACAAACATTTACTACTAAACTAATACTTCAAATTTCAATTCTAACATATTTAAACTACAAGTTAACAAAAAGATTTGAATCTTCACCTCACAAGCTTGAACCCTAGCTTGATCAAGTCACCAAGAAGCCTCCATTCATCAAGTTTTTGAACTAATTTGGGTGAGGAGAGAGTGGATTAGGGTTTAGCTTTGAATGGGTTAATGAAATTGTGGATTTTTATTGAATTTTGGCATGAAATTTGAAGCAAAAATGAAGTGAGAAGAGGGGGTTGCTGCAGAATTTAGGGTCGGCCAGCAGCAAGGGTGAGGATATGGGGAAATTTGGAGAAGTTTCTAGGTCAATAAACACCCCATGTTATCATTTAATGCTTTCAAATCAACTTTTTACAAAAAAAATCTCATTTTACATCATTTTTCCATTAAATTTCCAACCCTAAAACCAAAAGTTTGCAAGACATGATATAATTTTATTAACACCATATTTTAGCTTATAAAGACTCCTAATTATGAAATTTACCCAATTAAATTTGTATTTATCACTAATTTAATATATTTAAAAAGGCTTAAAATAGTAAAAAAAAATAATTAATTACAAATTTTTTTTTTATTTAACTAGAAAATTATAAGTGACATTTTAGTGACAAAATTATAGTAATATCTTATCTAAATTTTGTATAATTAGGTCTACAATGAAAAATACCTATTTTGACTTTTTACGGAAAAAGCCGAAAAATTAGCCGATTACCGAAAAACTGCCTAAACGATTTTCGAAGGGTTACAATCTTCCCCCCTTAAAGAAATTCGGTCCCCGAATTTAGAATTTAACTACGCGTACCTTCAAAAAGATGGGGATATCTCTTCCTCATCTCGACCTCGATCTCCCAGGTGACCTCCTCGCTATTCGGGCCACGCCAAAGGACCTTGACGGACGGTATAACCTTCGACCTCAATTTCTTCACCTGCCGATCCAAAATGACCACCGGCTGCTCGGTGAAAGAAAGATCACGCTCTAGCTGGATCGTCTGGTGCTGAATCGCCTGGGAAGGATCATGAAGGTACTTGCGGAGCATCGAGACATGGAATACGGGGTGAACATCGGGGAAGCTGGGCGGAAGAGCTAACCGATAAGCGACTGGACCAACATGCTCTAGGATCTCGAAAGGACCAACATATTTAGGACTCAGTTTCCCTTTCCGTCCAAATCTCATCACACCTTTCATCGGAGAGACCTTCAGGAAAACATGATCGCCAACAGCGAACTCGAGTCGGCGACGACGCCTGTCAGCATATGATTTCTGCCTGCTCTGTGCCACTCTCATCCTGTCCCGAATCAGCTGTATCTTCTCGGTCGTCTCCTGTACAATCTGCGGCCCCAAAATACTGCTCTCCCTGAGCTCTGTCCAACATACAGGCGATCGACATCTCCTCCCATATAAAGCCTCAAAAGGTGCCATCTGAATCGTCTCCTGGAAGCTATTATTGTAGGAAAACTCGATCAAAGGCAAATGACGATCCCAGCTACCACCGAAATCTAAAACACAAGCTCTGAGCATGTCCTCAAGAGTCTGAATAGTACGCTCCGACTGACCGTCAGTCTGCGGATGAAAGGCTGTGCTAAAACTCAATCGGGTGCCCAAAGCTTCCTGGAGTTTCTGCCACAATCGGCTGGTAAACTAGGTGCCACGGTCGGACACGATGCAAGTCGGAACACCATGCAGTCGCACTATCTCATCAATATAAACCTGGGCGTACTGAGAAAATCCAAAAGTGGTCTTCACTGGTAGAAAGTGAGCCGCTTTCGTCAGTCGATCCATAATCACCCAAATAGAGTCGTACCCTCGACTGGTCCTGGGTAGACCGACAATGAAGTCCATGGAGACCTGCTCCCACTTCCACTCAGGGATGGGCAAAGGCTGTAACTCGCCGGCTGGCCTCTGGTGCTCGGGCTTGACTTGCTGACAAGTCAGGCATCTGGACACAAAGTCTGTAACATCCTTTTTCATCCCGTCCCACCAGTAAACCTCTCTCAAATCACGGTACATCTTGGTGGAACCTGGATGCACGCTGTATACTGATCTATGTGCCTCCCCGAGAATATCACGCCTCAGTCTCTTTGAATCTGGCACACACAGTCGAGTCCCAAATCGAAGTATCCCCTGATCATCAATCACGAACTCAGAAACTCTGCCCTGCCGAATCTGCTCAATAATCTCTAAGATACGGGCATCGCCGGACTGTGCCTCGCGGATACGGTCAAGTAACTGCGGGCGTGCTCTGAAATGGGCTAGCTGTCCCCCTGTAGGAGTAAACTTGAACTGCACTCTGCTGTCACATAAAACCTGCCAATCCGCCGTCGACTGCATCTGTACTGCGCTCAAACAAGATAAGCTACCTCCGGTCCTCCTACTCAAAGCATCTGCCACCACATTCGCCTTGCCCGGATAGTATAGAATCTCGCAGTCATAATCTTTCACCAACTCCATCCAACGGCGCTGTCTCAGGTTCAGGTCTCGCTGCTGGAAGATATACTTCAAACTCTTGTGGTCAGTGAATATCTGGCACGACTCACCGTATAGGTAATGTCTCCAGATCTTAAGTGCAAATACCACTGCAGCCATCTCTAAATCATGGGTGGGGTAGTTCTGCTCGTGTTTCCTCAGCTGCCTAGAAGCATACGCGATAACTCTGTCGTGCTGCATCAATACACATCCCAGCCCCACTCTAGAAGCATCACAATATACCACGAACCCGCCTGATCCTGAATGCAATGCTAACACTGGTGCAGTAGTCAGACGAGTCTTCAACTGCTGGAAACTATCCTCACATGCCTGGGTCCAATCAAAAGGAACCCCCTTCCGGGTCAACCCGGTCAATGGTGCAGCAATGCGGGAGAAATCCTGGACGAAACGACGATAATAGCCGGCCAGACCTAGAAAACTGCGAACCTCTGTAACTGATACTGGTCTAGGCCAACGCTGAACTGCCTCGATCTTCTTCGGGTCCACACAAATACCGTCTCTCGTCACCACATGACCCAAGAAATCGACACTGTCTAACCAGAATGCGCACTTGGAAAATTTGGTGAACAGCTGATGCTCCCTCAAAGTCTGCAAGGTGATACATAAGTGCTGCTCATGCTCCTCCCGGCTCCGAGAATAAACCAAGATGTCGTCAATGAACACAATGATGAACCGATCGAGATACGGCCTGAATACGCGGTTCATCAAATCCATAAATGCTGCTGGGGCATTGGTGAGCCCGAACGACATCACCAAGAACTCATAATGACCATATCGAGTACGGAAGGCAGTCTTCGGAATATCCTCTTTCCGAACCCGCAACTGGTGATAACCTGACCGTAAATCAACCTTCGAGAAAAACCCTGCACCCTGGTGCTGATCGAATAAGTCATCAATGCGGGGTAGGGGATACCTGTTCCGCACAATAACCCGGTTCAGCTGACGATAATCAATGCATAAGCGCATACTTCCGTCCTTCTTCTTAACAAACAAGACGGGAGCACCCCAAGGTGACACACTCGGTCGGATAAGCCCTTTGTCCAGCAAGTCCTTTAACTGATCCTTTAGCTCTCTCAGCTCCGCCGGGGCCATCCGATAAGGCGGTATAGAGATAGGCCTCGTGCCGGGGATCAAGTCAATACAGAACTCAATCTCGCGCTTTGGTGGCAGACCAGGCAGCTCGTCAGGGAATACATCAGGAAACTCTCTCACAACAGGGACCTGGTCCAACGGAACCTCTGTGGAGCTAGTATCACAAATATAGGCTAAGAATCCCTGACACCCTTTCCTTAAGAGCTGACCAGCGCGAAGAGAAGAAATCAAGCTGGGAAGGATAGCGCTACGATCTCCCTGAATAACAAGAACCGGCTCACCAGGAAAACTGAATCTGACTGCTTTTTCACGGAAGTCCACGGATGCATAACAGGTGGCTAGCCAGTCCATACCAAGAAGAACGTCAAAGTCAAGCATATCGAGGAGAATCAAATCAACTGAAGAATCTCTCTCCCCGATACGAACGGAACACGATCGGTACACAAAACGGGCAACAAAAGACTCGCCTACCGGGGTAATAACGACGAGCGGCTGATCTAACAGAGAAGACTCTCGGCCCAACCTCGGTGCAAAATACGTGGAAACATAGGAATGTGTGGAGCCTGGATCAAATAATACCCGTGCATCAAAAGAACATACTGGCAGAGTACCTGTCACGACGGCATTGGATGCCTGTGCATCCTGAGGAGTCAACGCGAACACGCGGGCCTGTCCACCACTAATAGCTGGTTGTCCTCTGCCTCTACCTCGGCCTCTTCCTCTGCCTCTGTCGCCTCGTCCTCTCGGAACTGGACCGCCACGCCCACGGCCTCTAGAAGCATCTGGCTGGCGTGAAGCATCATCAGGAGTAGGAAGTAAAGCTCTCTGAGAAGGTGGTGAGGGTGGTAAAGTCACATGTGGGACTGTCGCCGCACCCTGGCGTCCCATGGTACAGTCTCTGACACGGTGGTACTGACTCCCGCACCGAAAACATCCTGGAGACGACTGCTGGGTCTGTGGATATGAACCAAATAACTGACCTCGTCTCAATCCTCTGCCTCCACCATCTCCCGGAAATAATCTATCACGGTGTTTGCCCATCTTCCGCTGAGCTGGCGTATCAGTACGGATCCTCTTCGGCCCAGAAACGACCGGAGTCTCAGAAATACGCTCCTCCAAAAGTAAGGCTGCATCCATCGCGGCAGCGTATGTATCAAAGTGCTGGGTGCCGATGGCAAGGAATAGCTGTGTATCAAGCCCTCGTACAAACCTCTTTATTCTCTTCTCTTCTGTGTCGACTAGGTACGGAGCATATCGAGACAACTGGGTAAACTGTATATCATACTCCGACACTGTCATCCCAGGAGTCTTGCGCAAAGACTCAAAGCTACGGGCTCGAGCATCTCGGACACTCTCCGGAAGAAAACGGGCAAGAAATGCAGATGTAAACTCATCCCAGGTCATAGAAGGCAAACCTGCAGCTCGGCCTCTCTCTACTGAATCGTACCATGTCTGGGCAAGACCCTCCAGATGAAAACTCGCAAACTCCACCAATCTATCATCAGAACACCTCAACGAACGGCAAATCCGAGCCATCCTATCAAGAAATGCCTGTGGGTCCTCTGTCGCATCTGTACCGGTAAAAGCTGGAGGTCTCAATCTCATGAACTCCTGTAGTGAAACAGGGATAGTCTCCGTAGTAGCAGCAGGAGTGACCATCTGTGCAGCAGGTACGATCGTGGTCTGTGCGGTGGAAGGAACGTCCTCGGATCTCTGTGCCCGACTGGACACAACTAAAGATCCCATCATCTGCCGCAACTCTTACATGCCGGCCTCTAATCTGGCAATACGGTCAAGATAAGGCGGATCAGAATGACCCTGAGGGGTAGGCGTATCCTCCCGCTCGATCCTCGCCTCAGACGGGCCCGCCCAAATCTCATCCCTAGCGGCAGCCCGCTGAGCTCTCGTAGTCTTTGGCGGCATCGAAGCTGGAATAAGAAACAGGGCAGATAAGGACATTGCAATTGAATCAAGGAATGCAAGGAATCAAGAAAGGAAATACAAGCAATTATGTCCTAAGGTCACTTAGGCGGAGTACCGTATCGTAAGTATGCCGCGGATCATACCCACGTTACGCCACTCTGCTTAAGTCACCTACTCCATCTACCAAGGTCGTCCTACACTCAGAAAGGTAAAACCTACGCTTTGATACCAACTTTGTCACATCCCGAAAGTACGGAACGCGACTGGCACTTAGATTACGAGACGTCTAAAGGCGTACCGTAATCTAAGTCAGCCAAAGCCCAGAAGAATCTAAACCGAAAACAAAAGAGAGTGAAGGAAAACCTTTAATGAAAATGGTTTTTAAAATCATTTAACTTGCATAGAATCCCTTTTTAAAAACATCATAAATTTCTGAAAATTTCGGCAGAGTCTCCCCTGTATTTTCTATCCCCCAAAATGGGTACAACAAGATAATAAACCTGTAATCGTAAAATGGCATCCCCATGCGGGAGCTAGCTCTTCGCCCAAGGCGGATCACAACCACATGCAATATAATAATCATATCAAGAAAAGAGCATAAAAGAAACGCAAAATATCAGAAAACACATCGCCGGCTCAAGTGAGCTCGACCCAAAAGAAACCACAAATATACAACCTCTCAGTCTCACCACTAGATCACATATACAATATAAAGTGGTAGATGGAGAATACTAGATACAATGATAAAGCAAAAGAAATAAAGTGTGCTCGCAACCCACCTACGGGCGATGTCGCGAGTCTGAGCAAAAGGAACTGATGATAAGATGCCCGCCGCTATAAGACTGACGGGTCCGACCTACAAGACACTGTGGCACAACGGGGGTGAGTTGCCAGCTCGTGAGTAAATATAACATCTAATAAGGCAATCGTAAGAATGCACGCAATGCACCACAACATGCATGTCCATATGTGATATAATAGCTCTAGTATGCATGCACATGTATACAATACCATTTCTAACTCTTTAAGTGTTTTAAATGCTAAGGGTACTGCGTTCTTAACTTTAGAAAATGAATATCTGTATAATAGCTAAGTACCATCAAGAAATCATCTGAAAACCCGTGTCAAGCATCGACACCAAATAGGAATCATATCTGTCTCAATATCGGGCTCCGTCAGTCCGGATCGGCCCATATCATAAATCTCACGACAACGGTCGGTATCCTCCGGATATCCGCCGCGCCAGACATCACCGGTAGGTAGTCTTCCCCTGCCAGGCTCATCGTCTACATCTCGATCTTCTTGCCCCGGGGTACCATACCGGGCCCACCATGTACCCGAGACGGTTCATCCACTCCTCGAATCGGGTCTCGAAATCCAACAGAAAACATGAAAACTCATGGTGGACGACACATACATCACGAGAAAACCGAAACTTTGTTTTGAAAATGATAAATATAAGGTTTTGTTAAATTCTTGCGGTTTTCCCTAAAAATCCAGAAATCGCAGAAAACTGAAATCATCAAGAAAATCATAGTGTCCACATGTTATATATGATAAATGTCTATGATATCAATGTATATGATGTGAGTTTTGGTAGAAATCTATATAAATATGATGATGATGCGAGGTATACGTATGCTATGCAATTTCATATATCATGTATGAATGCAAATGGCGATATTAAGTTAAACAGGTTTTCTAGTGCACGTGGCATGGCAATTACCAAAGGCGTGTGTGTCACATGAATAGTGCGCAACAGATGCCAATGGTAATGGTGTTCGTGTCTTACGAAATGATATCGCATAAGTATAGATGAATGTCCATACAATTTAATATACTGTTCGCTATAAGGGTATGCAGTGTACATGAATGGATAAGCTAGCTAACAAAATAAATCTTGCAAAAAAGTAGGGTAATCCTAACTAGGGGGCGCCTCGCGCCATACAGACGATTCCCCCATAGATGAATACATCTACTCACCTGAAATCCCCACTAATCCGATCCGGCCACCGCCTTGCCTTTTCGTGCCGTGTCTGATGTTTCCCCGACCGATCCTATATTTGCACAACGCCAAGCACAAGATTACAAAACCTAAAACGATGCAAGTCACAATATACAATTATCAACGCTCTCGAATTAATCATAGCATGCACTCGGTGCGCGGAAAACGCACGAAAATCGCTAACCTTTAACTAGAATCGTCATTTCGGGGAAATCAACAAAACTACAACCCGACTAGACGAAACCCCGCGTTCGCGCACTCTAATAATCCTATACGAAGCTAATTATATCTCTAACATAACGCAATTTGATCGCATTCTAATTTTTATAAAAATCTAGTAAGCAATTTGCTTACCGATTCGATACAAACATCGCAATTTTGTCGATTTAGCGAGAATAACACTACACAATTAACCACTCCAATCAATTAGATAACCATCCCTAACTTAATCCAACCACCATGCTACAAACCCTAAATTTTAAAATCAAATCCTTCTCTTGATTTTCCTAAACAAACATTTACTACTAAACTAATACTTCAAATTTCAATTCTAACATATTTAAACTACAAGTTAACAAAAAGATTTGAATCTTCACCTCACAAGCTTGAACCCTAGCTTGATCAAGTCACCAAGAAGCCTCCATTCATCAAGTATTTGAACTAATTTGGGTGAGGAGAGAGTGGATTAGGGTTTAGCTTTGAATGGGTTAATGAAATTGTGGATTTTTATTGAATTTTGGCATGAAATTTGAAGCAAAAATGAAGTGAGAAGAGGGGGTTGCTGCAGAATTTGGGGTCGGCCAGCAGCAAGGGTGAGGAGATGGGGAAATTTGGAGAAGTTTCTAGGTCAATAAACACCCCATGTTATCATTTAATGCTTTCAAATCAACTTTTTACAAAAAAAACCTCATTTTACATCATTTTTCCATTAAATTTCCAACCCTAAAACCAAAAGTTTGCAAGACATGATATAATTTTATTAACACCATATTTTAGCTTATAAAGACTCCTAATTATGAAATTTACCCAATTAAATTTTTATTTATCACTAATTTAATATATTTAAAAAGGCTTAAAATAAAATAAAAAAAATTAATTACAATTTATTTTTATTTAACTAGAAAATTATAAGTGACATTTTAGTGACAAAATTATAGTAATATCTTATCTAAATTTTGTATAATTAGGTCTACAATGAAAAATACCTATTTTGACTTTTTACGGAAAAAGCCGAAAAATTAGTCGATTACCGAAAAACTGCCTAAACGATTTTCGAAGGGTTACAGACTAGGGACCTGTATAAGGATGTGCTTATGGATTACCCAACCCCCATGAGTGTGAGCGCCATCACAACGCTGGTAATCAAGCAAAAATCCTAAGGGCTCTACTAATATGTATACAAGCGATATGCTAAAAGAAACACATGCACATATTGAAGTAGAGACAAACCAAGTAGCATACCACCATTTTGAGCAAGATTGTCTATACAACTGTGAATATCCCAAGCTTCCATTAAGTAATATACAAGCTAGTATGATACAGTAATGCCCTCTAGGGCATATACACTAACACGATGATCCACCCGAGGGAAACGGCGCAAGCTCCAGCTCGACGGACGAGACAACCGACGCTCCAAAGTTGCTAACGATGGAGAGTCGAGGTGTATGGAAGTGTCACTATAATTTTCTCTCTACCCTTAGTTCTCATGGAGCATCCATAGAAGATGAAGAAGGAGGTGATGGCATGAACAAAGAAATGGCTAAGTATTTTGTGAACTTGAGAGAGTGAGAGAGTGAGCTAGCAAATTAATCATGTAACCCTCCAAAATGAAATGAACCCCACACCTCAATCATGTGGCCGGCCCACCCTCCCTCTCTCCTTTCCAAAAAGAAAACATTTCCAATTTTCTAATTACAATAAACAATGCCAACCATACTTTGAATCCATGCTTTGACCCATTCCTCCTTTCCACCTCATTTCCCAAATAATTTTCAATAAAGAAAATCATTAATGAGGTGGCACCTTCTAGAAGCTATTCCGTATAAAATACGGAATACTTCCCGGTACATGTACCGAAATACATATACGCGTATTCGTACCAAAATACGAATAGCCGAGAGAGAAAATGAATAGTGAACAATAATACTAGAATACGTATATACAAATACATATATAAATTATTAAATCAAAACCTGATTTAATAAACTGGCTTAATCCTAAGCCGCTAGTATTATCAACCGTACAATTAAAGTCTGCGCAGCAAGTGCACATATTTAATCGGACATCTGTATGTATCAACATACCTCATGTACACCATATCGCCTGAACCGTGAAAACCCTCTGTGTGGGACTCTAAACACTCGTCAATACGCTAGCAGTGGGTTTAACCACAAGCACGTCAGCTGCACTAGCTGTACGTAACGGCTGCCCAGGTATTGAGCGAAAGGGAGGCCGACGAGCAAACTCATCCTGAACCCCTACTGAGCCTGTCAGTGACAATATCCGTACAGTCCGGTCTGTTCGTCTAAGAGCATCGCATATCGAATCTAGGGGGTGGATGAAGTCAGACCACCTAACAACACGATATTTAGTGTCGGCATGTAACCCATCACCATCTAAGAAACTATCGCTCCTGGATCGGTAATTCTCGTTCACCATGGCCATGGATTTCTGGTGATGGACACCCGCACACAACGCGACATCAACCCCCAATACCGAGAGAGACGAATCCCCGATGATCCGATCACTGCCTCTATGTGGCTCGGGACTGTACCCAACTAAAACCTGTTTGCACGACTCCTTTGAGCCGTGGTAGGGTAGTAATCAAAGTACAGTGGGAACTCACACGAGACGAATGACGATCTCAGGTCGACAGACTAACCTGTATACATGTCACCTGGGAACTGCTATCTGACAATAGGTATAATACCAACTAGCAGGTTCCCGGCGAGTCCGTCCAGTGTACTTATAACCCAATAAGCACCTGCATACTATCTTAGGTGAACAAACTAACACCAATGGCTTGTGAGACCTGGCCACCGCCCCTCGTCGGGGTCTCGATCAGTATACACTAGTCTACACTGGAGTATCGATGCCCGGTCTCGATGCTCCTATGACTAGGGACATTTAAGGATGCGCTTATAGACCCCAGCTCCTACAAATATGATCGCCATCATACTGCTGGCAGTCAAGCAAGAATCCTAAGGGCTATATCAACACGTACATGATGATAAAGACGAACCAGATAGCATACTATCATCTTGAGTAAGACTGTTTTATCGGTATAGGTCCTACTTCAATCATCACAATCATCTGTCTGGGACTGTGATAATTGTCTTGAGGGCATTATATCCAACAATCTCCCACTTGCACTTAAGGCCAATTATTGCGATGTCGCATACTCACAGCCCGTGTGATTCCGAACACCCAACTTCTCTACTAATCAGCTTCGCAAAGCCCGTTTGCGAAAAATGATTGCGTTCAAGAAATAGCCTCAGTGAGTGGATCTGCTCCAATGTTTCTTTCTGTATCTCTCTATATCTCAATTTCGCGGAGAAAACTATCTCCCGAAATGAGCAATACCAATCTTAGAATTTGTCTGGATATCTGATGGGACCCAGTTCATAAATAAACTCCAAATCCAGCAAACTACTTAGACTGTATCGTCCACTGAATTTAATCAGTATCCTGCGCTATGCCTTTCCTCAGTATCCGCTTGGGCCACCTGTCCAACATACTGTTCCTCAAAGGAGGGAAAAACTGTAACTCTGACAGTTACTCTGTCATCCAGGTCACCTTGGAAGCCTGAAATGATAACCGTCTCCTGAAGGAGGCTGTCGTTACCATATCCCAAGAACATTTACTTATGTTCATAAACTGCTTCCCAATGTTTCTCCAGAATTGGATTAATATATGTTTATTGCAGCTAGTGCAAAAAATAATATCTGGTGTGGTACTTGATATTTCATGATTAACTCAATTGCCTAAGCAAGTGATATGCTAATTATGTAGATCCCTCTTCCCTTTAGTCTGTAAGACACCTTTAGAGAGGTTGACCCCATCACCTGCAGGTAGATCACCATGCCAGGAGTCGTCCATTTAATGTCAAAATACTCAGATTAGGATACTTCCCAAATCTAGATCTAAAACCATAGATCTAGTAACCAGAAAACCTGATATTATATCCGCATCCTCTGCGGAGAAACAACTTTGTGACAACCACAGTATAACCGATCGTAGTATAGGAATATCTCTTCCTATCAAGTGCATGTCATCCAAAATACCTGGACATCACTCTCTACTACCTTCTTAGCAGATCCATCTCCTATTCTGATGAAGTCAAAGCCTATGACTGTCACATCAAAAATAGATGATCTAT
Organism: Agapanthus africanus; assembly: GCA_030015575.1. Lineage (NCBI taxonomy): Eukaryota > Viridiplantae > Streptophyta > Magnoliopsida > Asparagales > Amaryllidaceae > Agapanthus > Agapanthus africanus. The sequence continues at coordinate 153,743,105 of CM057337.1, read as the reverse complement.
TTCCGCTATACCTGCTTTAGTCTATAAATAGACATAAGCTACTTGCCTACTATGCTTCCGCTGCTCCCACTGACTACAACAACCCTCTAGCAGAGTCATATACACATGCACTTCTAAAACTAGTTTAGAATGACTCTATACTCATCCTCCTGCCAGGTCTTATAGTCTAGAACAGCAGCAATGACAAGTCTGGGTGAACAAGAACCTCCCTGTCACCGTCTCTGAGAAGACCGAAGTACCACTCGGGTGCTTGAGGTTACCCACCAAATCTGCGGAGTGGCTAATGGAATGTCAAAACTAATTGAATCCTCAGGTTCTATAAAATCTTCAGTAATCGTTTGTGGTTCTGGAATCACTTCCAGTTCTACCATACTCCCACTTTTGTTTTTCTGAAAAAGTCCATTTTACTAAAACTGTGGTGAGTCAAGAACAATATAAATATTGATCTTCCTAATGGTAGAAAGTTAACCCTCGTCAAAACCCGGGATAACCCACAAACAGCTATCACTGAAATATGCCTTGAGTTTATCCGGATTCTGGTTTTAAGCATCAGCCGGACAACTCCCTATACCTTAACATCGTTAAGATATAAATTGATTCTATATAAATCTAATATAGAAACAAAAGCACTAATCTAATTTGAACGAGATTCAAAATCATGCATCTGTCTCCAGTGCATATCAACCAAATGGAAAGAGGACAATCAGCATTACTCATCTAGGAGTGCATCCATATATGAGTGACCTGAAAGAGAAACAAGTTCTCAAAACCATTACTATTAACGGAATACCAAACACAAGTATCTACATCTTCGACTTCCTCAAAGAATCCTGATACTTGCAACAAATGATTCTCTACTTTATTCTTATACCTATACCTTCTGAATATCTGGACCCTGCATTTCAACGAAATACATGTCCAGAACCGGAGAAGTCATAAGTAAACACAATATAGTACGAGTACCAACCCCTTTGTCCTAATGGACACTGGACAACATACAATACTTTGTATAAGTCCCCTGAGTTCAATAACTCAAACTCTGTGCGTCGTAGGTTGAAAAACTGTAGTATGGTTAAGAAGAATTACACCGCTGTTGAATGCACCTTACCTAATCACCAACCGATATAGGTAAATGTCACAGACATAATATCAAAAAAAATATATATCTCACTTTATAAAAATAAACGTACAGATATATAATTTTGAAATTGGTGCATAACAACGGATATTCAAAACCAAATATTTGCCATCCGGCAAAATCCAGATGATTTCCTCAAATATCACCAATTACAACGAATTCTGATATAATGAGGATCTAATCACCCAATTCCCAATATCTTACTCCCACTCACCATTTGTAATAACATGCAGATGTGAGAAACTGATCTGGTAAATACATACCCTGGAGTTAGATTCTAACTGGGAAAACAGTTATCAATTAACATCGCACAGTGAAACTGAAACATGAAAATGTTTCGAAGGGGTTTACTGGTATTCCTAGTAACGCCTCTTCCACTATCCTGATTCACGACAGTAACCATACACTATACCTGCCCTCACTGCAATCCCTTTATTATGTCTTTACTTATTACCTTCTGTACACCTCTTTTACGCTAATTGGTTTTCTTCATTCCCTACCCTTCGACACCAGCCTAAAGTTCGGAAGAAGACTATCCAATAAGCGTAATACGTGTACTCTCCTAATCCTAGGAGCCCTTGCAACCCGAGAGAAGGTAATGGGAAAAGACATCTGAATAATCCTATCCTTTCTCTCCAGAGCCAGAATCCATCCTCGAAAAAGTTCTTTCGAGTTCGTATATAACCATACGATGGATTTATCCAATGGAAGTGGATATCCGTAGTGATACGGAGTGTCCTAGAGAAAAGCAAAGTGGATGTAGGAGTGGCAGGAGTATACATGGTCTTTGTCGTGAATGATGGTGATCGCAATTTCCTTTGCCATTATTCTAATCCCTTTTTATGTCTTTACTTATTACCTTCTGTACTCCATAGTTAAGCTTGTTGGTTTTCTTCCTTCCCTACCGTTCGGCACCTGCCTATGGTTTGGAAGAAGACTATCCAATAAGCTTAATAGGTGTACCCTCTCCTAATCCTAGGAGCCCTCACAACCTGAGAGAAGGTAAAGAGAAAAGACAACCGAATAATCCTATTCAATCTCTCCAGAACAGGAATCCATCCTCGAAAAAGTTCCTTCGAGTTCGTATATAACCATACGATGGATTTATCCAATGGAAGTGGATGTTCGTAATAATACGGGGTGTTCTGGAGAAATGCAAAGGTGATATAGAAGTGGCAATGATGTATGCGACACCGTGACATTCCAAAAGCCAAAGTGTTTTAAGAAGGTTCGGTCAACTTGGTTTCATGAGTTTTAGTCAAAGGTCGGGTCAAAGTCGCAGCCAGAGAGAGAGAGAGAAGAAACACTCAGCGTGCACTCAAACCTAGATCAGAATGGTCAATCACTTTTATCTAATCTGGATGGCTCCCACTGTTTCCTCGAATTCTCCTCCAAACCTAAAAGGAGAATTAGTCGGAATCACCCGAGGAGTAATTCTACTCATCAGTGGGAATCGGGATCCAACTATCATCGCATGATAACTTGATGGAATCCACTCAAGTCACAACACTCCAGAAGGTATGCGCAAGCCTGGCAAGTTTCCTGTATGTTTGAAACTCCCGATGTATGTTCTTACCCCTAGGACCCAAGTGACCCTGACAATGCCAACATATCAAAGAGTCCTAGTCAAGTTCAACCCGTCATTATCTTGATTGGGTTAAACCCACCCGTACGAGTCCTTGACAATGCTAACATAACCGTACGACTGTCCTAACCAATCCACATATCCATGCAACAGAAAAGCATTACAGAGCTACCGAACACTATGCCTCGGTAATGCACGACATACGTAGCACGAATACTAAGCAATACTAATCTGAAATGACGGAGGGCTACGGCTGGTTTTTGGTGAAAAACCTTTAACGTAATGAACTTGATATCGTTGAAGGAATCCAAGTGGGTTTATAAAAATATATAGCGGCGAATACTTTTGCTAAAGAGGTCACCCCCGGTGAAGGGATCTCGGCTCTTTCCCCGTAGAATGAGGTGCAGGATATTCCAAATGAATACCACGATGCAAAGCAAAAATAATCGACTATAGTGAAGTTATTACGTTGACGCAAACTTTTACTCAAGGGGTCACTCCCGATGAAGGGATCTCGGCCCTTGCCTCGTTGAATGAGGTGGAGGATATTCTAAATGAATACCACGATGCAAAGCAAAAGAAAACGTCTGTAATATCAGTTTTTAAAAAAAAACTTGGTTCCAACAACATCACAAATAGGTTTGTTTTATCCTTGCATTGATAAGAATCAATGCAGTCCCATCAATTAATCACACCAGAAAAGAACGAAAATAAAATGTACGTATATGCCATCCGCATTCGCCACTGGGTCCCGTCATCACCCGTTAGGTTACTTAACTAACGACAGAGCGGGGACTGGACTAGCGCGGGTGCAAAACATATACAACATCTACTAGTATATATAAATATATATATAACATTCGTTCCAGGCATGATATAAAGCAACATCACAGATACATCACAGAAGCAACACAGAATGGTGGATAATCTGGAGCCCCGAGTTTCACTTGAGCCACAAGTGAGACCCGACGGTCCCTGTCGTGTGGATAGCCTGTGCAATGAAACCTAGACCCCTACGAGCGTGGCAAGTTACCCGCCAAAACCAGAAGCGAGGCAGCCCCCTTCAGCAACGTGAATGGACCACCCAGCACTTCATGGAATCCGGTAACTTGAGCACCCCTCCTGGGTCAACCTGTACCCCCTACGAGTGCGGCGAATAGCCCGTCAATTCTAGAGTAAGGTCCCCTCCGTCTCAACGCCATGAGATGCGGACCCGTTGCCCTCTAGAATCCGGCTATTCGTGCACCCCATCGTGGGGTAATCCTAGTACAGAAAAGAAAATAATATACAAGGGTGACATCGACCTCAGCCCGGTCGTACCCCAAAAGAATAATATACAAACTGGCAGTGACGGCAGTCCACACGTCGGACGCTCGCCCCGCAATATCAAATGTACAAATGAAATAAAATTGTACTAACATTGCACCACAGCTATCCACCACGACAATCCAACCAACATCACAGCACAACATAGAACATCAACGCGAATGTCACGTTCGCAAACCCGTCTAAAAAACATATAGCAGTTAGACGGGTTTACTCATCAAATGACATTCACGGTCGCAGAATATAATGTATGTACTGTCAAACGCACTCTTAAAATATCGATCGACAAAGTTTCAAATTGGCACCAATAGCAAAACAACACTTCACTGAAACCTGGGCCAAAAAAGAATATCACAAAAATCACATTTCCAAGTAAATGGGCTACAGAAAAAATTTCGTCGCCCATTGCCACTAAACCGCCGCGGAACTGCCGCCAATAAGGGCTTAGTGCGGCGTATCCGCGGTGCTTTTGTGGAATCACGAGCCCAAATTTTTTCAGTACCTTTAAAATTGCTTGCACGGATTTTTATGATACAACAAATAATTTTTTGAACACTTTAGAAAATCGGCAGAAACTGTGAAAAATGGAATCGTGATTTCGTAAATTCCGTTGATCGATCTATTAAGCATGTTTAAACAAGCTAGTAGGGTTTAAAGGGTGCGCTCTGATACCATGTAGGGTCCCGGCAGCGCTCCGGCCGTCCAAAAGCGGCCAAAATGCGGAACAAAAATTTCTAAAACCGGCGCTACCGCTACCCGATTTCTGGATCGACCTTAAACCCTAAACTAGAAAATTAAACTAAGAGTTAGAATTGTTATACCGAGATGATCCAAGTCCTTCGGTCTTCATTTGAAGCTCCTAGCAGTTCTTTGACGAAGTTTGGTTGCTGGTCTTCCTCCATCTCCGATGATCCACCCGAGGGAAACGGCGCTAGCTCCAGCTCGACGAACGAGACAACTGACGCTCCAAAGTTGCTAACGATGGAGAGTCGAGGTGTATGGAAGTGTCACTATAATTTTCTCTCTACCCTTAGTGCTCATGGAGCATCCATAGAAGATGAAGAAGGAGGTGATGTCATGAACAAAGAAATGGCTAAGTATTTTGTGAACTTGAGAGAGTGAGAGAGTGAGCTAGAAAATTAATCATGTAACCCTCCAAAATGAAATGAACCCCACACCTCAATCATGTGGCCGGCCCACCCTTCCTCTCTCCTTTCCAAAAAGAAAACATTTCCAATTTTCTAATTACAATAAACAATGCCAACCATACTTTGAATCCATGCTTTGACCCATTCCTCCTTTCCACCTCATTTCCCAAATGATTTTCAATATAGAAAATCATTAATGAGGTGGCACCTTCTAGAAGCTATTCCGTATAAAATACGGAATACTTCCCGGTACATGTACCGAAATACATATACGCGTATTCGTACCAAAATACGAATAGCCGAGAGAGAAAATGAATAGTGAACAATAGTACTAGAATACGTATATACAAATACATATATAAATTATTAAATCAAAACCTGATTTAATAAGCTGGCTTAATCCTAAGCCGCTAGTATTATCAACCGTCTAATTAAAGTCTGCGCAGAAAGTGCACATATTTAATCGGACATCTGTATGTATCAACATACCTCATGTACACCATATCGCCTGAACCGTGAAAACCCTCTATGTGGGACTCTAAAGACTCGTCAATACGCTAGCAGTGGGTTTAACCACAAGCACGTCAGCGGCACTAGCTGTACGTAACGGCTGCCCAGGTATTGAGCGAAAGGGAGGCCGATGAGCAAACTCATCCTGAACCCCTACTGAGCCTGTTAGTGACAATATCCGTACAGTCCGGTCTGTTCGTCTACGAGCATCGCATATCGAGTCTAGGGGGGTGGATGAAGTCAGACCACCTAACAACACGATATTTAGTGTCGGCATGTAACCCATCACCATCTGAGAAACTATCGCTCCTGGATCGGTAATTCTTATTCACCATGGCCATGGATTTCTGGTGATGGACACCCGCACACAACACGACATCAACCCCCAATACCGAGAGAGACGAATCCCCGACAATCTGATCACTGCCTCTATGTGGCTCGGGACTGTACCCAACTAAAACCTGTTTGCACGACTCCTTTGAGCCATAGTAGGGTAGTAATCAAAGTACAGTGGGAACTCACACGAGACAAATGACGATCTCAGGTCGACAGACTAACCTGTACACATGTCACCTGGGAACTGCTATCTGACAATAGGTATAATACCAACTAGCAGGTTCCCGGCGAGTCCGTCCAGTGTACTCATAACCCAATAAGCACCTGCATACTATCTTAGGTGAACAAACTAACACCAATGGCTTGTGAGACCTGGCCACCGCCCCTCGTCGGGGTCTCGATCAGTATACACTAGTCTACACTGGAGTATCGATGCCCGGTCTCGATGCTCCTACGACTAGGGACATTTAAGGATGCGCTTATAGACCCCAGCTCCTACAAGTATGATCGCCATCATACTGCTGGCAGTCAAGCAAGAATGCTAAGGGCTTTATCAACACGTACATGATGATTAAGACGAACCAGATAGCATACTATCATCTTGAGTAAAACTGTTTTATCGGTATAGGTCCTACTTCAATCATCACAATCATCTGTCCGCGACTATGATAATTGCCTTGAGGGCACTATATCCAACACCGTTAGGTTACTTAACTAACGGTATAGCGGGACGGGACTAGCGCGGGTGCAAAACATAAGCAACGTCTAATATATATCTCATATATAATGTATATCCATTCGTCTCAGAATCCACAGTGATCACATCACAGAGCAGCAGAAGAAACATATGAAATATTAGATATACTAGGTCGTCCGTGATTTATTTTGAGCCTGTATAAAACACGGATTCCGCGGTCGCGATGAATAGCCAAACCCACATCCCTAGACCCCTACGAGAGCGGCAAGTGACCCTTCCAATTCTAGAGTTTAGGAGACCCGGTCTTGACTCCTCGAGATGGTCTCCCACTGAACTCTAGAACCCGGTCACTTGTGCTCCCCTCCTAGGGTCTATCCTAATACGGAAAAGTAAATAATATACAATGGTGATATCATCCTCAATCCGGAAGTGCCCCAATAAAAGAATATTACATACAATGAATTTTACATGAATGAAAATAAAAACCCTCATCTCACATAAAACCCCCGGCTATTCAAAACACGACGATCCAATACAACATATCACAGCAACACATAATATCTCATATCATCAACGTAAGCAAGTATGTATATCCCGATTGTCGTTGATGTATAGCAACGAAGCCGGCGATACACCACATACTACACTTACGGTCGTAGAAAAGAAAGTGAAAAACTACAATATTTGGAATCTACAATCACCTTAGACATCGTAAACCCTAAATATCACATATTACGGATTTCATGCCTAACAATGTGAATTCTACATATTGTATCACATTCAGATATATCAAGACGATGTTTAACGTTTCGATCGAATCAACATACACCAACAAATTACCCCGAGAGCTCAACTCTTGAGCAAAGTAAAAAATACTCAAAAACCGTACCAAAGTGTCCATGGACCAGCCGTAGAAGGAGTTAACCAATGCCTCACCTTTGATACCACGGAACTACGGCAAACCCTAGGGTTCGATCGCGGTTCCATGGGCATAGAATCGAGTTAAGGTTATTATGTTCTTCTAGAGGGTCCATTGGGGTACTTGCACGATTTTACGAATACAATCAACTAAGGAAAATTACAACACTTGGAAATTTCAGCGGGGTACAAAATGTGGTGTTCGAAGTTCGTTCGAACTGCTAAACATTGTCAAGGTTACCAATATAGTGTTAAATTATACGACTATGAATTAGCCCCAGGTCAAAATAATCATCACAAGAAAATTGGGCTAAGCAAACAATACCAGAAACCCCAAATACAGAAGAGAAGAGCACAGGAGAAATACGGAGTGCATATGGGGTACGGGGGTCGGCAAGGCCAGAATTTCTGGCTTGGTGCTCGGCCAAAATCCGAGCACCACTCCCCGTATTTCACCCATGTTCTTAGGTTCTCCTATACAATGTTCTGCACCTGTTTGCAAAATTTTAAAACGACTTTTTAGAAAATTTCCAGAGAGCAATTTTAGGATTTCATAATATCGTATTTTCGGAGTCGATTTCGTTTTCGTATTTGTTTTAACACCGTGTTTAAAATTCTAGCTTGGCTCTGATACCACTGTTGGTCAGGTAGCCACCCCATCCAATAGGGTCGCCGTGGCACCAACGGGTCCCTCAGCAGCTACTTTTTACGCATGCCCTCTCACGAGGACTACAACTTGCCGGAACACCTTTCGGTCTCGGGACACTCTGGGGGTAAGAGCCTATGCTTCGCCACACTGTCACATAGTGAGAACCCCCTATAGGTCGACATCCAATGCCTAGTAGCTCTGATACCACTGTTGGGTTTCCCTTGCACCTAGTCTAGGGTTTGGTAGCATCTCTCATGCCACTTTAAAATTTAAAGAGGTGCAAAACAAACAAACCATGAATCTTAACTAGAATATTTATGGTAACATGTTTTGTATCACATACAAAGAACAATCTATCATTAAGAATAGAGATTACAACCTTTGTAGTCTCTCTTTGGTGACTCTTTGGACCGTTGAGAGTTTGGAACGGATCGCTAGCAACCTTCCAAGTCTACGATGATCCACCCGAAGTCCCTTTGCCCAAAGCTCCTTGCTTTACTTGATCCATGGAAGAAGTGTAGCAAACACCCTACACAAATAGGCTAAATGTGTGTAGAATGATGAGGTGGTCTGTATTCTCTAATCAAAACCCTTTCTTTTTAACTAACTCACTCAAATGAAAACTCAAGGGAGGGAGGAAGGAGAAGATGATGGCAAAGCTCAAGCTCAAAAGCTTTTGTGATGAATAATAAAACTAAATTAAGATGAGAATGAAATAATCATATTAAATCCTTCTTTCCTCAAACCATGGTCAGTTAATAGCTAGATATTTTACATTGAGTTAAATAGACAAAAGATAATTAACTCATGGTTAAATGTTAGGTCAAGAATGGTCAAAAACTCAAAGCAAGATAAACATTAACCATGAGTGAATTATCTTTAAATTTAACTCATAAATAAATAAATAAATAAATAAATATATATATATATATATATATATATATATATATATATATAAACAACCATGTGAGTCTTGCATTGCTACCATATAGTGTATCATCAACCATGACACTATGCATGTATGTGTCTATACACATCAACATGTGCATACATGCATGCATACATCTTCAAAAAAGAAAAGGGTTTAAATAAAGAATTAAACTAAAAGTCAAATGTTAAATCAACACTTGATTTAACAAACCGGTCATATCACATACGACCCGACCAATAGAAAAACGCCCGATTAACATACGGTATCACATACTCGCATTCAATCGGGTCCACGCGCATATCTCATATGCACACCACATCGTTTCGCCTTAGCTAGGAAACTCCTGTGTGGGACTCTAAGACTCGTCAATACTCCGGCAGTAGGTGATAATCATATCAAACACCCACAAGCCGCAAGCAGTCAGCTAAACGTAACGGCCACCCGGGTATTGAGCGATCAGAAAAAAACCTGCGAAGCTGTCAAAACTCCCGTCGTGCCAATCAGTAACACTACCATACAGTCCGGTCTCCTCGTCTGATATGTCGCATATCCAGTCTAGGGGTGGTAAACGTCAGAACCCAATAACCGATAAGTCATGCAGATATGAGGCTCATAACGGGTCGAGAAATTACTGATAACACTTACCAGTAAATATCTAAATCAGCCCTGGCCAGTGACTTCCCTGTTATGGCCAATCAAGCACAGCGCAACATCAACCCCCAATACCGAGAGAGACGAAACCCCTCCTATCGCTCAATGCCTCCATGTGACTCGGGACTGTACCCAAAAACCATCGTTTTGCATGTCCTCTTGAACGTGGTAAGGTGGAAATCAAAGCACAGTGGGAATCACACAAGACTCTATGACGATCTTGGGTCTACAGACTAACCTGTACCAGTGTCACCAGAGAACTGCTATCTGACATCAGGTATAATACCATCTAGGAGTTCTCGGCGAGTCCGTCCAGTATACCCAGTCTCCACTGAGCACCCGTATACCATCTGTGATGTCAAACACCAATGGATATGGGATCATCCATCGCCCATCTCATGGGTAAAGAATCGTATACGCTAGTCTACACTGGTATATTGATGCCCTGTCTCAATACACCCACGACTAGGAACAAGAAAGGATGAACTTATGGACTACCACGGCCACACTAGTATGATCTGCATCATAATCCTGGTAGTCAAGTACACATCCTAAGGGCTTTACCAATATGTAACCATAAGACAGTATCAAGAGACAAGTATACATGTTAAGATAAAGAGCAACCAGATAGCATACTATCATGTCGAGTAAGAAAGTCCTCTCTATATATGACCAAGCATTCACTATAATATGTAGGGTTTCTAGGCACACCCATGAGGTTCTACAAGTGATCAAACATGGCCAATTCTAAATTTTTCTATGTGCCGAGAAACCCTAAACTAGATCGTTACTAAAGGTAAGGCGATGCATGCAAGTTAACAACTTTATTGCTAAAGGAAAGTGATTACAACCTTTGTAGATCCGGTCCTCCACTTCCTTGGCTCCGTGATGACGTCCCTCCGCTGTACCCATCGGAATCCTAGACTCTCACGGTGGTTTCATCGGAGAAAAGATCGGGCTAGGTCGTCGACTTCGATGCCAAAGTTGATCTACGTCGAGGCAACTCAAGATCAAGCTCCAACTTCACAAAGTCATGAAACTTATGAAGAAAACACCCTATACGACTTGGCAAGTGGTAGAGGATGAAGAAATAGGAAGTGGGTTCACTTTGGATTTGGATTTCTCACTCTTTTTCTCAAGACACCATTAATGGTAGCAAAGTTTCTTCTTCTTGAAGAAGAAGAAGAAGAAGAAAGAATATAATGAGAGAATAATTAAATCAAATGATAAATCAAGTGAAGTTATCATAATGCAACCTTGGTTAAGTGTAGAGAATAAATTAGGGTTAGGTGAATGGTTAGGTTTAGGCAAAAGACAAAATGGTAGATAATCTAAAGAAGCTTCATGAAGCTAAAGCAAAGAAACAAAATTAGCCACCATTTCATTTTGCCAAAAATGAATAAATAAATAAATGAATAAGTAAATAAATCAAACCCTAACCATTAACCTAATCATAGTTAAAAGCATACACACACCCAAGCTTGCATGTATCATCAAACATGATACAATCAAGTGCACAAAAATATATCACATATACAATGTGCACTTCAAGTGAGAAAATCCATTTTAAGTGAACCAATATTAGTTAATGGAAAATAATATATCAAATATATAATTATACATTAAATCATTAAATCAACACTTGATTTAACGATCCGGTCATATCGCATATGACCGACTAATATCCAATGTATCGACTTATCGAATCAATCCTCGATTCGATAACTAGGTTATATCGCATACAACCAATCGATACATTCATCGCGAGAATAGAATATGGTATCACATACACGCATTATTCTCGGTCCCGCACATATCTCATATGCGCTCCTATTTCGTTTTGCTTGAGCCAGGAAACCTCTGTGTAGGACTCTAAAGACTCGTCAATACGCCGGCAGCAGGTGATGATCATATCAAACACCCACAAGCCGCAAGCGGTCTGCTAAATGTAACGGCCACCCGGGTATTGAGCGATCAGAAGATCGACGAGCAAGCCCGCTCACACTCCTGTGAATCCAACCGTAACACTTACCGTACAGTCCGGTCTGTTCGTCTGATATGCCGCATATCTCGCCTAGGGGTGGTAAACGTCAGACCCCAGTAGCTTGATAAGTCATGCCGATATAAGGTCCATAACATAGCATGAAACTACTGATAACACTTACCAGTAGATCACTGCAACCTTGGCCAGGGATTTCCTGTTATGGCCAGTCGAGCATAGCGCGACATCAACCCCCAATACCGGGAGAGACGAATCCCCTCCTATCGCTCATTGCCTCCATGTGAATCGGGACTGTACCCAAAAACCACCTGTTTGCACGGCTCAGTAGAGCCGTGGTAGGGTGGAAATCAAAGCACAGTGGGAGACACACAAGACTCTATGACGATCTCGGGTCAACAGACTAAGCTGTACCAGTGTCACCAGAGAACTGCCATCTGACGTGAGGTATAATACCATCTGGGAGTTCTCGGCGAGTCCGTTCAGTGTACCCAGTCTTCACTGAGCACCCGCATACCATCTCTAATGTCAAACACCAATGGATATGGGATCATCCATCGCCCATCACATGGGTCGAGAAGATATACGCTAGTCTACTCTGGAATATCGATGCCCTGTCTCGATATTCCCACGACTAGGAACATTGAAGGATGTACTCATTGACTACCCAGGCCCCACTAGTATGATCTGCATCATAGTCCTGGAAGTCGAGTACACATCCTAAGGGCTTTATCAACATGTAACAGAGAGACAGAAAGTATACATGTTAAGATAAAGAGTAACCAGATAGCGTACTATCATGTCGAGCAAGAAAGTCCTACCTATATATGTCCCAGCATCCACTACAATATACATCCAATGTACAGTAATGGCCTCTAGGGCATACATATAACTAGCAATCTCCCACTTGCACTAGGGCCATCTGTAGCAGTGGTTGCAGTATCACATAGTCAACCATCCCATATAAGTCTCTCTCTGGGAAAAAGCCTTTGTGAGTGGATCCGCCGTGTTGTCCTCTGAGTCTACTCTCCTAACCTCGATCACCCCGGAGATCATCTATCTCCATGATCAGGTGATGCTGCCTCAGAATATGTCTGGATCACTGATGGGACGGACGTTCCTTGACATAAGCCACAACTCCATTGTCACACAATGGGAGGAACTGAGTTCATCTCATGAACTAATATACACCCAGACTTCCCCTTTGGTAGTATCTTTAATAGCGATGTTACCAGCCTTTATCGTCTAGTTTGCCACGGTATCTAGCTTGGAACTCTTCCAACATACCGTCCCTCGACTGAGGGTAAAGGCAATGCCTGTGACTGACATTCAGTCGTCCTTATCACCCTGGAACCTTTCCAGTGATTCACCCTAGGATCAACTGATACCATCTCACTACAGCTAGTGAGAATCCTAACATCCATTTAGATCTATCTCATAGATCCAAAACCCAGGATTTAGGAAGTATCACTTTGATCCTATATGGAGAATCCTTGTGATAAGCGGAGATTGATCGAGCGTAGCATAGGAAACTCCTTTCCTATCAAGAGTATGTCATCCACGTACTCTACGAGGATCATTACCATAGTTCATACTACCTTTTTTTACATACAAGGTTCATCTACCATTTTGATGAAGTCAAACTCTTTGACTGCCACATCAAAACAGATGTTCCAACTCCGCGATGCCTGCTTTATCCTGTAAAGCAACTTGCACACGTTTTCGCTGCTCCCACTATTTACGAAGCCCTCTGGCTGTGTTCTTTTAGACGTTCTCTTCTAAATCATCATTTTAGAAAAACAGTCATAGCACCCAACCACCAGATATCATAGTCATGGTATGCAGCAATGTTAAGTAGGATCCGGATGGACTTAAGCATAGCCACTGGAAAAGGTTTCATCATTATCCACGCCTGGTCGATGACGAAAACCTTTAACAAGTCTAGCTTTGAAAGTCTCAACTTTTCCATCTACACCAAGTAATCTTCTCAAGATATACTTGCTCCTGATGGGGATTTAACCCTTCAGATATAGCATCCAAAGTCCATACTTTGTTGGTGTACATGGATTCCATCTCAGATCGCTAAGCATCCATCCATTCTTACAGAGTCCTTACTCTCGATGGCCTGCTCGAAACTAGTTGGGTCATCATCTCATGATGCATTCCTCGCTCCCACTGTCATCGAGAAACCAAAGTATCTCTCTGGAGGATGAGGAACCCTACCAGATCGGCGGAGAGGCTGAGGTTCGTCGGGGACTATTGAATCCTTTGGTTCTGTCAAATGATCAACTGCAGTTTTGTATAGCTGGAACCATTCCAGTTCTACAGAACTGATCTTGCCTCGATCTTGTCCGGATTTTGCTTTTAGACATAGGCCAGACAACCCTAAATCTTAACTAACTTAAGAGATAGGCTCCTCCCATACCATATCTCATATAGAGTGGTAGGCATTGATTTGATTCGAATCCAATTCAATAGGTATGCAGCTTCTCAAGTGCACAACCCCAAAAGGAAATAGGTAACTCAGTAGTACTCATCATAGAGCATACCATATCTAATACGGTGCGATTGCTCCGCCCTGATACACCGTTGTGCTCTGATGTATTCAGAGGAGTAATACTGAGAGAGAATCTTATTTTCTTTTAGAATAGTCCAAGAATTCCATGCACAAGTATTCTCCTCCCTGATCTTATCATAGGACATAATACTTATACCCGGTTTTTGGTTCTCTACTTCTAACTTATATTCTGTGAATATCTCAAAAGCTTCGGACCTATGTTTCAACAGGAATATATGGCTGAATCTTGAGAGACTATCAGAGAATGTAATGAAGTACAAAGAACCGGTCCTGGCATATGTAGACAGGAGACCTTACATACATCATCATGTATCAGTCCCAAGAGTTTTACTAACTCTTTCTCTGTTTCCAATAAACAGAGCTATGGTCATCTAATCTTTGTGACATGACTGGCAAGTTTCACAAGATGTAAATTCAAACTGATTTAAATATGCATCTAAAATGTAACTTAAGCTAGTCGGGTCACATTGATATGACCTAGTCTACCGATTAGTCCAAAAAATACTTGTTATGTTAACCGTAATCAGAAACGGCGTCGCTTTGCAGCTAGCCGGTGAATACGGGTCGATCCACAGAGATGTGTAATTTTCTTAATGTGTTTTTACGAGTTGATTCCAAATGTTGTTTGGATTGATTAAATCTAAAACCTAGATCTATCACTAAACTAAATTAATCCAAATTAAAGTCTTGCTAGGGTTAGGCTTAGGGGAAGTTGGGAGATTAAAGGTTTCCTCACCGCTTTCAATGCGTTATTTTAGATCTATTAGATGTTGTGGTAATTATCAATAAAGTGGATTAGAATCTTTTGGGAAGATGTTTCTTCCTCTAGATTCTTATCCTTCCTTTATCGATCCTTACCCTGACCTCCATGGAAAACACGCGCAACCGGTCCTTTACACTACGGTGTCACCGTTACCTCGAGGGATAGGGTGCCGTAGGGAGCTGGGTGTGCGTGCATGAATGGAGTTCTAATTCTTAGGTATGAAATGGCATGAAAGGGGTGAGAGATCTCATCTCTCAAACCTTTCTCTAAGGCTAACCCTAACAAGCGAGGAGATTACTCGCTCATTAGGGGATTAAAAGACATTCTAATTAAAAGAGAATTAAAAGCGAAGAAATAAAATTAACTTACTAATTTTTATTGATGGCTCCCTCCAAGCAATAATACAGAACAGATCTGAATTTGTTTATTGAAAAGAGGCATAAGTTTTACAGATAAGTGATTACAATTTATAGGAAAACATGAAAACTAGGGTTACAGACTCTCACACATGTGCAATTACATATTTGCCCACGAAAAATCCCAACACCCGCACCGACGCACCGACAGAAGAATTCTGCGCCGACACGGGCCTTATACGGCCGCGGAACCGCTGCGCCAGCCTAGGTTTGGCCGCGGTTCCGCGGCCAAAGAAGGGGATTGGAACATGAAATTTCTGGGCTTTCTATTTTGCTTCTTGGGCTTTCTATTTCCATAGTTCTTTTCTCTGTTGGGCTTCTAGGTCTTCTCCAGATCCTCCAGTGAAAACTTAATGATATTTTGACTGTTTCCTATGACATTTCGGACCATGCGTTGCCTTGTACACTTGTGAATTGTTCTCTGTCTAGGCTTGACTAGGGTCCTTCTACTTGTTGGTCAAAAGTCCCTTTTCTGTATCAACTTTCGTCTTTTTTACTGTATTTGCTCCAAGAACCTGTATCCTGTAATATGCAACAAACGTGCGTCAAGAGTACCTGTTTATTTATAAAACGGATAAGAATAGGGGAATGAAAAATGCAATATTATGGTCTAAACATCTACAATGCCTCAAGAAGGATTCGTTCATTTCTGAACTCTTCCTCTTGTGTGTGTTCTGTATACTAGGAACTGTAGTTTGATTTAGAACGTCAATGCTTTTAGATAACGTGCCTGAACCGATCAACTTTTGATATAGGAAATGTTCAAAACATTATCCATCAATACAAAATTTTATCATTTCTTTAATAAATAAAGATATTGATATGATTTTGTATATCAGGTTCGGTATCTAATAGCATTTGTTCAGAATCAATGTATTAGTAATACAGGGTGACAGTGACCAACAGACTTGGCTGCAACATTTGCCCCGTTTTCTGTCTCATGAAACTTATCACCCGTTCTCAGTTTTCTACCATTCTGTAACCCTATGTAACAGATTACATATCTGGGATCCTGATCCGGTATCAAATACCCAGGATGCAGAGGATACTGAGAAACAGTTCTTTGTAATGAACACACCCGAAGGAGATGCATCATATGCACTTTCTTCGTTTGGGCGGCATAGGAATTCTGGTATTCCCCTATTTCCTGCTCTGTCTTATAACAATTATAAGTTGGAGCGGGACCAACGTTCCCCAGCTCAGTATAACAAGCGGGTTCGGTCAATAATCCGTATTATTATCTTGATTAAGGCGTGATATGGTCGCTACCTGGAGAGAGAGAGAGAAGAAAACACTCTGCGTGCGCTCTTACAAGATTAGATTGGTTATTTATTTTATCTAATCAGGATGGCTCCCACTGTTTTTATCAAATCTTCTTTCAAACCTTAAAAGGAAAGACTAGCCGGGATTAATTACACTCTACAAGTTCGCCAATCTTTCAGCCAGGCCAGTGTCGGTACTTTGAGGGAGGTTCCCCGTGCTTTCGCACGGACCTAATTACAGTAAACCTCGTTTTCCCAGAGGCATAACCCCGTTGACACCTTTCTAGACACCTACTTGATCGGCTAATTGTAAAGTGCAAAACTCTCCCAGGAGTAACAATTACTCGCAGTGGGCATCGGGATCCAACTATCACATAGAAGGTATGCAATCTCATTGCAAATTTCAACACTTGAAACTCCCGATAAAGATTTTTACCCCTAGCACTTATGACTTTAACTATGGTCAACAAATCATAAGCACTAGTCAAGTTCTACCCGTCATTTCGTGATTAATTAGACCCACCCACATGACCCTTAACTAAGGTCAACAAAGTCACGCGACAGTCCTAACTAATCGCATCATATGCGGTGTAGGAAGACATCACTTAGCTACCGTACACTGTGCCTTGACTATGGTCAAAAAACACAGCACGAATACTAAGTACTCTACTTCCTAAAATGACGGTGGGTTGCGAATGGTTATTATGAAAACCTTTAACGCTCTGAACTTGATCTCGTTGCGGAATCAAATTGTTTTTAAATGGAGTGTTTTTGAGGCTTTTCTAGTTTTGCTAAAGGGGTCACTCCCGGTGAAGGGATCGTCGGCCCTTTCCTCGTCGAATGAGGTGCGGGATATATCATATATATCACTGTGCAAAGCAGAAACTATGGAAGCAATCAAAAGACAAACCGAGTGTGTAGCATCTGCCAGTTATTGCTAAAGGAGTCACTCCCGGTGAAGGGATCTCGGTCCTTTCCTCATCGAATAAGGTGCAGGATGTTCTACAAGGAACATCGCGATGTAAAGCAAGAACTGTAGCTACCTGTTTTATTTTGAAATTCGATTCCACAACATCTTTTAGGTTTATTTTCTTTCATTAACCTCATTAATGAATATCCCATCATTTAAGTCCACCTAAACATCACAGATAAATATAACGTACGCTTATGCCATCCGCATTCGCCTCGATGTCCCGTCTGCACCGTTAGGTTAGGTAACTAACACCAGAGCGAGGCAGGGCTAGCGCGGGTGTAAAACATAAGCAACGTCTATATAATATATCATATATACTATATATAATATCTATCTGAGCATATCACATGATCACATCACAGATAACGCAGCAGAAAATATCATATGAAATATTGGATATACTAGGACGTCCGTGTTTTTAATACGAGCCAGTATAAAACATGGATTCCACGGTCGTGATGAATAGCCAATCCCACACCCCTAGACCCCTACGAGAGCGGCAAGCAACCCTACCAATTCTAGGGTTAGGAGACCCGGACTCGACTCCTCGAGATGGTCTCCCACTGGACCCTAGAACCCGATTACTTGTGCTCCCCTCCTTGGGTCTATCCTAATGCGGAAAAGTAAATAATATACATCAACGGTGACATCTTCCGCAACCTGGAAGTGCCCCAATAAAAGAATATTACATACAAGTTTTTACATGAATGAAAATGAAAAACACTCATCTCACATAAAAAAAAACCCGTCTATTCAACCACGACGATCCAATATAACATATCCAGCAACACATAACATCACATGTCATCAACTTAAGTAAATATGCGCATCCCAATTGTCGTTGACATATAGCAACGAAACCGGCGATATCACATATTACACTTACGGTCACAGAAAAGAAAGTGTAAAACTACAACAGTTGGAATCCGCAAACTCTTTAGACATCGCATGCCTAACCATATGAATTCCTTAGACATCGCATGCTTAACAATTATAAACCCCGCATTTTAGTCTCATTATTGAAAACTCTTTTCAACATCTAGTCGGGCAATTCAACAGGATTCCTGACATCCTGACCGAATGCTCGTCGCAAACTTAAGTAGACGGCCGCACCCCCGATACCATCGACGAAGTGCACTAAGGAGGAACACCGCTGCCGCGAGCACCGGAACGGAAACTTTCGGCGACGGGGTTCTCCTACAGTCACTTGGTCGGGGCTATGGGGTGAGGCTGTCTATTAAGTTTACCCGGTGAGTATCCGCGTACGCTACGTGATTGCGATGGACTTTTGATCACATCAAAATTCCGTGGCAACCGATCAAGTGAGACTAAACCGCTACATTTATAACATTCATTCAGTTATCTCATAACAACTTGTGAATTCCAATTATTGTATCACATTCCAGATAAATAGAAAATGTTAAACTTTCCGATTGAACAATCGAACACCGAAGTTTTCCCGAAACAGCTCAACACATGAAATAAGTTTAAAAACATTCACTTCATGCCTCAGTACCAACGGTCCAGCAGTAGAAGGGTCAAGCCAACGCCTCACATGTGGCACGCCGTACTGCCCCAAACCCTAAGGTTCAAAGGGCAGTTCAAGACGGTCACATAATCGAGTTAAGGTTTGTTGTCTTCTAGAGGGACCATCGCGTTACTTGCACTACTTAGAACGTCATTAAACTACGGAAAAATCCAACAATTGGAAATTTCCCGGCAGGGGAAAAAGTGGGTATTTATATCCGGTCGAACCTTTTTAACATATTCTAAAATTACCCGGAAAACACATAGACAAAGTTTGACAATCCGATCGAATCTACGAACTCCCAATACAATCCAGAATACTCAACTCTTGAGTAAGATTTAAAAATTCCCAGAAAATACAGCACCAAAATATAGGAATTACTATGCAAAAATTAATGGAAGAAGCGACCATACGGCCGCGGAACCGCCGCACGAGCCAGGCTTCTGCCGCGGTTCCGCGGCGGTTTAACCGATTCAGGAGCTCGTTTTGCACAGTATTTCTTAGAAAACCCTGCTGAATTTTCTGCATATTTTTAATATAGAAAATCTCACTGTTTTAAAAATTGTACAGAGAAGGGGTCGGATTAGGGTTTCGTGTTTCGATCGGATGTAAAACATCGTCTACACATCTCCTAAGGCTCTAACTAGGCTCTGATACCACTGTAGGGTTCCTAGGCACACCCATGAGGTTCTACAAGTGATCAAACATGGCCAATTCTAAATTTTTCTATGTGCCGAGAAACCCTAAACTAGATCGTTACTAGAGGTAAGGCGATGCATGCAAGTTAACAACTTTATTGCTAAAGGAAAGTGATTACAACCTTTGTAGATCCGGTCCTCCACTTCCTTGGCTCCGTGATGACGTCCCTCCGCTGTACCCATCGGAATCCTAGACTCTCGTGGTGGTTTCATCGGAGAAAAGATCGGGCTAGGTCGTCGACTTTGATGCCGAAGATGATCTACGTCGAGGCAACTCAAGATCAAGCTCCAACTTCACCAAGTCATGAAACTTGTGAAGAAAACACCCTATACTACTTGGCAAGTGGTAGAGGATGAAGAAATAGGAAGTGGGTTCACTTTGGATTTGGATTTCTCACTCTTTTTCTCAAGACACCATTAATGGTAGCAAAGTTTCTTCTTCTTGAAGAAGAAGAAGAAGAAGAAAGAATATAATGAGAGAATAATTAAATCAAATGATAAATCAAGTGAAGTTATCATAATGCAACCTTGGTTAAGTGTAGAGAATAAACTAGGGTTAGGTGAATGGTTAGGTTTAGGCAAAAGACAAAATGGTAGATAATCTAAAGAAGCTTCATGAAGCTAAAGCAAAGAAACAAAATTAGCCACCATTTCATTTTGCCAAAAATGAATAAATAAATAAATGAATAAGTAAATAAATCAAACCCTAACCATTAACCTAATCATAGTTAAAAGCATACACACACCCAAGCTTGCATGTTTCATCAAACATGATACAATCAAGTGCACAAAAATATATCACATATACAATGTGCACTTCAAGTGAGAAAATCCATTTTAAGTGAACCAATATTAGTTAACGCAAAATAATATATCAAATATATAATTATACATTAAATCATTAAATCAACACTAGATTTATCGATCCGGTCATATCGCATATGACCGACTAATATCCAATGTATCGACTTATCGAATCAATCCTCGATTCGATAACTAGGTTATATCGCATACAACCAATCGATACATTCATCGCGAGAATAGAATACGGTATCACATACACGCATTATTCTCGGTCCCGCACATATCTCATACGCGCTCCTATTTCGTTTTGCTTGAGCCAGGAAACCTCTGTGTAGGACTCTAAAGACTCGTCAATACGCCGGCAGCAGGTGATGATCATATCAAACACCCATAAGCCGCAAGCGGTCTGCTAAACATAACGGCCACCCGGGTATTGAGCGATCAGAAGATCGACGAGCAAGCTCGCTCACACTCCTGTGAATCCAACCAGTAACACTTACCGTACAGTCCGGTCTGTTCGTCTGATATGCCGCATATCTCGCCTAGGGGTGGCAAACGTCAGACCCCAGTAGCTTGATAAGTCATGCCGATATAAGGTCCATAACATAGCATGAAACTACTGATAACACTTACCAGTAGATCACTGCAACCCTGGCCAGGGATTTCCTGTTATAGCCAGTCGAGCATAGCGCGACATTAACCCCCAATACCGGGACAGACGGATCCCCTCCTATCGCTCATTGCCTCCATGTGAATCGGGACTGTACCTAAAAACCACCTGTTTGCACGGCTCAGTAGAGCCGTGGTAGGGTGGAAATCAAAGCACAGTGGGAGACACACAAGACTCTATGACGATCTCGGGTCAACAGACTAAGCTGTACCAGTGTCACCAGAGAACTGCCATCTGACGTGAGGTATAATACCATCTGGGAGTTCTCGGAGAGTCCGTTTAGTGTACCCAGTCTCCACTGAGCACCCGCATACCATCTCTGATGTCAAACACCAATGGATATAGGATCATCCATCGCCCATCACATGGGTCGAGAAGATATACGCTAGTCTACTCTGGAATATCGATGCCCCGTCTCGATATTCCCACGACTAGGAACATTGAAGGATGTACTCATTGACTACCCAGGCCCCACTAGTATGATCTGCATTGTAGTCCTGGAAGTCGAGTACACATCCTAAGCGCTTTATCAACATGTAACAGAGAGACAGAAAGTATACATGTTAAGATAAAGAGTAACCGATAGCGTACTATCATGTCGAGCAAGAAAGTCCTACCTATATATGTCCCAGCATCCACTACAATATACATCCAATGTACAGTAATGGCTTCTAGGGCATACATATAACTAACATAATATACATCATATGTACAATAATGGCCCCTAGGGCATACATACAACTAACAATCACAACACATATTTTTGACATAGCACGATGAAGTTTTGGATATATATTCATGGAATAACATGACAGTACAAATAAATACCACCAACTTATAAAACCATTTCTTTAAAAAGATATATTAAACAATTTCTTGCAATTGCACCTCTACAATCCACTTTTGGGGTTCTCCGTTCGGGATGGTGAGGATTATCGCACATCCTCGGGTCTAGTTGAGTGAAATGCAGACCTCCGAAAGGAGCATTCGATCTTAATGGAATTTTAATGTATTTTTCTTCAGAAAATGAGATTTCTACAAGAAAATAAATAAAATTATTTTCATTATATATATATATATTATCAAAATATCTACTTTAATTATATTACATAAATATTCCAAGTTTTCAGAAGGAATCACCATTACATGAAAATACCATTCAAATACAAACAATTCCAATATTTCAAGAAAATACCATATACTATGAAAATTAGGTTCTACTTACTAGAAATTTTACTTTTATAAAATATACATCTATGAAAACCCTAAAGACGATAATTAAATACTTTAGTTGTATTTTGAAATTATACCAAAATTATTTTTACATAAAACCCCCTCAAGTTATACTAAATTACAATAAGGAGCCTAGTAAATATAGATTTAAGCGGGACCAGTTCTTTTGAACCTTAGAGAGCCGGAGAATATGGGTGCTTGCCTATCTAAGGTATCCAATCTAACAAACGGTGTTATCAACACGGTAATTGTCTTGGAAAAAGACACAAATCCTTCCATCCATGTGTTAGTTATATGTATGCCGTAGAGGCCATTACTGTACATATGATGTATATTGTAGTGGATGCTTGGAAATATATAGGGAGGACTTTCTTGCTCGACATGATAGTATGCTATCTGGTTATACTTTATCTTAACATGTACTCTGATTGTCTCTATGTTACATGTTGATAAAGCCCTTAGGATGAGTACTTGACTACCAGGACTATGATGCGGATCATACTAGTGGGGACAGTGTAGTCGCCAAGTACATCCTTCAAATGTTCCTAGTCGTGGGAGTACCGAGACAGGGCATCGATACTCCAGAGTAGACTAGCGTATGCGCTTCTTGACCCATATGATGGGCGATGGATGATCCCATATCCATTGGTGTTTGACATCAGAGAAGGTATACGGGTGCTCAGTGGAGACTGGGTACACTGAACGGACTCGCCGAGAACTTCCAGATGGTATTATACCTCACGTCAGATGGCAGTTCTCTGGTGACACTGGTACAGGTTAGTCTGTAGACCCGAGATCGTCATAGAGTCTTGTGTGATTCCCACTGTGCTTTGATTTCCATCATACCACGTCTAAGAGGGCGTGCAAAAAGGTGGCTTTTGGGTACAGTCCCGAATCACATGGAGGCAATGAGCGATAGGAGGGGTTTCGTCTCTCCCGGTATAGGGAGTTGATGTTGCGCTGTGTTTGATTGGCTATAACTGGAAATCCCTGGCCAGGTTTGCTGAGATTTACTGGTAAGTGTTATCAGTTGTTTCTCAAACTGTTATAGATCTTATATCGACACGACTTATCAAGCTACTGGGGTCTGAGGTTTACCACCCCTAGGCGAGATATGCGACATATCAGACGAAGAGACCGGACTGTACGAGAGTGTTACTGATTGGATTCACGGGAGAAAGTACAGGCTTGCTTGTTGATCTTCTAATCGCTCAATACCTGGGTTGCTGTTACGTTTAGCTGACCGCTTGCAGCTTGTGGGTGTTTGATATGATCATCACCTACTGTCGGCGTATTGACGATTCTTTAGAGTCCTACACAGAGGTTTCCTGGCTCAGGAAAAACGGAGTAGGAGCACATATGTGATATGTGCGGGACCGAGAACAATACGTGTATGTGATACCGTATTAGATTCTCGCGATATGTGATATCGGCCGGGTATATGTGATGTAGCCGGGTCATCGGATTAAGTGTTGATTCGATGAACTGATACAGATTATATTAGTCGGTTATTTGTGAAATAGCCGGATTATCGGATCAAGTGTTGATTCGATAATTTAATGTATAATTATATACTTGATATATTAAATTACATTAACTAATATATGCCCACTTAAAGATTCTTTTTCTCACTCGGGTAATACATTGATATATATGTGATATATGTTAATTGTATTATTTTATTTTGTTACAATAAATATTGTATATGTGATATAATATTGTAACATATTATGGTTATAAATGCAACATGATTTGTGGAGTTTAAATATGGTTAGGGTTTGGATTAGGGTTAAACTTTTAAGAAGCTTCTTGAAGCTTTGACTTTGAACTTGATATTTTGCATAGATATTTTCTTAACCCAACCCAACCCTTTATCCATAGTTGTTTCTCTACATGGGTTAAGTCTTCATACTTAACCCATGGTTGCATTTCTAACCTCACTAGAGTTTTCATTATTCATCACAAATGGTTTTGGTTCTTCTTCTTCTTCCTTCTCTTGATGAAAAGCTTTCTAGCTTTTTCATTAGTGATGATAATGAGTGAGAAATCGAAAACAAATGAGAGCAAAATTCCTACTTCATCATCCTCATCTATTCTAGCCACTTAGATTAGGGTGTTTGCTTTGCTAATACTTGATTAGTGAAGCAAAAGCTTGGGCTTGAGTTTCTTCAAGGTAGATCATCTTTGTTATCGAAGATCGGAAGCAAGCTTGCATCTTTCTCTTCATGGAGCCTCTCTTGAGTCCGGGTACTCGATGATCGCAGCGAAAGGACCTCAACATGGAGCTTTAGAAGTGAAGGAATGGACTACAAAGGTCGTAATCCCTAACTCTTAGATGTAAAGTTGTTTCGCCTAATCTCTGGTCTAAGATCTTGGTTAGGGTTGTTCGGCACGTCTAAATTTTAAATCGGGTATGGTTGATGCCTTATAGACCCTTATGAGAGTGCCTAGTAACCCTACACCATGTGCAGCAGTTACCGATAACATCAAAACTAATTCAGGATTTCAAGTTCTTTTTAAAGTGTCTGACTCAGACCGAGTCTCAATCTAATCAATCCGACTTGAATGTGATTCAAGTATAAACTACAATTCAACATGAATCCGTTTATTCAATCTATATTGATCGAACCGAACCATGGATATACTCCGTCTACATAACTCTCTATTTATATCCATTCCATTTACTGATATCATGGTATCGGCAAGTCATCCATCTATATAACAAAACTATACAATCATTATATAAGACATCGCGGGGCTTATAAGGGGTAGATTGGTACGGAAGGTGTTAAAAGTGGCACGAGAGTATAACCATAATACACCTAACCTGAATATCCATTGCCGTTGTACCGTGGCTAAACGGTTCCTTGTGCTCTGTATTCCTTAGTCTCCGGAATAGCGGGACTCCTCTCGTATACACTAGCATTTTCTGTACCAAGCTACAAACAACAGTGTTAACAATATAATCAAGCATTATAAATTATATTATTTTTTGTCTATTCTATCTCTACTCACCTTTGGCACTTATCGAGCGATTGTTCGCTGACGACATTTCTTTCTTCTTTCTTTAGAATGTTGTCAGGTGATTCGGACTCATTGGAAATTGAGCCCAACACTGAAGATTTGGAGAAGATACCATTTGACCCAGAGCTTTAGACACTTGTACAAATTTATTTCTTTTCTGTTATGCCATTGTTTAGGCATCGCTTTCTACTCATGCATTTACATTTCAGTTGTATCTGTAAAAGAATGTTTAATAAATAAAGTTGATGTTCTTTACATTCATGTCTCTTGTGTACTTTACTTTATATTGCTTAGTTACGCTTAGTGTATTCACCTCTGAGTAAATACGCGGCAGCCTCGCCACGTCCTCTTCCCATACACTGGGAAGCGGGGCGTGACAGGTTTTGTTGGCGGCCCATGCAGGTTAGCTCTGTACGGACATGCAGGTCAGTTCTGCATGGACATGCGGGTTAATTCTGCATGAAGTCCTAAGAAATATAACACAAGAACTAACAACTAAAAACATTCTTTACATATCTTCCAATTTCAGATATTTTGAATCTGTCCTAACCCAAATTTTACTTTCAAGGTTATGGATTCCCTGTTCATATCAGATTTTTGCATTTTCATACCACCCAATTTTTATCACATTGCATGTCTGTAGATACTCTTGAGCCGTGTTTGCTAGTCAATTGCAGGATACAGGTTCTCGGTTCCAAAACGGTGAAATTCATGGAAAACACGAAAAATCCGGGTTCTTGCAGGCCACAGATAAAACACGGTCTCCGTCCTTCATCCGTATGCTACCAGATACCAGTTTAGGAAGACAAAATGTCAAATCAATGTCGTTTTCAGGCACAAGGCTCAATGGTAGCACAAGATCCAAGAGATCTACGCGGCGCTCGAGACAATCATGACAAAATCTTAACAAAAAGTCCACCTTTCCTTCAACAGAAATTCTGGAAAAATCGTGAAAACAAATGGAGAAAATACATATGCCAGAATAAAGTACTCAGAAAACCAGGCGACCAGAAAAAGGCCCAAAGCCCAACTCCACAATACGGCCGCGGAAGAGCGGCCAAAGGGGGGTCTTGGCCGCGCTTCCGCGGCCGTTCTGGCGCCAGACAGTTAGGGTTTTTAGGGGGTGTTTGGTAATTTCATATGGGCCAGTATTTTTGCCCTAGTTTCTCATTATCCAGCCTATAAATACCCCAGAATTCTGTGAAGGAAGGGGTCCATAATCTTGTATTTTTCTTTGCTAGGTTTTAGTACATGTTCTTCTTCCTCTTCTCACCTCTTCTCCATTAAACTTGTAAGTGAGCTTTTGAGTGAAGAGTGATGAATAAAGAAGACCATTTTTATTATCATGCTTGTCTCTTTCTTTACTTGTTATAATTGTTGTAATTTTAATTGTTAAGTAGTTGTTGTTATTTCCTTGTTATTTGTTTCTTCTCTCTTTTTCTTTATCCTTGCATACGACAATGATACTTACGCTTGATCCTCGCCAAGGTGAGGTCGCAAACAGTTAGTCGTATTCTTCTAATCTCTTTCTTTCTATCTTCCTCTTTTGTGTTGTTTTATTTTTCCGTATTATGAAGTGTGAGTAGTTCTATACTTGTTAGGGTAGGATAAGGGAAGTTTGAGAGAAGGAAATCTCTCTCACTCTTTCCTTGCCCAACAACTTAAATCAACTCCCGTTAACCCAACCACAATCCGCTCCTTACGGCACCCTATCCTACATGATAGCGGTGATTCCGTAGTGAGACCGGTTGTGGTTGAATTAACCGGAGGTTATGGATAAGAGCCAAGAACGGACGGACAAGCACCAAAAGGAAGGACTATGCGTTGGAAAGCCTAGCTTATACTCGCAAGTTCCTTCCTAGTCGTGCTAATCCCCGTTGTTGCCGATTACCGTAACACCGATATTAAGTGGGGCAACGAAAGATGTGGAGACTCCTAACTCAAACTAACCTAATCCTAACCCTAACAAGCTCTCTTTAAATATCAACTCAACACTTAGATAACTACAAACAAAATCTGAACAACCGGACTTAACTCGTCGAAAAACACATAGAAAAAGATTCCCATCTCCCTGCGGACGACCCGTACTCAACCGGCTAGCTACGTGCGAAACCGTCTTGATTGCGGTATTTAAACTAAAACTTGAACACGCTCGTATCCTAACAATCAAATGGCGCCGTTGCCGGGGAGACGGTAGTCTATTTCTAAGTGAAATTTCGGGTTAATTTGTGAATATAAAAACAACCAAAAACCAAAAAAAATATACTTTGTAGAAACCATCTTGTTATTCTTGATTAGTTTTTGTGCAAGCGTGCAGGAAATACGAAGCTCAAGATCGACGCCAAAGACGTTGGAAATACGGAGTTCAAGTACAGTGCCAAAGACGTGGGAAGATAGACCCACATTTTCGCGGCTACACCGCGACGGACAAAATGAAGCATCCGGTTTACTGTACAAATCTGGAGCAAATACAGTGATCAAATCAAGATTCAGTACATCCAGACAAGCATAGGACACCCAAAAGAGAACACCAAATTTTTCCAGAGCGCCAAAGCCCCAGGACTGCCGCGCAAGCGCGGCAATTACATGCATTTGGCCGCGCAAGCGCGGCCATATTTTGGCTTCAGGGCTCCATTTTTCTCTGGTAACTCTCTCTGCCTCTCTCCACTCCTCTAAACTCCACTGAATTGTGTTTTCTGCAGGCTTCTTTGCGCAAATTCTTCTCCCCTTTCCAATAAACTGTTCTTGTGCAGGATTCTTTGCGCCGCAAATAAAAATTGTTTGCTGTTGATATTGTTACTGTTTTGCATTCTTTAATACGGACTTAAGGGGCTTGAAACCAATCCAGATTGGGTGGGGATTTCATCACCCTTCCCAGGACCCCGGAAATCACTAAAGCATATGCATTGTCCATTGTAATTAAAAAATACTAGACTTCAGCCCTAAGGACTTCGCGCTCATTAGGAGAAGATAAACCTTGTTTAGAACCTTGCTTAACCGTATATTGTTTACGGGGTGTCTAGGAAAGTGTTAAAGGCGCAACCGCCGAAAGAGAAAGGGTTATTTAATTAAGGAACTTCGCGAAAGCGTTGGACAACCTCCCCTTATCTCTGCACTTACCTGGCCTCGTGATCAGTGTATTTTTAAGCCTGTTTCTCGACACTGTTTAACTTCGACAATCAAGTTCAGGAGCAGGTCTAGTAGACCTAGGTTACCCTAGATCTAGGTGTGATTGTGCATATCTTGTTTGTGATTGCTTAAGCCGTATTTCCGTACCTACTTCTGTAAATCTCTTTCTAAAAACAAAATAAAAAAGAAAAAATCAAAAACTTTTATAAAAACTTGCCCTTTTGACTCCAAATCCATTTTTACCCAACACCCATCGCCTTTCTTCATTGACGTTTTCTTACCCTCACCTTCTCCGCTTTGACTATACTAAACTCGTTTAGTGTATGTCCGCTTGGACTCGGGACACTAGCGCCCGTCTAGTCCGCGTTACGTTAGTCGCGACCGACTACGCGATCGACTCCGAAGTCGATACTCCGTCCACTCCTCTTTCACCCCTTCCTTTGCCGGCCAACTCCGACGTTGACCGGAATTCTGTTCATACATCTTCACCTTCACCTTCACCTTCACCAACCTCTTCTTCCGCGATGTCGGGATTTAATCCGAACATCTCGTTGACCACCCCTGGATTGGCTCCACCTCCTATGGAGACCAATCTCCCACCACCTCCGCCTGTTGTAGCGCCGCAGCGAATTGCGCTCCAGGATCGTTTCTACCCTACCCGTTCTGCACTTCCAACCTGCCTTTCTCTTCCTCCGGCCAATGGGGACAACTTTGAAATTAAGCCCCATTTCATCAACATGCTTCCACGTTTTCATGGGCTTGAATCTGAAGATTCCTATATCTTCATTAACAAATTTCAAAACGTCTGTGCCATGATGAAAACAACCCAGCTATCGGACGATGCTATACGTCTACGGGTCATTCCGTTCACTTTATGCGATCTCGCAGAAAAATGGCTGTATAGCACCGCTTCCCACTCAATCACCAGCTGGGACGAGTTTGTTAAAGCGTTTCTGAAAAAATTCTACCCAAATCATAAGACCGCAAGAATTCGAAATGAGATCAACCAATTCTCCCAGCTTCCTTCTGAACCCTTTTGGAAGTGCTTTGACCGATACAAAGACCTTCTTGTTCAGTGTCCTCACCACGGTATAGAGAAATGGCAACTCTGCCAAACCTTATACGAGGGACTGAACCCAGCAACGAAGCAGTTGCTGGAAACCATCTGTCAGGGCCACTTCCTATCCAAATCTGACGAGGAAGCGTGGCAGTTCTTTGACGATCTTGCGGAGCAAACGCTACAGTGGGAGAGCACCAGACCGACTCCTTCTTCTTCTTCTACCTCCACTTCTACCGGTCAGTCTAGGGTAGGAATTCACCAGCTTGATGTCTCTATTGCGATGAGAGCTGAAATGGCTGCAATAACAAAAAAGCTTGAAGCAATAGAGAGCAAATTTTCTTCTCCTACTCCTGCCCCTGTTCTCCCCCTTCGTACCATCTGCGCTTGTTGTTCCGATCCGTCCCACTTGACTGAAGAGTGTCCTTACAATCCACCCTCGCAAGGACAGGATCAGGTTAATGCATTCCAGCAAAGACCGAGGAATGATCCATACTCTTCCACCTTCAATCCCGGTTGGAGGAACCACCCCAATTTCGCCTGGAATCAGAATCAGAATCAATTCCAGGGCAACAATTTCCAAAGGGCCCCTCCACCGCAACAACAAGCGCAACAACAAACTCAGTATCAGCAGCCCTTCCAACCCCAACCTTACCAAAACCAGACGAACAACTTTGCACCGAACAATTCCTTTCCACCAAACAACTTTGTTCCGTCGAACAACGATAAGGTTTCCTCGCTCGAGCGAAGTCTGGATGCGTTTGTTAAACAATCGACTCAATCCACCGCCAACATCCAGTCTTCGATTCAATCTTTAGTGCAACACACTGCCGCACACGGGCAAAGCATCAAGACCATCGAGGCCCAGATTGCACAGCTGAACGCGGCCTTGAGCGAGCGAGAGAAGGGGAAGCTCCCGTCCCAGCCACTTCCAAATCCCGGCCACCCACATAATGCACATGTTGCTCTTGAACAACAAAACCATAATGTGAGTGCCGTGACCACACTGAGATCAGGGAGGGTGCTGCAAAACAACATTGGCAAGCAAATCAACGATGACACCCCGGCCGCTTCTTCTTCTTCTTCTTCTTCTTCTCCTGCTTCTTCTTCTTCGTCTTCCGAGCCTATTCTCCGTTCTTCACATGGCTCTCCCTCTTCTTCTTCTGCCCTGAACGGACCCGCTTCTCACTCCACGAAAACACCTATTCTGGGATCTGTTCCAACTCCAAAATCTCCTCCTCCAGCTTTAGACTCAACCAATTTTCAAAATGTTCCATTTCCAAACCGGTTGTGGTCTAACAAACAAAATCCACAAATGGAGAAGATTTTGGAGTTATTCAAGCAAGTTAACATTAACATTCCGCTTTTAGATGCTGTCCAACAAGTCCCTTCTTATGCGAAAATCTTAAAGGACTTGTGCACGAAAAAGAGGAAGTCTCAGGTACCCAAGAAAGTTTTCTTGGCTAGTGCTGTGAGTGATGCCCTTACCCAATCTCTACCACAAAAACGGAAGGACCCTGGCTGTCCTACGATTTCAATTACTATTGGGGATAAGAACATCAACCGCGCACTATTAGATCTTGGTGCCAGTGTTAACTTGCTTCTGTATTCAGTATACGAGCAATTAGGCGTCGGAGAGCTGAAACCCACACACTGCACTCTCCAGATGGCCGACCGATCGATCACCCATCCTAGGGGTGAGCTAGAGGATGTGTTAATCAAAGTCGGGGACTTCATATTCCCCGTCGACTTCATTGTCTTAGATACACAGCCTGTAGCTAACCCCCGGAATCAAATTCCGGTGATACTCGGTCGCCCATTTCTCGCAACCTCAAATGCTGTGATCAATTGTCGCAATGGTTCGATGAACCTCTCTTTTGGAAATATGACAATTGAACTCAACATTTTTAGGTTGGGGAATCAGCCCGCACCTAATGCTCATATACTGGATGTCTGCTCGATCCAGGAGATCACCCCCGAAGAGTGTGAATTCGAGGAGTTTCTGTTTGAACATGATAATCTTGACGCCACTAGTGCGTTTCTCCTCGAATCTGCTGCTGCTTCTGCGCCCGATAACGAATACGAGTGTTTCACGTTCTTGAACGATCTTAGCCGCGCACAACCCGAGTTTGAATCTTTTGACTTTCCGGATGAGTTACCTGAACCATCCAACTCGGTTGCCTACACTCGCTTTGAACCTTTGCTGGAGTCCTTTGAGTTCGAGACCTTTGCACCGGTCTTGCCTTCCATCATTTCACCTCCAACGCTCGAACTCAAGCCGTTGCCGTCTCACCTTAAGTATGCTTACTTAGGTGAGAACGAGACTCTCCCTGTCATCATTTCGGCTTCTCTAGCTCCAGAGCAAGAGAAAGCCCTTCTCGCGGTCTTGCACAGCAACAGGCAAGCTTTTGGCTGGTCCATGGTGGACATCAAGGGGATTAGTCCCCTCATCGTTGAGCATCACATTCATCTGATGGATGATGCCAAACCAGCCCGGGATCCTCAAAGACGTCTTAATCCAGTCATGAAGGAGGCTGTGAAAAAGGAGATCGTCAAATGTCTAGATAGTGGTATCATTTACCCTATCTCTGATAGCCAGTGGGTTAGCCCCATTCATGTTGTCCCCAAGAAGTCGGGCATCACGGTCATAACCAACGAAGCGAATGAGTTAATCCCTACTCGCACCCAAACCGGGTGGCGAGTTTGCATTGATTACAGAAAACTCAACGCTGCAACGCGGAAAGACCACTTTCCGCTACCTTTCATTGACCAGATGCTGGAACGATTGGCCGGACATGAGTACTATTGCTTTCTTGATGGCTACTCTGGCTATAATCAAATTCCCATCGCCGAAAAAGACCAGGACAAGACCACTTTCACTTGTCCTTTCGGCACGTTTGCATATCGACGCATGCCCTTTGGGTTATGCAATGCGCCCGCTACCTTCCAGCGGTGTATGATGGGGATTTTCTCAGACATGGTGGAGAAATTTCTGGAGATTTTCATGGATGACTTCTCCATTTTCGGCGACTCCTTTGACGAGTGTTTGCTGCATCTTGACGCTGTCCTTACCCGATGTAAGGACAAGAATCTCACTTTGAACTGGGAGAAATGCCACTTCATGGTGCGTGAAGGTATTGTCTTAGGACATATCATCTCGCAAAATGGCATAGAGGTTGACAAAGCAAAGATTGAGGTCATTTCCAATCTGCCTCCTCCCCGATGCGTCAGAGATATCCGAGCCTTCCTTGGCCATGCCGGTTTTTATAGACGGTTTATCAAGGACTTTAGCAAGATTGCTAGGCCCTTGACGCTTTTGCTGGCCAAGGACACGCCTTTCACCTTCGACTCGAGCTGTGTGATTGCATTCGAGTCACTGAAACTCTCACTCACTTCTGCTCCCGTTCTCTCTTCTCCTGACTGGACGCACCCATTCGAGATTATGTGCGATGCATCCGACTTTGCCATCGGTGCTGTCCTTGGACAGCACATCAACAAGATGCCGCACGTGATCTATTACGCAAGCCGAACCCTGAACGACGCACAACTCAATTATACAACAACTGAGAAGGAATTCTTAGCTGTTGTATTTGCTTTAGAGAAGTTCAGGCCGTACCTCATCGGCTCTCCAGTCATCGTTTACACTGATCATTCTGCTCTGCGCCATCTTTTTGCGAAGAAAGATGCCAAATCTCGGTTAATCCGTTGGATCCTCTTGCTTCAAGAGTTTGACCTTGTCATTAAGGACAAACGAGGATGTGAAAACGTGGTTGCCGACCATCTCTCGCGACTTCCTTCTTCGCCTTCGCTTCCAATTCCGATAAACGACGTTTTCCCGGATGAACAACTCTTGACAGTATCTTGCGAACCCTGGTTCGCAGATATTGTGAACTATTTGGCCACGGGATTGCTACCGACTGAATGGTCACGTCAGGACAGACTTCGCTTCTTATCCCAAGTAAAACACTTTTACTGGGACGAACCCTACTTGTTCAAGTACTGTCCCGACCAGATTATTCGTCGGTGTGTCCCAGATGAGGAATTCAAGAGTGTGCTGTCATTTTGCCACGACCAAGCATGTGGCGGGCATTTTGGGCCGAGAAAGACAGCCGAGAAGATCTTGCAATGTGGTTTCTACTGGCCACAACTTTTCAAAGACGCTCACGATTATTGCAAGACTTGCTCCCGGTGCCAACACATGGGCCGGATATCCCGGAGGAACGAGATGCCGCTCCAACCGATCTTGGTTGTGGAGATTTTCGATGTTTGGGGGATAGACTTCATGGGGCCGTTTCCCAACTCTTTTGGGAACTTGTACATTCTTCTAGCTGTTGATTACGTCTCTAAATGGGTCGAGGCTGTGCCCAGCCGGACTAACGACAACAAGGTTGTCGTTAGGTTCCTTAAAGAAAACATTTTCTCACGGTTTGGGCACCCCCGAGTGATCATTAGCGACAATGGAAGTCATTTCTGCAATAAGACTTTCGAGGCCTTGATGCGGAAATACTCCATTAATCATAAGCTTTCTACGCCCTACCACCCCCAAACCTGCGGGCAGGCCGAAGTTTCAAATCGGCAGATCAAGCAGATACTGGAGAAAACGGTTTCCAAGAACCGTAAGGATTGGTCTTTGAAACTCACTGATGCCCTTTGGGCATTTAGAACCGCTTATAAGACCGACCTTGGCATGTCTCCCTATCGGCTTGTGTACGGAAAAGCCTGCCACCTTCCTGTCGAAATCGAGCATCGCGCGTTTTGGGCGATAAAGGAGCTGAATCTGTCTCTGGAGGACGCGGGCAGCCATCGGAAGCTGCAGCTGAACGAATTGAGCGAGCTTAGGGATGAGGCTTACGACAACGCGGTTGTCGTTAAGAATCGAACGAAGGTGTTTCATGATAAACACCTTGTGCGCAAAACCTTCGTACCTGGTCAGCAGGTACTTCTTTACGACACCCAACTTCACTTACATCCTGGAAAGCTCCGATCTCGCTGGAAAGGGCCGTATTTTGTGCGGACTATGTATCCGCAGGGCGCTGTGGATTTGGAAAATCCAAAGGACGGTTCACTCTTCAAAGTGAACGGACACCGATGCAAACCGTACCTTAGCGCCGAACCAACAGAGGAGCTCCTGTTCTTACACGAGCCGGTTTACCTTGCTTGATCTTCCTCTGCCTACCTCCAAACTTCGGTTATCCAGCCAAGAACAGTGGACACTATTCCAAATAAGTTTGGGGGTATGTACAAACCATTTTGTTTATATTTGTGTATATTCTTTTTCTTTTCTTTCAAAATAAAAACAAATAAATATTGTGTATCGCTAACCAACAATTTTGAACCTTCAAACTACTCTCTTCATGCAACGACAGTGAGGACACTGTCCAGTTTAAGTTTGGGGATACGCTCGGTACGCATTTCTTACCTTCGCATTCATATGTATATTTTGCATCTGCATATTAAATCCATAAAAAAACATGAAAATTTGAAAATTTTCCAAAAATATAAAAACTTTTTTTGTCAAGTTAGCTTGTGGATGAACTCTGATTCAACATTCGACGGTTTTTGTTTGAAAAAATAGGAATAACTAGATCTTATGTTTGGATTTTGAAAACCTGAAAGATAACTCTCCTTTGAAGTTAACTATAGCTGATATACGTCTTTACATCACACTACACGTGTCGTGAGTTTTGGGAATTAGATGACAAGTCTTTCATGTTCAAACTTTTAAACAGATAAATGATTTTCTGAGAATCAAATAGGTTTGTTCTGAAATAAGTAATGTCAAGAATAGTTTATGAAGTAAAGCGAATATGAAGGAATGTTATTGATGCCGTAATAGGAGCTAAGTCTGAAAAATAACCCATCTAAAACTTGATTGGAATGATTACACACCAAACCCACTAGACACGTCTTTTATCCAAAAAATATTTGAACTGCCGGTTATATCTCCGTTCGTATTAAATCATCTGATTTTCACGCCAAACTGTCTTTTGTTTTTGGACCTAGGTAACTTGAGTAATTAAGTCCGCTGGGGTGTTTCTACACCTAATGCCCTAAAACCAACTGGTTTGGGTGCATTGGCTCAAAGCTCGCTAAGAAGCCTAGAAAGTCCAAGTTAAAACAAAGTCAAGCAAGTGTTCTCTCCGAGTTAAAAATCCTAACGGTTCTTTGTGTGAGAATAATCTTGATAAAAGACAGGCTTTTAAAAAAATTTTTAACGGAGATATGAAGGTTTTACTCTTTGATAAAGACTATTGCACGTTCACAGAGGTGTGTATGAAATGAAAACAAGAAAAGGTGGAGTGAAAAATACGACTTAGTTTCCTGTTAAGGAAGATAGAAATTCTGAAGTTGAAACCTTACTGGAAAACGAAACTTGAAAAATGCTTAACTCGTTATAAAACTTATGTGATCCTTTTAAAATTGTTATCTGGGCTTTATTGTGCGACATGATGACTCTAATCGATCCTTCTGGAACTTAACGACACTATTTGCACTGCACGTAAAGACATATAAAATCTGTAGTTAAATAAGATGTGAGGTGTGAAAAATAAAGGTTCGATAATCTAGACTTAGGATTATAGAATTGTTATTTTCTAAAACAAAACTTTAGGGTTTGAAACTTAGTCATTTTTACAAACCAACTTGACCGGATTTTGTGGGTAGTATCTGCTGAAAACCCTCAGGAGACAACACTCCTCCTACTAGGGACACCTAGAGGTTTAACGGCTTGTTGCACATGCTCAGTGCAATCGCGTTCCCTGCGAAAGTGAGGTTAGGAAATTTTTTGTGAATAAATGGACTTTGCTCGGGACGAGCAAATGATAAGTTTGGGGGTATTTGTTCATATCAGATTTTTGCATTTTCATACCACCCAATTTTTATCACATTGGATGTCCGTAGATACTCTTGAGCCGTGTTTGCTAGTCAATTGCAGGATACAGGTTCTCGGTTCCAAAACGGTGAAATTCATGGAAAACACGAAAAATCCGGGTTCTTGCAGGCCACAGATAAAACACGGTCTCCGTCCTTCATCCGTATGCTACCAGATACCAGTTTAGGAAGACAAAATGTCAAATCAATGTCGTTTTCAGGCACAAGGCTCAATGGTAGCACAAGATCCAAGAGATCTACGCGGCGCTCGAGACAATCATGACAAAATCTTAACAAAAAGTCCACCTTTCCTTCAACAGAAATTCTGGAAAAATCGTGAAAACAAATGGAGAAAATACATATGCCAGAATAAAGTACTCAGAAAACCAGGCGACCAGAAAAAGGCCCAAAGCCCAACTCCACAATACGGCCGCGGAAGAGCGGCCAAAGGGGGGTCTTGGCCGCGCTTCCGCGGCCGTTCTGGCGCCAGACAGTTAGGGTTTTTAGGGGGTGTTTGGTAATTTCATATGGGCCAGTATTTTTGCCCTAGTTTCTCATTATCCAGCCTATAAATACCTCAGAATTCTGTGAAGGAAGGGGTCCATAATCTTGTATTTTTCTTTGCTAGGTTTTAGTACATGTTCTTCTTCCTCTTCTCACCTCTTCTCCATTAAACTTGTAAGTGAGCTTTTGAGTGAAGAGTGATGAATAAAGAAGACCATTTTTATTATCATGCTTGTCTCTTTCTTTACTTGTTATAATTGTTGTAATTTTAATTGTTAAGTAGTTGTTGTTATTTCCTTGTTATTTGTTTCTTCTCTCTTTTTCTTTATCCTTGCATACGACAATGATACTTACGCTTGATCCTCGCCAAGGTGAGGTCGCAAACAGTTAGTCGTATTCTTCTAATCTCTTTCTTTCTATCTTCCTCTTTTGTGTTGTTTTATTTTTCCGTATTATGAAGTGTGAGTAGTTCTATACTTGTTAGGGTAGGATAAGGGAAGTTTGAGAGAAGGAAATCTCTCTCACTCTTTCCTTGCCCAACAACTTAAATCAACTCCCGTTAACCCAACCACAATCCGCTCCTTACGGCACCCTATCCTACATGATAGCGGTGATTCCGTAGTGAGACCGGTTGTGGTTGAATTAACCGGAGGTTATGGATAAGAGCCAAGAACGGACGGACAAGCACCAAAAGGAAGGACTATGCGTTGGAAAGCCTAGCTTATACTCGCAAGTTCCTTCCTAGTCGTGCTAATCCCCGTTGTTGCCGATTACCGTAACACCGATATTAAGTGGGGCAACGAAAGATGTGGAGACTCCTAACTCAAACTAACCTAATCCTAACCCTAACAAGCTCTCTTTAAATATCAACTCAACACTTAGATAACTACAAACAAAATCTGAACAACCGGACTTAACTCGTCGAAAAACACATAGAAAAAGATTCCCATCTCCCTGCGGACGACCCGTACTCAACCGGCTAGCTACGTGCGAAACCGTCTTGATTGCGGTATTTAAACTAAAACTTGAACACGCTCGTATCCTAACAATCATTCCCCAATCAACACTAGAACCAACTTCAACAACACTCCACCACCTCTACCGCTTACACCTACCGTAGCTGCTCCGATCAATGAGCAGACGGTACTGCTTGAGGCGATCCGCAGCCTCTTGGAGGGACAGTAGCAGCAGACTGCTATTTTGATGAACCGCCCAGAAGCAGAAGCCCCTGGAGAAAAGAAATTCCGGGTTTTGCACCCCAAGAAATTTTCGGGAAAAGAGAGCCCTCTAGAAGCTGAGGAATGGGTTTAAAGCATTGAAGATGATCTGGCAGCGGCACAAGTGCCAGAAATCGCATGGGTTTTGTGAAGCTGCAGCTCACTGACAATGCCCGAGTTTGGTGGAAAGCGGAAGCAAGCCGTCTTGACCAGCCGATCGAATGGAAAACTAAGTACTTCCCTGAGACTGTCCGATTTGACATGGAGCAGCGGTTCATTCACCTACAACAGGGTTCGATGTGGACCAAGCTAGTAGATGAATATGACGCTGAGTTCACCATACTCAGTAGGTAAGATATGTCTCAATATTCGATTTCCTAATATCTTATATTGCACAGCTAACACAAGACCTTAACAGGGTCGCGACACATTTGATACCAACTGCTGAGATCCGATCCAGACGGTTTCAGCAAGGGTTAGATCTGGAGATCCAGGCTTCCTTAGCTACAGGGGGTTTCCCAACCCATGAATTGGCTCTGAAAGCTGCCCGCCGATATGAGGCAGTGGTAAAGATGAGAGGCAGACCCCAATCTGCCGGGATGAAGCACCCTGCCACTCAGATGGCAGGAAGAGCCTCTTCAAGACCACCATTTATCCCCAGGAGACTAGGAGTACCGACAACCGGCCCAACCCAGCCTTTTGTACTTACTGCAGGAGAGATGGACATTTGGCGAAAGACTGCCGGCGTGCAAATCGCCTTTATTTAGTCTGCGGCTCAGCTACTCATGACATTGGGTCTTGTCCTCGGAGACATAACCCAAATGCTGCACCCAGGTCAGCAATCACTTACCCGCAGTGCCCAACCATCCAGGAACCTGCTCCGCGACTTGAACTACCTGCTCCACCTTCTTGTGGACTGACTGCACCTCCTCCTCATCAGTTCCATCGAGCTCAATGGAACATACCTCAAGGAAAAAGGAACGGACAGAGGAATTCTCCTCCAGTAAGGAGGAATGTACCGAGGTGACAGGATTTCACAATGACTGTGGAAGAAGCTGAACCCACCGGCCAAGTCATTACTGGTAACACTTTCTTTTCAAACATTCCTTCAGTCTATATACATATCCATACATTTTCCTTATACCTAAAACTATCCCACATAACTTAGGTACAATCTTAGTAGCCTCACTCCCTGCACTAGCACTCTTCGATACTGGAGCATCTTATTGCATTATGTCGCAACGGTTCGTCCGAACTCATGCGATTCCAATCAAAACCTTCGTATCCAGCTGGAATGTCAGTTCAAGGAACGACGTTGTAAAGGCAGTAATGGGATATGATCTGTGTCTAGTGGTCGTCTACAGTAGAGAATTCTATGCTGACTTCAAGGTGCTGGACATACCGAATTTTGATGTCGTCTTAGGTATGGATTGGCTTGGAACATTCTATGCTACTATTGACCGTCGTCAAAGGAGGGTAGTATTCGAAATTCCAGAGCATCCGGTCTTCTATTTCAAAAGTGGAGACCATACCCTGGAGCCAAGTACATACAAGGCGAAACCAAAGAAGGCAGTAATCGCGGCAATTCAAGCGGAAGAAGGATCAAAGCCAGAAGTAGTTCGAGAGTTCGACGATATGTTTTCTGAAGACATATCAGGTTTGCCTCCCGATCGAGCTCTTGAATTCAGCATTGATTTAGTATCTGGAGCACAACCGGTGATCAAGGCACCGTATCGATTAAGTCCGGAAGGTTTGAAGGAAGTCCGAACTCAGTTGGACGAATTGTTGGCGAAAGGATGGATTCGTTCCAGCATTTCAAGTTAGGGATAACCCGTTCTACTGGTAAAGAAGAAGGAAGGTTCATATTGAATGTGCATTGATTATAGAGCTCTAAACGATGTAACTATAAAGAACGAGTATCCACTCCCGTGCATCGATGATCTGTTCGATCAGCTAAGTGGATCTTGTGTTTTCTCCAAGTTAGATCTTCGTTCGGGTTATTATATGGTGAAGGTCAAAGAATCTGATATCCATAAAACGGCATTCAGAACTCTCTATGGATATTACGAATTTCTTGTGATGCCATTTGGAGTGACCAACGCACCGACTATATTCATGAACCTAATGAATCAATTTTTCCGAGAGTACCTAGACAGGTTTGTTATCATCTTCATCGATGACATCCTGGTGTATTTTAAAAGTCGGAAGGAACATGTCGGGCACCTATGAATTGTCCTGGAAACTCTACGACAACATCAACTCTACACCAAGTACAGCAAATGCGAGTTTTGGCTCGATCAAGTTGGTTTTCTTGGACATATTGTATCAGGAGATGGAATCTCTGTGGATCTAGCTAAAGTTTCAGCAGTAAGCGAATGGCCGACACCGAAGTCAGTGAAGGACATTCAATGTTTCTTGGGTCTAGCAGGATATTACAGAAGGTTCATTGAAGGATTTTTGAAGATTGTAACACCCCTGACTAAGCTCACACGTAAAGATGAAGAATTCGTGTGGTCAGAAGCATGCGAACAAGCTTTTGTAGAACTCAAGTCAAGATTGACATCAGCGCCTATTCTCAATATACCAGACCAATCTGGAGGTTTTGTAATGCATTGTGATGCATCCGGTAAGGGATTAGGATGTGTTCTAGATTAGCACGGTAAAGTTGTAGTTTATGCTTCAAGACAGCTGAAGATTTATGAGTGCAATTATCCGACGCATGATTTGGAATTGGCAGCCGTAATCTTTGCTCTTAAGATTTGGTGCCATTATCTTCTTGGTGAGCGAGTGGACATATACACAGATTATAAGAGTCTGAAATATGTGTTTACTTAGAAAGAGTTGAATATGCGGCAGAGAATATGGTTAGAACTCATAGCGGACTTCGACATCAACCTGCAATATCACCCAGGGATGGTGAATGTAGTACCTGATGCTCTGAGTCGCCAACCATTAGCATTGAATCTTACCGCACAGTGGAAGCTTCAACAAGACTTGCATGAAATGGAGATTGAAGTAGTCATGTCAGGTAACGCTTCAAGTTTGATGAACTTACAAGTTCAATCTACTATTGTCAATCAGATCAAAACAGCTCAAACAAGTGATGCTAAGTTGCAAAAGATCAGAGAACAAGTGAAGTGGAATTCGATCAGACTTCATTATCCATGAAGACGGATCTTTGAGATATGGCAGTAGATTGTGTGTACCAAAAGGTTCTGTGCAAGAAGAGTTGACGAAAGAAGCTTATAACTCTCCTTATTCGGTACACCCTGAAGGTAAAAAGATGTACACAGATTTCCGTCAAAATTACTGGTTGCATGGAATGAAGCGTGAAGTAGCCAAAAGCGTCGCTAAATGCTTGGTGTGTCAGCAAGTAAAGGCTGTACATCACATGACTACTGGTTTACTTCAACCGTTACCTATCCCAGAATGGAAGTGGCAACACATCACAATGGATATCGTGACTGCTCTTCCTCACAGCACGAAGGGTAACAATGCGGTATGGGTTATTGTGGATCGACTCACAAAGTCAGCTCACTTTATTCCATTTCGAGATGGCCAATCTACTGAGACAATAGCAAAGAAGTACATGGAGGTAAGAATCTAAGTAAGATTTAAACTCTTCAATATGTACTGTCTCTGACACCCATGAACTCATGCAGGAAATCGTGAGATTACATGGAGTACCGGTCTGCATTGTCTCCGATTGTGACACTAGATTTCGATCGCAATTTTGGCAAAGTCTAAAAGCTAGCTTGGGAACAAGTCAGTCTGAGCGAACTATTCAGATCGTAGAAGATATGGTAAGAGCGTGTATGCTAGACTTCGGAGGATCGTGGGAAGATCACCTACATCTTGTGGTGTTTTCATACAACAACAGCTACCAAGTAAGTATAGGAATGGCACCTTTTGCAGCGCTTTATGGAAGGAAGTGTCGATCGCCATTAAGTTGGGACGACATCGGAGATAGAGAACTCCTTGGACCTGAGATGATAGTAGCAACTATTGACATAGTTCGTACTATCAGGGAAAGAATGCGCAAAGCCCAAGATCGACAGAAGCAATGGCTTGATGCTAAGCACCGTCACTTGGAGTTCCAACTGGGAGAACATGTATTTCTGATGATATCTCTAAACCGTGGAGTGATTCGTTTTGGAAGACGGGGTAAGCTTAGTCCAAGGTACATTGGACCGTTCGACATACTCGAACGAGTCGGTGAAGTGGCTTATCGCTTGGCACTTTCACCTTCATTAGAAGGAGTGCACAATGTGTTCCACATATCCCAACTCAGAAGGTATGTGAGTGACCTCAGCCATATTCTTGATCATTCCGAGCTTACTGTACAGCCAGATTTATCTTGTGAGCAACAAGCTGTTGAGATTCTGGATAGAAAGATGAAGTCACTTCGGAACAAGGAAATCAACTTGGTTCGAGTGATGTGGAGAAAAGACACACCAGGAGAATCAACATGGCAAAGGTAAGATGAGATGCGTGCAAGATACCCTCATTTAGTTGTAAACTAGTCCTTAAAATAAATTGTAAATTTCGAGGGCAAAATTTTTATAAGGAGGGTAGACTGTAACAACTCCAATTTCAATGTACAGAAAATTGTTGAAAAGTTAATGTACAATTGGGGTATTTGAAATCCTGTGTATACTATAAGTA
Source organism: Agapanthus africanus (assembly GCA_030015575.1). Taxonomy (NCBI): domain Eukaryota; kingdom Viridiplantae; phylum Streptophyta; class Magnoliopsida; order Asparagales; family Amaryllidaceae; genus Agapanthus; species Agapanthus africanus. The sequence goes on along the minus strand of CM057337.1, from coordinate 153,699,826 downwards.
TTTATTTTAATTTAGAACAGCAAGAAAGTATTTATAGCACATTGGTAAAGCCTTACACTGCTGTGGAGTAGTCCCTGTGATCGAATCCCCTAGCCACATTATCTTTTTATTTAAATTTCTTTTAATCTTTTAGAAAGCCAAGGGTTTACACGTGCACTACACGTAAACTGAAGAGACGCAGAATAAACAAATACGTGCACTGGGGTATACCAAGCGATAGAGAAATGTGGAGACAATCCGAGCCCATTCTACCGATTCAAGATCGGCGAGATCAAGAAAAATGCCGGCACTGCCGATCGTACCCATAGGTACTGCCTTGAATTTTTGCCCCCTGCACCTCTTCAGCTACCCCACTTCCCTCACACTGTTTATTTTCTCTGCACATTTTCCAGAGAACAATAAATCACATTAAATCCCAATTTTAATGCAATTTTTAATGCATTCTTTCACCCCCAAAACCCTAATTTCCCCTATAAATACCACACCATATTTTATACCTTCTCACTCAGAAATTCCCTATCAAAACTCTCAAAAATTCTCAAGTCTTTTTAGTGTGCAAGTGGAGTTAGCAAAGGGCGAATTTCCGGCCAAGTTCCAAGGAGTTTCCGGCGACGAAACGATGCCCTGAAGCCTTCTTTAGTTTCCTCTCTTCCTCTTCTTGTACCCAAGCCAGTAAGTCCTCTCTCCCTATTTCTTCTTCTTCTTTAAAAACTTTCAATTCTAAAACCCGACGGAAGCGGAGTTAATCCGACTTCCGATTCGGTTTTTCTTTAAAACACTATTTTTTATTAATCAACAAAATACCATACTCACATATATTGTTTAACAAACACTTTAAAATAAGTTTCATCTCAAAATATTCTTTTATGCAATTCGTATTGTATTTTTACGGTAAAATACCACATACTTCATATTACGACATAAAACAACATAAAACTTGTATTACCTTTAGATAACTCACGAGGTAATGGCCTACCTCATCACAACACACATTTTTGACATAGAACGATGAAGTTTTGGATATATATATTCATGGGATAACATGACATTACAAATAAATAGCATCAATTTATAAAACCATTTCTTTAAAAAGATATATTAAACAATTCCTTAAAATTGCGCCTCTACAACCCACTTTTGGAGACCCCATTCAGGATGGTGCGGATTATCGCATATTCTCGGGCCTAGTAGAGCGAGATGCAGACCTCCGAAAGAAGCATTCGATCTCGATGGAATTTTAATGCATTTTTCTTTAAAAAATGAGATTTCTACAAGAAAATAAATAAAATTATTTTCATTATATATATATATATATTATCAAAATATCTACTTTAATTATATTATATAAATATTCCAAGTTTTCAAAAGGAATCACCATTACATGAAAATACCATCCAAATACACAACAATTCCAATATTTCAAGAAAATACCATATACTATGAAAATTGGGTTCTACTCAGTAGAAATTTCACTTTTATAAAATATACATCTATGAAAACTCTAAAGACGATAATTTAATACTTGAGGTGTATTTTGAAATTATACTAAAATTATTTTTATATAAAACCCCCTCAAGTTATACTAAATTACAATAAGGACCTTGGTAAACATAGGTTCAAGCGGGACCAGTTATCTTGAGCTTCAGGAAGCCGGAGAATATGGGTGCTTGCCTATCTAAGGTAGACAATCTAACAAACGGTGTTATCAACACGGTAATTGTCTTGGAAAAAGACACAAATCCTGCGGTCCATGTGTAGCAGTTACCGATAACATCAAAACTAATTCAGAATTTCAAGTTCTTTTTAAAGTGTCTGACTCAGACTGAGTCTTAATCAAATCAATCTAACTTGAATATGATTCAAGTATAAACTAGAATTCAACATGAATCCGTCTATTCAATCTATATCAATCTATATTGACTGAACCGAACCATGGATATACTGTTGGCTATAGTGCCCTCAAGTCAATTATTAGATCGCAGGCACGTGATTGCAATGATTGAAGGATGACCTATACCGGTAGAACAGTCTTACTCGAGATGATAGTGTGCTATCTGGTTTGTCTTTATCATCGTGTACATGCTTTAGGTGACATTACAGATCACTATTACATGTTGATAGAGCCCATGGGATTCTTTCTTGACTACTAGCAGTATGATGGCGATCATATATGTGAGAGTTGGGTGGTCTAGAAGCACATCCTTAAAGTGTCCCAAGACATGGGAGTTTCGAGACTGTGCATCGATACCCCGAGAGTAGACTAGTGTATACGGATCAAGACCCCGACAAGGGGCGGTGGCTGGTCTCACAAGCCATTGATATCAGTTGGTTCACTTAAGATGTATACAGGTGCTCATTGGGTTATGAGTACACCGGACGGACTCGCCGGGAACATGCTAGTTGGTATTATACCTATGTCAGATAGAAGTTCCCTGGTGACATGTGTACAGGTTAGTCTATCGACCTGAGATCGTCATTTGTCTCATGTGAGTTCCCACTGTGCTTTGATTACTACCCTACCACGGCTCAAAGGAGTCGTGCAAACAGGTTTTAGTTGGGTACAGTCCTGAGCCACATGGAGGCAGTGAGCGGATCGTCAGGGGATTCGTCTCTCTCGGTATATTGGAGGTTGATGTCATGGAGTGCACGGGTGGCCATCACCAGAAATCCTCGGCCAGGTTAGTCGAGAGTTACTGATTCGGATCAGTAGTTTCTCAGTTGGTGATAGGATTCATACCGACACTAAATGTCAAGTTATTAGGGGTCTGAAATTATCCACCCCCTAGACTTGATATGCGATACTCAAAGACGAACGGACCGGACTGTACGGATATTGTTACTGTCAGGCTCAGTAGGGTTTCAGGATGAGTTTGCTCGTCGGCCTCCCTTTCGCTCAATACCTGGGTAGCCGTTACGTACAGCTAGTGCCACTGCCGTGCTTATGGTTAAACCTACTGCCAGCGCATTGACGAGTCTTTAGAGTCCCACACAGAGGGTTTCCCTGGTTCGGGCGAAATTTTGTAGAGGCCATATGGTTTTATGGCAGGGTTCGATCATATTCGTGCACTTATGCACGGATCATGATCGGACGGATAATATAAGCGGGCTTTGGTTTAAGCTGGATCCTAGTATTATATTTTTGGATTATTTTCATCTCGTTGTATTCGTATTCAGTCGGAATATGGATGCAGGTATGTATATACAGATGAGGGGTGTTCTTGTAATCCGTTACAAGATTACTTTTAAAGATGCCATTTCTTTTTCTAGTATTAAACATTTAGGGTTTTGTATAAATGTTTAATATTATGTTGTAGTGTAAAGTGTGAGGTTAAGTCATGGCATGGTGCATTTATTGTGGCATGGGCCATACTTGATATTTTAATTGGATTGTTGTGAGATATTTGTGAGGGCATTGGAGATATTTTGTGCTATGAATTTTCTTTGCTTGCTCATCACAAACACCACACAACACTTGAAGAAAAATGAGCAGCCACTTCTTTTTCTTGGGTTGCTCCTTTTTCTTTTGGTGCTAAGTCTTGAGCTCACACGACACACCTATGGCTTCTTCCTCACCTCCATCCATACCCTCTCATGAGTTGAGAATCCATGGATGTTTTGAGACAAAATGATCACACACTTTCTCTACTTCATCTTGTGCGTCTAGGCTAGCAAACTGGATGGCCGAGTTGCTTCGGTTTTGAAGCGGGAGCGCGTATTAAGAATCCTCGACGTGAATCGTCTTCGACGAGGAAGACCGGAGAGCGAACTTATTCGAGGTAATCGCGATGAGCCTAGGACAGAGGTTGAAGACCGAAGGACACGGATCGATCGGTATAACCTCTCTAAACATCTTTTACAGTTAACTAGTATAGGGTTAATGGTTCGATCCGGGAATCGGGTTCCGTTAGCGCCGGGTTTTAAAAAGTTTTTGTTCCGTGTTTGGCCACGGATTGATGGCCGGGGCACTGGCGTAACCTTACATATACTCCGTCTACATGACTCTCCATTTATATCCATTCCATTTACTGATATCATGGTATCGGCAAGTCATCCATCTATATAACAAAACAATACAATCAATACACAAGATATCGCGGGGTTTATAAGGGGTAGATTGGTACAGAAGGTGTTAAAAGTGGCACGGGACTGTAACCATAATACACCTAACCTGAATATCCATTGCCGTTGTACCGTGGCTGAACGGTTCCTTGTTCTCCGTATACCTTAGTCTCCGGAATAGTGGAACTCCTCTCGTATACATTGGCATTTTCTGTACCAAGCTACAAACAACAGCGTTAACAATATAATTAAGCATTATAAGTCATATTCTTTTCTGTCTATTCTATCTCTACTCACCTTTGGGACTTACCAAGCGGTTGTCCGCTGACGACATTCCTTTTTTCTTTCTTTGGAATGTTGTCAGGTGATTCGGACTCATTGGAGATCGAGCCCAGCACTGAAGATTTGGAGCAGATGCCATTTGACCCAGAGCTTTAGACACTTGTACATATTTATTTCATTTCTGTTATGCCATTATTTAGGCATCGCTTTCTACTCATGTATTTACATTTCAGTTGTACATGTAAAAGAATGTTTAATAAATAAAGTTGTTTTTATTTACATCCATGTCTCTTGTGTACTTTACTTTATATTGCTTAGTTACGCTTAGCGTATTTACTTCTGAGTAAATACGTAGCGGCCTCGCCGCGTCCTCTTCCCATACACTGGAAAGCGGGGCTTGACAACTGAGCACACTGGTTGCTCTCCTCCTATCTAAAGAAGAAAGAGATTCTATGATCAAGGCATTACAGGAGCCCGATCAGTTCTAAGCTTTCCTTGTAGAAGAAAATATGAAGGACGAGCTGGCAGAGGTTCATACAGCTGACATCACATTTGGCGAGGAAGATCTTCTCCTTGGAACGTGCGAGCACAACCATCCCCTATATGTCACTGGGTACTGCCATAACATCAAGATAGGGAAGATCCTGGTTGACAACGGGTCCTCCGTCAACCTTCTCAACGTGAAGGTGTTGAAAGAGATCTGCATGAACGTTCAGCACCTGGTGCGGGATAAGATTACCATCTCCGGGTTTGACTCGCAGTCATCACGGATGCTCAGATCCATAATACTGACATTACGCTTCGGGCCGCTCCTCACTGACATAAAATTTCATGTCATTGACGCCAAGTCTTGCTACAACGCCTTGCTCGGCCGGCCTTGGTTACACGAGTACAACGTCATCCCTTCTACACAACATCAATGTATGAAGTATTTCAAAGACGGTCTCGAGTACACCGTTACAGGGGAGCTAAATACATTCTTCGTAAACGAAGTCCGAAAATATGAAGACGCGAAGTATTTTCTACCGGACTTCAAAGACACGGAAAGATGTCGTAAGCCAGAGAATAAACAAAAGGCTGTCGCCACTATCCCGATTTTCGGGAGCGATACCGAGGAGGATGAAGAGATAGTCTACTTGGGGCAACCCCAAGGCAACAAGCCCGTACCGTCTACCCCTATTTTGGTCTTCGGTAGTGACTCTGATAACAAGGCCAACGCAGTTCTTCCCTTATAAAAAGGGATGAGGGAAAGTTCCTCACTAAAACAACCCCGCATGTTTAACACGTAAGTGCCTATATGAAACGCATATAGGCATAGTAATTAAAACAATTGCTTGGCTAAAACAGCCCCACGTGTTTAACACGTGAGTGACTATATGCGACGCATATAGGCACAACAATTAAAACAATTGCTAAGCTAAAATAGCCCCACGTGTTTAACACGTGAGTGCCTATATGCAACGCATATAGGCACAGCAATTAAAACAATTGCTAGGCTAAAACAGCCCCACGTGTTTAACGCGTGAGTGCCTATATGCAACGCATATAGGCACTGCAATTAAAACAATTGCCAGGCTAATAAGCCTCACATGTTAAACACGTAAGGGCACTTCCCTACGTAGAATTAAATTTTACTCAACAAGGAACCGTTGGATCAAAGATCCAATGGTGATTAAGCATAGGATTAAATTCTATTGAACTTTTAAATAAGAGATGATATTTTCTGTTAAACAGAAAGTTGGCAGATCAAAGATCCCATAAATTGGAAAATATTTTTCATATCTTAAACAAAGAAAAACCGTGCTCCGTTAAACCAAGCACCCTTGGATTAAAAATCCGACGGTGATTAAAAATCACCAATCTACAGAATAAGTTATGTATGGGATAATATTTTGCGAATCTTGTTTAAGAAACAAGACAATATGTTCTGTAAGACAGAAACCCTTGGATCAAAAATTCAGCAGTAGGTAAAACCCCCAAAATCAACTAGGATCTCTCAATGAGAGATTTCTTAAAACTAATCAACAAACTTCTCTTCATTATATAATGAACTCATGACTTAGAGGGAAAAAAAGAGAAAAGAAAGGAACAAAAAAAGAAAAAAGGAAAAAAAATGAGAGAAAGAGAATTCAATTCTCTAAAAGAAGAAGATCTCCTTCTTAAACAAAAAAAAACTAGGTAAGAAGAAAATACATAGATTATCCTATCCCTTCTTCGCCTCTTTAAGAGTTTAACTTTTCATACAAGAACTTAGTTCTTCCTCTGGTTGAGATCTGCAGAAGCAGATCTCTCCAAAAGTTGAGAATTTAATTCTCATCGAGGAGATTCTGTTATGCTGATTCAAAACTAAAGGGAAAGAATCAGGTTCAAAGAATTTAATTCTTAGAAAAGTATATAGGAATTTAATTCCTCTGATAAAACTAGGGTTTAACCCTGTAAAAGGAATTTAGTTCTTATAAAACAAGAGACTTGGAATTCTCTAAACTCAGATCCCAGCATCGTTAATATGAGATCAAGACCTTCATGCACATAGAAAGAAAGACTGGTGATTCATTAGTATTCAACACTATAACGAAACCTCACGTGTTTCCCCACGTGAGCACCTCTGATGAACAAAAAAGAATGGCTGAGACTGAGTCACGGGTTTCCCACGCGACCGCCTAAAAGAAGAATAAGAAGTGTCTTCTAGGGCAGCCACGTGTTTTCCACGCAACCCCAATCAAGTGCTTAGCACTTATATAAAAAAAAGGGAATAGACCCAAAAACAGCGCTCACATTTTGAGGGCGCCTCAGGTGTTCGCACGTGAGCACAACAAGGTCCAAGTGCTTAGCACCTATAAAGGAAAGAGAAATAAAATCCAAAGAACAGTTCCCATTTCGGACGCCTCACGTGCTTACACGTGAGCCAAATGCTTAGCACTTATAAAAGAAGAGGGAAATAAAACCCAAAAATGCAGTACCCAACTTTGGGGCGCCTCACGTGCTCACACATGAGTGCCACAAGAGTTAAGTGCATAACACTTATATATATAAACGGGGACTTGAACCCAATGTACAGCGCCAGCTTTGAGGTGCCTCACGTGCTATATGTGAGCGCCCCTGAAATTCAGTGTTTAACGCTGCTTTAGAACCTCACGTGGGAACACGTGAGTGCTGAACGTATACTAGTGCTTAACACTATGGGAAGTCAATTCCAGCCTCAAGTTGGCTAAGTCTTCTTGAGATTAAAACATTTTTGATCTCCAAATAGACCGAGCCTCTATGCTCATGATTTCCAAAACTAATTCTAGTTTCAAACACGACTGATGACTCCTCAATTTATGATGACCAAAACGAAATTCATCCGACATTCCCTTGAAGAAATCCTAGTCTCAATATACGACTAATGATTTCTGGGCTTGACCATCAATTCCTTTTCCCTCGGATAGGGAAATTGGTTCAAGGGTACATCTCTCCACACCTTTGATACATATCGTTGTAATTTCTCAATGTCTTTAGAGAGGTGGCGGGTCCCGACAACCAACTGCTCTTAGGTGCACTTCTAAAACTGACGTGCACACCCTAGATCAAACCACACCCAAAGCTGGGTGTCTCCCATATCATCGTTGCTCATCCCGACACGTAACAAATACATGTGCGTGCAAGATGATCTACGGACCATAACGTCCTTAAACTAACAACGAACCGTAACGTCCTTAAACTAAAACAATAGAGCCCAAATTATCTTTTGTTTAATCTGAATGATCCTAAAACCCTGTTAAGTAGATCTTGGTCTCAAATTGGACTAATGTATCCTTAACAAAAATTTAAGTTGATCTTAATCTAAAACATGATTAATGATCTTTAAATCAACCCAAACCCAAATCTATGATATACGGATTTGGACTAATCCACGCCCTACGGGCGACAACATAAATTAGTCTCCGTATACAATCCACAGGCAACCAAAAAATAAAAATAAAACAAATACACATGATACGAAGTGAACTTCTGGAGCAGGAGAAAGTGGTTATCGTGATGCGATAACGTAATTAACTGCAGGGGCTTGTGCCTGCAGGGAAGAGCGTCCGCACAATAAAAAACCCCTCACAACGAGAGTGAATCTGACGAAGTCTGCTACAACGGCCGCATCCGTCCAAACTGTTAGTGGATGTTGCATACCCTCACAACTCTTGTGAGGAGGCGGAAGTGAAAAACGAAAATTTTCTTGCATGCAACACCCACTTTAACCCTAGATCTTGTGCTAAACCATAACTAGAAACCATATCTAGAGATCTTATCTACTATGATAGAGGGTTATACCTTGAGAATCGGTCCTTCGGGTATTCGTTTGGATGTGACTCCTAGGCTTCTTGTGTCACGACCCGAAGTACAGAACATGACCGGCACTTAGACTGCGAAACGTCTCGAGGCGTACGTAATCTAAGTAAGCCAAAAACCCAGAAATCCAAACCAAGAAATATAGTAGAGTGAAGGAAAACCAATTTAAATCAAGCAGTTTGCAACCTATGCCAAAATATGCATTTTTAAAATCATAAGTCTTTTCTAAAAATTTCGGCAGAGTTTCCTTTGTAAAAACTGACCCCAAACGGGTACAAAACCTGATAAAGTATATATAATGAAAAAAATGCATCCCCAAGCGGGAGCTAGCTCTTCTTCAATCGACGGTCACAACAATATAATATACAACGCCGAAAGGCGAGGATCACAACAGAAAGGAAACTCAAAACAGCAAGAAATCCATAGCAATACAACGCGCGGCTCTAAGGTCGAAAGAATAAACATCACTGGTCTCTATCTGGAATAAATACATGTTTGGTTGATGGAACTTCTAGATACAACTGAATAATAATATACAAAATACACTGATGGTCACGATACAAGTGAACCCACCTACTAGCAAATCACCCGGAAAAGGAAGTAGTGCCAGCAAAGCCGTAATGAAACCTATACGGCAAAAACTGCAAGAAACTGTGGCACAACGGGGATGAGTTGCCAACTCGTGAGTAGAAAACATCTACGAACATAAATCGCATGAACAATGCAATCCTAGGTCATATGATCATAATATATCCTCAAATATGATAAGTCTAGAGCATGAAATGGTGACAAGGGTAAATATCTAATCCCAAATGTAATCCCCTATGCTCGTATCAGTGCTTCAGGTAGCAATATATCATATGGATGATGTATGAATGCATGAAAACATAATGCTGTTCTCGCCAAAATTTTGGCTCAAAACCAGCTCCATATAAAATAATAACAATGAAAGAAAAAAAAAATAATAATAATAATAAAGGAGAAAATCTCCCTTTCAGAGCAAAACTCTGTTCAAATTCCAAGAAGGAAAATGAAGCAACGCTTCTGTTTCCCCCAATCAGAGCAAGGCTCTGTTTTAAAAATTCAAATAATAAAAGAAACAACGCTTCAGTTGCGCTGCGCTCTGCGCTGCGCGACGCGCTGCGCGACACGTGTCAGTGCTGTTGCGCAGCGCTCTGCGCTGCGCGACACGTGTCAAGTGCAGGTGCGCTTGGGCCAACTGTGCCAGCATTTAAACAATAAAATTTTGAAAAGATCTTTCTAATCTTGTTAAAACAAGAAGATTGTCATCTGTAAAACAGAAGCCCTAGGATCAAAGATCCAACGGTGGGGAAACATTCCTAAATCATTCAGAGAAAGATTTCTTTAACTGATTTAACAAATCAATTGGCCCTATATAAAGGCCCCTAGACTCCAAGTCTAAAAAACACATTGACATAGACAAAAAAAGAGATACAGAGAGCTCTTCTAAAAACTTTGAGAAGAATTTAGAGAGAAAAAAAAAAGATAAAACCTTTGGAAATAAAGAAGAATTTCTTTTAAAAAGATCAATGATCTAAGAACAAGATCAAGATCTTCAATAAAAAAAATAATAATAATAAAAAAGAAGTAATTTACTTATGTATAAAGGCATTGCCTTTTGATGAACCATTGGTTCTTAAGATTCTGTTCTTTGATCCAAAATAGATCAAGATGCACTCTGCGCTTTTCAACAGTGTCTTGCACTTTTGAAGTTTGCACTGTTGCGCTCCTTGGATTAGCGCAAGCCACCAGGGAGCGCCACGTGTCAATCACAGAACAGTTGCGCCTTGTGCTTCTAAAAACATAGCACTGCTCTCTTGGTTTGGTGCAAGTCACCAGAGCGCGCCACATGTCAGCAGCGCACTGGCGCAGTGCACTGCGCTAACAGACTTGCGCTTACCAGAAGGCGACACGTGTCACCTCCACATCAATTTGCGCCTTGCGCTCCTCAATCGGCACAAAGCGCCTGACAGGCCACGTGGCGCACTGTCAGACTATTAAATGCAGCGCATTATTAAAGGGCAGAGCCCAATTAAGAGGTCCAATGGACCAAAATAAATGCTATGCATTATTTAAAAGGGGCAGAGCCCAAATAAAGGTCTAACAGGCCTAATGTAAATGCTATGCATTTAATTAAAGAGCCCAATGCTATGCATTGATAAAAGGGCCGAGCCCAAATAAAGGCTCAACAGCCAGAACAACAAAATGTTCAATTCATATCAACCGAGCCCATATACTCATAAACCTTCAAACAGACTTTAGTCCTAAATTGGACTATGGATCTCCCAACCGACTTTGGTTCAAGGGTACATCTCTGAACTCTTCTGATATCTGTCGTTGTAATCCTTCAACGTCGTCAGAGAGGTGACGGGTCCCGACGGCCATACATTCCATGGACCACCATGTCCCTAAACTGGCAATGGACCACCATGTCCTTAAACTGGAAATGGACCACTATGTCCCTAAACTAGAACAATAGAGCCCAAATGCTCTTTTGTCGGATCTAAACGATCCTGTTAAGCTGATCTTAGTCTCAAATTAGACTAACGTATCCTTAACGAACGTTTAAGTTGATCTTAGCCTCAAATATGGCTAACGTATCCTTAAACCATAACCCCAAACCCAAATCTAAGAAAATACGGATTTGGACTAATCCACGTCCTACGGACGACAACATAAATTAGTCTCCGTATACAATCCACGGGCAACCACAAACAAAACAAACACCCACGACACGAAGTGACTATCTGGAGAAGGAGAAAGTTGTTACCGCGATGCGGTAGCGTAATTAACTGCAGGGGCTTGCGCGTGCAGGGAAGAGCGTCCCACAATCAAAAAAGCCTCAGGCGAGGGGGAATCTGACGAAGTCTGCTACATCGGCCGCATCCGTTTAAACCTCCGATACACGGTGCCATAAATCAACTTGGCATCTTCGGAGAGGTGGACGGATAAAACCAAATAGCATCTGCCCCGAACTTCAGGCGAGACGTCTCTCTGTCGTCGAGCCGCCATTCGGAGGGGAACAGATTCTGGCACGCCCGGTGGGACCTCTTCCTCTTTCCACTCCACACATCGTGTATCGTGTTCGCGAACGAATCGCGGTTTCTTATGGTTGCCTGTGGATTTAAGGTACTTTGAATTGGTGTCTTGCTCCGTGCAGGAAATAGAAGATCAATGGCTTCAAACTACACTACCTGCAACTACAACTCTCACTCCGTCCTTGCTGGAGGAGTGACTTACGGGCCCCAAGCGGCCTCCCTTTTCAAGAGGCCAGTGGAGCAGGTAACTCAAGCCACCACGGGACTATTCTTCGGGACCATAATCCCACCCATGAGCTTCAACGCCCTTGTACCGTCATAAGAAGCTCCTAAGAAGTCGGTATTCGATCGGCTTACTACTACTACGGACCCTCTCAACGGGTCGCCCAACCCCACTGCCTCAGTTTTAACAGACTTGGTCAGAGCTCCAACGGGCCCATGAAGAAGCCTGCAATACCAGAAGGCGTTATGGCGAAGCGGATAGCCATCCCTGCTCCCGTTCTATGCGGAGTCACGAAGGCTGCTTCCTCTGTTCGAAAGTCGGCCTTCGCAAGACTGGCTATCCCCTCTCAACGGACGTCAGTCTTCGACCGGCTAGCGCCAATAACAACCTCTCCTCAAAACAGGGGGCATGACAAAGCCATCCCCATAGCCGAACCAACACCGTCCGCTCGACACGCTCGATGTCGCCACTGGCACCGAGTAAGGAAGGCTGGGGGCAACTCCCCCTTTGGGCTAACTCCACCGGCTCCAATGGTGGAAATTAATGCTGCTGTTCCAACTGGGAACAGCTTTGAGCTGCTGAACAAGGTACGCAGGAATTCGCCTACCGCCGTATTAGAAAGATCTCCCCCGCCAGTGGAGACTGTCACAGAAATGAAGCCGGAACAATCCCCCCAACGACTGTCCTCTAAAATTTACATGATCTGGCGTCAAGTCCAAGATTCCATAATGGATCAAGACTATCTCAGCCGACAGAAAAAGATGAAGGTTCGGCAGGAGAAGGACTACTCTGTCAAGCCACAAAGGACGACAACTATTTGGGTGCCCACTACAACGGCCCCCTCAACTTCAACCGCTCAAAAAAGAAGGAGGTCGGAGAAGATCCCTGTGTCTTTGGCAAATCGCAAAGACACTGAATCTAAACGTCCTAAGTCTGGGGGCATGGAGGTGCATACTGTTTATTTGGCTTCCGAAAAAGAGGAAGGCCGTGCTTCGACGAGTCACCGATCGCTCACCCGATCCGTGACAAAAGCCCAGGAGCAGCAACAGAAGCTTCAGGAAATGCTGACGCAAATGGCTGCACTCACCGAGCCAAAAGAAAGCCCGGAGGCATCATCAGAACAGTGTCACGAACAAGAAACTGACGCTAACTTCCTATGGAGAATGCTCGAAAAGAAGGACAAAGAGGCTGCGGAACAAGCGGCCAATATAAAGCGAATGACACTTCTCTTCCAAGACATGGTCGGGATGATGTTACAGCCGGATCCTCCAGCTGAAGACCCTCCTATCATCATTGAAGATGATAGAGGGGAAACATCGAATCCTCCCTAGCTCTTTCAGCAGCCAAGGAGGAAACTATCTCCAAGGCCGCCCTGAATGATTATATTGCTCAGCAGATACGAGTTCATCAGGCGAATGAAGCGGCTGGGAAAATTGTTAGAACTGGACGACCCTACCCGGGCTGGTATGACCAAATCAGTTACCCGCCGGGATATACGATCCCTAAATTCTATGTGTACAAGGGGACAGGGAATCCACATCAGCACGTTGCTCAATTCAGGGCTTTATGCGGCAACACTGGAGGCGATGACAAACTGTTGCTTCGCCAATTCGTCGGCAGCTTGGCAGAAATGGCCTTTGAATGGTATTCGGAGCTACCTAACGACTCTGTCAAAACATTTGCGGAGATAGAGCTATTGTTTACACAAATATTTGCAAGCGCCAGCGAGCGCACCCCAATAACAGCACTGATTAACGCCAGGGTGAAGCCTGGAGAAACGTGGGTTCAATACGCAGCACGATGGCGGAATCTGTGGTCGAAATGCGAACAGCGGATCGAAGAAGCACCTGCGGTAGGCATGTTCATGGGCACTCTTGATCCGCAAGCGACCATCTCACAATTCATGATGTTCTTCAAGCCAACTACTTTCCAGGCCTTGATTGACAAGTTGGCCCAAATGGAACAGATGGGACATAAGCCATCTCCTCCAAAGAAGGACTCTCGAAATGAAAAAGAGAAAGCGATCGTCGTCGCTAATACTCAACAGCAACCGAGCAACTCAAAGCCGGTTGTTCGCCAAAACAACGTGCATCCACACCCATCCCTCGGGGAGAGACTGGGACATCCTTACTCGTTTCCTCAGAATAAAACAAGGAGACTGTTCGAGCTGGCAGTATGCAACAGACTCATCAATCTGCCGAATCCAAAACGTCCGTTGCAGCCAGGCGATGTCAACGATCTTAATTACTGCCCTTACCAACAAGCGGTAAGCCATCTAATTGAAGATTGCTTCATCTTTAAGGGATGGATCGAAGATCAGTACCAACAAGGTAAGTTCGCGTTATCCGAAAACTGGAAGATGAACCCGCCACAGCCTCACACTCCTAAGAAGACAAACACACCGGGGGCAACATGCTCTTTTGTTGAGGAAGCTCCATGGGAGGTGGCTCTTTCGACCAAGACCAAAAGGATGCTGAATGATCTTCACACATGTCCGGCAATTAGGTAGAAGAATCCACTGGAACCCAAGGTCGTCGAGGGAATGCTGAAACCGCGCCCAACTACAAAATCCGGTGGTGATGGTCAAAGCGCTCGCACCCAGCCGTCAAAGTCTTCGAAGAAGAAGGAGAAGACCCAAAAGCCCGTGAAGTTTGATGACAAGCGCACAGATCCGCAAAAACATATTGACGCACTGGAAGAATATAATCAGAAGGCGCTGACCTCAGTCATACTCCAAGAATTCCTCAGCCATGTCCTTGAGGACGGAGATTATGACAAAGATTCGTCAGATGAATTTGAGGATTACGTGGCAAGCTGCCATGTGATCTCTCACTCGTCGATAGACGATAAAGAAGCCCCTTGCACAAAGAAACTGGGGGCAGAGCCTGAATCGGAACTCCTGGGGCCGTCAGATGAAATGATCGACGCATTCCTAAACGAAGCTTTCCTGAGAAGTAAAGCTGATCGGGAGCGTGAGATGGCTATATTTGAAAAGGCCAAATGCCGGCGACTTGACAAAAGGGTCGAAACACTCCCACCAGATCAAAGTACATCCGCCGCAAATGAAAGCAGGATCAAGACAAGGAAACGATTCGCCAAAGCCATATCGATGGGGATGAGGTTGCCCTCTTTCGGAGAAAATTCTCCTGGTGATATACATCTTGATGAAGCGGACGTACATCCTAACTTCTGCTTATATCATCAGAAGATCGCACATCCTACTGAAGATTGCAACTCCTTTAAGTGTTGGTGGTAAGGGTATGTCGCTCACAGGCAACGCTTCAACAAGACAAAGCGTGAAGCTCGTAGACGGCGGAAAAATACGACAGATGAGCTTAAAAGAGCTGCCGGCAATTGTCATAGGGTTGATCCAGAGGGATCGCGAGTTCTCACCTTCGGGAGTGACTCCGACGAAAAAAGTAGCCCTCAGCCCTCTCTTCAAGGAGTCCATCTCTGAAGAATTGAGGAATTGTGAGAACATTCAGCCATGCAATTGCACGATACCCGGAAAGAATCTCGGACCCGCAAACAGGGGATCGAACAAAAAGGATAAAAGAAAGGGGAAAACGACCTTCGTCGCCAACACTCAACAACAATCGAGTGGCCCTAGACCGGTTGTTTGCCAAAACAACAAGCGGCAACCTCTCTATGAGAAGTTGAAACGTCCTTACTCATTTCCCCGAGATGAAACAAGGACGCTGTTCGAACTAGTAGTGCGCGATGGGCTTATCACCCTACCGGAGCCGAAATGCCAGCTACAACCGAATGAGGTCAACAATCCTAATTACTGCCCTTACCACCAAGTATTGGGTCGTCTGATCGAAAACTGCTACGTCTTCAAAAACTGGGTTGAGGACCAATACCAACAAGGCAAGTTCGTGTTATCCGAAAACTGGAAGGTGAGCCTGCCACAGCCTCATGCTTCTAAAAAGGTGGACATGCTGGGGGCATCATGCTCAGTCATAGGGAAAGCCCCATAGACCGAAAAGTCAGTAAACTAGAGATTCGCCTCAAATACGGCGACGGTGGACCGCAATGTCCTAAAACTTGCAAATGACCGAAACGTCGTTAAACTACTACCAACCCGCGGCATCCCCAGGCTGACGTGGTGTTAAAAAAAACAAAAAAAACAAAACGGTATGTCAATAAGCAAAATGGGCACGGATAAAAACCCGAAAGGGCTCCGTGAGTAAAAGCAGCAAGGCTACCGGCGAGTCTTGTGAAAACCTGAAAGGGCACAATCTAGTTAGAAAAAAGAATAAAAAGAATAAAAAAAAGAAGACGGTATGTCTATAAGCAAAATGGGCACGGATGAAAACCCGAAAGGGCTCCGTGAGTAAAAACAGCAAGGCTACCGGCGAGTGTTTATGAAAACCTGAAAGGGCGCAACCTCGTTAAAAGACACTTACAGGGTCCTCTCGACCTTGTAAGGAGAAACCACCCGCGTGAGATCCTTACGACTCACAAGGGAACAACACACTTAGGGATCTTCACGATTCCTAAGGAGAAATTACACTTGCGAGATCCTCACGACTCGTAAGGAGAACTCTCTTATGGGACCCTCACGGCTCATAGATTTGAAAGTCTTAAGTTACAGAGACCTGAACCTGTTCTTAAGCAACCCCCACGACCTTCGATACTGCCCTACAAGCGGCTCATATAGACCCTTGTATATAATCCACGGGCACGAATAAACATTTCCCTAAAAAAGTCCCACCCGTGACTAGGGATATGTCCATACGATGAACAACCCTTGTAAGTCCTCTCGACTTATAAGGAGAAATCACTCTTGTAGGATCCTTACGACTTATAAGAGAATATACACTTAGGAATCCTCACGATTCATAAGGAGAAAACACACCTACGAGATCCTCACGACTGGCAGGGAGAAATACCTTTGTGAGACCCTTACGGCTCATGAAGTCAAAGCCTTAGTCGACAGAATCCTAACCCAGTTTACTAAGCCACCTTTGTTCAACATCGACAAAGGCAAATGATGATTCGCTCCTGGCAATATCCCAGTTGTAGCGATGCTGATGCCTAAACCGGTATCAAATTCCAAGTCCTTTCATGGCAAATGATGATTCGCTCCTGGCAATATTCCAGTTGTAGCGATGCTGATGCTGAGATTGGCACCAGATTCCAAGTTCCACACTCGCGATAAAAAAACAGCGAGCTAAACACATGCATACGAAATAGCCGAAATGATTGGGCAACTCGCAATAAAAAGCAGCGAGTAAAATAAAAAATAGACGAAATGATTGGGCAGCTCGCAATAAAAAGCAGCGAGTAAAAAGAAAAATAGACGAAATGATTGGGCACCGCGAAAAATAGCCGAAATGATTGGGCAATCGCGACCTTCGCGATATAAAAACTGAAATGATAGAGCATCGCGGAAATAAAAAAAATAAAAAAATGAAAATGAAAGAATGATACCTTTTTCCCTACAGGTAAGATCGCATCGATCCCTGTATACAATCCAGGGGCACCAAAAAAAAGGGGGGGAACCATACCTTCCCACCAGGCTCCATCCGAAAGAGAGCCAAGTCTTGACGGTTCACTGACAACTTAGAGACCACTTCGGCATTCGTCTCGATACAGCAGACGAGATGTCAACAACGGCGTTCCTTTGTAGTCCAGCAGGATGCAGATGTAACGTCAACGAAAAACCCATGGTCGAAACAAAGCGGAGTGACGGCAAAATCCCAGCTCCACCTCATCATTCGTCTCGTCACAGCGGACGCAATGTCAACAACGGCGTTCCTTTGCGGTCTAGCAGGATGCAGATATAACGTCAACGAAAGACCCCATGGTCGAAACAAAGCGGAGTAACGGCGAAATCCTAGCTCCACCTCAGCATTCGTCTCGTTACAACAGACGCAATGTCAACAGCGGCGTTCCTTCGCAGTACAGCAGGATGCAGACGCAACGTCAACAGAAGACCTCGCGGTCAAAGCAAACGAAACGAAGGCCGAATTCCTAGCTTCGGGATCTTGACGGCAAGTCATATAAAGCCTGAAAGACAATCGTAGATCATCTCTCACCAGGGCAGAGTGGTCACCACCTCGACATTTGTCTCGATATAGCAGACGCAACATCACCAAATGGAGCCACGGCAAAATCCCTAGTTCCAAACCTCGACGGTTCACCAGCAACCTAGAGACAACCGCGACATTCATCTCAATACAGCAGACGCAATGCCAGCAAACGTAGCGAATGCCAAATTCCTAGCTTCAGGGTCTTAACGACAAGTCATATAAAGCCTGAAAGACAAGGGGAGATCATCTCGCAGCAGAGCAGAATGGTTACCACCTCGACGTTCGTCTCGATACAGCAGACGCAACATCACCAAAAGGAGCCACGGCAAAATCCCTAGTTCCAAACCTCGACGGTTCACCAGCAACTTAGAGACAACCGCGACATTCGTCTCGATACAACAGACGTAATGCCAGCAAACGAAGCGAAGGCCTTCCTAGCTTCAGGGTCTTAACGGCAAGTCATATAAAGCCTGAAAGACAAGCGGAGATCATCTCGCAGCAGGGCGGAATGGTCACCACCTTGATGTTCGTCTCGATACAGCAGACGCAACATCACCAAAAGGAGCCACGGCAAAATCCCTAGTTCCAAACCTCGACGGTTCACCAGCAACCTAGAGACAACTGCGACATTCGTCTCGATACAGCAGACGCAATGCCATCAAACGAAGCGATGGCCAAATTCCTAGCTTCAGGGTCTTAACGGCAAGTCATATAAAGCCTGAAAGACTATCGAAGATCATCCCACACCAGCGCGGCGTGGTTATGACTCATCGGGGCTCTCCAAAATGAGCCTAACCTCAAGTAAAAAGCGGCATGGAAAAATTCCTAACGCTTGCTCTTCCGACGGTCAAACTGCCTAGGAGGATTGCTTGAAGACGTCTTGTCCAGCCCACGAAGGGATCAGAGACACGACAGTCGCAAGGCTACTCGAACAGGAAGATTGCCTATCGAGGAATACATCAGCCAACGCAATGGTACGATGGACAAAACTCTAAGTACCACAGACCCTAACGGACCTCTGTCGTAAAGAGCAGAGGTTAACTGTGACGTTAGGATATTCTTGCGAGAAATGCTCGATTCGTCTCGACTTGTGAG